>JBAIAA010000007.1:1687500-2287500 GCA_037893245.1 Crossaster papposus | reverse complement strand
AATCTAGATTTGAAAATGGCACATGCGCACAACTGTATGTCGCTATACACAATGGCAGAAACAGCGGTGTAAGACGGCTATAAGTGTGACATGCGATTTATTGAAGTTTTCTTCTTAATTTTGTCTTCCCAGAGAGTTACAACATGATCTACCAAAATACACTCGGTAGGCGTGTTGAGACCGGTAGCTACTTCACACCATGCGATGCCTATGACCCGCCTGTAGCTGTTACGATCTCTAGGAGTGAGATTGGTAGAGGCGTCACCAAGATGGTTCCTTCCCCCGAGGTGGTCGAGCAGAAATGCTCCATTTACACCGGAGAGGGCGACCACCTCAACCTGGGAAGTTTCTCAGGGACCTGCGTCTCTGATCCCGCAACGTGTGGTTCGGAGAGCGTGACCTGGTCACTATGGCTCAAGATCAACTCGTCCACAGTCTTTACCGGTGCCGATAGGTACTTTCTTTCAGTGGGAGGGCAAACCAGAAATGCGCGGGGTGTCTGCTTCCTGTACAAGAAGTCGACCAACAAATTCCAATTTGGAGCTCGGGGTGAATCATGGTCGTACGATCAGAAGCACGAGGCGAGCACATTCCCAGTGGGTACATGGTTCCATCTAGCCGCGGCTGTGGATCTCTCAAATTCTCAAGTCACCCTTTACGTTGACGGCAAGAAGATTGGCAATTACGAGGAGGGACTATCAGATTTATCGCCGATTGATAAATGCACAGATCTCATTTTGGGCAACAGCAACTGCCCGCCCTCATTGAATACAGCAGGTTCAGCAGCCTACGGCAATCTGATGGTATTTGACCATCTCCTTACCAATGAACAAATCGCCAACCTCTACGCCTGCGGGTCACTCGGTGAGCATGTTTTCAATATTATGGAGTTGAGAATTAACATGTAATTTGTGGAAGAAGTTTTCGTTTCTCAAGTTCTTCATTCGAATAGGGCCGAACAATGTGGTGATGAGATCCCTTTCAGAGTTGGACTGTTGACAGCTAAAATATGAGGTGCAAACTGTATTTTGATCCTCAGACTATACCTTGGGAAATGCACGTCCTTTGTATTAATTTGTCAGCTGCACACGGGTAAAAATAAACTATGAAAAATCATGTATTTACGTTTGGCCTAATACTGCCAAATGATGGGGAGTGGGTGTCCCATTTGAAATCTTGAATTGCATTCAATCACTCACTAACAGTTGCCTTCTTCGCCGCCTCTTCTCCCAGTTAACCTAGTTCGAGCCCAGCTCAGGCGCAGGATTGTTTTGTATACGAGCCTTGATCCAAGACGAGTTTAGGCCGGCATTTATGGGTAAAACACCCAAATATTTCCGGCCTTGCTCGCTGCGAGACGGTCGCTGACAGATATTTGCGGCCTTGCTCGTGACGTGTTTATCCGTCATCCGTTTTGAATTTCGTTTGTATACAAGTCATTCGATGCGAACTCGTCCAAAAAAAGTGCACCCCACGCCGCTGATTTTACATTTAGTTCCTTTTTTATACAAAAACTATTTTTTTTATTTTTATAACTGGTGTACATCACTACAGATTGGGACCTAAAAGTTCGCAGCCTCATCATTGATAGCAAGTACACCGGGAGTCTTCGCTACGTTTGCACGGCAAGCGCCTCCACAGGACCGACAATTAACTGGAGCGTGTACCACAAAGAGCGAGCGGGTTGGCGGGACCTAGGCCTCAATCTCACCGAGGAAGGCTTCGAGATTACCCCGACAAGTTTCTCGCCGTGCGTGGTGCAATCTGCCCTGGTCATTGATCAAACACACGGGTTCAACGCCGAGGACGACGTTGTCACTTGCACTGCAAACTCGGGCTCGAGGAATGCGTCTCTATCCGACAAGGTACGTAGGAATCTCTGTCTGTCTGGCTGTTTGTCGGTCCGTAATTCGATTATCTCCAGAACCGGCCCTGTATGAAGTTGAATATTACCCAGCACGATATGAGACCGAGGGACTTCCCCCTTAGCCCCCATACTTATACACTCTCTAGACTATTGTTACCTAAGACACCCCCCCCCCTAAAAACCTAAAAGAATTCCTGAGAAACCACAACATTCCGCAAGCACAATGGCCACCACAGGAGAGGGGAAGTGGGGGGGGGGGGGGGGGGGGGGTTTCTTCGTCTCATGTCTTGCTTCAAATGAAGTTGAAAGTCGGTAGGTGTGATGCTCAGGACCATAGAGCTGTACAATGTGTAAACAAAATTCAAACAAAATAATGGAATGCTACACGTAGAACGATAATAGGTATGATTTAAAGGTAGGATACACCATTTACAGATATCGAAAAAATTTAATACCGAATTATAAGGAAATATCTTACTTATCTGAAAGTAAATAATGATTCTAGGCATCCTGCAAAATGATTGCGCTAGATATCCTTTAATTATTCTGAAAAATACAATTTTTATAAAGAAAAAACCCACAAATAACATGAGAATAACTGTTCGACGCCGGTTGAAAACAAACGCTGTTTTTCGTGCTTTTGATTGATTGTAAAACTTCGGACAGGTTAGTTAAACGATATTTACTATAAAATACAACCCCTCAAATCCACCCATTCAGGATAATTCAAGCATTATCAATGGTGTATCCTACCTTTAAAAGATAAACCTTTCAACTTCAAAATGAGGCATCAAACGTCCAAATCTGATAATGTTTGACAGAGTTATGAGTAATTTCACAAGAGACGTCAAATTGACCATGGGACCAAGTTTTCAACGAATGTACCATAAGTTATTCAAAGTGTCACAATGTCAACAATTTAAAAAATTTTGTTTTTATTTGCAGGCAGAGATGCCACTATTGGTTTATACAGTAACCTCGGAAACGCAGGTAAATGTTCACTTTTAAAGTTGTTCATCCGAGAAAGATAAAACAAAATTGATACCTTTAAACTTTGATATCTTTACAAAACCTCAGACTCCGAAAACCCAAAACTGCAAAATTGTCCCAAAAAAATGAAATTAAGGTTTTTTTCAGAGTGACGACTATTCCAAAATCGTCACTCTCTGAAAAGGCCTAATAAAGAGCAAAACCCCAAAACAACAAACAAAAAAACACCTAGGCCCTAATAAACAAACAAAACCAACACATTTTATAATGGTTCCTCCAAAGAATACAATTGTGTGGTTTTTCACTCTTTTTGGAGTAGTTTCACTTTTTAGAAATAAATGCATTTTTTTAAGTGGTTTTATAAGACCCACTCTTTTGGAGAGTACGGGTTTTTCACTCTTTCTTATTTAGAGAGAATGATTTTCTATGTTTACGTCTGTTACAGGACTGTTCGTTGACAACACGGGACAAGACTACTACGGAAATTTTGACAGAAGTGGAGAGGAAGGAAAGAACGGCACATATCCGTTCATTTGCAGGAAAAGCCGTCGTGACCATTTCATTGGTTAAACCGCTATTGCGGTTTGACCAATGAAATGGTTTAACTGGTTTAACTATAAGCTGGTCTGTAGGCGATTTATTTCTCCAAACGACACATGTGCGCTTTGAAATTTCCTTTAATAAAAAGAATGTTCAAGGGCTGTATTAAAGGTAAGATACACCATTTGCAAATATCGAAAATATTTACTACCGAATTATTAGGTAATACTTATTTAAAAGTAAATAATGATTCTAGGCATCCAGCAAACAGATTGCGCTAGTTATGCTGTAATTATTCCGAAAAAACATATAAACACATTATTTGTATAAACATAGTAACTGCTGGACGACGGTTGAAAATAAACGCTATTTTACGTGCATTTTTCGACAGTTAAACGTCAGTTAAGCGAAAGTTACTATAAAATACAACCCCCTAAATCCACCCAATCATGATAATTCAAGCATTTACCAATGGTGTATCCTACCTTTAAAGTAGGACCAAAAATGAATTTATAATACTCATTAATACTAGTCTGGGAGTAAGCGACATAAGATTTCACCCCATTTTATCAAGAAGGTTTACATAAAGTCGTCCAAGTCATTCACAACCATCAGTTCAGTTTGTCAGCCTGCCCCCAGAGGTTGAGTCTGGACTCCTGACTCCCTTGAAAAGCCCTCCTAGACACACAACAGCCACACGTCGGATAATACACTGCGTACTGCATGTACATAATGTTCCCGGCGGCTGTTGTCAGGTGGCTGTTGTCAGTGTCAGTTATAGTATAGGCTTGGAGCTTTTCTAAGGAGATTTTCTAAGAATCGGGATAACTCTTTTTTGTTTTTGCATTTTTTTAAGTTTGTCTTTGTGGAATTTAACACTATCCTCAAAATATTCAAGTGTGTAAAACAAGACAAGTATACGGTTGTATCTCGCCACTATTTCCAAGAGTTGTATTCGAGTCCCCCCAAGTCCCTGCGAGTCCCTGCAAGTCCATCACAAGTCCTTCAGTCTCCAAGTCAATTTACTAGCTATTCAGATGAACTGTTAACAAAACTGTTAACAACCTGTTACTCACGACTGGCTTTATGAAAGGACTTGTGACTGGACTTGTGGAGGACATACAGGAACTCGAATACAACTCTGCTATTTCCTCTCTTTATCAAGCCGCCAAATACTGACTCGGGGTGTGCTGAGTACTAAAACGTATCTAGTGTTTTTGTAAGCTACTTGAATATCCAGTTTCTTGTCTGAACCGTTCGCCTTTGTAAATAATGACGTCGGGAAGCGATTTTTTTCCCGTACCACTAACGCGTCAGATCTGCTAATTTTATTCCGCAGAACGGACTTGGTCAGATACTTTTATACCTTTTTCTATAAGAACCTATCTAGATGAGATTATTAACCAATAATTTTGGTTAATAGAAAAACTGGTATAAAAGTCGTGTATACAAAAAACTAGGGACTGTATACAATTAACTAGGGACTGTATCCATTTATTTTGGTGAATTATGGCTGTCAACGTCGTTGGTCTTCATACGTTCCGCGCGTATCAAAATCGATTCGTATTGAAGCGCGCGCTTTGGTCTCCATTCAAGTCGCCCCATTCCAATGAAACGGCAAATCTGACGCGTTTAATAGTGGTACAGACAAAAAATCGCCGTCGGGAAGCACTCCCCGTGAGGTCACAAATTCGCGTTCGCTTTCGCCCCGATTGAGTAAGAACTGCGGGCTAAACCAGTTCGCGCCGGGATTATTTTAACATCACCGAGCCGACGGGCGGGATTATTTTTAACGAAACTCGATCTAAGGCGGGTTCAGGCCGATAATACCGGGAAGCATACCCACGCATTTCCGACTTTGATCGCTGCTGGAAGACATTTCCGGCCTTGCTCGTGACGTGTTTATGCGTCATCCGTTTTGAATCTAGGGAAAACTTTGCGTTTATATACGTCATCCGGCGCGAACTGGTTTGGCGACACCGGACCGCCCGTTAACAAGTTATTTTTAAAAGAGTGAAATTTAAACATAAGTTATTTCGTATTTGCAAAATGTTAAAATGTAAATTAGTGTACACAATTCAATTCTTATTATAAACTGCATGATCACAATTACAGCCAGGACGCACCAGCTCTCCCGTATATTTAAGGCGAGTATAGAGTACGGTATAGTAATACGTTATCTATTTCAATTTGGACCCCGTTTAGGGTCATATTTAATACTGAGTTTGAATACAATAATTACAACACTGCTATGTTAAAAATTGTATCCATCATTCTATAGGACCTTTTAAAAACCTTTGCCTCGGCTTCGGCTCCGGTTTTACCTCCGAATTCCAAATCACTGAGAAGCAAATAGAAATAAAAGCAAGTAGAAACAGTTTAACATTTGAGTTCTCATCAATCGATTAAATGTTTCTGAAGCACAACAGGCATCAGAATGTGGCTGGAGATCTCGCACCTGGGAATTTAAAATCGCCTTAAGCCAAAGACAAAACGAAGCCAGGGATTCGAAAAGGCCGCTAGGGCACCCACGTGCGACGCCAGTTGATATTGTAACGAGCGGCACCCGCTAGCTTGGCCGGGTGGCGATAATTTTTCTGCAGGTAGGTTGGTACATTAGCCAATCAGAACACAGATGGTGTTGACGTTATCGATGATGTTAGAGTCATCTGGGACAACCCTAGCCCCTAACCCCTAACCCCTAACCCCTAACCCCTAACTCTAACCCTAACCCTAACCCTAACCCCTTACCCACGTCAGAGCCCAGACAACTTGAGCATTATCGATGACGTCAACACCATCTGTGTTCTGATTGGCTAATAAATGTACACTATGTACCAACCTACCTGCAGAAAAAAATTATCGCGGCCCGCGAGAATCGTAACTTAGATAAACCTTGACGGTGTCTCGTTGACGTAGTGGGTGCTCTTGGCGTTTTGCAGGAACATCATTGTATCATATCGGTATTTATACTCTGCTGTTTACAGTCTTTGTGAATTTCAAAATCATTTCAATTTTGGATGCCTCTTGTAGATTTGTGCTGGCCTTCTCAAAACGTTCTGCAGCCCGCTCGGCTCTCACTGTATTAAATAGCGTGTCGCACTGTTGAAGGTACACGAAGTGCTCGTTAATCCATTCGAACCTTTGTTGTCGTTTTTTCGCCACCAATGAATGACTCGTGTTCCTGCTCAAATCTCGACCACTCGAAGCAGTAATGTTTTGCTGTGGAATATGTTATGGATGTGAAATACTTCTCATGTACAACCCAAAGAGTGCAAACAACACACTGCAAATTGCTGGCTGTCGGAGCCTATGTGTGACTTAGCCTCCCGTCAAGGCCTTCGTGGCTGCGATCCCAAGCGACTGGAACGGAAGACCACGCGCGCGAGTCGAGTGTGGCGAAGCCACGAGGCCTTTTTCAACTTGTTTGCGGTTTTTTTGGATGAATTATTCATGGAGTATGAAACGTGCATTAATCATAACTTGTATGCAAACAAGTAAAGTGCTGAACGATTAACCAATCATAAATTGTTAATGTATGCTGACTCGCTGACACCCGTCGCTTCTGATTGGTTTGGACTTTTTAGAAAATCGAGATTATAAAGAAACACATAAGAAACTGCGAACAAGTTCTGAGTCTGGCCTGTAGCGTCTTACGGATGTTCTGGAAGGCTGCTTTCTTTGATGCGGATGTTTCATCATTAACCATGGATAGGTGTATCCGGTGTTTCTCTTCAAGAAGTTTCCTGATCTCTTCGTCATTTTCATCAAACCAATCTTGGTGTTTCCGTATAACAGGACCCAAAGTTTCTAAAGCTGCCGTGTGGACTGCATCTTTGAAGCATTTCCAGTCAGTTTCAACGTCACCTGAGACCAAGTCAGCAGAGTCGAGCTGCTGGAACATTGCACTGCACAGTTCACATTTTACAGCGGTGGTCTTTAATTTTGTAACATTGAGCTTCTTTGGCGGCTTCTTGCCTTGAGGTCTCCTGAGTGGTTTGATGTTGAAGTTGAACTTCGCACGAATGAGTCGATGATCAGTCGAACAGTCAGCTCCTCTCATAGCCTTGGTAATTTTCACATCTATGGTGTCCCTCTTCCTGATTATAATATAATCAATCAGATGCCAATTTTTTGAGCGGGGATGCATCCATGACGCTTTGTTTTTATTTGGAAGTCGGAACAAAGTGTTGCTGATGGTGAGGTACTGCATGTACATACATGTATGTCCCCGGCGGCTGTTGTGTGTCAGTGTCAGTTATAGTATAGGCTTGGAGCTTTTCTAAGGAGCTTTTCTAAGAATCGGGATATCTCTTTTTTGTATTTGCATTTTTTAAAGTTTGTCTTTGTGGAATTTAACTCTATCCTCAAAATCTTCTAAATGTGTAAAACAAGTATACGGTTGTATCTCGCCACTATTTCCAAGAGTTGTATTCGAGTCCCCCCAAGTCCCTGCGAGTCCGTGCAAGTCCATCACAAGTCCTTCAGTCTCCAAGTCAATTTACTAGCTATTCAGATGAACTGTTAACAAAAGCATTCCTTTGTCATTGTTCAACCTGTTACTCACGACTGGCTTTATGAAAGGACTTGTGACTGAACTTGTGGAGGGCATACATGGACTTGAATTATAATGCTGCTATTTCCTCACTTAAAGGTAGGATACAACATTTGCAGATCTCGAACAAAATTACTAACGAATTATTAAGATATATGTTACTAAATTGAAAGTAAATAATGATTGTAGGCATCCAGCAAAATGGTTGTGCTAGATATCCTATAATTGTTCCGAAATTGTTCGCGATCGCGAAAAAAACAAGAACCACATAAGAACCACTGCCCGGCGCCGGTTGAAAACGAACGCCGTTTTTCTTGCTTTCCTCGGCATCCAACGATTGTAAAACTTCGAACAAGTCAGTTAAACGGTATTTACTTTAAAATACAACCCCCTAAATCCCCCGTTTCATGATAATTCAAGCAATTACCAATGGTGTATACTACCTTTAATCAAGCCGCCAAATATTTTGTAAGCTTATCGAAAATCTAGTTTCTTGTCTGAACCGTTCGCCTTTGTAAATAATGACGTCGGGAAGCACTCTCCGTGAGGTCACAAATTCGCGTTCGCTTTCGCCCCGATTGAGTAAGAACTGCGGGCTAAACCAGTTCGCGCCGGGATTATTTTAACATCACCGAGCCGACGGGCGGGATTATTTTTAACGAAACTCGATCTAAGGCGAGTTCAGGCCGATAATACCGGGAAGCATACCCACGCATTTCCGACTTTGATCGCTGCTGGAAGACATTTCCGGCCTTGCTCGTGACGTGTTTATGCGTCATCCGTTTTGAATCTAGGGAAACTTTGCGTTTATATACGTCATCCGGCGCGAACTGGTTTGGCGACACCGGACCGCCCAGGTTAACAAGTTATTTTTAAAACAGTGAAATTTAAACATAAGTTATTGCGTATGTGCAAAATGTTAAAATGTAAATTAGTGTACACAATTAAATTCTTATTATAAACTGCATGATCACAATTACAGCCAGGACGCACCAGCTCTCCCGTATATTTAAGGCGAGTATAGAGTACGGTATAGTAATACGTTATCTATTTCAATTTGGACCCCGTTTAGGGTCATATTTAATACTGAGTTTGAATACAATAATTACAACACTGCTATGTTAAAAATTGTATCCATCATTCTATAGGACCTTTTTAAAACCTTTGCCTCGGCTTCGGCTCCGGCTTTACCTCCGAATTCCAAATCACTGAGAAGCAAATAGAAATAAAAGCAAGTAGAAACAGTTTAACATTTGAGTTCTCATCATTCGATTAAATGTTTCTGAAGCACAACAGGCATCAGAATGTGGCTGTAGATTTCGCACCTGGGAATTTAAAATCGCCTTAAGCCAAAGACAAAACGAATCCAGGAATTCGAAAAGGCCGTTAGGGTACCCACGTGCGACGCCAGTTATTATTGTAACGAGCGGGATGCCGCGCTTTGCGCGGCACCCGCTAGCTTGGCCGGGTGGCGATAATTTGTTCTGCAGGTAGGTTGGTACATTAGCCAATCAGAACACAGATGGTGTTGACGTTATCGATGATGTTAGAGTCATCTGGGACAACCCTAACCCTAACCCCTAACCCCTAACCCCTAACCCCTAACTCTAACCCTAACCTTAACCTTAACCTTAACCTTAACTCTAACCCTAACCCTAACCCTAACCTTAACCCCTTACCCACGTCAGAGCCCAGGCAACTTGAGCATTATCGATGACGTCAACACCATCTGTGTTCTGATTGGCTAATAAATGTACACTATGTACCAACCTACCTGCAGAAAAAAATTATCGCGGCCGGCGAGAATCGTAACTTAGATAAACCTTGACGGTGTCTCGTTGACGTAGTGGGTGCTCTTGGCGTTTTGCAGGAACATCATTGTATCATATCGGTATTTATACTCTGCTGTTTACAGTCTTTGTGAATTTCAAAATCATTTCAATTTTGGATGCCTCTTGTAGATTTGTGCTGGCCTTCTCAAAACGTTCTGCAGCCCGCTCGGCTCTCACTGTATTAAATAGCGTGTCGCACTGTTGAAGGTACACGAAGTGCTGGTTAATCCATTCGAACCTTTGTTGTCGTTTTTTCGCCACCAATGAATGACTCGTGTTCCTGCTCAAATCTCGACCACTCGAAGCAGTAATGTTTTGCTGTGGAATATGTTATGGATGTGAAATACTTCTCATGTACAACCCAAAGAGTGCAAACAACACACTGCAAATTGCTGGCTGTCGGAGCCTATGTGTGACTTAGCCTCCCGTCAAGGCCTTCGTGGCTGCGATCCCAAGCGACTGGAAGGGGAGACCACGCGCGCGAGTCGAGTGTGGCGAAGCCACGAGGCCTTTTTCAACTTGTTTGCGGTTTTTTTGGATGAATTATTCATGTAGTATGAAACGTGCATTAATCATAACTTGTATGCAAACAAGTAAAGTGCTGAACGAATAACCAATCATAAATTGTTAATGTATGCTGACTCGCTGACACCCGTCGCTTCTGATTGGTTTGGACTTTTTAGAAAATCGAGATTATAAAGAAACACATAAGAAACTGCGAACAAGTTGGAAAAGGCCATCGTGGCTTCGCCACTCGCGTGCGTGGTCTCCCGTTCCAGTCGCTTGGGATAGCGGCTCTACGAAGCTGTCCAAGCCACGAAGGCCTTGACAAAAGGCTATGTGTGACTGGGCTCCTGTTTAGATTTGTGTCAGATTTGGTGAGCTGATAGCAAAAACAAACTGTTTATTTAACGCATTATTATCTGTCAGAAATTATTATTCCTCCCGTGTTCTCAGACTGTTTTCAGAAGCAAACCTTCCGAGGCACATATCGCGTATTACAACACCTTACCGACACATTTACTTAGGTATTTATGTCCCCTCCAGGTAATTCTGTCCCCCTGCCCAACGTTAAACGTGTCCCCCTGTTAAATTTGTCCCGTGCAACGTCACAAGTCTAGCAACCACTAGACGCAACAACCAGCCGTCCACTGTAGTACAGGTTCCCCCTTCCAAACTCTTTCTTTCTTTCGTATACTGCATACACTCGTTTGATGACATCAGTGGGAACAGGGTGGACCGCGTGAAGGTTGTCATCTCCCACCCCCCTTCCAAACTGAATGACTTGGCTTTTCTCCTCAGGGCCCCTTTTTTGGTTTTTATCCAGGCCGGGGGGGGGGGGGGGTGTTGTCCTGAAGACAGGAACTCTATAAGTCGCTGCACCTCCTCTACAAAGTCGGCCATGATGACAACATGCGCTATGCGTACCCATACGTACCACCAGGTTGAGAATAGAATTTGTACGCGTGCAAGAAGTCTGAAAATACTGATTACTGCCATTTTCCCTTTCTCGCAGAAACGTAGATCGGTTGATTTAATTAATAACGTTTTTGTTTTGATAAATCGATGAAGGGAAGAGAAGTCCAAATAATAAATACCCTGTGGGCTTAATTCATTGAAATAACATCAACATAACCACTTGTGTGGAACAATTGGGGGACAAAATTACCTAGAGAGGGGACAGAATAAACTGGAGGGGGACAGAATTAACGGCTCCAGGGGGACACTTTTACCTAGGTAATTCTGTCCCCCCGGACATTTTTACCGGGGGACAGAATTACCGTCCACACCGGCAGAGCAACCAAAGTACTATACTATTAGCATGCCAAAGTACTCAATGGCGCGGTATTTGTGTGCAAATGTATGCTAATGTGCGCGTTGAGCGTTGCGCGTATTGTTGCAAGGAGCCTGCAGTGCTACAGAGCTGGATTCAAACATGTTGTGAAGGAAGGGGTGGTTTAGAAAAGATCAAAGACATTTTCCACCAATTTTTTTATTGAAATCGAAGTTCATTTTAACTATATTTAGATAATTTTAAAATATTAAAACCAAGCAGAATCTGTGGGTGAGGTGTTATAAAACAAATATTGAATGCTAATTATCTCGTGGTGTAGTAAAGCTAGCCTCTTTCGGTGATCCATGGACCATTTCATTTCCCCTCAGCTTCGCCTCGGGAAAACAGACATCCTGAGCCACGCAGAGTTTAACTACAGACATAAATAACCTATAGACGGACAGCAGGGGGCGCCAGAGTGAAATTTCATGAAAGCCACAAATCGTGGGCAAATTGTTTAATTTCTGTAAGAATTCATTCTTTTTGACAAAATAATACAAATTCATAACTATGCAGCATTTATATATAGTTAACAGCTAAGAGTATTTTTAGTCGACATCAGCTGCGTTTTCAACCGAAATTACCGATTTGTATCCGTCCTCCTTGGTCAAGGCGCGTTCGTCGTTATCCGTCTGTCGTTATCCGTCCAAATATACACGCCCCGCGCGCCCCGCATAATGCTGCTAGCTCGCGCTCCCCGTGCAAAGATACAGCGCGAACAGCGACCTCATACGGCCACTATTTATGCAAATCAACTGAAGCTACTTTTTCGCCTTGGACCAACCGTTTTTGAAATCTGATGTTTTTCCTATATTTTGCGCCACATTTATAGCGCATGACCTCGTATGCGAATACAGATAAGTATAGGCGGGGCTAAGACATGGAGTGTCCAATCACAACACGGTTGAATCCCAACGTCATCAAATTTGATGCAGTTACTTATTTGCAGCATGACATTTAAGACAAAATGGCGGATATTCAGCGTCGTCGGTCGTCCGAAGATCTGTCGTGTTGTTTGAATTCTGCAGCGAAAATATTACCCCTCGAAGCTTTTAGACCCGAGCAGCGAAAGGCCTTAGAATCCTTTCTTCGTGGTCACGATGTTTTTGTGAATTTACCGACAGATTATGGGAAATTCGTCATTTTTCAAGCAGCCCCATTTTGCTCGGAGCTCGCACTGCACGTACGGTCAGGTACTCAGCGTTTTTCAGCGTGTTTGGTCAGTTTCTTATCGCCGCATAATCGACATTATACCCAGGCATACTGGTCTGCGCGTTATCGCCACATTGTATGGTCCAAGCATGGTCCAACGCTGTGGGGAGGGGGCATGTTTACGGCTGCAGAACCAACCTTCAATATGATCGCAATATCGTAATTTAAACAGGAACAAGTGTCTTATATCCTCAATAACTCCTCTAATTATTTTCTTGGCAAAGTTCCGCGTTTTACCGAGGCACGTTTTTCAGCTGGATTAGATTCGTGCGATATAATGTAGGGCCGAGTTCGACACGTTTCAATAGAGTCGCAGCCTTCTCCAGTCGCCGCGGTTGAAAACTCAAAACACTTCCGCCCACGATACTTAGTCAGGCGCCGTCGAAATTACGGTACCACGTTGATTTCCATAGGCGCTGTCCGTCTATGGGCCTTTTCGAAACCGTTGCTTCGTCTTTGGCTATGGCTTCGCTTCCGAATTCCGAAATACTGAGAAGCAAATAGAAATGGAAGAAAATTGAAATAGTCTAACTTTTGGGTTCACATCAATCGAGTGAATGTTTCTGAAGTACAACAGGCGTCAGAATGTGGCTGGAGATCTCGCAGTTGTGAATCTAAAATCGCCTTAAGCCAAAGACGAAGACGAAGCCAGGGATTCGAAAAGGCCCTATAGGTTATTTACACTGACCTCTACTCATGGACAGATCATCATTGTTTCACACTTGAATTCGGCGCGAACTGGAAGTGCAACATGGCGGACCCACGACATCACTCTGTGAGCCAATGAAATGTCCAGGTGTAAGGTTCAGTGGGTACGGTACGTATGACGTAATGTTTATAAATAAAAAATGTATAGAGTAAATCCACTGATCTCTACACCTGGACATTTCATTGGCTCACAGAAGTGACGTCTTGGGTCCGCCATGTTGCACTTCCAGTTCGCGCCGACTTCAAGCGTTAGCACAGCAGAATATGGACAATGGTCCGTCCAGGGGCCAATTTCACGGAGCTGCTAAGCACAAAAATTTGCTTAGCACAAAAAAGTCTTGCTCATTAAAAACAATTTATCAGCCAAAATTCTAAGTGTTTTTCATACTAAGCAAAAAAACAGCTGATTATCAATCAAAAACAATAAAGATCACGTGAAAATTTGGTCTGTAACCTTGTTTTTACCAGGGACAAATTTTCATGCTAAGAAAATTTTTGTGCTTAGCAGCTCCGTGAATTTGGGCCCTGGTGTAGAGGTCAGTGGTTATTTATGTCTATGAGTTTAACGGGCTCTTGATTTGTCGCCCTCAAACCCTGCGGACATTCGCAGCAATCATTAAACAAGTTGGCCAATACATGATGTGAACGTCCACCCCTGGTAAAATGACAATTTCTACCACCATACTTGATTTTATTTGCGTTTATTTAGCTTTTCAGTCTTTTTTGTTTCTTATTCTGTATAATATATAATAACAAAGCTTTATTTCACGTTCTGTACGTTAATTTCTAAAAAATTTCCGATTAATTTTATTTTTTTCGTGGGAAGATAAACATTTTGTGAGAACACCTATCCAAGCGAATGGACCAATATAAATGCGCGTTGGGGTCGAAGTTGGTTCGCATGCCTTAAGGCCGGTTCTTACTTCACGCGAAAGCGATTGCGATACGAATTTGACGTCACAAAGCGTTCGCTACGAACATTCGCCCAAGTTGAAATGTGTTCAACTTTTGCGATTTCGCATCGCGAAAAATCCACCTGACGTCACAAATTCGCGTTCGCGTTTGCTTTCGCGCCGAGTATGAACCGGCCTTAACCCTTTCACTCCCAGCCACTATGCAAGAGATTACCCTTGTTTACCACAGCAATTAGGAGCTCAGTGTGACTCTGGCCCCATTGGATTTTGAGCAATTTCATTGAAGTGCGCCCTCACTGTTTACATGCATACTGTATATACACTTGCTGAGATGTGTGTATGTATAAGTGTACAAGGAAAACAAATTGTGTGCATCTATTTATTTTGTAAGTGTAAAAGCACAATAATGAAATAATTAGATACGTATTTACACTCGGGGGGAAAAGTAATACAAACGGGTAATAATTCAGAACATGTGATAAATACGGCACATGTTTCAGATTTTGTTTACATGTGGAAAAACAATAACTTGTATGAGAAATTTTGTTTTTAATTCCTTTGTTATTTTCTTGAAAATGAACCATTTACTTGTATTCGGTGCATACACATGCATCAAAAGCCATTATAAAAACAATTTGCCTTGGAACAAACTATTTACTTGTACATGTATTTACTGTACAGACATACATCATAAGTAATTATACCCCCCCCCCCCCCCCCCCCCCAAAATCAATGTTGGTTTGGAGTGTAACCTGAAGTGCGTCCGACGCCTCATTTTCTCAACATTGATTTTTTTGGGGGGGGGGGGGGGGGGGCAAATACATGTAGTACAATCAAGTGGTATGGTAATTCTCAAAGCAAGGAACTATGCACATAGGCTTCATACATTGCTTACATATAATCACCGTTTGTTTTCGCCGGCCTAATTTGCGGTTACTGCAAACAATGCAGTCGCGTTTCTTTCCATTGCGGTTTTTGCCAGGAAAGTGCTGTTGTCTTGCCAAATCAATAGGAATATGGTATCTCAACTGACTTGTTGCATTACGTTTCCAACCTAATAGCAAGCCTTGTACAATCCCTATACGAAAATCAAGGTTACTGACATTTTTGCTCCCTGCTGTGCTGTTAAATATTACTCTGCTATTGACAATACATATATTGAGAAGATGGTAAAAAACTCGTTTCCACCATTTCAAGCTTCTGTGGGTATGATTGTAGTACTGAAAACACTGGTCTGCTAAATCTGTGCCTCCCATATTTAAATTGTAAGATGAAATACATTCGGGCTTCATAACTTCACGAAATCCAGAAGTGCTCTTTTTACATCGAGTTTGCTTTTTTGACACTGCAGTGCTGCCGACATTAGTTAAAAATGTTACAGATTTTTTGTCTTGCCAAACCATGCACAATTGCCCATCTTTCACCAAAAAGATTGGGTTGCTACCTTTCTTCATTTTATGATTTTTTGGATTTGCGACCTCGGGTATTCCTTTAGCAGTATATCGAGCAGTTCCGCAACATCCAAAGCCTTGTTCAGACAGTTTTGCTATCAGCGACGGACTTGTATAGTAATTATCACAGTATATGACGTGTCCCTTATTCTGAAGTGGTTTGACTAATTCTATAACCACTTTTCCAGGGACTGTCAGGTTTGGTGGATGGCAGTCTGATGACTCGGAATCTACATGTACCTTATCCTTTACAGTTTTTGTGTTGTCAGCACCTGTGTACAGTTCCCAATTGCACGTGTATCCGGATTTACTACAATTTAATGAAAATGCTTTCATCCCACGTTTTACTGGTTTGTTGGGCATGTACTGAATAAAACTTAAGCGTCCCTTAAATTTCAACATACTCTCGTCTGGAGACAGATTCTGCGCAGGTTTATACAGGTTAAGAAACTTCGGGATAATGACTTCTATCAAGGGCCGAACTTTGGAAAGTTTGTCTCGTTTAGCCGAGGATTCACGAGGAATTTGGTTATTGGAGATGTGGAGAAACCGAAGAATTGAACTGAAACGATTTCTCGACATTATCGACGGATAAAAGGGAATTTTCAAAATTTCTGACGTTGACCAATACATCCTATATTGAGGCGATTTGTTTATGCCCATAGCAATGATAAGTGCTACAAATGCCATCATTTCGGGAACGTTGGTTGGGTACCAGGAGAACTGTTGTTCAGGATTTGAGTCTATTGTTTGCTGTGCATAGCGATTAGTCTCGTCGACGAGCAAATCCCACACGAGTTGGCAAAAATACAGCTTGAAGATCTCCACTGCCGAGAGTGTTCCGAAGTCGCCAGTTGGGCCAGGATTTCCAGTGAACTGCACAGTCCCACAATCGTAGTGGTCTCGTCGTTCCCAACCAGATCGGAAATTGGCTTTTCCGGTTCTTGATTTGGAAGAACTTGGATGGCCGTCATCTTGGGTAGGCTGCAAAAGAAGCAAGATAAAATTTGATTATCGGTCCTATATTTGTTAATGCTAATTTGCAGCACATGCCTAAAATGAATATTGCGCTGAGAAAAGAACGATCATGGTGGCCTCAATAGTCGTTGCAGATATGTCATGAATGTGAATGCCTTGTGTATGGTATTGACTGTGATTGACATAGTGAATCATCTTCTAAATTCTTGCCAAATATAATACATAATAATACGGAGTCTAAATACCAGGCCAAACGGCCTACGAAGCTATTCTTATTTGAGGTTAAGAATACTACTACTGCATTTTTTTGGATGCAAAATTGCACGACAGGCTATACCATGTTTATGGGTGGAGGTAAATTTCTATAGGACTGTAATCTGTATTCATTTGATGTACATGCACTGAGTGCCACTGTACATACATCAAATAAATATAGTTATACTCTAATTTCCGTTATACTCGAGGGCACCTACTCAAGCCTGTATCATGCGCTTACCTCTTGAAATTCTGCTGTGTTTTCGCCAAGCATGCTCTCGTCGTCCGAAGACTCTTCAGTGTCATCATTTAAGTCAGATCCGGAATCACTATCTGCTAAAATCTCAGCCAAAATGTCATCATTGGGGATTTGTTCCATTCCGATTGCAAAAACACAGCGATACGTATAACCTACTTCGACCGCAATGGATATGCATGGACGCGACGCTATAATGTCGCGCGTCGCGTCAGTCACGTGACCGGTAGCTAACCTATTCACGTACACGTACACACATGCCTGCATGCAATGCATATATGGGATGGCGCGCTAACTTCAAAAACTTTATTTCTGTCAGCAGAGGGCGCCAAACCAATAACTCTCAAGCAGTGTTTTCGCTGGTGAGATAAGTTGCCTTGGTCTCCAAGCTCATGGCAAATCGTGGGACTTTTTGTCGCCCACGGGTTCCAAGCATATCACAACAAAGGCTCTTTTTGGAGCCCGTGGGATTGAAAGGGTTAAGGCTGTTTTTTACGATGTGCCACGGTCTATAGATTATCATTGATAATTGCTATATATACACAAATGTCATGTATTTATTTGGCATTTGTTAGGAAGCTGTCAAGTGTGACTTCGGTTGCTGCGTGCTATTCCACCTAAAGTATGCACAGCACATGCACCCGATGTGAATGACAAAACCGGCGGTAGTTACTTTCTCCGGTATCTGGCGAAGGTGAATTAAGGTATAGGCCCTATGCATAATCCCATCCACACGAAATGCAATGTTTTGCCTCGAATCGTAATGCTCTGATCGCCATATTTTATGACCACCATGTTGGGATTAGGCCATTGTCACGTCAGCTTGCCTTTACTCGTGTACAAAGTGTTAAACTTCACCATCTGGGGTTCAATCGGCTGCTTCGTGTCGTATGTCCCGCTCTACTATAAGCAGATCGGGTTATCTCCCAGTGAAATCGGCCTGTCCAGTTCCCTCCGACCCGTGGTCGCGTTCCTACTAGTGCCGCTTATCGCCGCGGTAGCGGACCGGTTCCGCTGCCGTAAGGCGGTCCTGGTTGGCAGTCTCCTACTGACTGCTGTTGTTTTGGCGTCACTTGCGGTGTTGCCGCGAGCATCCCAGGTCCCCTGTGATGTGATGGAGGACCAGATACGGAAGATTCTTCACCTCAATATCAGCCTCCCTTACCAAGAAGGTCAATCTTACTACTCCCTAGAGGACCGTAATATCATATCAACGCCACCTTCGGTTTTGAAACGCAACATCGACAGGGAAGGTATTCCCCTCCCCCTGGCTTCCTCGCTCTCGTCCAAGGCCCAGCAGACTTCGAGAAAAGACAACACCTTGTTTGAGTCCGGCCAGATTCCCCGGGCAACCCAAGAGATCCTTCTGGCCAATCAAGGCTGGCTATACGACCAAGCAGAACTCCGAGTGTTATTGGTGGCGATTCTGATCATCACCAGCTTCGTTGAGTTGGTTCTGTTTAGTTCCATTTGCCAGTCGGATAACGCCACGCTGGACGCCCTACGACGGGAAAAAGGAAACGTGGATCTGTACGGATGGAACCGGGGATTTGGCACTCTAGGCTATGGAGCTTGGTAAGAAACTAAATCCAAACAATTTGGGACTCTCAATCCCAAACTAAAAACATGCAATATAAGAAAACAGACTGGCACATAACACGTACATTATAGTACTGCACCAATCAACTGTGCCAAAAAACAACAACAGACCTCATACATAGTCGCACAGAACCTCTTGTTAATTAAAGCTCTCTAGCTTTTAGTCGAGGTCTGGCGGCCTTTTGATTATTTTCTCAAAGATCAGGACAACATGCTTGCTTCTTGTACAATCCTCGTGGTTTATTTCAGTTCTCTCGCTACCGGATTCCTTCTCAACTCCACCCGAACGGTGGAAGTCAGTTGCGGCATTGCACACACCATCACATCCTACTGGGCTTCGTTTGTATTGGCTATTGGCGTCAGCGCCATTGTGTTGGTCTTTGTTGTCTTCACCAAGTTTTCGGTAAGATTGTTTTTAAAGTTGCTCTATTATACCAGTGCTTTACAACATATTTGATTTTTTTCTCCGAGGAATTCTTCGATTTTGGATTGCTTTTGCACACTTTTTCCGATTCAACGGATCATAGAGCCGCCAGACGATTATACGTTCGGAGGGTGTACGCTTACCAATTTGACCGATCTGACCGGGGGACCGCAAGACATCAAATATTATAAAACGCCATTACTACCGTTAGTGGCTTTACGTCAAATTACAGTGTAGCTTTGTCGTTTTCATTCTTCTGGTCGACAATTTCATCATTCAATGTAGCAAATTCATCATCATGTTCCATATTGTTAATGCTTCCGTCACACCAAACTAGTTCTCAAAACGTCCTGTCCCGTCCTAAAAATATTGTAAAACGGGCTGTGCTTTGGGTATAGAACGTGTAACTTTGGCATAATAATGTCATAAATATGATGCTACTTTGTTCAGAAACAGTCCTCAATATGTCCATCTCGT
Source organism: Crossaster papposus (assembly GCA_037893245.1). Lineage (NCBI taxonomy): Eukaryota > Metazoa > Echinodermata > Asteroidea > Velatida > Solasteridae > Crossaster > Crossaster papposus. The sequence continues at coordinate 2,267,608 of JBAIAA010000007.1, read as the reverse complement.
CTTTAACCCGTCCGCAGTAGTTGGTATCCAGTTCAGATCGGGTAAAATTGCCCGTTCACCTCGTGCGGACAACGTTCCCAAGCAGTCCAAGCCCGTCCGTAGTCAGTTTAAACCAGTTCTGAACTTGTTCTACCTCGTTCCTAATACGTCCGAACCCATGCTAACTATTTCTTATTTATAACAAGACCACATTGTTCCCAGACAGTTCCCCTCGTTCTCGCCACGTCCTCGTCTCGTCCCTAGTGAGTTCTGAACGTAATTGCAATCGCGTCCTGGCCCGACGGCTATAAATACCCAGCGCGTTTTTGCCAGTCCTCATTCGCGTTTGCCGCTTCAACCTGTGCAGATCAACACTTCGAAGATTTCCGACATGGAAACTTACGAGCATCATGCCTCCAAAGAGGAGTAGATCGGGAATACAGGCCGTGGGAAAGCAGCCAGTACTACTACCCGAAGATCCCGAAGCCCCGTCCAGTAGGATCGAAGTACGGCAATTCAGTTTGTAGTACGTCCGTCTCGTTTTAAGTACGTTGTCACTCCGTCTAATTGCAGAACGGGATGGCCGCCAGAAAATGTTAAGCAGGCTCAAAGTTCTGGAGCACCCTTCCCGTCTGAGCCCGTCCATGAAGTTCGTAAACAGTTGCTACTACGTCCACTCCGTTCACGCACAGTTTGAGCCCGTTCGGCAACATTTTCAAGAACGCAGTGAGAACTAGTTTGGTGTGATAGGGGCATTAGCACAGACATCCATTCGGCATTTCACTCCTCTGTTCGGTAATTTCGCCATTCCATGCAGTAGATTCTAAGCAAACAGCGTGACACTTTAGAAGAATTTTTGTTTGGGTCTAAGAAAAAAAGTCCTTTATTTAATTTGTTTTAAATATGAATATTGATGAGTACAGTAACACTGTCATGCCGAAAATGTCATTTTTTACTCGTATAAAATGTATAAAGCCCTTTGAATGTACAGAACATTAACTTGTTGAAATCATGAGATATGGTAACAGCGTGACGCCTGGATAACGCGGACAATGAAAAACTGAATTAATAAAAATAAAATGAAGACTAAATAAATAACTTACATAATATTGCCAATATACCTATACTTAAACACAAAACTCACTAAAACACTTGCATTTTGCATCTTGACCCCTGGACGCCAGGGAGCGGCTATGACCGCAGCCGCTAATCCGCCTGGAATGCTGTTGGCAGCTGTACTACGCCGTAGAACACGGCCTGTGTGACAGCTACCCGCTCAGGGCTGTTGTGCAGGTGCTGGACAGAAACTGCTGTGCAGTCATATGCACATAATTCGGTACTGTAAGGGAATAATACCGGGGTCAAGGAGAAGTCCCATCATTATGTGACGATCATGTATCAATCATGATCTCTAGTTCTGTTTCCTCGACAGTACGAGGGTAATAAGAGGGACGGAGCGGCATCATCATCGGGAGCGGCATCATCATCGGGGGCGGCATCGTCACTGAAGGCGGTGCTGTTCAGCTGGCATTACGGCTCTGTCTTGATCATGATGCTATTTCTTGGGATCTGCAATGGATGCATTTGGGGTTTTCTCTTTTGGCATTTGGAAAATCTGGGTAAGTCTATAATTTAGGGTGACCGGACGCGTTTGTTTATGGTGTAAATGGAGGACACATGCCTGGCGACACGAAGGTGAATTGGGGTTAGGGTTAGAATCGAGGACGACCTCGATTGAGATTCGTGTACAAAACCAATGAGAGCCGAGTACAAACAAAGGAAATTATCGAGAGGAACAAAAGAAACTCCTCGATTTACACCATAAACAAACGTTGATGGGCGTGTGTTGGGCACGGGTGTCTTAGGAGACGTGTCACTTGTTTTCATCAGGCGTGAGATTGCAGGAAATGACAAATCCAAGAAATAATCGATAGACGATTTGAGGGTCACCGATCGAGTGCCCTATAGAGAAAAGCACACGGTGATGTTCCCTAACGTGGCGCACTTCATCATGCAGTGTTGCCAAACTTCTTGGTTGACAAACTTCCGATTGCTATTTAACGGGATTATACGTTCTTTGCTTTTGTTGTAATTTTCAGAAATAGATGGATTTCGGGGGTTATGTACAGCAAATCATATTACACTGACTTGTTTGATGGTTTGTATTCGTAGATGCTAAAAGGCCAAGAAAACCAATCGGGAAATTCAACGGTCAGGAAACCAGTCTAGCTGGCTTGTACCTGTTCATATCGATTGATAAGATTATGCGGACTATGGTAAATTGGGGTAGTATTTCAAAGAAGCCATTTTTTACACCGCATGGTCGGCCGACCAGCGTTTGAGATTGATCTACAAATACTACTTTTCTTGAAAATGCGGGCACACCAGATGCCATAATTTCATAGGATGCTTTAGACTGCCATTCGCCTACAGTCCAGCAAGCTATTTCATAATATTTCAGTAGTTTTGTTTTTGATGTTTGCAAATGTTGTGTATTTCCTTTAACCTCTAAACAATTTCGGTGTCGTGAAATTTAGTCCGAAATTGACAAACGCCTGTGTCCAGAAATTGGGCACGAAATCGGTCTAGTGTTCCCTGACGTGGCGCACTTGAATAAATCTCTAAAAATTCTAAGTGATTATTTAAGAAGTTTTCTGATAAACCAAGAAGTTTGTCAGAAAATAATTTTCTTATTTTGGGGGTCATTTTTAAAGGGTTAACTGTGCACTTCAAAAAACAAAATCGGAAGACTGAAATAAATGTATCTTCCTAGTATTAAACCGACATAACGAATCAGAATAGGTTAATGCCAATTGATCCCTAATGACCTTGATTTATTTCGTTGGGTTATGAAACATAAAATCATTTGGAGACCATTTTCAAGGAAATCGGAACAATTTTACATTTTATTATTATAATAATTATTTCTTTCTAATAATGAAACCAAGGACCCCTCAAAAGCGCTCCAGGCGATGTAGCTCGCAAGCCTAAAGAAACCTGTAGAGAGAAGACAATGAGAATGAGAAGGAGGTACAGTTTTAGAGGTGGGAGGAAAACCCCATAAGAATATTCTGGGGAAAACCAACAGAGTCGGGCAGAGACTGAAAACCCAATCCACATATTGGCCCAGGCAAGGTTCGAACCCGGGTCATAGCGGTGAAAGGCATGGAAAGAACGCCAACCTGACTCCCTTTATTGGTAATATTACTAATAACTCTAACGTTACTCATAGATAGGGCCAACTAGGCTTATACATGTTTGAACCCCTATGACAAGAAGAATGCATTGGTATGTTTTTAACACAATTTGAGCATCTGTACATCCACAATATGGGTCGTATGAATACAAACTAGCATTTGCTTTTACTATCAATTTTCAAGCTTTTACTAGCATCTGTATAAATAAAAATAAAGCCAAAGGTTTTACTGTAAAGTATTTGCTAAAGACTAAAAGTATTCACTTTTTACTTTCCAGCATTTGCTAGAATATTAGTATTTGCTCCATTTGGTATGAATAAAAATGGGTAAATGCTTCAGATTTGCAGTATTTACTCGTACTTTTTCAAGGTTGGATCGGGGCTACCTTGACAAAAGAGAAGCAAATACTGGTATTCAAAATAGAAGCTAATGTGTTTAGGCAGGAAAAAGTATGAACATGAAAGATGGAGTGTCTAGGATAAAAATGAGACGTGATGGCCGATCAATTCTTGGGGCTAGGAAGGGGCAGCACGACTGCGAAGCAGCAACTTGAGGTTTCGATTTCATTCAAACATCTCTGTGAGATGCTGTGCGTATGGCTCTACGTATAACAATATAGACTCTATTTCTGCCAGTCGCCAGGTATGTGTCCTCCTGTGATTTCATGTTGGCTATTTTCTTTGATATTTGTTTCTCGTCCATTGTTTTACCTATGTTGTTAACAATGGTGACTTTGGCCTTCTGAAGTGCGCTTGTCTTCATCTCCTCAATGCCAGGCAATTGGCTCTAATTATCAATAAGGACTGGATGGTCCTTGATGATGGACACTAATACAACAGCGAGTGTTTGCTCACTATTGGTATTACTGTTGTCAGAATCAAAGGTAGCCATGTTTGCAAACCAAATCGTGAAGTTATAACAGCATGTATAGGCCTATAAACACTCCTAGACATATTAAGTAAATGCTATTGTTATGCAAGTAAGCATTTGCTAGAAATGGCAAGCAACAGGTGTTAGTCAAAGCAAAAGGTTATGAATATTTTTTTTTTTAAATTACTGACCTAGACCTTTTACTTGTTGAGCAATTGCTTTTGCTTAAACCTTTAGCTACCTAACAATTGCTACGTTTTATGAATACGGGCTACTAGCTATAAATAATATTAACAAAGTGCATGGGAACTTGCCTTCCTAATTGACTAATACAGAGTTGCTGGTACTATAAACACCCGGTAAAAATATCTGTCAGGCTTTCTGTCGCTTGAATAGCAGATGAGATATAGGGTCGTATATATGAATAAAAACTAGCAAATGATATGAAGTACAAGCAAACAGTAAACGCATTTACTTCGGAGTAAATGCATTAAGGAAAAGCAAATGCTTCAATTCGTATGAATGAAATAATGTTTTACTGTTTAGCACTTACCGACTGAAATAGTAGGTAATGCTTCTATAAACTTGCAGTCGATTGCACATCCGAATGGTTTATACAATAGAGTCTCGATTGTGTGTACGTACAGCCACACGCACATCAATTCACGGACGTTAAAGGGGGGTGTTTAAATGAAATCGGAAACTCAAGTTGATGCTTCGCAGTTAGGCTGTCCCTTTCCATCCCCAGAATGTTGCAAGAAATGATCGGCCATCTACGTCTCATTTCTTTCCCCAAACCCAGTACAACTGTTTGTATTGTTATCCTAGACACTCCATCTTCCATTTTCATACCTATAAAAAAATATATAGGTAGAATAACACGCAATGGCAGCAATTTTGAGAAATTATGAAATTGCTTGTTATTCTACCTATATTTTTTTCAAATAACGAATCTGTGATGGCATTGTATAGCTAAATATCTTTCTCATAGCAAACTATGGTTGTGTACTAAATTCCATGCTTTTATCATTTGAACAATAATTGTTAACCTGTCTGTCTGACTAATATCAAGACGTTTAGGTGCTAAAGATTTAATCGTGCTTCACAATCAAACGACTGTGCACGTTTGTGTTTTTTTCCCACTGTTCTCTCAGCAAGTGTATAGTATCCACTGAGCTGAAACTTCAACAGGTTGAGTTTTGGACATTCTTCTTTGGATTAAGTCTGGTGTTATTATAATGCACAAAAAGCAAATGATCCTATCATGTCTTCAAGGTAGTTTACACCATTTGCAAACATTAAAATCAAAACTATACTGAATTATTATGAAATACCTTACCTGACAACAGTCTCGAGCATCCTGTGAAATCACGGCACCTGATTTGATGTGGTTTTAAACAAAAAGTGGAATTTTGCCGGCCGGCAATCATTGTACACATTTGACTATTTTCAAACATTGCCTCCAATTTATTGAATTCGTCTGAAGGAAGTAAAGATTGTTTGAATATGTCCCCACTGCAGGTGTCTAACAAATTACCATATGAAGCCTGATAGCAGAAAGTTAAATCTTGTTAATTAAGCACCATTTCTTTTCTTAACATGTTCAACTTCTACTGACTGCCCAGACTGCAAGAACAGCACTTTGTTTCTTGGTTTTTCTAGTTTCTATGAACACAAACCTTTAAACAGGGCAGCATCACAATGTTTACTATAAATACAAACCCCTAACCCAGCTATTTTCGAAAATTACAGCAAAAGCAAATGGTGTATACTATACCTTCAAATTATTTGCTGAATACATTCAAACTATGATTTGCGATTATTGATTTGTCGTTATTCAGGTGCTACGCAAAGTCTGTTGGGCGTTCTCGTGGCCGTACAGTGCATTTTTGAGTTCGGCTCTGGGTTCCTAAGTGGTTGGGCCATCCTCAAATTTGGCCACGTGGCGCTGTTGGCTCTGGGGTTATTTCTCTACATCGTCCGATTTTGTCTTTACTATCTGATCAAAGTACCCTGGATAATGATATTCGTCGAGCCAGTGCAAGGTAAATTAAGGTGCAAGGCAATCGTTGAAGAAATAAACCGACTATTTTCACACTGCCCCCAATAGAATAAATTTAGTTTGTCTACATCTTATTTACAGTACACAAATCCGTGAAAAGGAGCAAACCAGCTATGTCCTAACTAGTGGTTTCTAAAGTCATAATAATTCCCTGACGTCTATAAATTGCTCTGTTTTGCCTGAAGGAAGTAAATGAACCAGACTACAAAAATATCAATGTTTGTCTTGGTTTTTTCAAGCCTCTATGAACACAAAACTTGTAAACAGCCGTCTTACAATAAGGCAGGGTTGTAGTCCAGTCCCTGTAATCACAAGTCCTTTCGTGAAGCCAGTCACAAGTCTCTTCATAAAGGCAGTCACAAGTAACTGGATGAACAATGACAAAGAAATGCCTTTGTCAAAGTTGATTTGAATAGCTTGTGATTTAAATTGGAACTGAAGGACTTGTGATGGACTTGCAGGGACTTACGATGGACTCGACTACATCCCTGCAATAAGGTACAATATCAATCCCCTAACTCATTCATCTTCAACAAATACAGTTAATGCAAATAGTGTATATACTACCTTTAAAAAAACCCAAACCAAACCAAATATATGAACAGGATTATGCTACATAATGACATGGGCGACCTGCGTATCCTACATGAGCGAGGCGATTTCGTCGGAGAACAGCGGTACAATGCAAGGTGTCCTTATCTCCACACACCACGGCCTGGGTAACGGGATTGGGTACTTCCTAACGGGGCTGCTGATAACCCGATTCGGGGCTCCGTGGACGTTCATCATTTATGCAGTGTCCTGTGCCGTGTTTCTCGTCCTGTTCCTGGCCATCCAGTGGGTAAGCTCACACAAAGGTAGACTCTAGACCCGTGAACAAAGGACGTCCATAGGATGAGGGAAGAGGTAACGGATTGTGGACTTGCACACGTTAATAGTCCGTTCTGCCATTCTAAAAGGAGCTTTAAAGATAGGATACACCATTGGTAATTGCTTGAATTATAATGAATGGGTGGATTTGAGGGGTTGGATTTTATAGTAAATACCGTTTAACTGACCTGTCCAAAGTTTTACAATCATGGATGCCGAGAAAAGCACGAAAACAGCGTCTGTTTTCAACTGGCGTCGAGCAGTTATTCTTATGTTATTTGTGTTTTTTCGCGATCGCCATCCGGCGATCGCGAATTTTTCTTTATAGAATTATATTTTTCAGAATAATTACAGGATATCTAGCGCAATCATTTTGCTGGATGCCTAAAATCATTATTTACTTTCAGATGAGTAAGATATTTCTTAATAATTCGGTAGTAATTTTTTTCGATATCTGCAAATGGTGTATCCTACCTTAAGTTTAATGAAAAAATTGGGTCAGGGTTATCTGCAGAAAAATGAAGGGCACAGAATCAAAAATGTGGGTTGAAAACATTCACTGGAAGCGAGAAAAATGAGTATTTAGCCACTGTTTTCTTAACTACACGAATACAAAGAATGTCCACAGTACATATGGAACGTAACATTTTGTGTGTGTATGTATTGGAAATCGTTATTCGCACATAAACAAACTATAAATGGGAAACTCCACGTAAACAGCGTGAAAGAGAAGTTCACATTCAAGTACAAATAAGAAAAACAAGCTGTTGGTATTTTTGAACAAAATTGTTGTTTGTTACAGGTCTATTCATGTAACAACCTTAAAACTAGAGATAGTCATGGTTGTAAACAAAGCTGGTACCTAAATATGTTTGATTGTCATTGGACAGTACAGAAATGAAAACAAAGAGTTATCATGACGTCACTTCAAATTATTAGCCGCATGATCCATCACAGATGGTGGCTCTGTAAGTGCTTAGAGCGTTGCTGTGCCAAAATCGACATCCAGGAACCTCTTGGTAAAGAGGGGCACTATTTGACAACCAAAGTCGCACGACGGGGTCATTTTGGTTGTAGTCTAACAGTGCCTTTTGAACATGACATAATTAAATGAACACGAGAGAGAATAAATAGTCTGGGTAATCTTGTGCATTTTGAACTAGACCAATCAATACACAACGACGCGCGCGGCTCTTGCACGAATTTGTGCTTGTAACACAGACCTAGCCTGTGCAAGGTTCATTTTTGAAGGTACATTTGAAGCAATTGAATGTGCTTTTGGAAATCTTTTGTTGAAATCAAATCCTGCTTTTGGCCGTGTCCGCTTTGAATGCAAAATCACATCATGCCCGTTCCTCAATATTTTTTAATCCCCAGTTTTCGGAGGTGCCACCATTGCCCTGGAAATTGGGTGCGGAATCGTTACAATCACTCTCTGAAGAAGGCGAGGAACTAGACCGGGGGGAACTAGACCGGGAGGAATTGCAGCAGAAACAATCTCTCCTTGAATCACCAGAAGCAACAAAATCAGGGAAAGTTTGCCTCAAACTGCCAGAATTTACTCTTAAAACCCAAACTGTCAGCCAGCAGGATCCGTGATAACACAATAAGAACATTGGGGTCGATTTCACGAAACTTGTCTTATCTTGCGACTCATCTTAGGACTTACGACGAGTCCCAGCTCAAATACCGATCTTGGCTAAGACGTGTCCTAAGATTGATTTAACTAAACCCATCTTATGAAAGACGCATCACAACTACCAATTTGATGGCTGTTTTACCACTATAGAGAAAACAGTCGTTGAAAAGAAACACGCAAACCAACTTCCCGCGCACGCGCGTGCATTAAACTACGAACTTTTACCAGAAAATACAATCATGTACGATAGTTCTGCATGTTCTATACGACAGAGTCGACTAGTTGTTGGCGTATAAATAATTCATACACGTATCAAAAATCTTGTTTATACCCGTTTCGCCTTCGAAACTATAACTCTAGGCCGACAGCAGATAATGCAATGTTGCCAGACTATACAGATTAACACACGTATTAATGAGATAAGACGACCCTCGAACCGATCTTAAGTTAGGACGAGTTCAGCAGCGTTGCTAAGGAAGTTAAGACGGGTTGAACGCGTCTTAACTTTGGTGAAATCCTGGAACGAGTCGCGAGTTAGGACGAGTTGCTCTTCACGCATCTCTCTCAGCGTTTCTTGAAATCGCCCCCTACTATAAATAGTTCTTTTAGGTATTGTATATTAGCCCTAAACCCCTAGGGAGTGAAATATTTAATATTACAGGATTCAGGAATACAATATTAGATTAGTGGCCCTTCACCAACATGTATTTATACTTTACGGTGGATCATTGTACTGGCGCAATATCGTGGTTTCTCAGGGATTTTTTTATTTATTTATTTTTATTATTATTATTATTTTTTTTTTGGGGGGGGGGGGGGGGGGGTGCGTTAGGTAACAATAGTCTAGAGAGTGTATAGGTGTAGGGGAGTTCGTCGGTCCCATATCTTGCTGGGTATTTATTGCAACCAAAATGTTTCAAAAGATGTAATTTGCATCAGAAGATGTAAATTCAATATTAGCAAGAAATGGGACGGAGAGAACCACCCCTCCTTTATGGTGGTCATTGTACCGGCGAAATGTTATTGTCTTTCAGAAATTCTGTTTCTGATGTTTTTTTTAATTGTACATAGTTCTACTTTATATTTTTGTTTAATATACAAATAATAAATCCGGTGCAATGGTATACAAGGGTCATCTCTTCCCTCAAATCTCAAAAAGTGTTGGAGGGCAGATGCAGTTTAGTATCATTTTGATGACAGCAATAATGACATACAAGGCTTTTTTGAAAATTGTTTTCCAACTTTTTATAGGCTACAATTTCACTTAGGTTTTGGAAATATGTGCCTTTTAATATAAAGTGCGCATCTTTTTGTTTTTAATCAATTCACATATTTCCCCCAAGGTTGGTTTTGGTTGAATTTGTATGGCATTTATTGTTTTTATTGCAAGTTTTAGCCCCAATAAACACAGTGTTACTAAAATGTGCCTGTTAACAACAATGTCGGGGTCCTTGTCAATTATTACTGGGTTAAAGGTATACAGCATTTGCTGAAGTTTTTACCAAAAAAAATGGATTTGGGGGTTCGTATTTTGCAAATATTGTTACATCAACCCGTTTCAAGTTGTGTTTATAGATGCTATAACAAAATATAAAAATAATATATTTTTGACGAAACAGTGCAATTTAGAGGAACCAGACTAGCTGGCTTTCTACCATTCACGGATGTGTAATAGGCAGTATTTGAAAAGAAGTCAGACTGTTCGGCTTACCATCATTGGAAATCGATACAAAAATTATACTTTTCATAAACAACAGCAGCACCAGGCGCGGTAAATAATGTTGCAACCTCACGTTGCTTTTTACTTCATGAGACCCACTCTGCAAAAATGAGTCCGATGTGTTAACAATTTTTTTTTTACAATTTAACAGTTGGTCAGAAAAAGCAGGAAATAAGCTTTCATTTTATATGGCGCAACTCTGTAGTGTAATGCATTGGTCTTTTACAATTTTGGGAAATTTGCTTTTTCCAGGTTATATTTAAAATGTCTTTGAAAAGAAATGAAGATTTACAATTGTAGTGCTTCATCAGATGCTATGGAAAGAAAATGACAAAACCTGTATTAAATATTATTTAGGGATCAAAACAATCTTTTCAATCGATCAGATCTGAAAATATATTTGTCATTGTGAAAGGGTCATTCTTTACCCTTGGAGTCCATTTCTTTCATGTCTGTTGACTCTGACAAGTACTTTTGTTAATTCTAGATGCACCGATGAATATCTTCTCATTTTCTATCTCAATATTAAACAAAGTGGACTAAAAAACGTTCCCAATTATCAGGGATGAACATTTTAATTTGGGAAAATGTCTGAAAATTGATTAAATGTCTGAAAAATGCACATTTTATACACTAATAATGTCTTTTTTGGAGGTTCAAAAAGTATAAATTCAGATGAAAAAATCTCATGCCTGTATTATGCACAACAATTCTTGTATATATGCATTTTTTTGTATGCATAAACCTTGAAAGATACGAGCCTGTATTACTAAAAGCAAATGAAGTTCCTTTAAAGGTAGGATACACCATTGGTAATTGCTTGAATTATCATGAATTAGTGGATTTGGGGGGTTGTATTTTATAGTAAATATCGTTTAACTGACCTGTCTGAAGTTGTACAATTAGGAATGCCGAGAAAAGCAAGAAAAACAGCGTTTTTTTTTCAACCGGCGTCGAGCAGTTATTCTTATGTTATTTTTTTTTTTTTTTTATAAAATTGTATTTTTCAGAATAATTAAAGAATATCTTAGCGCAATCATTTTGCTGGATGCCTAGAATCATTATTTACTTTCAGATAAGTAAGATATTTCTTAATAATTAAGTAGTACATTTTTTCGATATCTGCAAATGGTGTATCCTACCTTTAATAGACAAAGTAAAGAGTTTAGTTCCAAACAACAGGGATAGTATATTATGTAGTATATGGGTTATGTAGGTGCGAAATATGGTACCCTCTGGAGACATGAACACAATGTGTACAATGGAGACAAAACGTCTCCGGGTGGTAAATTTCTATAGATGAATAGGTCTCCACTGGGAATTTCACGAATTAGATTTTTGGATTTTACTTAAATTACTCAAAAACTAGGATTAGGATGTGGGTTAGGCTCAGTGTTTGGGTTAGGGTATAATATAGGGTATATTGGGTCGAAATTTTTCCACAGTGATACAAAAATGCGAATTGATGAACATGAACACTATTAAAGTTGCACAATCCAATCAATGACTTTGCAGCCAATTTATTGTCAATTTTGCTCAAATGTGACCACAAGATAACCAAGACATGTTTATAACATAAATAAAAGCTTGGGGTGATAGGAAACTGGTTCCTACAAAAAGTTTTGCGCACAAAAAATGGGGGGGGGGGGGGGGGGGGGGAGCCCTTTATACGGGAAACACGTTGGAACATGGTATCTGTTGTGAGGCAACTTCAGTACATGTACATCAATTCTTTTGGTACATAGCGTTATGGGGACAACCCATAGGATTTGTGTGTTAAGTGAAATCTCTCTAATCTCAAACTCGGAACACTCTAAAATTAAAAATTTTTTAGCATCACCCTAAATTGTCCTCTTCTACATTTTCTTTCATTATACCCTAACCCGATTTTACCTTGTTCTACCTTTACTGAAGACCCAACGCGCTATGGGGACTTGAAAATGTCCCCACTACTCGGTCTGTTTTTTTCCAAACAAAAGAGCCTGTCCCCATAACTCGGTGTGTGCCTACCTATCACTACACAGTTTTAACACATGTTTAAGTACAACACACAAAATGGACCCCATTACAAGCTTTTGTGTGACAATTGTCACACCAAAACACATTTTGTTTACATATCCCTTGTCATTTATCTACAATAACCTTATAAAAATAAGTACGGTTTCATTTTGTGGTCAGTGGTATGTAGAGGTTTGTACAATAAATATTGTAACCATACAAAAAGGTGTAAAAGCATATAAAGAGACATGGTGTTCCCTGTTACATTAGAGTCCTAAATGTTTTAGGAAATTCCCCCCACAGAAGTGTGGATGAGGTCTATGAATGAATACTTAGCTGTAGAGCCATCTACATATGCATATTTTCCTAGACCGGCAGGTTTTATCGCTGAACTAAACTACCTAATTCTGTCCAACATTCAAGACAAACTAACAGGAATAACTTTTCAAATAACTTAGCTGACAGATGGCATTAAAACTAGAAATGTAGCAACATTTCACACTTTGTGTCCCAATCTCGCGGAATGACCCTTATCCTTGTTTTCTTGCATTCACACGAGCTGAATGAGCAGTCAGTAATAACAGTATATGCTAGACCAGACAGTGACTAACTGCTGTGTATCAACATGCCATACGTACTGTGGACATCCAAACAATTGATGTCCACAGGATGCAGGAAAAGGTTACAGACTGTGGACTTGCACACGTCCACAGTTCGTTTCTCCCTTTCTAAAAAAAAGAGAGCTTTAGAGAAAAAACAGGCTTAGAATTGCCATTGCCAGTGGTTACGTTATCGACTCATGTACGATGGTGCGTGGGTTTGAACCCTGCCAGGAACATGGTGTTTGTGCCCTTGGGCAAGACACTTAACTACAATTGTCCCTCTCTACTCAGGAGTATAAATTGATACCCGAGAGGGTTGAGCCCAATTGAGTGCCTATATCGACAGCCGCGTGGTCCAGGGCCGGATGAACGAGGTAATAATGTAATTGTAAGCAGCAATCACAAATGTCCACAGTTCATATGGAAGGTCCGACTGTGGGTCAGTGGGTGTCACCTGGCCGATTGGAAGATCCTAACCAGTCTCATCAATGCCGACACGGGGAGATTGTAGTCCTTGAGGATGCCATGTAGACGCGGCAGGGAGTCGCACTCTGTGGACAGAACAGAAAAGACCAAAGTCAAGTTTATATTGGAGCCGAGACTAAGCCATTGTAGGAACTCAACCCTGCTCCCACCAATTTCCAGTGCGGCCTACCCCGTTGGGTTTATAACTGAGCAACAACACCTAAAACCGGGAACAGTTATATTTTATCTATTTGTTATTATTATTATATTATTTATTGATATTATATTGTATTTTTAAAATTTGTATTATTAATATTAACCAGTTCGCGCCGGGATTATTTTTACATCCCCGAGCCGAAGCGGGTTCAGGCCGATGGTACCGGGAAGCACACCCTCGCATTTCCGGCCTTGCTCGCTGCTGACAGACATTTCCGGCCTTGCTCGTGACGTGTTTATGCGTCATCCGTTTTGAATCTGGAAAAAACTTTGCATGTATATACGTCATCCGGCACAAACTGGTTAAACAGGACTGCTTTTAAAATAATTAATATAAAAAGCTAGTGACTTGACTTGTAACTAAATGGACTTGCAGGGACTCATTGGGCTGCTTATTCACAGAAAATACAGGTTACCAGCCTCAATTTCATGCACTTTTCATTTATACCTGGGACTGGCTCAATTAGTTGGGGCCATTTTCTGCTTAACCAGTTCGCGCCGGATGACATATATAAACGCAAGGTGTTCCCCAGATTCAAAACGGATGACGCATAAACACGCCACGAGCAAGGCCGAAAATGTCTGTCAGCAGCAAGCAAGGCCGAAAATGCGTGGATGTGCTTTCCGGTACTATCGGCCTGAACACGCCTCGGATCGAGTTTCGTTAAAAATAATCCTGCTTGATGATGTAAATATAATCCCGGCGCGAAATGGTTAAGGTTAGCCCGTGCCCAAATTACTTAGCTACACGAATCTGTAAAGTGGCTGCAGCCCCAAGTAATTTAGACACAGGCTTTATACTTAGGCATACAAAAAAAAATGTTATGTTGGTGTAACGGGCCCAACAAAATAGGGTAGGTAGGTAGGGATTTTTTTTTTTTTTTTTTTAATTTTCCTCCCAGCAATGAAAATGATATGTTTTCTAATTGTTTAATTGTTTATACACGATAGCATGTCCAGGTTCAATATTTTCACAATCCACACACACAACAATGAGAAACGGTCAGAAATGGTTTCAAACGTATTTATAACTAGATTTATATAGATTTTAATCATTAAATTTCGTCCCTTGAAAAAAGAAATATCCAGGGTCGGCCGTATTTTTTAGGGTCGGTCGGGTTACGCCAACATAACATTTTTTGTTTTTATGCCTTACCTTGGAGTGGCAACCCTGCTAGCTGCAATGAAGAAGGAATGTCATAGTACACTAGGAATTTGGCTAGTTGCCTGCAGCTCTCGCTGGCTTCAGGGAGTGTGCCTTGAGATAGGTATGCCATCAATTGGGCTTGGTTGTCTGCTGAAGAGAAATACAAGTGTAAGGTTTTGAATGTCATTTGTTGGGAATTGTTTTAATGAAACCAGACTATACAGGAAAACAAAATATATTTCAAATTAAGGAACTTCTGAGATTTAAAATTTGGGGTTCGATTTCTTTAGCGGGTACCCATGTTTTTTTTAATCGGGTACCTGGTTCCAAATTTAGTGAGTGAGTGAGTTTGGGGTTTAACGCCGTACAGGCATCAGTGGCCATATTCACGGCGGGAATGTGTACAAATATAAGACAAAAGGTAATAAAAAAACCAATCAAGTGAACTGTGGAGAATATAAAAACTTGGAGTCAGAAGGAACAATTATCACACAGGAAAAGATTGAGAAAGTTTCAAAAGAATGAAAGAACCATTGTATAGAAGTATAACGATAGACTGATTCTAGGCAGTTTTCCAGGAGAATCCCGTGGGAGGCGGGCCACGGAGGATCCCCCAGACACACGGCACCCTGTCTTTGACCTAATGACTCGACTTGACTCGACTCACTTGACTTGACACGACTCACAAAAATCAGTGACTCGTTACAACCCTATAATGCACAACCCTCATCAGTGTTGCCCTTACCCGTAAGCCAAGCATCCAGACAGTTCTCAACTCTACATTTCATTTTGATACCCATCTCGGCATTCAACAGCAGTCCTTTAGCCTGTGAGCACCCACGGTTGCCAGCCGCTATCCTGTGGTGTGCCTGGTTGTAGTAGGCTAGTAGCAGTTTGATCTGCCACAGTGTGTGGGTGTCCGGTCTGCCTACCAGGCTAGTAATCACCTAGGACAATTAGGAAATCAAAATAAACACTTTCAATAGGCGTGTATTGATGACATCACTAAATGTTTACCATCCGACAATTCAGTTTTTAGAGGGGTCCCCGCTTGACGCTAGCTATACGTTTTATGTGCAAAATGCTGACATACAATTTTTTTCCCGACAAAACGACAGTGAAAAAGTGCAGATTCAGCCCTGGCAGTCGTGGAGGATAATAGACTGGGATAGATGACTGCTACGCAGGGGATTTTTCTCTGAAGCCACAGAGTCGAAAACTGCTTGTATACGTACAGTGGTGGTGACCCCCACTTTCCCCCATGATGTACTGCTGGAACCAACTCTGGAACCAACTTCCAAGTCACCTAAGGCTTTCAGAATCAATAGAGGTTTTTAAGCGTAGTCTGAAGACATATCTTTTTAAGAAAGCTTTTGATGTGTAATTAGTTTTAACTTGGCACGGCTGTATGCCTTACAATGTTATTGTAATGCGCATGTGTACATTTGTATGGAATTTGCGCAATATAAATGTATTAATAAATACCTAGGAGAGTTGCTGGCTTCTGATTGGTTCGAGACTCGATCACGCGGAGTGGATTATCAGGTAGTAATATCATGGGTTTCAAGAAGAAGCGAATAAATGTTCCCTGAACCAGCATTAATCAAGCATCATGTAAGCCCATGATTGGCCGAATGCAACAGTTCTACGGTAACTTGTAACAAGGACGCGTCAAATCTTGATACTGCGCGCTATAAAATGTACGCGTAGAACGTTTGTATCTATACGCGCGGCATTTAAAAAAAATGCGCGTGTCGTCTACTAACGCTAGCGCGTTGCTATACACGGTGAGCATCAGTGGTCAGCTAGTCTGGTCTCAAAGTATGGGTTATAATAACAACACATATTGAAGAGACTGGGTACCATGCATAAGCTAAAACATGGCCCCTAAACATGAACACAAAACGGTAGAAATATCGCCGAAAGGAAAGTCACAAAATTTGGAGCATTTTCACAATTTTTCTCGTTTAAAAGGTATTTATTAAAGGTAATAACAGTGCGAGGACCCGGTTATTTCTGCGTGATAATGACCGGGTTGGGGGATGACCGCTGGTAATGGACCTCGCCTTCGGCTCGATCCATTACCAGCGGTCATTATCACGCAGTAATAACCGGGTCCTCGCACTGTTATTACCTAATTATTATTATTATTATTATTATTATTATTATTAACTGCGATATACAGCGCGTAATGTAATCAATACATCTTTTTCTGATAAACAGATTGTTGACATTCAATCACCAAGTAAAATGACTTACATGCAACATCAATAGAGAAAATAAAAAAGAAAAGAAAGAAAATTAACTATGGTGCAAGCTAGTGGCCATAGTTTGTTTTTCATTTTGATGAGGAGATGGCCAATACCTGATGAACTTCAATGAGAGACTGCAGTATCCATGGTTTCTCCTTGGTAACGCACTCGTACAGCAACGATGCCAACAAGGTCTCCATCGACTGAATTTCAAAACAAAGCAAATAGAAATTGGTTCGTAACCCTGTTTTTGCCAAGGTAGAATTTTCATGCTAAGCAAATGTTTGTGCTTAGCAGCTCTATCAATGTCATGCAGCCACTAAGCACTGCAAAATATATTATGCTTAGAAGATTACCGGCATATTACTTGTAACCGGTTTCCCAGCTGGACCTCATTTTAATAGAGCCAAAATGTGCCAAGCAACATTGTCTTCTAAAAGCAGACTCTGTTAAATGCTTTTTGAGGTACATAACAAAATCAGAGAAACTTACCTCATCGCCACCTTCCACTCTCTGGCAGAAATGCCGGGAGAACCCAAGAATGGCAAGGTCAGAGGTGAATGACCTTATGACCTCCGAGTCCATGGACTGCTGGTATGATGCATCATGGGTAAAGGTCTGTGCCAATAGACTCTTGTAACCCTTGAACGAGACAAGACATTTTATGTCAGGGTTGGGGTTTTTTTTGTGTGTTTTTTTTCAAGGTCACAATTCCAAGTGTTTTAACTTTTAGAACCCGATGTATGCTTCTGATGTTTTTACAAAAACAAAACTTTTATTTTATTTTAGGGGGATAGACCCTTTGCATGTGACATCACTTTCTAACTCTCGCTACTACTATCTAGTATTTTCCACCATTTATATTACAAACAATTATTATTATTATTATTTTTTGACGAAGGTTTGGGGAGGCTACAAGGTCCCCCCCCTAGCAATCCTACCATCACCCCAGAATGACCAGACAGGTTATAAGCAGGTTGTGTATGCTTAGAAGGGGCACTGCACATACTGAGATTGTCTTTATGCAAGGTCATTCCTAGGTACCTTTGGGTCCTCTGCATAGGACAGATGACCAGCGCGTTGCTTGACGTACAGCGTCCCGTCTGCCCTGAAGATTGCTTCTAGGGCAGCTAGGTTATTGCCAGTGTCAAGGGTCACAGTCAAGTATCGGGGCCCAACCACGCTGATCTAAAAACAGGAAACAAGAGAAGTGCAAAACACTCTTACCTTACAGATTGCCAAAATAGCAGGGATGTAGTTGAGTTTATTACAAGTCCATCACAAGTCCCAATTCAAATCACAAGCTATTCAAATGAACTTTGACAAAAACATTTTTGATCCATTAACTTGTGACTGGCACTGTAAGGTCCGAAGACATGAAAACCTTTTGTTGAAATGAAAAACATGAAAAGTTAACAATAGGCCTTCTTTTCAAAATGTGATAATTGATACTTTTGACACAGGATAAGTGGACTTATCGTGTTTTTAATACGTGAAAATGGGACCTATTGTTTACTTCCAACAAAAGGTTTTTACATTTTCAGGGCTCACAGTAGACTTGTGAAAGAACTAAAGAACTCACATTCTGCAAAATAGAAAATTAGTGCTTGTAAACTGTAAAAAGAGAAAACCTGAAAAAAATTCTATGAACTGCAAACTATTGTGTCAATCAAAGACCCTATTGTTAAACATTGTTCCACACCCACAAACTCACGCAAGTGGGTAAATGCCGTCAATAGGGGACGGGGCATTGTCCGACCGTCTTCCCTCTTTTGTTTGTACTCTAACGTTTTCGGATGATCGCCATAGGATTTGCACACGAGTCTGAATCGGGGACCTTTGCGGAATAGGGGACCCCATTGTTCCCTTTGTCCTACGTCCCCTATTTCAATCAAAAACAAACTCACTGTGCTTTACCTCGCATATGTACTGTGGACATTCCTTTGTCTTCGTGTAGTTAAAAAACTTTGACTAAATACTCATTTTTCTCGCTTCCCCAAAACAAATTTACCCTCAAATTTTGATTCTGGGCCTCTCAGCTGTCCCTTCTATCTTTTCTATATATAACCCTAACCCGTTTTTCCTCTAGCGCTCTTTTTCGGAAACTGAAAAACGGATTGTGGACCTGGGCAAGTCCACAAACCGTAACCTCTTCCCGCATCGTGTGGACCTATATTGTTCGGAGGTCCACAGTGCGTATGCAAGACTAACTCACACAATCATGTATAGACTGGCAATCGTGGACGGGGCATTTTCCGACTGTCTTTTCTCTCTTTTGTTCGTACCCCAACGTTTTCGGATGATCGCAATAGGATTTGTAGACGAGTTGAGATCGTGGACATTGTGTCAATCGTGGACCTATTGTTTGCCTCCCAATTCTTTTGTCGGACGACCACGATTGCGGGTCAATACAAACGCATCAATACACATCTGTAAACACCTTTCACCGTGACCCCCTATTGTCTCTCTTTTGTTTGTATTTTTTGGAAGCCCTCCCATAGGTTTTGTACATGATTTTTCAATCGTGGACCGTTGGTCAATCGTTTTGCCGGTGTTTACATACTCATGCACACACATTTTCTTCTATATAGTATAGAATTGATTTACCCATTGTCCCTTTACCGTCCAAAACCACCCTGTCTGTTACTCACTCTAATGCCCCCGCGGCCTTGTATGGCCTTAATTATTCTTTAGTGAATACTCGTAATGTAAATTCAATGTAGTAGAGACAATTCTAATATATTTGAATTTTTTTTTTTTAAAGAAATCCACAAGATTTCTGTCCAACCTGTTTGAGATGCTTGAGCTCTGGTATGATGCAGGGGGCAAGCATCCTGACGGTGTGTTCATCATACCAAGGTGTCGTCTAAAAGAAATGTATAACCAAAAAATCTAAATACAATTTAGAGAGAAGTATATGTACACCGAGGACAATAAATCTAAATTCACAGGCAGCAAATTGCATAAGCTGTGAATTGTTTCACACACTGAGTTTGACCACACCTACCTCAGGCACACACAAACTGAAACAAACTGAACAAGACCTGATATATAGCTAGAAATGATGCACTACTGTTTAAATGAAAGGTTGAAGTCAAATACAAAAAAAAATTTAACCTCCCCTCCCAGTTTCAATAAATCCGAATTACACCACAATTTCCAGTCTGTGTTTACTCACTTTATATACCATTTCTAGCGGAGCATAGCATGGTTTGCCAGTGTCTACATCCCTTGGTAAGATCAGGCGTGGTTCAGAGGCAAGCACATAGAGATGACGCAGGGCTTGCAAGTGGTATCTGAAGACAATCGGACAAGAATTTCAGGAGTTTTACAATTAGCAGCAATAAATGTGTAAACGGGGACTACCCTAGTCTAAGTATCAGACATTATATCTGTACGGGATAACGTCTGATATATCTAATCTGAGTCGACTGACGTCATTTTGAACAGATATGTGGACTAAGCTGCTGATTGGCCAATTTGGCTGGTGATTGGCCAATTTGGCTGGTGATTGGCCAAATTGGCTGGTGATTGGCCAATTTGGCTGGTGATTGGCCAATTTGGCTGGTGATTGGCCAATTTGGTTGGTGATTGGCCAATTTGGCTAGTGATTGGCCAATTTGGCTGCTGATTGGCCAATTTAGCTGCTGTGTTTTATAATATTACCGTATAATGGGTAAAAAAGACGCGATGCAGTCGTGATTTGAGGCGTGCAATTGCACCATGCCATCATAGGCCTTATAAAAGCTTCCCGAGAAGTACAAATAATAGCACACCTGAATCCCACTGTTCCGCACATCTCGGCATACCTTTACGGCATAAATATACTTCAGAATTTGTAACAAAATCAGTGAAAAGAAAATGGCTTTAGTGTAAATAAAGATAAATTGTTATAAAAAAATACATATTTTTCAGTCCTAGTTTGGACGACAGAATCATACGCCTAGAAAGATCTTCAAATCAGGACTGGGATATCGTTATAGAAAGCACCTGCTGAATGGATAGAATCTGGAGGTCAACACGAAGCCTTGCATAAGTAATCACTGAATCTGCTCAAATATCATAGGCGCTTGTGCAACAAGCAGGTTGCACAACCTTCCATAACTTTTCTATGACTTTTCTATGACTTTCCAGGACAACTTTTCTTTCCTTGACTTTCCATCGTTAGAATCCTGATGTACCATGGCTTATGCGTTGCAATACATGTACAATGCGCGTGTGTAGAACCTGCACAAGCGTTTGCAACCGTTGCACATTTTTGTGCTTAGAAAATTGTTGTGCTCATCAGCAGCTTCATGAAATTGAACCAAGGGGCCCCCAAAAAGGTCTTGCTCAGTAAAAACACGTTACCAAAACTCCATGTGCATTTCATGCTATTAACCCTCCGACGTGCCACCGTACTATTTCTGATAGTCGCTTCACCGTAAAAAAGCAATAATTTTTTTGTCAAAAGTCAAAAAGATCTCATGTTACATGTATTCTTAGTTCAAAGCATGCCAAACAATGTGTGAACATATAAAGCCGTAAAACCAAAACAACTTGGGGGTATACACAAAATACAAGCGACTATCGAAAATAGTATGTAGTATTTGGTGTATAAACAATATGGCGGCACGCCGTCACAGCTTTTTGAGGTCTGGATTTCACCGCGAGACCTTCCAAAGCAATCAATCGTGCTATTGTTGTCTTGCCTTATTCAACAACACCAGCTGGTTTCTGGGTCACTGACCTATGACAAAGGGATGTGTGAATATATAAAGCCGTAAAACCAAAACAGCTTGGGGGTATACACGAAATAGTTAGGGGGTTGCCTGGATAAAAAAGATGGCGGCGCATTGCAGGGTTAAGCAAAAACCAGCTAAATACCAGTCACAAACAATAAACATCGCCTGGAAATTAGGTTTGTAACCCTGTTTTTGCCTAGGAAGAATTTTCATGTGCTTACATGTTTTATGAAATCGACCCAGGTCATAATTAATATTGCAATGACTATGATTACGAAAAACAGCAATTCATTAGTCCTGCATCGTCGATCAACACTGAAAGACCCATACCTGTTGTCATTGCTGTTAACAGGGAATTGTGGGTACAGACTACAGATGAGTACAGCGATAGACGCTGGGGCTGTGCTTAGAGTATGGCGCCCTCCACCAAGGAACAGCAGCCCGATGGCCATGTGGGTTGCCATGTGGTTACCGTAGCTCATGTCATTACTCAGGCTAAAGTGCAGCTTGCGAGCAAAGCGTAACACTTCCAAATTGCCTGTGCCTGCCATCACCTACAAACACACCAGTGATTAAAAAATGTACATATTTGGTAAAGAATTGTTATAAAAAGATATGTCCTTTTCTAAACTGCGCAATAGTCGTAGCCTTGTTGCCATATTGTGATTGGACAAATAACGCCGTTCGACTAATGCAGACGTAGACGGGCAACTCATCGACTGTACAATTAATAAATGACAAAAATAAATTGATGACAGTGATTGCGAGGTGCCGTTCCATATATATCGAAAAGCAGACGTTTGAGACTGTTACGGTACGCTTGGTACGGGTGTCTTTTTAGTTTTCTATATGGTGCAGCTCTGGATACCGCATGATGTGTGGAATTAGAAAGCATGCAGCGCGCAGTGCGAGCTTGCTGCATGCATGCGTATGCTGAGCTAGCGCGCTCACTGGAGATATGAAAACACTGCATCACCAGCAAACGAACGCCTTTAATTGTCCACTCACAAAATGGCAACCGTGGCTACAACTATTGCGCAGTTTTTCCCAGGAGACTGCCATAAACACCAGTGATCAATAATCCCACTTCCAAAAAAACAACCTTTTAGGTGATTGAGACACACATCAAATTAAAGCTTATTTGATCATCTTTTATTTTCTGTTTAATTTTGTTGGGGTAATCCAATTAATTTTTGGAAGAAATTTCCATCAAACAAAAATGGCCACCCCTAGCAGTAGTCCTTTGGCCCATGAACATTTAAAAAAAAATGGTGCCTGCACTCAAGTGCAAAATAGATCAATTGTAGGCAGTGGCGGCACCAGACTCTTTATTTTTTAAATATGTTGTTGGTAGGTGGGGGAAAGAGGGGCAATTGGGGAGTGGAGGGGGTTGGGGGGAGAAAATATTTGTTGAGGGCAATATTGCCCATTGTCAACTCCTTTACAGTAGCACTGCCAGAATCAGTCAGTGAGCCAATCAGTGATTCAGCAGTCAGTTTACAAGGTTGGAAACAGAGGAAATGATTTTCTTACCAAAGCAACTGAGAGTAGTACAGCATTCTGACAAGTGTCGATAGTTGATTTACCGGCCTGAAAAGGGAACAAATAGAAATGCTTTCAAGCAAAGAGAACCTGATCCAAATTTTCAAAGTGAACAATGATAACTGGCAGGAGTGGGATTTTAACCTGCAACCTCCGGAATACCAGACCGGTGCTCTGTCAACTGAGCTATCTTTCCCTATGTTGGCGATCTCCCAAACTGTCCGGGGGTGTCTTTGTTCGGGGGTGCTAGTCAGAAGTCATAAACCCATAATTCCGTATAGCCAGGGATCACGCCTAATTTGAGGATACGATTTAGATCCAGATAGATTAACTCATATCCAGTATTCCCATCAATTAAAGGACCCATGTAATATAATTGTAATTAGTTTAAATGAAAGATTATATTTAATTTAGTGATTTCCAGTATATATACAAAAAGTGTTTTGGGAAAAAGGGCCCCGCCCCTAGAATGGTAGCTTATTAACATGTAAAATTTGCATAATTGTGACGTACATTTAGGGACACCTCGACCAGCCGACCAGGCCGTGCAGCATGTGCCACGCGTACAAATCGATGCAGAATCAGTCAGTCGACTCAAGTTATTGTAAATTGATTTGTTCTAAATTTTCTTATCCAAAATAAGAATGCCAGCCAGATGTGTTGCTGCAGGTTGCAGCAACACCAAAAAAGATGGCGTGATCATGCATACATTTCCAAATGACCCAAAATATAGACGGATTTGGACTGACAAAGTTCGGCTGACTTATGGTCAGGTATCAGACTATAAATCTGTTTCTTTTTTTGGTTACCGAATGCGCCGAACAGTGTCACGAACAGTGCCACCTTTTGTCAGTGTTTAAACATGTTAATGAGGGGGTCAATTACATTTATGCGGATTAACCCAAATTAATGTCATTTTATACCATTTTATCACCCCTGGTCTTGTTACCTACACGCTAAGGCACATTTTAAACTATTAAACAGCAATTCTTCCAGAAAGGTCTGCATAGAACATTAACAAATACAACCATAACAAATCTTATTTCTACGACTACAAGTGATAACGATATTTGTAATTGAAATTTGCTAAACTTGGAACTTTTTAGATTACTTACCAATTCGGCTATTGTCTGTGAGGCAAGACTGGCGAACCTCTGTGCATAGTGGAGCTGTGGTAGTGTAGACAAAAATAAAATTACCTGTACTTGTACTCCTGAAAATGTAATCATACTCATACTCATACTCACACACACAAAATGACTGTCCAGCGCACCACTCTCTGTGGATAGAGCGCCCTATTCCGAGTTCTCACCCTTCCACACATTTAAAGGGGCCTGGTGCCACAGATCCTAAATTCGGTACCCTCTGGAGACCTAAACACAATGTGTACAATGGAGACAAAAGGTCTCCAGAGGGTAAATGTCTATAGATGAATAGGTCTCCATTGGGAATTTCACGAAATAGGTTTTTGGGACTGTACTCAAATTACTCAAAAACTAGGATTAGGATGTGGGTTAGGGTTAGTGTTTGGGTATAATATAGGGTATATTGGGTAGAAATTTCCACCCAGGAAATTAATTGTGGTTGAAATAGGAGCATTTTGAAAAAGGTACCGACTTTTTAACCAGTTTGCACGAGAACAAAGAGATGTCTCCACTGGGATACAGATTTAAGTGTATACGTACTCGTACTCATACTCATTGTAAAGTATTAGTACTCGTTCTCATACTCAGAAAAATGTACTGGACTACAACACTGGTTCTAGTACAATGGAACACTCCCCAGGGAGAGTGTTTGTGTGAAATATATGTAACATTTTAGTGTTTCGTATCTGTTATTCATAAATACCTGGGACAGTTTAGGCATTCCTATTGGTCGAGAGCCCGTCACGTGGCCGGTTTTAAACGGACGATAAAGACATGGCTAGAAGTGTTTAAAACCAGTTGGCAACAAAAGTAGCCCCTGCACATGGACAACTCAATGGAAATCCTTCTCCGGGCACTTCACTGCTGCGCAGACCATTGTTCTTATCTATTTTGAACCATTCGGGTGCAAAATCCTGTTTTCCTCCAAATATGACGAATTTAAGAAAAAAAGTCTTCCACTTTTTAAAAAAATTCCATAAGTCGTGCACAAACGCGGTCGCGTCACGTTCGTTCTTTTCCCTTTGAAAAAAACACGCGCGCGTACGCCATTTAGACGCGGAGGCCTATCCAGTCTATATAATGGAGATCAATGGTAAATACGCTTTATTGCATGTATTGTGACGTAGAGCGACAGAGGCGGAAACATGTCATTTGACAGTGGCCCGTGAACATGGATAGGGGAAAACACACAGAATGGCGAAACACCGAAATTTACTTGCGACAATTTGCCGTGATTTTCGGGGCTTTTTTGGCTGAATTTTACAAAAAAGGTATTTATGAATGGGAATAAATGTGTGTTCGGTCGGTATTAATCACTCTGTTTAATACTGCTTGGAGTCTGGGTGCTGATAATTACCCTCGCCTTCGGCTCGGGTAATTATCAGCACCCAGACTCCAAGCGGTATTAAACAGAGTGGTTAAAACCTCCCGAACACACATTTATTCCCTTATTAATGTTGATTTGTTTCTTTGTGGTACCAATTAGCTCCTCTGGGCCCACTCAACCCATTCCAACAATCCTGATCATCAGATACTACTCACCAAACACTGGAAGGCACTGTAGTTAGCAGAACCAGCAAACCGCAGACCCATGGCCATACAGGCTCCTGCTAAGATGTTGCATTCTGCTTGACTGAGGAAAAAAAACACAAAAATCAGCCGAGGTAAATGTAAGATAATGTGCGGTGCTTATACAGCGCTTTATCACTGATGGTATCAAAGCGCTATCACATTGGTCCCATGAAACATTCCAAATACAATCTCAGCTCCTTGGGGAGTATACAGCTTGATGCTGCCATTTCGGCGCTAAGCAGCTAAATTAATCACAATAACCACATCTGCCCTCAAAGGTACAAGCACGTTTGTTTATGGTGTAAATCGAGGAGTTTCCTTTGTTCCTCTCGTAAATTTCCTTTGTTTGTACTCTAACTTTTTTCGACGGCTCTCATTGGTTTTGTACACGAATCTCAATTGAGGACGTCCTCGATTCTAACCCTAACCCCAATTCACCTTCGTGTCGCCAGGTATGTGTCCTCCATTTACACCATAAACAAACGCCCATATACTCCTGGGTGGGGAGAAGCAATGAGTGACAAAGTGCCTTGCCCAAGGGCACATGCACAATAGTCCCAGGCCAGACTTGAACCCACAATCTGTAGCTTTACCCACAGATTACAAATTCAATGCTCATGCCCACGAGACCTTTCCGGGTCTAATCAGTTCAGAATGGTTATTCACTGTCAAGACTTTTATACGCTTCAGGTCGGATTATTAAGCCATTGTTTTTCAGAAGAAATATCAGAGGGGTTCTGGCAAAATGAGATGCAACTTGGCAGATGTTGGAAAAAGGGTTATTAGAAGAGGATAGAATACTGTGGCGGAACCGGCGGAGGACCTAGATGGGGACTGGTCTTATTATCCCAGGACTCCAACCAACTCTTATTATCCAACAAATATATTTATTAGCCTCGCGCAAGGATGAGCGGCTATCCAGACGCAAGGGGGGACAATTAACGAACGGCGGACTTAACCTAGGGGCAGCTCGTTTGGTGGAAATATACCACCGTTTTATGACTGAATGAATAACTTGATATAATAGAAGAGCACTAAATTAGTCCTAATAAACCTTACAATGCAAATAAACCAAATGCCAGAATGACTCGCATATGCCGACAAAATTACAGGATTACAGTGGAAGGGGGCAGAGAAGAAGTAGGTGGCACCCACAATTTAGGTGAAATAAAAACAAACAAGCAGGGAGAGTGACAATTGTGGGTCAACATTTTATGTGTGTGAAAATGTCTGTCATGGAAGTGATTAAATAAACCAGTTAAAAACAGAAAAAATGAGGGGAAAAATACAAGATCCACACCTCTTTAAAAAAATGAAATACATTTACGGTGCACACTAGGCTCAACCTAATTTGCTCCACCCCCCATTTGCTCCACCCCCCATTTCCCCCCTATTTGGATCTAGTACTGGATCAGTAGAGAGGTCAATGGTCAAACTCAAGAATCTAACCTCATTTTCTGCAGGTCAATATCAATGTCCATATCTTCTTGAGCAGTGATGTTCCTTTTGAAGGCATATTTCTTTACAATCTGAATAATATAAATAGTCCTGCAGATTAATAACTTTTTTCACCACAATATTGCATTTGATGATACAAGCACCAAAATTGGCATAACTACTCTTTTGGGGTCACTGTACACAAAAACCCCGTTAGCCAAATTAAAATCCAATATGGCGGCCATTTTTTTCAAGATGGCCGCCACTAAATGGTAACACTTAATGTTACATTGGATTAATTGGTCATGCAAGCACCAACAGTTGCAACTATACACCAAATGTACCCCTTATCATTTTCAAAAATAGAAACAACTTAAACATTCAAGATGGCGGCCATTTTTTCAAGATGGCGGCCATGTTTTCCAAGATTGCTTTCATTGAATGACATACATTGGTTATTTTACAATAGAAACCAAATGGTCATACAATAAAGCTGCAATTTACCTCTCGTTGGTCAATTATAATTAACAAATCATAAATCACTGGAAATGTAAAAGATGGCCGCCATTTTTCAAAATGGCTGCCAACACGTACGTACAATACCAATTTATAACAATAGCGGGTGTCAGTAAAGAAGAAAATGGTTACAAGAATTGCGACCTGACTTGAGATTCTTACCATTACTGTTGTAATTGCTTTCCAAGATTAACTCTTCATTTTGTATTTGCGTTACTGAACATTTGAATGCATAGCGTGCCTTTGATGCTTACAGTCTGTGTTTTAACATCCCATGCATGGATCAAATAAATCTCATCAGTCCTGGTTGAGCTTGTAACCAAGGTATTAACCAATCTATTTGTTATTCATAACCAATGTATTGGTTATCCTCCAACTAGTTATATTGGCTGGGCATTTTACCCGATATTACCTGGGTTGTAACGAGTAATAACGCTCGTTATTACTGGGTAACATACCGACATTACCTGGGCTGTAACGAGTAATTAATGGGTAATGTTATTACCACCCGATATTACCCCCTGTTACCAGGGAGAATGTTACCGATATTTTCGGCATTGCATTGTTATTACCACCCGATATTACCCCATATTACCAGGGAGAATTTAACTGTTATTTCCGACATTGCATTGTTATTACCACCCGATATTTCACCCTTTACCTATTATTATTATTATTAATACCCAATATTACCAGAAATGTAATCGTTATTTACCGTTATTTCTGGCATTGCATTATTATTACCACCCGATATCACCCGATATTACCCAATAGTACCAGGGAGAATGTTACCGATATTTCTGGCATTGTACTGTTATTACTACCCGATATTACCCAATTGGTTAATTATATTGGTTATTGGTTAATACTAATATTACGATACTACCGGAACAATACATACACACTAATAAACATAAATGACTCTTCTGAGCTTGCCACTGCTACAATCTTAGCATGAACTTAAACGCTATATATGTGCTCAATATCACCGCCGTCTATAATCACAGTTTGCAACTAATTTTTTGTTAATTTATTTGTGTGTTGGCTTTTTTGTCAGATTTGTTTCTTTGAGACTTGGAGTAAATAAATATTACACAATTATCTCTACGAAAACACCCTAAACGTATCGCTATTACGCAAAACATAACGTTCAGGTAGAACAAGTGACACAAATGTTTCACCAAAGTTTATCACGCCCACTTTGGGTCAACATGTAAATTCAGGTCACCCGATATTACCCCATTTACCCAATATTACCAGGAAGAATGTAACTAATATTACCACCTGATAGTAACCCCTTGATATTACCCTATTTACCAAATATTACCAAGGAGAATGTAACAATATTTTTGGCATTTCCGGCATTTCCATGTTATTAACTCGGTAAAATGTTACCCATTACCTCTTATTACCCTGTTATAACTCGCTAAAATGTCGGTTTCAACAGGGTAATAACAGTAATATTTGGACTTGGACACTTTCTGGAATTGCTATAATACAATATATTGGTCATTCATAACCAATGTTGGTTGCCCCTCAACCAGTCATATTGGTTGAGCTTGTAACCAAGGTATTAACCAATCTATTGGTTATTCATAATGTAGGAAATGTACCTACAGCAACTGACCAATCAGAAGTGAGAAAATTTGTTTTGACAATAGTCGATGTTAAATTGTGGTATTTACAATAGTCCAAAATGCATGATTGAATTTAGATGTTTGTGCTAACATAGTGAAAAATTGACATTAAATTTCATCCGTATTCAACTGTTGACATTATTCATAAAAAAATAGCTGTGACTTCGTCGTGGACAAAAAAGCGAAGTATAAAACTAACAACGGCAGTAGCTAAGTGTGTAGTATGTGGTCAGTAGCTAATATCTAATAGGAATAGGTTATTATTGTATATGTATGCATGATTGCAGTATGTAATAAGTAATAAGGTATTATTTCATTACGTAATTTGTCCACGTTATGTAATTGGTTGCGTGGGAACCTTTGAATTAAATATTGTATTGGTTGGTGTTATGCAAATTGGTTGCGTGTTAACCAATATGAATATGCAGCCTTACTATTATGTATTGGTTAGTGCTATAACCAATACAAATCGGTTGGAGTCCATTGTGGATTGGTTAAATTAACCAACATTGCATATGGATTGACTAGGTAACCAATATCAGATTGGTTATTTTAACCAATATTTTGGTTATCCACATATCTACCAACTAGATCTGTTTTTAGAGTGTGTTGTATGTCTTTGTACCAGATATGTTACGATTTATGTGTCACTTTTTGTAACATATAGGCTGAGTAATCTTGTGGCGGCCATCTTTAAAAATGATAGCCATCTTGAATTACCAAGTGGTTGACAATTTTAGCATAATATTGGATTCAAATGGAGATTAAATGC
The DNA here is from genome assembly GCA_037893245.1 of Crossaster papposus. Lineage (NCBI taxonomy): Eukaryota > Metazoa > Echinodermata > Asteroidea > Velatida > Solasteridae > Crossaster > Crossaster papposus. Next base: position 2,237,246 of record JBAIAA010000007.1, on the reverse strand, counting down.
CCATTTTGGTCCTTGTATTACTGTTTGATCCTTGGTAACACTACTACTAGCCATTCAGTGGCGACCATTTTGGAAAATGGCGGCCATCTTAAATTTTCAAGTGCCTAATAATACTGTTTTGGATATGCCAACAACAGGGAGACCAAACAGATGTTAAATGCCAAGTTTTGTGCTTGTATTGCCATTCTATCCATCCGTACATCAATATTTCGGTGATATTTGGCCTTCATTGGCGGCCATCTTCAAAAATGGCGGCCATCTTGGATTTTAATTTGGCTAACGGGGTTTTTGTATAAAGTGACCCAAAATGAGCATGTGTGCCAATTTTGGTGCTTGTATCACTAAATGCAATATTATTGTAGTAATCTGCAGGACTAAAAGGTTTTATTCATAAGTCTAAAGCATCACAATGGAGTAAAGACTAGAAGATGTTAATAAAATTATGTATAAAAACAAACCATAAACAGCAATGCACAATTTGTAATCAAAGCCTACCCCTTTCAGTTTAGTTCTGAAATTTCATTTCATTTTCTGACAATGACGTTTTCATGAGAGCCAACAAATTGAGGTATGTACCCCTTTTCTAAATAAAGAAAACACATGACAAAATCCTCCCTTAACCAGTTAGCGCTGGGATTATTTTTAACGAAACTCATTCCAAGGCGGGTTCAGGCCGATGGTACCAGGAAGCACACCCACACATTTCCGGGCCTTGCTCGCTGCCGACAGACATTTCCGGCCTGGACCGTGACGTGTTTGCGTCATTCATTTTGAGTCTGGGGAAAACTTTGTGTGTTTATACGTCCTCCGGCTCGAACTGGTTAATATTCCCTGTTTTAAAAGTTAAAGGACTTACCTCGGGCACATTGTTTTGTATCCAATCACTCTTCGGTTCAATCTCATTCCACATCACAAGGCCTTTACTTAACGTCTTGAAAAGTCACAAAAAACGAATGCAGAGTGTTTTTAAAATTGTAATAAATATACTCGCCAAAGAAAGCAATGAAAGGTAGCTTTCAAGATAATATTGCTTGTGATTTAGAACACTTCCTTAAACTTCACTATACTCCCCTACTGTACTTTCACAAAGCCAGTCGCAAGCCCTCTCACAAATTGTTCTTACGAAAGCACATCTCTTATAGCTGCAAATGATGTGGTCCAAAGCACAATTTTTTGACACGTAGATTGTGTACCGTTGGCTGTGGGCTGGCTGTTGCGCTATCATTACACACAGCCAAGTCATGAACTGCATGTGTTATTCGTTAAGGCATGCAGCCCAGGTTTTCAAAGCAGGTTTATTTCCTTACTGCGTCTAATGTCGCAACCAATGATAAAAAAAACCGAACAAAACAGAACGCGCTAATTTTTAAAGCATGCAAAGTTCTCAGTTTGTTTACCCCTAGTAAAATTTGAAGATTCATGATGACTAATAGGGTTAAAAAGGGCATGCTGGCCAACTTGGCCACGGTAAGTGTAAAATTTGAAGGGGAATTGCGGCCAACTCGGCAGGGCATGCAGCCAATGGCTGCGGTTAAGATAAAGACCCAAGTTTTTTCACAAGTCCAGTCACACATAACTACATGCAGATGATCAATGACAAAGAAATGCTTTTGTCAAAGCTCATTTGAATAGCTTGTGATTTGCAGGGACTTGTGATGAACTCGAATACATCTCTGAGCGGGGATTAATTTGACATGGATTAATTTGAAAGATTTTAACTTTGACTACTGGTGATTAAATCTAACAAGACTTTACAATGCCTGCTGTGTGGGGTAGACAACTTTCATGAAGCACGATATGTGGCAGAGAAACCCCCCCCCCCCCCCTCTTTTGTGTTGACCATTGTGTTCCCGGAATCTCAGGAATTCTTTTTAGGTTTCAAGGGGGGATGGGTTAGGTAACAATAGTGTTGAGTGTGTATAAGGTATAGGGATAAGAGGGGGGTACCCCTCTGCCACATATCGTGCTGGGTATAACAACTTTGCAGCCCAGGAAGCAACGCAACTCACTCTTAAAAGCAGAAAATCCGGTTTGACAAAGTCCAGGAGGATCTGGGTGTCTGGAGCCGTTAACCACTGGGCCACAGCCCTGTTAAAAACAACAACAACAATCAAACAACAATCAAACAACAGATATTAATGATTTCATAGAGATGCTTAAGCACAAAATTGTGCTCAAGCACAACAATCCTTGCTTATCAAATTCACGTTACGAGCCAACATTTCATGTGATTTTTATCCTAAGCTGACAACAGCTAAATATCAATCACAAACAATATACATCAAATGGACTTGTGGCTGGTAAGCTGGTTTTACTAAGCAAGTTTTCTTTTTTGGTGCTTAAGCAATTTTGAGGTTACAAAAATCTGTATGAAAGTGGCGCCAGGTCTACAATAGTTGTGCCCCACGATTAATGTGTTTGCATTTGCAGTGAGTCCTGCAAGTAGTGTCATTGCAAGTAGGCTGAAGAATGCCATCTTCTCTATAGTACATATATATTCATCAGGGATGTAGTCAAGTCCATCACAAGTTCCTGCAAGTCCCTGCAAGTCCATCACAAGTCCATCACAAGTCTTTCAGTTCCAATTCAAATAACAAGCTATTCAAATCAGCTTTGACAAAAGCATTCCTTTGTCATTGTTCATCCAGTTACTTGTGACTGCCTTTATGAAAGGACTTGTGACTGCCTTTATGAAAGGACTTGTGACTGCCTTTATGAAAGGACTTGTGACTGCCTTTATGAAAGGACTTGTGACTGGCTTCACGAAAAGACTTGTGAACGGACTTACAGGGACTCGACTACAACCCTGATATTCATACACAACCTTTAATATCGAGGCCCTTTAAATAATTGAAACAATTTTTCCCAAGAGAAACTTAGCAAGTTAACCCAGTTAAGACTTGAACTAACGACCTCCTAGTGCAGATGACCTACCACTAATAGCCGGGGTCAGCTGGCTGGTTTAAATGTGATATGTGACCGACTCTGTAAAAATGAAGGTGACTGAAGAGGGGAGGGGGTGACAATTTTGTATGGGGGAGCTATTCATACGACTAGTCTTGCACGACTAGTCTTGCACGACTAGTCTTGCACGACTAGTCTTGCACGACTAGTCTTGCACGACTAGTCTTGCACGACTAGTCTTGCACGACTAGTCTTGCACGACTAGTCTTGCACGACTAGTCTTGCACGACTAGTCTTGCACGACTAGTCTTGCACGACTAGTCTTGCACGACTAGTCTTGCACGACTAGTCTTGCACGACTAGTCTTGCACGACTAGTCTTGCACGACTAGTCTTGCACGACTAGTCTTGCACGACTAGTCTTGCACGACTAGTCTTGCACGACTAGTCTTGCACGACTAGTCTTGCACGACTAGTCTTGCACGACTAGTCTTGCACGACTAGTCTTGCACGACTAGTCTTGCACGACTAGTCTTGCACGACTAGTCTTGCACGACTAGTCTTGCACGACTAGTCTTGCACGACTAGTCTTGCACGACTAGTCTTGCACGACTAGTCTTGCACGACTAGTCTTGCACGACTAGTCTTGCACGACTAGTCATGCAATCAGGTCTACCAGGTTCAGGTTCAGGTTCTAATTCACAAATAAACCTAGTCAGTTTCCCTTTTGGTTTATTTGTGTATCCTCATTACACAATATAAGGAAAAGGAAAAGTGCTTACAATTTTGAGTTTTGCACAAGTGATAAAGAAAAAGGCCAATTGTTTTGTTTCTTTCTTACTTTTTTTTAATAACAGATATGGTTAGTAGGAATAACACAAATTACTAAAGGCAAAAAATCTATAAAAAAAAAAACAAAAAAAAAAACTGTGCCCAGTTTTGTCTCATTTTGCCAGAAGGTCTCACATATTATCCAAACCTGTTGGCAGTCTGGAAGAACATTAGCCCCAGGGCCAGCGTTGCCCCTGGTGACGTGACATCAATGTTGACCTGGTCCCCTTCCTTGATCTGATAGCAGGGAGACTTGAACTTCTCTTTGTTTGCACCGCTCTGTTAACGAAAAAACCAAAAAAACAGTGACTGAAAAATAAAATGATGGGCAAATGAAGATATTAAATTTTCTGAAAGTGATAAGAGACCTTTATTTATTTTTTAGGAGTACATTATTTTTTACTATTTATCTAAAATATCTGAGTGCAAAATTGCCGTTACATTTTCAGCATTCTAAAGTTGAGCTTTTCCGGCTCAAATGATGGTCTAAACCACGTTCAATAAACCCCCAAACCAAGGCTAATATTGGTGCCAGCTTTTAAAAATAACTCCACGCAACTTTTCTTTAACTCACAAACATGTGACAGATAGTTTCGACTTTAGATTGCATTGCTTTTTTTTAGCAATTTATAAAGACAATTAGCAAATACTTTCAACTATTAAACCCACTGATGTACTCATTACCAGCACCACCCAACCAGACGTGTTGACAATGCCAGCGCCTAGTTGTAATCCTTGCATGAGGTGCCTGTTTGTTTCACGCAGATTCGGTGATCTGACGTGTCAAAAACTGCTCAGAATCACACCTTAAACCGATCCTGCTTCATTGCGATGTTGGTATGCACAAATCAAAGAGTTTGCAAAGATCGTGACGGTCAGAAAGAAAGATGTGGTTTTTTTTAACCGGTTTGCGCCGGATGACGTATATAAACGCACAGTTTTCCCCAAATTCAAAACGGATGACACATAAACATGCCACGAGCAGCAAAGCCGGAAATGTCTGTCAGCAGCGAGCAAGGCCGGATATGCATGGGTGTTTTTCCCGGCACTATCGGCTTGAACCCGCTTCAGATTGAGTTTCGTTAAAAATAATCCCGCCCCTCTGCTCGGTGATGTTAAAATAATCCCGGCGCGAACTGGTTAATAAGATTTGAAACTTTAAATAATTTTGTGTGATATTTCTTTATAATTCTTTTGGAATGTATTCATATTAACAATAGTACGATTGATTTACTTTTTTACCAGAAAATGTAGCTATATAGCTTATCATAAATCCCTTCTGCCCACAAAATCTAAAGCAGACAACATGCTTTGCGCGTGTTCATGAGTAGAAAGGATTGTACAAGCGATTTTGTTTTCATAGGGTCCTGGATCACATCATTTTGCGAATGATACAAACAGGTCCAAGGACATTCTTTGCAGTGACTTACTGGTTGATTCTTATAACCTCCTGCCATGTAGTGATAGAGTTGGTCAGCCATGTTGAGATCAGACAATCCAACGGCATTGCTTCCGTGCTGAGAAATGATACAAACCATCAAATAAACAACATCTTAAAAACAACATCAGATACTAAAATAAAAATGTATTGCTGTAGATAGACTGATTTGAAAATGCATTCCAGCATATATACAAAATAATTTAGTTACTTACATTTCAACATTGGGGTCTGTATTATGTAGGTTCAAAGAAATAGTTTGATTTAATAGGAAGTTTAATTGTTGCAATTTTGATTTGATGCAAAGTTGCAGTTCGAAAGTTGATAAAATGGGTTTGAGATGAAGAGGTGGATGTGGTAGGGATGGAGGTAAGGGAGATTGGGTTTTAAGGGTGTGTTGTTTAGTCTTACCCCCAGCATGACCATCCCTAGTGACAGACCAGCTGCTAGCGAGTAAGATTCTCTGTCAGCCTTACCCCCAACATGACCATCCCTAGTGACAGACCAGCTGCTAGTGAGTAAGATTCTCTGTCAGTCTTACCCCCAACATGACCATCCCTAGTGACAGACCAGCTGCTAGTGAGTAAGATTCTCTGTCAGTCTTACCCCCAACATGACCATCCCTAGTGACAGACCAGCTGCTAGTGAGTAAGATTCTCTGTCAGCCTTACCCCCAACATGACCATCCCTAGTGACAAACCAGCTGCTAGTGAGTAAGATTCTCTGTCTGTGCAGTTCTCCAGCTCTGGTCCTGGGGGTCGACCTAAAACAAGAACCATTCCAATTACATTGGTTTAGGAATTGTTACATTCAATATGTTTGGCCCACAGGGTGCATTTGCAAAAGTACATACATGCACCAGTAATGGAGATCTCGAGACCTGGTCTCGGTCTCGAGACCGCCTCAAAATTTTCTATTTTAACTCAAAACTGTTCTATCTCCATCGATGTTTGTTTTTATAAAGTTGGCCTGTTACTATATGTCGGCCATAGACTGGTTCCGGTATTTAGATTTGGTAATGACTTAAACAATATACATTTGTACGAGTATAGTCGTAGCAACAGGTGTACTGGGTTCTGCCACTACGAGTATACTTATAGAAAATGAAAGGTTTTTGTATTGTAAATTGAATACACTGGCATCACTGATAACGCAACAAATACGCTGCTGGCAGTGGTGAGGACATACACCTATAACATTTTTATGTTCAAATCATTCACTCAGATAAAGTACCTATAAGTATGTGCGCATGCGTACAACGCTTTGCAAATGGGGGCGCGCCCTGTGAAATTATGCGCGGCAGGCAACGTGTTAAGGTGTAAACCACAACTTTCATGAGCGTCAGCCACGTGAAATATATATTTCTTTCCCCTTGTAGCCTGGCTTCATGTTTAAAGTTCCCAACAAATGGCATTCAAAACCTTTCGCTTTGATCCTCTGAAATATTAGTAAGTATATAATTTTTTAGAGTCGTTACAAGTATTTTATTCAATAATCTGTAATCAACGGTCGAGTACCCAATTCCAATGCACACCATTCGGTAAACCTTCAAATTTACAAGCCTCTGACCTATTTCTCCCAGGAGAACCTCAGCGATGTGTCTGTGTGCCGTTCCCTGATACACCAGCCCTATACCCATGACTGCAGCCACCTGTACCAGGTGGGCTATGTCTAGCTCCGTGGATGTGGGAGGAAGGAGTGCGCTGATGTGAATACTCAGCATCTTAGTGGTGGCTACGTCCATGGTGCCACGCCTACAATCCAGAGATCAAACAAAGGTAACAAACAGATGTCACTTCATGATCCGTATCTCAAACAGCCGTATCTCAAACAGCCGTATCTCAAACAGCCGTATCTCAAACAGCCGTATCTCAAACAGCCGTATCTCAAACAGCCGTATCTCAAACAGCCGTATCTCAAACAGCCGTATCTCAAACAGCCGTATCTCAAACAGCCGTATCTCAAACAGCCCTATCTCAAACAGCCCTATCTCAAACAGCCCTATCTCAAACAGCCCTATCTCAAACAGCCCTATCTCAAACAGCCCTATCTCAAACAGCCCTATCTCAAACAGCCCTATCTCAAACAGCCCTATCTCAAACAGCCCTATCTCAAACAGCCCTATCTCAAACAGCCCTATCTCAAACAGCCCTATCTCAAACAGCCCTATCTCAAACAGCCGTATCTCAAACAGCCGTATCTCAAACAGCCGTATCTCAAACAGCCGTATCTCAAACAGCCGTATCTCAAACAGCCCTATCTCAAACAGCCCTATCTCAAACAGCCCTATCTCAAACAGCCCTATCTCAAACAGCCCTATCTCAAACAGCCCTATCTCAAACAGCCCTATCTCAAACAGCCCTATCTCAAACAGCCCTATCTCAAACAGCCCTATCTCAAACAGCCCTATCTCAAACAGCCCTATCTCAAACAGCCCTATCTCAAACAGCCGTATCACAAACAGCAGTATCTCAAACAGCCGTATCTCAAACAGCCGTATCTCAAACAGCAGTATCTCAAACAGCCGTATCTCAAACAGCCTCATCTCAAACAAGGCTTTGTACAAAATGTATAACACCACTCCGCTTTCAACCAAAATAGCTCAGCTGAGGTGGTCTATGTTTAGACATGTGCTTCGGATGCCAGAGAACACACCTGCACAAAGAGCATTATAATTTACTGTCATAGGATCTAACAACTATAAAGCTCGCAAGGGTCGCCATTGTGCAATCTTGCTCAGCATGCTGTGAGCAGACCTCAAAGGGACTAGGAATCTTAAGATCGAGAAAAAAACCAAGGGAGCTAATAAGGATGCTCGCTAGGGAGAACACACAGAATATTTCTACAACTACAGCAGCAGAACACAGTACATCATCATCTCATACAGATCAGTCCGTAAATTAGGGGTCCATGAAAAATGACTTGACAAACTTTAATTGCCAAACTTACTTTGCTGCTGCCAGTCCCAGGAGAAGCCCAACACTAGTCATCTCATGACCCTGTTAAATCAAACAAGTTTAGCTTTAGTTAGAGATTCAATTTGGTTTTACTAATAATGACTGCAACCCTCCGAGACACATAGTACCCTCGGCTTCGCCTCAAATGCTAGGCGTCCCTTGGGTGTTTAAAACGTCATAAGAGTGCCGGTGACAAGTGCCAATCATCCGAACAATGTGGGCCTTGGCAAAAGACTGTCGCCACTAAGATAGAGGTCATCAAAGCGGCCGAGTCTGGGCGCAAGAAGGGGAATATTTTGCTAGAGAGTTTGGGATCGTCCCAAGCACTTTTTCTACTGTCCTCGAGAACAAGCTAGACAAAAATAAATGAAAATGTCAATTTTTTGGCTAAACAATTCAACCTGCATGTAAAAATGGTGCATCAAGCAGGAAACTACATTTACAAGACACCTGATATGAGCAAGGTGGCATTACAAACTAATTTCTAAGTAACATTAATCTTTACACCCACCTTGCAGAGATAGTCGTGAACGTTGAGAGTGGACAGACTGGACAGGTGTTTGTTTAGTCCTAGAGCCATAAGGAATCCTGCGTGCTCATTGGTCAGCTCAGAACCAGCTGGTTTGTTGTACACAATCCATGTCGAGTCAATCTGTCAACAAAAATGTATACTTTAAAAGGTTTCCTTGCAACTGTAACATATCCTACCCCAGCAAAGTTTTAGCAAAGTTTTATGCTGTAGATTCCAAGAAAATAATAATGTAAGATTTCCAGCTACCAATAGAAATTTCCAAAAATGCATCTCAGACACATCTTTGGACTGTTAAAAGTTGGCTTGTAATATGTGGATGGTGTGAACGTACATGCACGTATGGGCGCTATTATTCGTCAGCTTAGTGCGTGATACACGTGTTGCTGCAATCGGTCAAATGAGAAGTGCCCCAAATGTTGATTTTGGGCACAATTCAAATGATGGCTGGAAAAATTTGAAATAAAATCAAATTCTTAGAATATTGTTTTCCCGTAATAAACAGCATTCAAAGAAATACAAATTCATCACATTAATTTGTCAAGCAACTGTTTTTAGATTATGACCACATTTGCTACTTCAAATGATGAAAAGGCACAAATGACAAATGGTCTATCCTGTCCTGTCCACCATGCCGGGTCAGGAGTAAGAGGATCTGGCACTAACCTGTGAGCATCCAGGAGCTATTTCGAGTCCTGCGGCCACGCCGTTGTGAAACGAGGGCCAGGAATAAGAGGATCTGGCACTAATCTGTGAGCAGCCGGGAGCTATTTTGAGTCCTGCGGCTGCGGCCTCGCCTTTGTGAAATGAGGGCCAGGAGAAAGAGGTTCTGGCACTAACCTGTGAGCATCCGGGAGCTATTTTGAGTCCTGCGGCCACGCCGTTGTGTAACGAGGGACGGGAGTAAGAGGTTCTGGCACTAACCTGTGAGCATCCGGGAGCTATTTTGAGTCCTGCGGCCACGCCGTTGTGTAACGAGGGACGGGAGTAAGAGGATCTGGCACTAACCTGTGAGCAGCCAGGAGCTATTTTGAATCCTGCGACCACGCCGTTGTGAAACGAGGGCCAGGAATAAGGGGATCTGGCACTAACCTGTGAGCAGCCGGGAGCTATTTTGAATCCTGTGGCCACACCGTTGTGAAACGAGGGCCAGGAATAAGGGGATCTGGCACTAACCTGTGAGCAGCCGGGAGCTATTTTGAGTCCTGCGGCCACGCCGTTGTGAAACGAGGGACGGGAGTAAGAGGATCTGGCACTAACCTGTGAGCAACCAGGAGCTATTTTGAGTCCTGCAGCCACGCCGTTGTGAAACGAGGGCCTGGAATAAGAGGATCTGGCACTAACCTGTGAGCAGCCGGGAGCTATTTTGAGTCCTGCGGCCACGCCGTTGTGAAACGAGGGACGGGAGTAAGAGGATCTGGCACTAACCTGTGAGCAACCAGGAGCTATTTCGAGTCCTGCGGCCACGCCGTTGTGAAACAAGGGCCAGAAATAAGATGATCTGGCACTAACCTGTGAGCAGCTGGGAGCTATTTTGAGTCCTGCGGCCACGCCGTTGTGAAATGAGGGCCAGGAGTAAGAGAATCTGGCGCTAACCTGTGAGCATCCGGGAGCTATTTTGAGTCCTGCGGCCACGCCGTTGTAAAACAAGGGCCAGGAATAAGAGGATCTGACACTAACCTGTGAGCAGCCGGGAGCTATTTTGAATCCTGCGGCCACGCCATTTGTGAAAAGAGGGCCAGGAATAAGAGGATCTAGCACTAACCTGTGAGCAGCCGGGAGCTATTTTGAGTCCTGCGGCCACGCCGTTGTGAAATGAGGGCCAGGAGCTCATGTTAGTAGGAACGTCGATATGCAGAAAGGAAATAGCATTATTCCTGTAGTGAAAATAATAATAAAAAATACCATTGTTTATTAACTTGGCTTTCCCCAGAACCAAATTGTTTAGAGAAATCTCTAGACCATGAAAAATAGAAAGTTAAAAACTGTTTTTTCACCAACCCAGATTTTCATTTGACCATTTCACGACATGACCATTTTACGACAGGATCATTTCACGACAGGACCATTTCACGTCAGGACCAAATGGCATTCCATACTTCACATTGTAAGTGGATACTTCTAAAGCAGTTTTCTTACATTTTTTAATGGTAACAATATTAATAAACTACACAATTAGAAAGATACGGAAACACTTTTTTAAACTGGTATATGGATTATGTGTGGGCGGCCAAACACAACAAAATGCCAGCTTTCTGAAAAGAAGTGTATACCATTGCTGACGACCGAGGATTGAAACACAAAAGAAAACAAAAGTTTGCTCAGAATCCTCGGACGAAATTGTTTTAATCAAAATTTGTCCTAGATTTTTTAGGTACCTAAAGGTTAATGGAGGCGGGATATATTACAAGAATACTGGAAAACACAAAGATCTATCCTCGGTCATTATGTAAAAACACGACTGTGTGAACAAATCTTTTTTTTTTTTTGGTGTGTCCTGATCAACTAAAAGTCGCCTATTATAGAAAAAGGGTTATTAGGGAAATGCAGTGAGTACAGAGAGTATAGTTTGGATCACTTTTTACATCTAGTCGAACCCAGTACACACGCACGTTGTTATGCGAATTGAATTTAGGTTCAAAGAGGCGATTTAAAAAAAATAACAAATTATCTCCTGCAATTGAACCCAAGTGGGTTTTCGAAACCTTTACTTCATCTCCGGCTTCGACTCTGAATTCCAAATCACTGAGAAGCAAATAGAAATGAAAGCTAATGGAAATATTCAAACTTTTGGGTTCATATCAACCAGTTGAATGTTTGTGAAGTATAACATGAACCAGAATGTGGTTAGAGTTTATGCAGTTGGGAGTCTAAAATGCCTTAAGCCTAAGACGAAGACAGAGATTTGAAAAGGCCCCAAGATTACTCTTACATTGGTGGAGCCCGACCAGATAGGTTCAGCTTTGGTATAGGCAACATCTCAGTGACAACAGGGTGGGAGGTGCGGAGAGTAAACATCCCTCTGTTACAACATAGGAAGATAGACAAATTACAGTTCAGAAATCAAAATATTATTGGCTCTATATGCTCACTCATTCACTCACACAACCTTCCATTGTAAACCTCCTACGGTCATTTCATAAGTGTTAGGGAAAGGGGGGTGGGGGGAGGGGAGGTTTAGGGGGAAAGAAGAACGGTCATTGGCTTTGGATATCCAATACATGCAGTGAGCAGGCTGACAATATGTAGGGATCCGATCTGGTCCCCCCTTCCAAAAACGGTAGCACCCCTATTTTTAAATTGTATTAGTCCCCCAATATGGGCAACACCCAGGAGACTACAGAGAACTGGTGATGTGGCAGTCCTTGTACCCTTCAAGCCATTCTTACATTAGATGAATTGAAGAGTACAACAAAGAACAACCATTACCAGTTTTTCCCCTGTCTCGTTACTTCACAGGTATGTGGGATTTATTTGAATTCTTTTCATAAATGATACCAATATGTTCATAGATTGCCTAGATGCCATTCTAGTTAAGTTTCACTTTATGGGAAAATAGTAATTTTATCATTTAAACCTTGACCATCCTTTTAAGTATACTGAAGACACACACAAGTTTGTGACTTTCTACTGCAGAGTCATGATTTTGATTTAGGAATATCTTGTTTTCCTGATGGAGTTTTGATTAATTAAGTTGTGTTTCTGGAAGTGAAGATTTTATAGAATATCTTAATGCTAAGGTTTGTGCTAGATTACTTTTCCAAGTTTATGTATTGTGAGGAGGAAAAGTCAGCGTAGCTTTCAATTTTAGAAGTTTATTAATTTTCATTGTATAGCTACATGTACATGTGCATACACCCGTACCTATCTACATGTACATTCGACCAATGGTCTGAAACAATAAGGACTCTGTGTGGCACCTTCAGGTCTGGTAGAGTCGTTAACTCCAAGCCCTGGGGGCTTGGTCAATGCCATTTTATATCACTCTAGGGTCAGTAGTAGCCAGGATAGCCTGGGATAGTTTCCTCTTGTTTACAGCATGCACAGGTACATGTATAACCTCCCTCGGGTTTTGGTATCAGAGGCAAGTGCCAGGCTAGGCTAGTATGAAGACTGGGTATTTTAGCAAAGTTGACTTTATTGTTTATATAGGACCAAGACTTTGCCAAGGTCCCTGAACTGGTGTTTTGAGTTAATGTTTTCTTTATTCTTTTATCTAATGTGTTTCTTTACTCGGTTTCTGTTCCTTGCTCTATGGGTTATTGAGTGTTTAAGGGTGGTTGCCTCAGAATAAACACATTTCTTTACTCCTAGTGGCCTGTGTGCCTAATGAGCTTTACACTGCACAAGTGTTTGATAACAGATATACCAGGTCTTGGAATCGGTATTTAACCAGTTCGCGCCGGGATTATTTTAACATCGCCGAGCCGACGGGCGGGATTATTTTTAACGAAACTCGATCCGAAGCGTGTTCAGGCCGATAGTGCTGGGTAGCACACCCACGCATTTCCGGCCTTGCGCGCTGCTGACATACATTTCCGAACTTGAACTTGGCGTGTTTATTCGTCATCCGTTTTGAATTTGGGGAAATTTTTGCGTTTATATACGCCATCCGGCGCGAACTGGTTAAAGGGATTAGTTTAATTATTTAGTTATTTCTGTAGTTTTAAATATATAAGTTGTATGATTCTTACATTAGATGAATTGAAGAGTACAACAAAGAACAACCATTACCAGTTTTCCCCCTGTCTCGTTACTTCACAGTACGCCTACCTAGCTGTGACTTGTCCGAGTCACCCGTGGGTGCAACAAATAGACTTAGCCATAATTTTGAAAGCCTGTTTCAGACACGGCCCGACTTTAAACAGACAATAGCCAATAGTCAATAGTGTTGGTCAACCGAAGCAATAACCAGTTCGCGCTGGGGTTATTTTAACATAACCAAGCTGAGGCGCGGGATTATTTTTAACAAAACTCGATCAGAGGCGGGTTCAGGCCGTTGGTACCGGGAAGCACATCCACGAATTTCCGGCCTTGCTCGCTGCCGACAGACATTTCCGGCCTTGCTTGTGACGTGTTTATGCGTCATCCGTTTTGAATCTGGGGAAAACTTTCCGTGTTTATACGTCCTCCGGCGTACTGGTTAAGGAATAACAGTGTGAGAACCCGGTCTTCACTGCGTGATAATGACCAGGTTGGGGAATTACCACTATTAATGGACCGAGTTAGGGCTTGATCAATACTGGTTTAGACTTTAAAGGCAATTTATTCACTTTGTTCTTGAAGCCGGTCTTTATATCACCTTGAATACACTCCACGTGATCGAGTCTCCACGAATCAGAAGTTATCAACTCTCTAAGGTACACGTATTTGTTAATTCTCAATAATAAGTATATAGGCTGACCTTCCGATGGACAGGGCCATGGTTCTCTGCGACACCACAAGGAGTCTCATTTCCTGCTCTTCAATGAACTCATGATCACTGTCACAAAAACAAGACAAGGCAAAGTTAGTATTAAAAGGATGCACAATATTTGTTCAGTACACCGATCCAGCAGGCCATGCCCACCATATCAACCACCTAGCTAGCACCTTCCCCCCCCCCCTTTTTTAGGCTACCGGGAGACAAATTTACAATAAACATAACCTATAAGACGCATAGCACCCGAGGCGTAGCCGAGGGCACTATGCGTCTGTATCTGTCTTGAAACTCAGCAGAAATTTATGAGGACTAAAGATACGAAACATTCTAGTAAACATGTATTTTACTGTAGTAACATTAATCAAGCAAACGAAATGAACTCACAAACTTCGTCTGTTCATTCGCTGCTCCACTACAGTTTACTATCGTTAATAGTGTGCAGTTCAAAATTGCGCAGGTACCAATGATATACAGCTCACAGCGAACTAACTGCAGCTGCCGTGTGAGAAGGGACGTGGCCTACCGGATGATGGATCGGTGTATTGATTCAGAATGATAAAATCCTGCACCCAATACCCATTATGACGGGCCTGTTGCCAACAAACTTGCCCACAACCCAGTCTAGATATTTTATGAGAGGATTCCTTTTACCTGACCTCTGGTTTCTGGACCAGGGCGATCCGTGCCGGCTTGGAGGATTGGAGCAGACGTCGGACTTCTTGGACCCTCAGGTCATCAGGGAAGCGAAGACGTAGAAGCTCCTGGTCAAGGTGACCCATCCCGTCATCCTCCTGCTTGGACTCCTTGTCGGCTGATGATTCCTTCGGCGACGATAGTATACAAATATAACATGGTTTGAGGGTGGGTAGTGGGTATTAGCTACACGAGGTATTGGAAGTTGACAAACTTTGCCTTGGGAACTAGTTTATCAACTTCCAATACCGAGGGAAGCTAATATACAAATATAACATGGTTTGAGGGTGGGTAGTAGATACTAGCTCCTCGAGGTATTGGAAGTTGACAAACTTTGCCTCGGGAACTAGTTTATCAACTTTCAATACCAATGGAAGCTAATATACAAATATAACATGGTTTGAGGGTGGATAGTGGATATTAGCTCCTCAAGGTATTGGAAGTTGACAAACTTTGCCTTGCGAACTAGTTTATCAACTTCCAATACCGAGGGAAGCTAATATACAAATATAACATGGTTTGAGGGTGGGTAGTAGATACTAGCTCCTCGAGGTAATGAAAGTTGGCAAACTTTGCCTCGGGAACTAGTTTATCAACTTCCATTACCGAGGAAGCTAATATACAAATATAACATGGTTTGAAGGTGGGTGGTAGATATTAGCTCCCCGAGGTATTGGAAGTTGACAATTACAGAGGCGAAGCCAAGGAAAGTAGTTTGTCAACTTCTAATACTGTCTCTCTATCGACTACACACCCGAAATAAAACATGTTATATTTGTTTTACTATACCTCATACATATTCAGTTTCATTACAATTTATAGCTCAGGAAAACACTGATTACATGTGCTGCCATCTTTTCATGTGTAGCAGCATGTGTAGCAGGCGATGTTCGCACATGCATGCTACACCTATGTGCTAGTGCCACGATTGCATTGTACAGCGAATGCATAGTAGACTAGCACATGGGTAACCCGTGCGCTAGTCTACTACACATGTGTATAATTTACCCTGTGCGTGGACCAGTGTGGTTCTCAGTCATAAATATATATGATGTATAGTTATAATAATAACAATAACATCAAGATAGGTGCTCAAGAAGCTACATCCTTATTACCCTGATATTTGTGCCATTGACACAATCCAAATACAATCTCAGCTCCCCGAGTATCAAAAACTCAATGCAGCCATTTCGTCGCAAAGCAGCTAAACTAATCACAGAAACCATCTTCAGCCACACAAGTACTTATTTACTCATGGGTAGGGGAGAAGCAAAAAGGAACACGCACCATGACCCCAGGATGGACTCGAACCTACAACCTGCAAATTACCCGCAGACTACGAATTCCGTGCTCCAGACCAAGGCACTCCACACGACAGCCTTGGGAGCGCCTTGGGAGCGCCTTGGGAGCGCCTTGGGAGCGCCTTGGGAGCGCCTTGGGAGCGCCTTGGGAGCGCCTTGGGAGCGCCTTGGGAGCGCCTTGGGAGCGCCTTGGGAGCGCCTTGGGAGCGCCTTGGGAGTGAACTAAGATTGACTTGAGACTGACTTGTGTTTGACCCGAGATTGCCTCCAACCTACCACATGTCTTCTCTTCCTGTCCCTGGGCAGCCGGGCCTGAGCCGACAGGTCCTGCCGCTTCATTAATACGTAAGCTGCCTCGGGCCAGTTGCTTGGAGGGTTCTCCCTACACTGGTAGATGGCCTCGCAGAGTGGAAGGGCCACGCCAAGAGAGAGGGCATCCAGATCCAGCAGGGTGAAGCCAATCTTGGTCATAAAGAGGACGGTTCGCTCGGCACTGTTGAGGTCCGTGTGGGACCGGATGAAGTCATCCAGTTGGATTTTGGCTTCGGACAATTTCGCAGGTGGGCCTGTGGTAGGGAAGGGGGAGCAGATTGGAAGGTGAAATAACAGTAAATTTGTAGTGGCCACAACGCTTCTATAATATACATCTTTTTGTATATTTTTTTTCATTCAGCTATTGTAAACTAGGTTTCAAGTCGATTTATTCAGTCAGTGAATTTGCAGCCAATTTCTTTGCTGATCTTGATAAAATTTGACTACATACGAGATAGCCAAGACACGATAAGGTTAGGATGGTAGACCATTTTTGGTATATGGTTCTAAACACAAATATTTGCATAATGTTTTGGGGGTGCTGTACAAGACAGACAGACAGCCCGCCCGCCCGCCTGACAGACAGACCGACAGCCCGACAGACAGACAGACTGCCCGGCTGAGGTAACAAAAAAAAATTAAACTGCTTGGCAATGTGGTTAATTTGATATTTATTTTGTTGGTTTAATTCTACCTGCAGCTGAGAGTCTTCTGAAACTTTTCTTCACATTCCACATCTTGGAGATGTCTTGACTCAGGTACAAGGAGTAAAGCTGCAAAGAAAAGTATAAGGAGGCTAAAGTCTTTAACCCTACCTCCCTGAGGTGTGTGATAAATCACATCAGGATTCGTATTGTAACAATCAGTTGTCGTGTTTCCAGTGTTTTTCCGGAATTCAAACGGATGACAGGCTAAACATGTCACGAGCAAGGCCAGAAATATCAGTCAGCTACCGGCTTTCAGTGAGTGAGGCCGGAAATATGCCGGCCTCCTGAACTCGTCTTGGATTGAGGTTCATGAGGTTCAATCCTAGCCCAAGCCCGGTCAATGTCAAAATAATCCCGGCGCAAACTGGTGCTAAATATTCAAAGTTATAGCCTTAAATGAAAAGCCATTCTTACAAGGAAGCTTCCTGAATTGTCATAATAAATTTCTTTGTGCTGAGAAAACGAAATGTTCACAACCAGTTGCGAGTGAATATTATCCTCGACCAGGCGACTGTGGACATAACAATGTCATTACAACCACACATCTCACACATTTCAAAATCGACAGCAAACAATCTCAGTATTGAGTAACCTCTGTAAAATCCGTAAACATCTTTCGAAAAAAGCGACAGAGCAATTGGTACATGCCTTTATTACCTCTCGTTTAGACATGTGCAACTCTCTTCTCTTTGACATTCATCAACAACAATTGAACCAACTTCAACGCAAACAAAATACCGCAGCACGCCTTATTACACGCACCAGACGTTTTTCACACATAACTCCTATAATGTAACATCTCCATTGGCTTCCGATTAAATTTAGAATTATGTACAAACTTATGCTTCTCACTTATCGTTCACTACATAACAGCTCTCCTTCGTATTTGTCCACATTACTAGCTCCACATAATTCTAGTCGTTCTGGTCTCCGGTCTGCAAATCAACAACTCCTTGCTGTACCGAGAACTTACAGGTCCTGGGGGGACAGATCTTTTCGAGTAGCCTATCCGATCTAGCACATCTCTCAGCTCATTCAAATTGGCCCTAAAAACACACTACTGTAATCTATCCTACACCACCAAATGAATTCTGATTGTCAGACTGTATGCACGTATTGTATATTGTTTTTCTGCTGCAGCGCCATGAGCGCCCTTTTTAGGTGGATTTGTGCGCATTAGAAGTATTCATTATTTATTACTATTATTATTATTATTACTGTCCAGTTTTTAATGTAGTTGATTAAAACTGGAAACGTATAGTTATTTCCAATGATAAATACCTTTTTCGGCCCAAAAGTCATAAGAAGTCAAACACTGACAAAATAACTTCATGTTTTTTTAAGCATTCGTCATCCGTTTGAATCTCTGAAAAACTTTGCATGTATATACGTCCTCCGGCGTGATTAAAATATTCCTTAGATGGAGATTGGCATGCGCTGAGAACATACTGCGCGATGCGGCAAAGAACGTGTTCTACTCACAGTTCAAAATCACCTATGTGACAGACTCTTGACCAATAGGAATGAGTAATAACTGTTGCAAGTATTGATAAGGTATTTGGCATTCCAAGGTGAGATTACGAAGTGGCTAATAATAATTGCAAGTAAATTTAATTCTCTTTTTTTTCCTACACACTTTTAATAACAGCCTTCGTGAAAACAAATCAACGGTTATGATGTTTCTCAACACATTATCTCCAAAATTATTTAATTCAAGAGAAATGAAATATCGGCTTGTGATATGTGACTGGCTCTACAAAAAGGTGTATTAAGTCGCGCTGTGCACTATCATGTAATGGCCCACTCAACGTTGTCATAAATGACATCTTTAATACCTAGTTTCATGTTGATTTTGATGAATAAAGTGGAAAAAAATACAATTTTGTGTGCATCGTTCTGTTGTGTAATTTGAACTCCAAGAAAGTAATCAATATGCAAACATTTATTATATACCAAATGAAAGCTTACATTGTGGGATTTTCAACCATGTATATAACTAAACAAATTTTGTTTGCGACATAATACACCTTTTTGTAGAGCCGATCACATAATGAGAAAAAGTACACTTTCAAGTTACCATCATAATCTTGTAAGAGGTGCTGCAGATATCCTGAATGCATGGGTAAGGTTCTTGCTGTAAGGCTTTAAGTGATCCATACAGCCAACGGGTCATGCTGGGAGGGGTGGGTGTGAAATATGAAGGCTGCTGCATCTGAGCATACAGCTCTGGAAAAAAAATTAAAAAAATAGTAATAATCATTTTGAATTTTTGATTTTACCCCTTCGTTTGGGTAGTCTATTCTCTTGTTGCATGCGCATCTATGATATGAGAGCAGATTCAGTGATTAATTTTGAAAAAACAAGACTTTGTGTCGGCCTCGCAATTTTGTCCAATCAGCAGGTGCTTTCTATCGAGATATCGCATCTTTCATTTGCGACCTGGCACCATGAAATGAGCGGAAAGTCGCACATGGCCAAAATGAGTTATTGGCCGAAACGTCCATTTTTCAAGTGGGAGGTCGGTTTCGAGTTGATAACGTTTTTACATACAACACAAACTTCTTTATCATATCCCAAAATTTTATAATTCAATTAAAACTCTAAAGTGTGTTTGTTGGTGGCTGAATTGCACTGACTGATAGTATAGTTGGCACGGTTCACGGACTTTGAACTCCATTTTCTCAAAACAAGGAAGCACGACTTCAGCAATTTCAAAAGAGTATAGCGGCGGCTAGGAATAAGCTACAGCAACACACAATACATCTTTCTCGAAATGTAATAATGTCAATTTTGTTATTTTACGACTTTCCACTCATTTCGTGGTGCCAGGTCACATTTTCTGTTGTTATGTCACAAAAACACGGCAGCCAAATTGGCCAATCAGCAGCTGTGTCCACATTTCTGCTCGAAATGACGTCAGTCAACTCCGATTGGCTATCACATGTCTAGATATATCAGACGTTATATTCCATACGGGTATAATGTTTGATACTCGGACTATCGTTCGAGTTGGAGGGTGAATTTAAAGGTAGGATACACCATTGGTGTTTAAATGATCATGAATGGGTGGATTTGGGGGTTGTATTTTATAGTAAATATTGTTTAAATGACCTGTCCGAAGTTTTACAATCATGGATGCTGAGAAAAGCAAGAAAAACGGGGTTCGTTCTCAATCGGCGTCGGGCAGTGGTTCATATGTTGTTCTTGTCTTTTTTTATACCTAGCGCAATAATTTTGCTGGATGCCTAGAATCATTATTTACTTAAAGGTAGGATACCGGTACACCATTTGCAGATATCGAAAATATTTACTACCGAATTATTAAGAAACATCTTACTCAATTGAAAGTAAATAATGATTCTAGGCATTCAGCAAAAGGATTGCGCTAGATATCATGTAATTATTCCAAAAAAATTGAATTTTATAAAGAAAAATTCGCGATCGCCGTCAAGATAACATAAGAATAACGGCTCGACCCCGGTTGAAAACAAACGCTGTTTTTTGTGCTTTTCTCGGCATCCATGATTGTAAAACTTCGGAAAGGTCAGTTAAACGATATTTACTATGAGATACAACCCCCCAAATCTACCCATTCATGATAATTCAAGCAATTACCAATGGTGTATACTACCTTTAAGAATAAGTAAGATATTTCGTAATAATTCAGTAGTAAACCTTTTCGATATATGCAAATGGTGTATCCTACCTTTAACAGACCCCTCAATAATTGTTACACTAATATACCACAAAGGAAACTGACTAGGTAAATTTGCATACATATTAAAGTGAACAAAGAAAACTGGCAAGCGGGACTCGAACCTGCAATCTTCGGAATACCGTTCCAGCGTGCTACCAACCGAGCTATCTTGCCCTATGTTGGCAGTCTCCGATGCATATTTGATCAGACTTGAATTCAATGAGGGCAGATTGTCTATGGGAAATTCCATTTTTATGAATGTTTTATGTAGAGTCCGAAACCAATTTAAAACAAAGTAATATACTGACTGTGTGCCAAAATCCATGCTTGTATCATTAAAGGCAGAGTCCCATAACTTATCTCAGGAACTCGATCTGATCTTACCTGGATTGATTTGGCTGACCTGCTGCCTCACAATTTGATGGAGATCTGGGTGGCCTCGATAGTAGTAGTCTACATATGCAGTCCAATTCAAATCACTGAAGAAAAAGAGGTAACATCATTTGTGTTTGTGATACGAACGTATCAATCACCCCTCATACACACACTCAATGTATTCCTGCCACTGAAATTCTCAAAAAGGCTCACAAAGCACCAACTGTTTTCATGCAGGGAGTCCACACACATGGGTGGAGAAATTGTCCCTAACCAGTTCACGCCGGTGGAGGTATGTACATGCAAAGTTTTCCCCAGATTCAAAACGGGTGACACATAAACACGTCACGAACAAGGCCGGAAATGCGTGGATGGATAGGCACTCACCGCGTTAGGGGGACAGGCTCTTTTGTTTGGGAAAGACAGACCGAGTAGTGGGGACATTTTCGAGTCCCCATAGCGCGTTGGGTGTTCAGTAAAGGTAGAACAAGGTAAAATCGGATTAGGGTATAATGAAAGAAAATGTAGAAGAGGACAAATTAGGGTGATGTTGAACATTGTAGAAAAGGACAAATTAGGGTGAATCGTTGAGTGTTCTGAGTTTGAGATAAGAGAGATTTCAGTTTACACACAAACCCTATGGGTTGTCCCCATAACGCTATGTACCAAAAGAACTGTGGTGCTTCCCTGTTCCCTTCGGCTTGAACCTGCCTCGGATCGAGTTTCGTTAAAAATAATCCCGCGCCTTGGCTCGGTTATGTTAAAATAATCCCGGCGCGAACTGGTTAAGAACACAGACCCTATGGAATGTCCCCATAACGTCACGTACTAAAAAAATACCAGCACCCACGTGTGTATATACCTTCGATTATAAACCCCCTATTGTCTCTTTTGTTTGTACAATAGTCTCCCATAGGTTTTCTACACAATTTTAAAATCGTGGACTTTCTGTCAGTCCTGGACCGTATTGCCCTCTATTGTTCTACGTCCACTATTTGAATGCAGATACAAACTAGGAATGCTGATTTGTCCTACCTGGCTACCTGGTAGAGAATCATCGCTAGGTCCTGGGCACTGTCTGCATGGAATCTAGTCAGCCTGAGCTCCTGGTTGGGGGGGGGGGAGGAGGAGAGGGGGGGGGGGGGGGAGGAGGAGAGGGGGGGGGGGGGGGGGTAGAAAGAAAGAAATAGGATTGAAGACACGACGATGAAAAAGAACCAAAAAAAGGGTTTTAAAAGGTACAGTAGACCCAACAAAATGATCCACAAGTGAATAAAACAGTAATCTACTCAATATAAATCAATAAAGGCATTCAACATGTTTGTCCAATAACATCTGTATTATGTTTAGATCAACCTGAATGATATACCAAAACAAAGAGCAAATGATGTGCTTTCTACTGCATATGAAAACCTAATACTGTACCTGGAAACTTGGAGGACGTATATCCACAAAATGTTTCAGAGATTCAAAACAGATGTGAATAAACAAGCAAGGCCCGAAAAAATTGTTTACTATCCATGGATAATGCATTAATCTGTCAGGCACAGCAGTTTAATTCCGCGGAGGACGTGTATACGCTGCTAATTAGTTTCCTTGGTTGTTGCGGTTGACATGTATTTATGCCAAAAGTTAACCGCTAGCGCTGCGGAGGACGGGTATACTCAACTGACATGTAGGGCATACACGCGGTGGATGTGAATATACGTCGACGTTGCCAAGCATGCTTCGTTGACGCAGTGGACGTGTATATACGCTATATTGTGGTATCACGCTTCAGTGATTAGGCCTATTCAACACCCTAGTTCAATTGTCTCTATTGAATTCATACAGCCGAGGATGATCAGCTGCGTCCAGTAATTTCTTGACATTCTAATTTCCCAACTATTGTTCATTTATACTTTCCTTTGAAATTCTTGAAAGGGTGCTTTTCAGCTGGGCTTGCAAATATTTGTATATATTATCGCGTCCCTGGCCCTGTGTGTAGTTCCACGGATTACGTATACACAAGCGTCAGATTTTATGGCGGGTTGCGGTTGACGTAATAAAAAAAAATGCCCTAGGCAACATAATGTTGGTAAAAACATGTAAATAACGGTGCTAATGAACTAAAGTGTTAGCATCTTGTAGTAGTTGCATTATCAAAACAGAAATATTTTACTGAATAAAAAACATTTTTTTGGGATGAAAAATAATCCTGCCAGTGGTCATGATTGATACCTTAAAAATAAACCTGGCGCAAACTGGTTAAGACTCATTTTGAGGGATTCGGTCACATGTCATTTGTGCATGATTATCCTTCGAAGCAGCACAAACGCACAACATAAAAGACAGGTGCCTGACAACTATAAACTTTCAACTTCCGGAATACCGTTATTATTATCAAGTTTTTTTGTTATTGTATTGGAAACAATTAAATGAATCGCTACTTTGCAACGCGTAGACCGATAATCATAAAACGAGGAAGGTTGAATGCACTTTCTTATTAGATTTTGACTTGTGTAAAGGTTTGTGGACATCTGCAATGCGATACAACTATAGAGACAGAGCAAACACAGTCACCAGCGGAGAAGGTTCTTGCTGTGGTCGTGATGCATCGATGGTGAACTTTTAACCAGTTCGCCCCGGGTGACGTATATACACGCAAAGGTTTCCCCAGGTTTCCCCTACGAGCAAGGCCGGAAATGTTCGTCAGCAGCGAGCAAGGCCGGAAATGCGTGGGCTTGCTTCCCAGTACCAACGGCCTGAACCAGCCTGATCGAGTTTTGTTAAAAATAATCCCGCGCCTTGGCTCGGTGATGTTAAAATAATCCTGGCACGAACTGGTTAAATGAGAAATGCAAAATATCACAGACTAAAAATTATTAGGCGACTCTGTTAACGTGCGTACATTTTGTACAGAGAGTGGTCACCAGTTGAGACCAGCGTGTGCCCTACTAATAAAATAAACGAAACAGACACATGAACCATCTCTTTTCTCGTTTGGTCGTCCTGATAAGGACGGTTTGTTTTGTTGGACTCTTTGGAAGCTATATGTCAGGTGGCTGGTGGAAAGAATCTGCCGAATTTCATCTTTATCTTCAGGCTTGCAGAAAAAAACAAATCGTACACCTTTGAGCAACACCAAAACGCGGTGAATGGAAGAACCTTGTTGACTTAAAAGCACGGTCGTGGGGGGGGGGGGGGGGGGGGGGGGGGGGGGAATAAACACATCGTTGCATTGTTGGAAGGGAAGCACGGTCGTAGGGGATCAACACATCGCGGCATTGTTAGAATGGAAACACGGTCACAATGTCCGGAGAGTTGAGCTAATTGGTTGACCGCATTATTGAGTAAGATTGCGGCGTTGAAAGAATTCTTCAGACAAAGACCGTCACTTTGAACTCAAGCGACATCATATACGGTGCACCTAAAGATAAGGCGCGGCAATGTTTTTGTGTTCTAGAAAGTCGAATAAGACGCGTCTTTACCGCAGGAAATTACGGTAACAGAAATTTCTAAAAATCCATCTCTGAGACGCATCTTTAAGACCTTTTTAATTGTTTACTTCCAAATTATTGCATGCCAGACGAAATAATTTCATATGGAGTTTAGAGCCATTAATATCTTTACAACAGGTAACATTTTTAACAGTATTTTGGTCAGTTACTTTTTGGATAGATGCCAAAGGTATAGCTATATTATATCTCATCGCATTTACCTCATAAATTAGATGCAGGGCAAAGACAACGGCTGGTATGTGAACAAACAGCAAGGCACCGGTGTCAATCTTAGCCTGGCCAGTGTCTCCCGAGGCAGTGGGTGCATGGGGCTGTGCTCCACAGAGGGGCTCGAGGAGTTTTGGACAGGCTAGGCGGTGGTATGTGGAGCCCAGCAGGTAATCCCAGTCCTAGATTTAAACAAAAGAAAAATCAAGGAACGCCTGCTAAAACTTAGTCTTGGCACAAGACTGGATTTAGAATTTGTTTCCCTAGTTCAGCTGCTTTAAATTTCTGGTAACCAGGGGTAAATCGTTTCAAAATCCAAACGTGTACACCTTATTTTTGCTTTATTGAATTTTATGACGTATAAAGCGGTGGTCACATCTTACGGTCATGAACGTAGTTGAATGTAGTTCATTTGACCGTAGTAGACTGTAGTTGACCGTACTTCCACATCAGTGCCGTGGTTACTACAGTCAACTACGGTCAACTACGGTCCACATTACGATCAAGTAGGGTCAACTACGGTCAACTACGGTCAACTACGGTCAACTAGGATTAACTACGTATATACTAGGCTCACAGTACGGTACAGGCATCCAAGGTGATCGTAGAAATATTTTCAACATGTTAAAAACTATTGAGCTAACTACGGCCAAATCATGGCTTTCTTCAAGGTCTAAGTACGTTCAGAACTACGGTCTACATACGTACAGAACTACGGTCCACTACGTTTAACTACGTTTAACTAAGACTACTAGGGTCTACTACAGTCACACCACACTACGTTCAACTACGTTCATGACCGTAAGATGTGGCCACCGCTTAAGAGTCTCTGAATAAGTTCACTTAAAAAAAGTATTTTTAGTTTTTATATTATTTTTTCACCTCATCTAATCCTGACGTCTTATGTTTCTTGGTAGCAACTTCTGATAATGCCGGAGAGTCAGTATCCTGCTGCAATTTAGAACGGTAGAAAGTTACTTACTCACTATCAAACATGAAATTATCATAACTGAAATTAAGCAATAATTGAACTTGGGCAATCAATTGTGGCATAAATGGGAACTTGCGTCATTGTGTAACGTTTCGTGAAACCGGCTGTAGGTGTTTTTATACCTTTACATTATGTACTTTTAGGTCTTTTTCCACAACTTGCAAATGCAGCAGCATTTCGCAGGCACATATTAAAGATCATTGCATTTTCCCAATCGTAACCAAGCAAGACCGTACTGTTACTACACACCCCGTAAATTTGTGTTATCCTGCTTGCTGTTATTTTGAAGAAATAACAAATTGTAAGTGATTTTTAACGACCAGTATTTTTTTTAAATAAAGGATTTTTGATACAATCGTGTTTGGTGATTAAAAGGTTGTGCTTGATTTTTCACCGTTTTCTTGAAAAGTATAATATCCACCAAGCTGACACTTGAGCAGGTTAGCTTTTCACCCTTTCCTCCTTGGATTTTAACCAGTTCGCGCCGGATGACGTATATAAACGCAAACATTTCCCCAAATTCAAAACGGATGACGCATAAACACGCCAAGTTCAAGTTCGGAAATGCATGCCAGCAGCGAGCAAGGCCGGAAATGCGTGGGTGTGCTTCCCAGCACTATCAGCCTGAACCCGCTTCGGATCGAGTTTCGTTAAAAATAATCCCGCCCCTCGGCTCGGTGATGTTAAGATGATCCGGCGCGAACTGGTTAAGGGGTGTTATTTCAATACCAGAAACGAACAAAACATGAAAAACAAATAATCCCTTTCCAATGATTGCAGACCTGCTGAATAATGGCCAGCTTCTCTGTGTTGTATCCCATCATGCCTAGCAGGCACTTGGCAAACGCCAGCCACTCTGATTGGCTGCCGGGTCCCCCTGGTGCATTGTGGGTGTTGTACCATCTCGTCACCAGCTGCATGGCCGTGTCTCGGGGCAGTACATACTTCAGGGCATTCAGGCACATTTGCACTGAAATAAAAACAGGACAGCAAAACCTCGCATTGCATTGACTGTATGAAAACTACCAAGAAAAAAATTACTTGACTCAGTCACATTTTCGGCGACTCGACTTGACTCCCGACGAGAAAATTACTCGACTGGAGCCACTGCAGGCTCGACTTGAGCGAAGGCTAATAGCACTTAAGTTTTAGAAATAAATGCCCAACTTTGCAATGACTTAGAGTGCAAGGTTAACTAAACATTCACGCACTCGGCAAATACAGTACCAAACAGTGGCCACTTAACCAGTTCACACAGGGATTATTTTTTAAACCACCGAGCCGACGCGCGAGATTATTTTTAACAAAACTCAATCCGAGGCTAGTTCAGGTTCGATAATACCGGGAAGCACAGCCACGCAATTCCGGCCTTGCTCGCTGCTGACAGACATTTCCAGCCTTGCTCGGAGCGTGTTTATGCGTCATCCGTTTTAAATCTGGGGAAAACTTTGCGTTTATGTCATCCGGCGCAAACTGGTTAATTACCGTGTACAAACATACATCGGACTCGCACCTTGTGGTTCTGTAGTGCATCAAATACTCACAGAACAGGATTTTAAACACATTTTTCTAATTAATGGTTTCATCATTGGCTTTGAGGGATTTCTTATTAAAAATGCCAACAAATTACTTTCTCAAATTACTATACACTGGACTCAACTCGACTTCTTGACCTAATGACTCGACTCAAGTCCCTTTTTAAAAATGACTCGACACGACTTTAGTCACACAAATCAGTGACTAATTACAACTCTGCTACAAAGTGTTGTTACAAAACCCTAATGTAATTTGCTTTGGGAAAGTTCTTTATATAGCACACGTATCTACCAAGATTGGTACTCAAGGCACTCTCACATTATTACCCCGGTCATTGGGCCCATGAAACATTCCAAATACCATCTCAGCTCCCCGTGGAGTATACAGCTCGATGCTGCCATTTCGGCGCAAAGCAGCTAAATCAACCACAATAACCATTTGTGCCCTCACAGGTACCCATTTACTCCTGGGTGGAGAGAAGCAATGAGTGTCAAAGTGCTTTGTCAATAGGGCACACGCACCATAGTCCCAGGCTACATGTAGATTTGAACCCACAACCTGTAGCTTTACCTACAGATTACAAATTCAATGCTCAAGACCACGAGACCATGGCACTCTGACAAAGAATTTGAGTTTTTAAACCTTAATAGCAATAAGCCAATAAACATTTAGAGAAAATAAGTTTACTTACCAGCTGGGGATGACGTTACTTCTGGAATGCTCATGCGAAGCATGGTTCCTCCGGTCAGCTCCTGTTGAAAAAAAGAAGATTATTTTTGTTCAAGAGAAAACAATTGTTATGATTTTTTTTTAAATGGTTCCTCCTTCCAGAAAGAGCAAACTATAATCCAAATCCAAAATATTCAGATAGGTGATGCTTTACTCGTACCCTGCACAGATGTTCGTAATCTTGGCGTGGTGTTTGACCCGTTCTTGAATTTTGAAAAACATGTTTCCATGGTATGTCAGACAACATACATGCATCAAGGAAAAATAGCAAAAATTAAGCATTATGTTGTCTCAAAATGCAGCAGAGCAACTCATTCATGACCTTGTCACAGATTATTTTGTCAGGGAACCAGACTTCTTACCACAGTGAATCTATTGGCGACAGGGTCTCTCAAACTTATAATATGTCTGGCGGGACCACTGCTGCTGCTGCTGCTGCTGGTGGTGACCCCAGGGTGGAACGAAAACTCATCGCTGTACGCCGACTCCTGCAGCTTGGCACCTGAATCACCCAGGAAACCTGGCACCGGGGACAACATGACGACCTGGGAAGCAAGACCAAGGCCAATCACTGAGCTGCAAGTGACACGAATTGGCCAAAGCGCAGACAAAACTTTGTGTTCATAGCAAGAACAGGGTCAATAACTTAATGCTTTGCAAAAATTTAGTGCAAGCAAAAATCAGCTGTGAACCTGTCACAAGCAATACACATCACATGACATCTTGACCGGTAACCTGTTTTTGCTAAGCAAATATTGTCTGTGCTTAGCAAGCTGCTGCGCCTGTCAGTGCCATGAAAAAGCACTAGCACCCTCGAACAAAGATACTGACAATTTGGGAGACCACCAACATAGGGCAAGATAGCTCAGTTGGTAGAGTGCCGGTCCGGTATTCCGGAGGTCACGGGTTCAAGTCCCGCCTTGCCAATTTCTATGTTTACTTTGAAATTTATGCAAATTTACTAGTCAGTTTCCTTTGTGGTTTATTATTGTATTAATGTTAACGTTAACGTTATTATTATTATTATTATTAACGTAGTGATAGCCTGTGCAATGGTATCGATTGAGGGCGCGGTTCTTTTTACGTGTAGTATTAAACTTGCAAAAGGGCCTTGATCGCTTTAATCCGGCACATCTTGAACAGGCACTGCATTAGCTATATATGTAGTGCAAGAATTTGTACGCGCTCGACAATCGACATACATGTACGTCAACGGACTCGTAATAATAGGGAGACAACTCTCATTGTAATCAATCACTACATCCAGCAACTATGTGCGTCCAACAAACCGCTAAATGGGTAATTGGCCTAGTGAAGTTGAAATACCAAACTGGCTTATTGTGAAGAGCTTTCAAACCTTTGGCATTATTCTTTTCATTAAAAATTTGTCACCAAAGCAATATTTCATCTTTAAGGCCAACTTTAACAAACGAGCGGTAACGGAATGCGGTAACGGAAAGCGGTATGCCGCGTAGTATATTGTTCATTTACACACGGGGCGGAAACCCGTCCGGTATTTGTTATTTAGAGATCGAAGCGTTCCGGAGAGTCCATGACGTCATAGCCAACAAGACCGCTGATTGGCCAGAACGCAAAGTTTCCGCGTGGTATTTTGAAAGAAAAATCGCTTAGGTTTCTAAACGCAGCGGTTGATCGCCCTACCGCACGGCTTGTCCGCTCCTAATGTAAACGATCCCATAGAAAACTATGTGTTCTATTTCTTTTACCACGCGGAATTTTGTTACCGCTCGTCTGTGTAAATGGGCCTTTAGGCATAAAAAAAACAAAAAAAATTGATCCCACCTCATCCATGATGACTTGGGCACTGCTGGAGGGGCGTGACGACGTCAGAGGGGCGGGGCTATCCAGTGGGGTGCTTGGGCGAGGCACGCTTAATGACAAGGGTGGGAGGATGCCCGAGACATTCACCTTGCCAATCTGCTCACAGGTACAAGAATAATAAAAAACAAACACTTGAAAATACTTCCAATGTACTTACTGTGATCCTGTCCCCCCCCCAAAAAAAAATCAGTTTTATTTCCACTTCTAAAAACTGTAATGTCTTCTCGTTGTCTTCTCTACGAGTTTCTGCAGGTTTGCAAGCTCACAGTGCCCCTAGGGTGCTTTTGATGACTCCTTGGTTTCAGTACAGGAAATATAGTAGTAATCATTCTTATTTGTTAAGGTTAGCCAGCCTTTACCTTGACGAGACCTGTATACAGTACCAAGCTGCTGCTGAGGTCAAGCACCACCATCATGTCCAGGGTCTGTAGAAAATCAAATAGTTCAAGGGAAAAGAAAAAGCAGTAAATATGTGACCTGTCATCACACAATGAGCGTAAAGTCGGCAAAATCAAAAATTGAGATATGGGTATTTCTAAATTCTGTGGAAACAGAGCTTTCCAATGGTATATCACTTGGAGGTTTGATACTCAATATTTTTATTTTTTATTTTTTTAGTCTGGAGTCTAAATACAGAGATTATGAGAAAACGGGCATTTCTTGCGAGAAATTGTGTAAACGCGCAAAGAAAGGCATAGTCAAAATTGTCTCAAAAACTATTTTATTTTTATCTGTTCGTCCTGAAAAATTGGGAATTGATTGTTTGGGATTTAGTCTTTAAAAAAACCATAATCTCAAAATCGACCACCCCTTCAAATTTTGACTTTGACTGGCCGTACTGGGAAATCACTCCGTGCGACTTTACGCTCATTTCGTGATGACAGGTCACATATGTGACCTGTCACCACAATATAAGAGTAAAGTCAGGAAAATTGAGATATTGGTATTTTCAGATTCTTGCGAAAGGGAACTTTCCGATGTTACATAACACTTGGGGGTTTTGCGATAAATACATTTTACAGTGCTCTAGAAAGTC
This sequence comes from Crossaster papposus, assembly GCA_037893245.1. Lineage (NCBI taxonomy): Eukaryota > Metazoa > Echinodermata > Asteroidea > Velatida > Solasteridae > Crossaster > Crossaster papposus. The sequence continues at coordinate 2,206,240 of JBAIAA010000007.1, read as the reverse complement.
ATGGGTTTCACAAAACATGTTTGTGAGAAAACTTACTTAATAAACATCTTAAACAGAACACGCAACGGCTATGTTCTACTCATTATTTCTTCTTAAAACTTTCCAAACATACGAACTGTTGTATAAACAAAATATAAAAATTTCAAAAAAACGTGAGATAGTTACGAGGACCTAATTTGCATATTTAATTACCTTGTTAATTAGACCACTAATGAACTTTAATCCAAACATTAACTACGCAAACACTACGCAAAATCGCGTAATTTAAAAGGTTTTCGATGATCTGATCGCACCAAAAAAATAGGAATATGTAGGAGGACAGGTTTTTTCAAATTACGCAAAATTTCAAAATTGACCACCCCTTCATATTTTGACTTTAGATGGCCATATCTCCGAATCACATTGTGCGACTTTACTCTCATATTGTAGTGACAGGTCACAATGTGGTAATCTCTGCTAATAAATTGTTTATGCCTTTCACTTCGGTGAGCTGCTGGGTCTGGCTTGATAAATGCCTAGGACCAAAAGTGACTTTACCATTTAACAAACTCTGAAAAAAGGTACAGATGGGATGTTTTAAGTTAACAAAATTTCAACCACAAAGATAAAGTCAAACAAAAAATGCAGATCTATTGAAAGGTCTCTGGTGTGATACTGCAGGTCTCTAGTGACTTAAAGTTATGACCATCTTTTTAACTATGTCAGACACAGCACTAGTGCTGGACAAGTAATGATTTTTCCCACTCAAGTACTCGCAAAGAAATTACTCGCGAGTAGTTGTCACAATTTTCCCAAAGTGTAAAATTACGATCACACACGTGTTTATCACCATGTGTTTTCATTCAAGGCATATTGATAATTTCAATAAATTCAAACCTTATTACCACAGTACACTCGTGTCCATCACAAGTCCCTGCAAGTCCCTGCAAGTCCATGCAAGTCCCTGCAAGTCCCTGCAAGTCCCTGCAAGTCCCTGCAAGTCCCTGCAAGTCCCTGCAAGCAAGCCTTAGATTAAGCAGCCAGGAGCAAGGGGCAATTTATTTTTAAAAGTTGCCCCTTGCTCACGGGGATTTACCAGAGCAAGGGGCAATTTCTGAAGAACCAGGGGCAATTATTTTTAAACAGATAATGAGTCAAAAGGACAACCAATTACGCAAGTTGTAGAGCTCAAACATACAATGTTAATTTAATAATGCGAATACGATCAATTTTATCAACAAGATAAACAGTGAAAGTAAAAGTAAGAGGCTTAGAGGCAATTTGCAATTTGCGGTATATAAATATCTTATTATTATAAAGACAACAACCAAACAACACAACATACAAAACTCCCACGCTATCATCGAGTTTGACAGTTTTCCCATTGCCTGTAGCCTGGCGGCTGCGCGCGCATCTTGTTACAACATCTGCACATGCGTGTACCATTATTACCTTCGACAGCATGAGATCAACAATTTTTATCGTTGACGCTGTAAAAGCTATTATTTGATTGCTTACCTAACGTAAACAAAGGCTCGTATCAACCAATCAGAACGCCTGTATGAAAGCAGGCTAGGCAGCGTAAATTACGTCTACGTACGCTACAATACAGGTGAAAGTATTGATCACCGCGGACATACGTCACAGGTCAGCGGGCCGATGAAAACAATACGCGCTGACACTGCACTGTAGCATACAAGATAGTCTTGGTGCAAGACGTCCCTGTTTTGTATTTCCACAAATTTCCGCTAATAGAGGGCGCTATCACTCCACCAACCGCTATCACCCACGAACCGCTATCACAGTGATAGCGGTTCGTGGGTGATAGCGGTTGGTGGAGTGATAGCGCCCTCTATTAGCGGAAATTTGTGGAAACAGGGACGTCTTGCACCAAGACTACATACAAGACTGCCCTCGCGATCATCATTTTTACCGGCACGGTGTACGTATTATGACGCGTTTTTATGACACTTCCCGGATGTCCGCCCCGATCTATAGTAGAGATCGGGACACTCGCTGCCATGCATCATATCAATACAGTGCGCGTGTATGCAGCGTTCAAGTTTGCTACATGATGGCCGACAGGCGACTGAAATTTTTCGAGTCATGATTGAATAAAACAGACAATGAGACAAATCACAAATGAGACAAGACAACATGTTTTCTTCACAATATTTATTATGAGAACAAGGTAAAAATACTTTTGGGAAACCAGGTTTACATCAGTATGATTATACATCAACATTTGTGGGGAAATAGACTTCCTGTCCTAATAATTTATGGGTGCAATTTTACGGAAAACACTTGCGCCTTGCCGTCTAGTTTTAGATGATTATGGGCGCAATTGGTGGTTTTATGAGCGCAAATTTGCGCCCTGCGCCCGCTTAATCGAAGGCTTGCCTGCAAGTCCATGCAGGTCCCTGCAAGTCCCTGTTCGAGTCCCATGGTTCGAGTGGAGTAACGTGGCCTCTAGACATGCAACTTTAACGACTTTGTACAGTGTTTGTCAATTTTCAATGGTATAAGCAGGCCTCAACCTCTGCAGCAGCCATTGCCGCGATGCCCCAGCGAATTGCCGTGAAGCCCCTTAAAAAAAACACGTACCTTACGGCCACTTGGCCGTCGTGCCCCTTTTCATTGATTCCATTATATTATGTAGTCGAAAGTGTTATTAAAAATAATGTTAACGTTGTGACCCATTACGAAGATCAAATTGTTTCGACGTACGTAGCGTACGCTCTCCCGCACACTAGTTTTCATAAATGCTGCTTGCGCCATGCATCGCGCAAGTACTTGCAGAGGAGAACGTGGCATGGCAACCATATCAAACGTAGTTGAGTTGTTTACTACTAAAAACACGGTACCAGACTACTCATGTACAGACTGGCCAAAAATAATTCCCGATTAACGCAAAGCAATATGGCGGACCAAGTCTGCTCAGGCACGCGTGCAAAGCTCGTCGCACCGAACAACATAGGGCAATAGCAGAGCGCCCTCTGTTGTTCGGTGCGACGCACGCCTGCGCAGACTTGTTCCGCCATGATGTTTTGCGTTTATCGCAATTTTTTTTTTAACGCAGATTTAGAGACAAATTACACCAGACGGAACCACGGAAAAGTCCAAATTATGGCGAAATATCGATGCGCTATAATAAATGAACCTGCATGCAGATTTTGAGACCGAAAGATTTCCATGAAATACAGTGATGATTAAATTGAAGTACCCCTCGCACTCGTACGCAATTCACCCGTTAACGCACGTATCTACTCGGCCATTGTCTGAGGATTAACGAGGTCTCGCAGTTACCCGCGAGGATTTACGGGCTCTCGCAGTTACGCGCGAGCGCTTCCGAGGTGCGTGAAGAACGAGCACTTACGAGGAAAGTCATCCATGCATAACAATGACTTCGTGTGATTCCCAAGTACGTGTAGTGGCCCATTTACCAATCGATCCGGCTTTTCAGTTGGGACAACTGTTCTGAGTGATTGTTGCGCTACACAAAAGCCCAATTGAGAGCGCTTTTACTGTGAACATGGAGCTATAAAAAGGTTATTGGTTGAGTGCCAAGGAACAGCCTACATTTATTTTCATTATAATTAGTGCACCGGGCTTCTTTTGTGGGATCTTGTTGGGTGCTCTACATGTGCATGTAAGTCCATTGTGTCGGTGCGTTTTAAAGCTGAATGACAAAGTATTTTTGATCTCTATTCGTATTATCGAGCGGTGTTTTCGGAAGGACAAAAAGCGTTGGTGAGAATGAGATCGTTCAAAAAAGAAAGAACTTCCAACCATGTCCTTCCTTCTAACAAATTATCTTTTTCATTGGTTGTAATTGTATGCCACAAAGAAACATTCCCCAGCCAATTAAAATTCCAATGTGGTGGTCAGCCACATGTTGGCCGGCTTGCTTATCCAACTTATACATTTTGTAGGTCAGCTGTCAATCATTATCTGGATTTCTTGCGCCTACTTGGATTATATTCAAAATATTAGTTTGGGGGGTCTTGGGGTCCTGGATCGGGATTTTGTATCACCTTGATCATATTCTTATTTATTCTTGGCTGTAGGCCTATTGGTTTGGTGGAAGATTTTAAAAGCTATCCTTGTAATTTACGGGCCATAAAATAGATCGTTTTTGTTAAATACATGTACAAGAAAAACGGAAAATAAATCGTATTAAATTTTCCCCCTAAATCCGTTTAAAATTGTTTAGGTGTTAAGGTCCCGTTTTTTTTTGGTTTTTTTTCCAACAATGAAACCAGAAATAAATGTTATTAAATAAACCTCTGAAATTTATTTCGCCAGCCTCGTAATTTAATAGTCCGGTGTATGTTGATTTTATTAGATACCAGAAAAACCAAGAATAAATCGTATTATTATTTACCCCTGAAATCGGTTGGGGAAATGTTTAGGAGTTCAGACAAATAAGTCTTTAAGTACCCTTTCCCCTTTTTTTCTATAAAAAGACAATAAGGACAATTTCGGATGACAAGGGTTTCATAAAAAAACAGGCTCAGAATTTTTAACACCTTTTTATTTGTACATCTAAATATATTTTGTAAATGATTACGGCAAACTTTTGTAAAGTACTCGCATTCAATTTAATGACCATCGGTTAGGCCAAGAGATAAATACAACTTATGTTAGAAAATTGTGTGATGTTTCAGTAAATGTACATTTATTTTGTGAGAATAGACACCAAAACTGCACATTTCCTCTGGCTTTATTATTTTCCCCTATATTTATTATTTTACCACTTCTAGTACTTGCCCTTTCCCCAAGTTGCGTAAAATAATCTCTCTACTGGGAGAACTACCGAATCCTTTTGTGGAGCCTGTCAATCAAAACCTATTCTTTACAGTCATCAAAGCTTAACGCCGCCTCCATAACGCCGGGGCCGGTTTCCTTTGATTTATTTAGCCAATCAAAAACGAGTCATGGGGGCTATGATTGGTTCTTCAATAACGGAGGTTGTCTTTGAAAGGGCTCGAATTACTATCCGCGGGGAAAAGCAAAGGGTGGGGTGCGTGGGAAAGAAGGAGATTGTGTTTGCTCGTGGTGTCTGACAATTGCGTAGCTGACAAAAGCAAAGTCAGACATTGAATGGTTTAATGTGGGGTGCGCTCGTTGATCCACGGTTGATGATTGGTCGAGGCAATATGGGTATTGACTGTGGAGCTCTGCCATGACAATCTTGCGGTCATCGGACGTCCCCAAGCAATGCCTGGGGATTTAAACGGAGTGAAGAAAGGAAGTGAAATTTTCAAGTTGACGTTTTTAGTCTGACATCGCGGACTCGCTGAAGGTGGAAGTTGGAAAATTTCTCTCTATCCTGTAGTGAAATAAGACAGACAAGACCTGGGTTAATAAATACACACTTTTGTTGGATTGTTGGATTGTTGGATTATGTTTACCAACATTAAAAGCCGGGGCTGTCAAGTTAAGAACGGATGAGGAACTGTGTTGCACAAATCTACAGTCCCGAGTCTATTATCTGACTGAACCTGATTCTTAAAACAACAACAATAGAGTTGTAATGCAAAGTAGACGCATGCGCATCAGCGAAAACCGAACGGCACTTCAAGACTTGTTTAATACTATTTGTAGGTCAGCTGTCAATCATTGTCTGGGTTTATTGCCCCAAGTGGAATATATTCGGAAAATACTCCCAAATAATTCTCCTGTGGTTTTATTTTATTCCCCTTCAACTATCGTAGCGTTTATTATGTAAAATTACACCAAGAACCACTTATAAATTTAAAAAAAGGAACGAGCTCTTACAATTTCCACATCTATTTTACGGAAAAATTAAATATTATGTGTTTTAATAAATAAAACCTAGCAGCATATTTATTAAATTTGAACTCCTCATGATGTGTACACAATCATTCAAGACTGAAATACACGCTTCTGGGAGTAAGTTGCTGGGATAAAACCTCAGCTCGTGCATTTTAGGGGACAATGCACGACAACAAATAATAGTACCCGTTTTCGATGAAAATCACGCAGTTTTTTTCTGGGTTTTAATTTAGAGTATTTAAACTATTCATGGTCCAGTGTTGGTATTCTGGGGTCCGCCATCGGGATTTTGTACCACCTCGATTTTAATCTTGCTTATCTTATTGGCTCGTATGGGTTTTGTGATTGTTTTTAAAAGCTAGCCTTGTAATTTACGGGCCACGAAATACATCGTTTTGTTAAAGACAAAAAAAAGAAAAATAATTGGAAATAAATTTCCCCCTTCAATCTGTTTGAAAAATGTTTAGGAGCTCAAAATATTAGGTGTTAAGGTTCCGTTTATTCTTTCTTTCTTCCTTTAAAAAAACCCAATGAAACCAGAAATAAATGTTATTAAATAAACCTGGAATTTATTTCGCTAGCCTCGTAATTTATTGTTTTGGGTGTATGTCGATTTTATTAGATATCAGAAAAACCAAGAATAAATCGCATTATTATTTACCCCTGAAATCGGTTGGAGAAATTTTAGGAGTTCAGAAAAATAAGTCTTTGAGTACCCTTTCCTCTTTTTTCTATAAAAAGACAATAAGGACAATTTCAAAATTAACCGTAGGGATATATTTTGGATGACTAGGGTTTCGTAAAAAAACAGGCTCAGAATTTTTAACACCTTTTTATTTGTACATCTGAATGAATTGTGTAAACGATTACGGCAAACTTTTGTAAAGTACTCGCATCCAATTTAATGACCATCGGTTAGGCCAAGAGATAAATACAACTTATATTAGAAAATTGTGTGATGTTTCAGTAAATGTACATTTATTTTGTGAGAATAGACACCAGAACTGCACATTTCCTCTGGCTTTATTATTTTCCCCCTACTTTATTATTTTACCAATTCTAGTACTTGCCCTTTCCCCAAGTTGCGTAAAATAATCTCTCTACTGGGAGAACTACCGGATCCTTTTGTGGAGCCTGTCAATCAAAACCTATTCTTCACAGTCATCAAAGCTAAACGCCGCCTCCATATTGCCTGGGCCGGACCAAGAATAAATCGCATTATTATTTACCCCTAAAATCGGTTGGAGAAATTTTAAGAGTTCATACAAATAAGTCTTTGAGTACCCTTTCCCCTTTTTCTCTATAAAAAGACAATAAGGACAATTTTAAAATTAACCATAGGGATGAATTTTGGATGACTAGGGTTTCGTAAATAAACAGGCTCAGAATTTTTAACACCTTTTTATTTGTACATCTGAATGAATTTTGTAAACGATTACGGCAAACTTTTGTAAAGTACTCGCATCCAATTTAATGACCATCGGTTAGGCCAAGAGATAAATACAACTTATTATTAGAAAATTGTGTGATGTTTCAGTAAATGTACATTTATTTTGTGAGAATAGACACCAGAACTGCACATTTCCTCTGGCTTTATTATTTTCCCCTACTTTATTATTTTACCAATTCTAGTACTTGCCCTTTCCCCAAGTTGCGTAAAATAATCTCTCTACTGGGAGAACTACCGGATCCTTTTGTGGAGCCTGTCAATCAAAACCTATTCTTCACAGTCATCAAAGCTAAACGCCGCCTCCATAACGCCTGGGCCGGACCAAGAATAAATCGCATTATTATTTACCCCTGAAATCGGTTGGAGAAATTTTAGGAGTTCAGACAAATAAGTCTTTAAGTACCATTTCTCTTCTTTTTTTCTATAAAAACATGGACAATTACATAATTAACCTAAGGAATATTTTTGTTTAGGACTGTGGTTTCCTAAATGAACAGGCTCGGGGTTTTAACATGTTTTTATTTGAACATCTCAATACCTTCTGTAAATCAGTACGGCAAGGTACGAAGGTACTTACAGCCAATTAAATGATCTTCGGTTGGGTTAGGAGACAAATAAATTCGCTCGATAAATACACCGACCAACGCATTTTAAATGAATTTTGTATCTGCCAGGCATGGGTCAGTGTAAGTAAATACAATGTATCTTTGTTGGAGATAAGCAGGCCAGTACAACATTCTATGGGTACCACTTTGTGTTGAGAGAACGTCTGACACCCAACGACAATAAAGATTTGTTTAACTGGACTTCATGATTGGATAACGATCTTGTCACTGGAAGTAGTGAGCGGTGCTAAGGCTTTGATGTTGGTCTTTTCAAGAAACTCGGTCGGGTCATCACTCAGTTAGTTGGGGAATCCTGCGGTTTACAGTCTAGTCTGCGACATTCAGTGTACATACACACACAGGCGGTCGTTCGTACTTGGAAACCCAAACTGGAATTTCACGGGTCAGTGATCACCGCTCGTACAGTCGTTGCATCTCGCTCGACGCACGCGGGGATTTTCGAGCGGGTTCGAGCGAGTTAATTTTATGCTGAGGGTTTTCGAGACGGTAAGAGTGATTTCGAGATCTCGTAAACACACTTAAACGCACGTACCTCCTCGTACTCGCTCGCAAATTAATGGGTACTTCAATTTAATCACCACTGTAAGTGAACAAAATCTTGGTTTTTTTTGCACTAATGGACGCGGGGCCGGCCGGCCATAGACTAGGGCTAGGCATAAACATGCACTTTACATAGGCGAATGATTTGGCGTTAGGGGGATTCGTTTTCAATTTTCATAATCATATTTACGTTTACATAGGCCAATTATTTGGCTTTTTTTTTTTTTTGGGGGGGGGGGGGGGGGGGGTCGTTTTAAATTTGTATAATCATATTTATTTCTAAGAATATTGTTTTTTAAGAATTGTATATTCAACTTCAAGGTTGAATTTTCTGAAACCGCGGATTTTGTTGAGCCTTGAGGTTTGTGAGAGGGGGGGGGGGGGGGGGGTTGACAAGGAGAGTTGGGGCGGTGGTGATCCGGGGATGAACAAATAACAGTTTGAAAATGGCCTTGGTACCCTTTAAGTTGGCCTTGGTGCCCCTTCCTTTTTTTTGAGCCTTTGAGGCCAAGTGGCCTTGATCCTCTGAAGCTTAAAGATTGAGGCCTGGTATAAGTGTGAAGGGAAAAAGAGGAAAAACAGCTGATCCGAGGAAAAGTTGCATGCTCGGGCATCGTGGTCTGCAGCATTGATATTCGAGGTCTGCAGTTAATTCTGCAGGTTGTAGGTTCAAGTCCAGCCTGGTGTTACTTTTCGTGTACCTTTGGGCAAGTCAAGTTGAATTAATCAACTCACCTTAAGCGGCACTGCATCTTTGACTGTGAGTGTCGATATGGTACCAAAGATGAGATGCGTTTGGTCGTTGCTGTGGCCAAACTTGACACACTTCAGCTGGTAACGGTGCTGCAGAAGGTAGCACAGGTAGCGCTGTTTGCAGATGTCTGTCGTCAGGAAGACTCGCGTGGCTTTACCCAGAATTCCCTCCCTGTAGGCAGCGTTAAAGGTAGGATACACTATTTGCAGATATTGAAAATATTTACTACCGAAGTATTAATAAATATCTTACTTATTATCCTGTAATTATTCCGAAAAATATAATTTTATAAATTGCGATCGCGAAAAAATAAGAATAACATAAGAATTACTGCTCGACGCCGGTTAAAAACAAATGCTGTTTTTCGTGGTTTTCTCGGCATCCATGATTGTAAAACTTCGGACAGGTCAGTTAAACGATATTTACTATAAAATACAACCCCCCAAATCTACCCATTCATGATAATTCAAGCAATTATTAAAGGTGTATCCTACCTTTAAATCACTTGTTATATAGGGCTGTCCCCAATATACAGAGTACTAAAAACATTTCATCACCGTTTTCACTTTAGACAGGGTAGTGAAAATTCACCTTTCATCGTTGAGCGAGTCATTACACGTAATAATGCAAAGAGTGACTTATATCACGGAGCACGTTACAAATTATATTCCTTCATATTTAAAAAATTTTCAAGTGGGGGTACTTAAATTTTACTGTAGAATTGTGACCTGGCACCACGAAATGGGTGGAAAGTCGCAAAATAAAAAAGTTGACTGTATTACATTTCTAGAATGAAGAAGTCCTAAGCTTTTAAATGATGTAATGTGTGTTGCTGTAGCTTATTTCTAGCCGCCGCTATACTCTTTTGAACTAGCTGAAGTCATGCTCCCATGTTTTGAAAAAAAGGAGTTCTAAATCCGTGAACCGTGCCAACTATACTATCACTCAGTGCAATTCAGCCACAAAAAAAACACTTGAGAGTTTTATTTCAGCTATAACATTTTGGAATATGATAAAGAAGGGTTGTTTTTATGTGAAAATGTAAACAACTACCTCCCACTTGAAAAATGGACGTTTCGGCCAATAACTTGTTTTGGCCACGTGCGACTTTCCGCTCATTTCGTGGTGCCAGGTCACAATAAAGCAATCAATATTTACGTATTCCACTGTAGAATGTAGCAGTCAATATTGATATATTCCACAGTATAATGTTTACCTGTTACTGATGACTGGTTCTGTCCAGCAATGCTCCAGGCAGAAGTCGGGAGCCAGTGGTTCCATGACCTCACCGCAGGTGGTATTCAGAAACGACGTCATGGACATACCGCCAGGAGACCATGTGGATCTCGCCGGGGAAATCAGGCTATAGGCTGGACTATAGAGAGCGCTGGTGGCTGGAGATTGGGTACGACTGTAGAGGGAAGGGGGAGGGTGGGAGGAGACACGAGAGTATTCAATGGAATGCATTCAGCTAAGTGTTTAAACTCAATATTTTGACATTTGGGATATTTTATATTGCACATACAATAGCATGTCCACAGTGTGACTGTGCATATCTCCACTTGACAATTTTATTCAAATTTACCTAGTCAGTTTCCCTTGCGGTTTGTTTGCCAAATTATAAGTTAACCAGTTCGCGCCGGGATTATTTTAAGATTATCGAGCCGAGGCGCGGAATTATTTTTAGCGAAACTCGATCCGATGGCGGGTTCAGCCGGTGGTACCATGGAAGCACAACCACGCATTCCCGGCCTTGCTTGCTGCTGACAGACATTTCTGGACTTGCTCGACGTGTTTATGCGTCATCCGTTTTGAATCTTCTTTGCGTGTATATACGTCCTCCGGCACGAACTGGTTAAAAAGTCGTATCCTCAAAAAAGGACGCGAGACAGACTTGCAATAAACAACTCTACTAGAGCAATAGTTAAATCACTTGGAAGCTTCCATTAAAGACAAGGCCAGGCTTTGGGGCCAGAAAAGCACTAGGGCCATCCTGCTGGGCAGTCCCCTTTAAGAGGTGTTTGGGGAAAGACTGGGCAGGCTGAGGCAAGACAGCGCATAACTTACCCGAGAGCTGCCATTACAGCTCAGCCCAGCTAGAACACCAGAGGTAAAACCATCCTGCTAGAGAGTCCGCTTAAAGGGGAGGCACTCAGAGAGAGACTGGACAGGCCGAGGTGGGACTGGGCACAGAACTTACCTGACAGCTGCTATTACAGACAAAGCCAAGCCTGCGGCCGGGAGAACACGAGAGGCGAGGCTATCTTGCTTGGCAGTCCCCTATAAGGGGAGGCACTGGGAGAAAGACTGAACAGGCTGAGGCAGGACTGGGTGCGGAACTTACCCAAGAGCTGCCATTACAGACAAAGCCAAGCCTGCGGCCGGGAGAACACCAGAGGCAAGGCTATTTTGCTTGGCAGTCCCCTATAAAGGGGAGGTGCTAGGGGAGAGACTGGATAGGCTGAGGTGCAGCTGGGCTCGGAACTCACCTAAGAGCTGCCATTACAGACAAGGCAGGACTCTGCGGCCGGGAGAACACCAGAGGTGAGGCCATCCTGCTTGGCAGTCCCCTATAAGGGGAGGCACTTGGGGAGAGACTGGACAGGCTGAGGCGCGACTGGGCACTGGTGCTGAGGCCAGCTAGGGTACCCGAGCTGTAGCTGTGTCGTGGGGTCTGGGCAGGGTTGGCCGAGGTGGTGTTCAGGTCCAAGATCTTGGAGGCAACACAGATTTCCTGAAAGATGGTTTACAGTAACGAATAGGGTAAGAATAAGATTTGCAAAGCAAATAAAATGTGCATGCTGGCATTGACATTATACCGTAACCAAACTCAACCGCATGGTTTGTTGGATGGGTACTGGACCCTTAAACTGATTGTCATTTACATTGGGTTAGGCATACAACACACAACAATGGATTTTTTATACCATTTTTAACTCGGACCAGAGCACTTTATTATTATTACCCCAGATCATTGGGCCAATGAAACATTCCAAATACCAGTTCCCTTGGGATTCAATCGCAATAACCATCTCTGCCGTTACTTACAGGTAGTGCTGCAACCGAACCGAACCGAATTGAACCGAAAACAAAACGGTCGGTTCTGAAGTTTGGCAAGCTTTACATGATAACTTATAGCACTACAAATACATGTGCTGAAGAGAAAAAATATCACCAACAGACAATTAAATTTACATGTTGATAAAGGTCTCTTCTTGCAATTTTAAATTTAAAAGGTTCGGTGGGCTAGCTATCTGCATCGCGGTGCAATGATGATGGGCATGCAGTACCCAGCTGGCCACGGCAGGCCCAATTGTTAAGGCCGGTTCATACTTGCTGCGTAATCACTGCGTACGCAGCTCGCTGGCCCCTTTCGAACACTCCTCAGTGCGTGAAGGGACGCGCAGTGCATAACAAAGTTTGTGTGTACACACACTTAAAAAAAAAAAAATTGAAAATGCGTACGCACTGATCGTATGCCTAGTCGAACAAATTGTAATAATTGAACATTTGAGGTATGCGTATCCGCAAACGCACACAAAATTCACGCGTGCAACGTTCATACTTTGTGTAATTATGAACGCAACATCTGACATTAGCATGGGTGGATTCGCACCCGCAGTCGAAGCGAGTATGAACTGGGCTTTAGCGCACACACAAAATTATTAAAAGGCACCCACCCGACTGCACGTTCACATTACGCACATTTTGAAAAACTGTTTTTTGCCTGCTTGTGAAGCGCATGCACAGTTTCGCATGATAAGGAGTTTCACGAATTGCAGCCTATTTTCAAAACAATAGCGACAATGACATGTCTTGTCTAGGTTTTATTTAGATGTCTATGATCACGATGGTCTTTAGCTTAACCAGTTCACGCCGGAAGATGACTGAAAAACGAATGACTGATAAACATGCCACGAGCAACTCGGAACGAGGCCACAAATATATCCGTCATCGACCGGCTTGCAACTGGCACGTGGGTGTGCTGCATACGGACTACCGGCGTGGGTCCTCTGGGGTCGATATTCGTGAAAAATAATCCCATGCCTGGGTCTGGGTCTGGGTCTGAAAAAAATCCTATGTACGCCATATCTGAGACTCGGAGCTCAAAAAATCTCAAGCCTGGATGCCTAGCCGGAGTTCCCTGTGCTAGAGCCAATCGGACTACCGATTTTCAGAGAATCAAACTCAATAATTATAGACCAGAACACAAAGTTACGCAGATCAGCATGTACAAGCAAAAATGATGTTATTCAACCACAAATAAATATAAATAAATAAACCACAAATATGTATGTCATCGCCATTCAGCGACTCCATCTTCGTATTCCGGAAAAAAACAAAAACGTAAAGGGTAATTATTTGTTCGCAGAAAGAAAGCTGCCATATTGATGCAACTGGTACATGTACAGCGCATCCTCCGTATACTGGCCATGCAACAGCTGAAGGTAACCAGTGACTTCATTAGCTGTTTGAGCATGCACGACATTAGTCACTTTTCATGGACTGGTTTCCAATCCTTCCTATAATCTTTTGGCTTCAATTTTTTTTAAAATAAAACATCGGTGCTAAATTATAACTATAGCAGAACATTTTACGCTTACTATGAGGGATGTATTTCATGGGTTAATAGTTTGTTTTGGCTGTTATTCCATACACTTACTTCGGCAGCAGCATATCGTAGTAACCACACTGTGTGCAGACCCATCGCCGAGTCAAAGGTCACCACCAGGGAAGGGTCAGAGGCCGTGAAAATGACCTGCTGAGAGTAGTCCGTCATGAAGCCAATCTTTGTGTTTCCCACCCCTACAGACAGTTATTGAATGAATAGCAAACCGTTACACAAGGACACAAGGCAAGACTAGAGCCGTTTTCCCAAACCCCAGCCCTGTCTCCGTCTTTGGCTTTGGCTTTGTTCATGCAGTATGGCAATCGTGATGGAGCCACAGACGAAGCCTAAGCTGAGGTTTGGAAAACGGCTTAGAACTTGTTTAAAGACAAAAGTATTTAAGTAAAAAAAAAAATATATATTTGAGGGTATTCATTTAACCAGTTCGCGCCGGATGACGTATATAAACACAAAGTTTTCCCCAAATTCAAAATGAAAGACGCATAAACACGCCAAGTTCAAGTTCAGAAATGTCTGTCAGCGCCGAGCAAGGCCGGAAATGCGTGGGTGTGCTTCCCGGTACTGGTGGCCTGAACCTGCTTCGGATCGAGTTTCGTTAAAAATAATCCTGCGTGTCGGCTCGGTGATGTTAAAATAATCCCGGCGCGAACTGGTCAACGGTATCCTGAAAACTGTGACATAAATTGTTTCCTAGCAAAACTTCATGTTTTTGTTAACGTGCAGTAAATTTGATTTGCGCATTTCTCATCAACGACAGTTTCTTAGACCAGTAAAAGAAAACCCGAAACTGCAGTCAAATAAATAACAATTCCCTTCACTGTATTTCCATCACATTTTACCCAGTACGCATTTAATGAATTGGTTGGTGCTCCAACGGTCTTTCACTGGTCGTTCCACCTAGCCGCACCTTTGGTCGCACCACTCGTCTCTCTGTCCATTCCTATTGTCATACTGTAGTTGTCCCCAAAGCAAATACTCGGGCATACTCATCCAGCTTCTTCCCTCGTACTGCTGTGCTTGGGAATTCACTTCCTGCATTTTGTTTCCCTTCCACTTATTATAACTTGTCCCAATTTAAGCGTAACATCAACAGTCATTTTTTTTCTTTTTTTTCTTTTTTTGGTTATTTTCTTCTTCCTTTCTTAGCCATCACCTTGAGTGGCCCTTTTGGGGCCTTGTGATTGGCGACTTTACATAACATTTTATTTTTTTATTATTTTTTTTAAATTGTCCTTGGACCCATCTTAAAGATTGATCTTGGAGCACGGACCCATCAAGTCCTAAGATGAGTCGCAATATAAATCAAGTTATGTGAAATCGATGGCAGGTCTGCTGGCACCTCAATCCCCCATGAAAAAAGCCAATTGATTGACCCACCTCCTGTTTTGCATATGACCGGTGCAGGTTCGTCTAAGGGATGCTGCAGACTGAATATCGTTGGCAGACATTCCGACTCCCTGAAAACAACCAAGAAGAGTACCAATGAAGATAAAGGCGATTGTGTAGTTACGGGCCCCTCTCTAGTTGTGAACAAATTAGAGTCAACGGTATTTTGTATATTCCAAAATGACTTAATCAACCTAAAGTATAATTATAATTCTCAAAGCGAACAAAGAAATTGGCAAGGCTGGACTTGAACCTGCGACTTCCGGAATACCGTACCGGCGCTCTACCAACTGAGCTATCTTGCCCTATGTTGGCGGTCTCCCAAATTGTCAGTATATTTGTTCGAGGTTGCTAGTCAGAAGTCATAAACACCAGAATGCTGTGTGGCCAGTGATCACGAATGATTTTACAATACAACCTGGGAAGCGACATTGTGGGGATCACTCAGTGAGGATACAAATTTTATTTTCTTATAATATGCAAATAAACCACAAGGGAAAATGACTAGGTAAATTTAATGTCAGTATAATTCTCCCAATTCCTCTATTCTAATGACAGTTTCTTTTGCGGTAGAAAATGCTACCTTCTTGGGCATTTTTTTGTTTAATGCGGTTTTGCATTTGAATTCACAGTGTCGGTGCGTTTGTGAGGGTTGCCATCTTTATTTTCGCGCTGCGTTTTGTTTTTGTCGTCTTCGTTGAACCAACAAATTTCACCCCCGAAAATCAAAATGACATACCTGTTGATTTTTAATGTCGCAATCTAGTTTGGTCCAATAACTTCAAAGGAACAAATCTACAGCCTTATACTAAAAAAAGGTCAAATTTCAACTGGGAAAACTTTTCCAATGAGAGCCTGGTGCGTTAGTTTGGTCCTAACCATCATGAGAAATAGAAGGTACTTTCTCAAAGATGACAGCATACTAGGTATGATGATTTCAAAGGATGCATGAGCCTATTATAATATGTTGTACTCACAACCAAGTAGGACATTTCATACTATTTTGACAGTTTTATATCTGAAAGAATGTGCAAGTGTTGTTTATTAACTTCAACCCTTGCTCACACTACAACGCACTTCAATAGTTGCCCCACCCTAAAAAAACAAACACCCTATGTTTTATATGTGCCTCCAAAAGCACTCCAAGGAATGCCATAAGAAACTGCAGGTCAACTGGGTCATGCTAGGGGTCCAAGGTGTATTACACTGATAATCAAAGCCATATGCCCATTTATGAACCACAGAAGTGCCCTTCACTGCACTATGCAAAGAATTCTCCAATGCACTGCACATTTAAGGTAAACAGATCTTAAATATGAGATGTAGTTTTAAGGCAATGCATTAAATAAAAAGTAAAGAGTAAATAGAGAGTAGCAATTTATAAACAGCTTTTCTAAGTGAACAAGAACATTGAATACTTTCTATCTTTGATCATCTGCATTACTTTTTTAAATTTGAAACAATTATAGAGTGTAGAAAATCTCTTCCAAATTTGCATGTGTGAGCATGATCAGATTTAACAACAAACCTCTTGGGACTTGATATTTCTTGGTTGGACACAGATCTTTCAAGCAGCAGTCCTTGGTCAATGCTCCATGAACGGGAAACCTGAACAAACAAAGAAATACATTCTAAATTTATATGTAAAAAAAATAAGGAAATAAAAATATTGTTGGCTGGTTTTAAACGTAAATGTACGTTGCAAACTAGCACATGGTCCTGGACACGTTAATACTCGAGCATAAGGCGAGGGCATACTCATTCCCATTTATAAATACCTTTGTCGAAAATATACGTTTCCAACTATATTCTTCATCTTTTGTGAAACACCCATTTAGCTACATAAATGGTATGTTCCTCGAATATCCTTGCTCGCTGGATCCATCCGGGACGTAAGCTAACTCCTGATTTGGACATTGGCGCGTGTGTCCCGCGTACTGCGCGATATTACGCAGAATGCAAGCTGTAGATACAGCGTTAATTAAGGACTATGAAATACGGTCTTGTTTGTAGTATTGCGCATGCCTTGTATGAAGTGACCACATTTCACCGGCGTCCAAATTTAATGTGACAATGGAAAAGTGTTTAAAACCAGCCAGCCGGTCTTTATCATACATTTAAAACTTGCCACGTGACGGGCTCTCAACCAATAGGAATGGGTAAAATGTAGTTATGAATGGCAGTTTAAAAACAACCAAATTGTGCCACCGAGATGCATCTTTAGACTTCTTTTATTATTTTCTTTAAAATGACAGTATGCCAGAAGAAATAATTTGACAGAGAATTTAGAGTGATTAATATCTTTACATCAAGTAATTTTTTTAACAATAATTTGATTGGTAATTTTTTTTGGGATAGTTGCTTAAGGTATGCTTTCCCTTTTAACCCAAGCTGGAATTTGTCTACCTGGAATGGGAGAGATGCTGTGAACTCGTCCCCTCTCTCAGTGAAGACAGTTAAGGTGGCAGCCTGGGTGATGCAGATACTAGGCACTGCTTCTCCTACAAACAAACAAACAAACAAACGGTGTACACATTTAGGCGGCACTCAACCCGAGTCAACACAGACTAGAACTGGGTCGTTCGTTTAGCTCCGACAGACCCTACTCAAGAAGCAGTGACCTAATAGCGGTATGCAGCACGCGTAGGCTGCCGATGCGGGCGCCTTCTAACGTACGTCGTAGACCACGCCATGACCTTCAAATAGATTGTCTTGTATATCTCCTATAATCGCTCGAAAAATTCCGAGCAGAATTGTGTCGCATTTGCATGCGCGTGTGACGCTTTGATAATTACGCGCGTGATAATTACGTGACGTAACAGAAACTTGACCAATGAGTCAGCGATTATGCATGTACGTCATGTAATTATTCACGCAACGTCACACGCGCATGCAAATGCAACACAATTTTGCTCGGAAGACGTCACACGCATGCGTTGTTCATTTCATGCAATGAACAAATATGGTGAGTGGGCTGTGAATAACTTCAAGTAGGCTCAAAAATCTACAATTTATTGAAAGTCTAAACATAATTCACTGAGCTCATTGCAACTTTAGAATAGTGCTGAAACTGATCCGGACGTCCAAGTTCGGCTTTTTTTAGCTCGGTTCGACGGTTAGGTTGCAGCTGTTGTTCTAGTCCTAATAATTACCTTGTTTGCGATTATTCCGTAAAAAGCGGTAAATTTGAAGGTAAGCCTCAGTTTAAAAAAGGTGTTTTGACAATGGCTATGGCCACGAACATCACGTGAGGATCATGATGGCCCGCGTTTGAGCATTTGTTTAGCACTACTCTCGTAGCTAACTTGACTGTCGTTACCCGTGTTGACTCGGGCGAGCTGAACGTAATGACTGTCAAACGTGAAACATGATGTTTTCTTGAAAAAAATTATATACCTACTAGTAAGTCTAGTAAAGTTTAGGTCGCATTTAAAAAAATATATATTTATTCAAAATTAAAAAGGTACCCTCCAAAAAATCACAATTCCAAATTATTCTTATTGAGAAACAATTAATTTGTATCCAAACAAATTAAATACCGGTAAAAAATCTTTAAACAAAAAACGGATGAAGGTTTATGACTTATAAAAAAAAAAAATACTTGATGGATAAAAGAATGTACCGTAGCATTAATGGGTTGAAATTCTAAAAGATTAACCCTAACCGTTCCAAATCTGCCAAAATCCATCCTCCCTATTTGTTGGATTTTGGCGGACTTGGTCCTGGAGGCCTGGCCTGAGAAAATAGTGATGGGTCTTATGTTGGACTTGGTCCACGAGGCCTGAAGCAGTGTCGGTGCGATTTATGAACTTTGCCTAAAATCCGCTGTTGTTAATAAGGCAAAGTACCTCAACATCAACCAACACTTCAGCGGTGTTTCCATTGGCAATGTATAAAAAGAAAATCGGAATAATGGATTTTGGCGGATTTTGTTCAGTACCTAGGTGAGGCAGTAGGGAGCTAAGGTTATTTAGGGAAATCAAGATATTATATTTTTTCTCTGGGAAATTCAATATAATTTTAAAATTTTACGCTAACTGGGATCGTATACGTTTGGTAATTACTCCAAAAATTAATGGCAATAAAAACTTACTTGGTAAGAAGTACAGCAGCTTTGGATAGTATAATGCATTTTTAGAAACTTTTCACTTTGAAGTACTGCGGTTATGATAAAAGATATCACTTTTTATCCCCAAAAATTTGAATCTGAGAAGCGTTAATGCAGTGACGTTTCTCAGATTGTGTATTCCAATGCAGATTATTCTTCCTGCGTAGACATATTCGTTCCAGATTTTTGGCAATATCTCAAAATCGCTACCACCTTTTGAAATGAAATTTTGACAGGTTAGTTTTATGGTATACATGTATGTATATCTATAACTATATAGGATTGAAACAAACAGTGGGTTCCAATTACCAAACGTGTACGATCCCTTTAATCATTTTCAAATTGAAAAAGTTTTCACACGTTTATGGTTACTCACCATATGTGTGACAAGATTCCTAGCAAATTAAATTGCACGACTCCTTTTGACGATAAGGCAGCATTTAAAAAATACTGCATAAAACTATGAAATTAAGTACCAAAGTGTGACGCCGGTTGTCGTTGTAATGGCTCTACACATTGACTAGTCGACTGAAATGTCCATTGCAAAAGCACAGGGTAATGGGTGTTTAACTTTTGTGTGGAGCAATTGCCTTGACAACAGACAAAAGATGACATATTTACTTTGGTACTCTATGGGCGCGGTGTTCAAAAAAATGTTGTTAAAATTGGTTGAGAAAAACTTTCAGTAATTTGGCAAGTATAGTTGTTTCTCACCCGTTTGATTGGTTCGTTCCTCCAGAGGGTCTCCCTTGGTATCTTGCAGCCTGAACGTCACCCACTCTGCCTGAAAACAAAACGTTTGACAAAAAACAAACCACCCACAATTTAGGAAAATATTTGGCTGAAAATTGTAATGTCTAAAGTTCAGGGCAACTCATAATGCTTTCTTTGCGGTCGCAAGGACGTGCACGTAATGGCTGGTTTGCGGTTAATCTTAACAAATTTAATGAGCGCGGCGTGAGAGTTGGTTTGTTTGATCTCCGGATTGTTCGAACTCCTTTTCTTTATAGCTCCATGGTATACCTGATGTCAATGTATATCACCAAATTTGTAGCTCAACATTTTTCTCAAAAAAGAAAAATTGTTTCTTTCGGTTTTTATCGGCATGTTCCTCCGTGCTTGCAAGTTAGAATGCATTGGGGCTACTTCAAGAATCCTTGATTTTACTTCTATATATGATGTGACCTCTGTTTACATCTGGGTCATCCCGTGTAAAATCACCCCTAAAACAAAACCACCACCACCCTTCAAATTAGTTTTATAAGGTTATTTTGCACGAACAAGCCAAAATTTCGAATTTTTGCGGCATCCGACCAGCCTTTGATTTTGACCAAAATGGGCGGGGCCACCAATATTCAAAGAACCATACCTCCCTAACCTTTAGCCAAATTTGCTGATTTTAATTTTTTTGGAAAGGTAACAGCATAAATAATCAAATGTTGGCATTATTTTTAATGTTCGAGCAATTTGTGACTTATTTTAAAAAGATTTATTTTACCTTTCGAGTTCAACTAATGGTTTTTCCAGAAACCTAAACTGTTGATATGTGTAGCTATGAAATCTTGTTAAAGGAAAAATGATAGATGTACAAAGAATTCCCTACGATTCATTTTAGTAGTTTTTATTTCAGCGGCATTTTTGTTTTTTGCTCAAGTGTTTGACGAAGCTTAACTTTTTGTAATTGCGAATACTAACCATATAGCACAAAACATACAAGGAAATTTTTGATACAGATATTTTATTTTGTCTGTTATTATTATTATTTCTTTATTTTTCGACAAAAATATCCGCTCGGTCATCTTGTCATCACTGGTTGAGGGCGCTTGTTGACATTCTTTCACGCATGCGCATGTAATCTTGGAACCAGGACGTGCTAGTATACTGCAATGTTTCACGGCGCCCCCACAAACATAATATCAACGGTCGAAATCCAATAAAGTCTAGTGCACGCAAAGGGCACCCGCATCGGTAAATCGCCGTACCTCTAAAGAGCATTGAACGCCATGGTTCCAAGACTACACGTGCTTGTTTCCTTTTGCGATCGAGGATCGAAAAACAAAAGAAAACAAAGGGAACAAAAGATCCTTGAAGGACGGTTTCTTTGTCCTCGATCGGCAAGATAAGCGTAAAGCAATGGGGTTAGGTTTCAGTAAAGGAATAAAGAAAAACACAATAGGGAATCCTCGGTCGTAATGGCAATTCACGAACTATAGCACATGCGCGAAAGAGTGTCAAAGCGCCCTCAATCAACAACCAGAATAATTAGATGGCCGAGTGAATATTTTTGCAATGTCAGTGAGCAAATTTTCACCTTTTCGTTTCACATTTGAGGCATAATAACCCAGCCAGAAGGCACCAAAATAGTGCATATGAACGGTTGGTAAAAAGCTTACATTTCTGGAAGTAGTGCTGGGCGAGTAGTAATTTTTCCCACTTGAGTACTCGCAGAAAAATTACTCGAGAGTAATTGAGCGTTTACGAACTGGCACTTACGGGGGGGGGGTACCGGCCACAAAAGGGCAACAATGGAACAATGGTACCCCACAGTCCCCTCTTTAGAAATGGAAGTACCCCACACTCGTAACGCTATGTATTTCGAGAATTCTAAAGGGACAAAGGAAAACAAAAGAGGGAAAGACGGGTCGGACAATAGTGGTACCCCACACTCTATAGCGTGTTGGGTGTTAATGTACTCGCGAGTAGTTGTCACATTTTTCACAAGGGGTAAAATGACAGTCACACATGTGTTTATCACCATGCGTTTTCATTCAAAACATAAAAGTAATTTCACATCAACTTCTGCAGCAATTTAGTTTCCTTTATCGCTCAAGTTAGAATTGAAAATCAATAAAAAATCATATCGTAATACCATCGCAATTTACATGTAGTAGAGTCTGACCACAACTTAATTGGTACTTGTCAACAATCATCGCTTGCTAAAAATCACTACTCGCGAGTATTTATTGCTACTTGGGCTGGCACGAATAATTGAATAGTTAAAGTACTACGAGTAGCAAAAACTGATCACGAGTACGCAAGTACTCGAGTAACTTGCCCAGCACTATCTGGAAGTACATGTATACCTCAATGATGGGCAAGTCTAACTGGCAGGACTTCTGGACCAGTCTAGCCTGTGCTTGACACCCCCGACTCCATACCACCGACGTGCCCTTGATGTAGATCTCCTCATCATAGTCTAAATCCTCGCCGTCATTCTTGCGATTCTGAGAAATGTGCCAAAACTCCTTCTGAAACAAAAAAAATCAACGCGACTTTGATCAAATTATGCAATGACAGTGTCAGATCAATGAATATCAATTATATTTATTTTAAAAAAGAGATTAAATTTTTTTGTTTTAATTTTTTTTTTTTGGGGGGGGGGATTGGTCCAAGAGGTCGCTAGCTAAACCTTAACTGGAAATAAAGTTGCAACCTGACGGCCAATCGGTGCAAAAATGTTCAGTGCAAAAAATATTTAAAAAATAAATCCGAGACGGAAAAAAAAATCCAATTTTGTTAGGAAATATTTAATTTTTTTATTGTCGACTCTTCATGGACTTTGTACATGCTAGGATTACAAAACCTCAATCCATCAAAATCTCAAAGTTTTCAATATGGAGGTATCCTGAATTCTTCAAAATTCTTCAAAACAGGGGTGTGAATTTTGATGGATTCAGGGAGGTTAGCGTTAATGGATTATACAAGGAGTAATAACACACAAAATACCTGAGAGGCATCGCTGATGTTAACTTCCCTGAGTGCAGTGATAGGAATGTCCAAATCTATTCCAGCTGTCCGTCCATGCTGGCTAGTGGCAGGCTGGCCTCTGCGGTCCGACTGGCCTAGGCTGAACTGGCGGCCAAACGGAATGAACTCATGAGGTTCACTAGCCGCTATCATGGCCTAAAGTTAAACAAAGACAAATAGATGATTATCATATATATTTGTATCTTTG
Organism: Crossaster papposus; assembly: GCA_037893245.1. Classification (NCBI taxonomy): domain Eukaryota; kingdom Metazoa; phylum Echinodermata; class Asteroidea; order Velatida; family Solasteridae; genus Crossaster; species Crossaster papposus. Next base: position 2,183,013 of record JBAIAA010000007.1, on the reverse strand, counting down.
GGTAATTACAAAATCTTGGCTTCGTCACCTGTTTTTGATTCAGGCACTAAGCTCAATGACTGTTCAAGTGACTTTACAATATTAATCCATCTTCTGTTGTCGGAGTATCACCTCCAAACCAACGTCTGATATATGTGACTAACTCTGCAAAAATTAGTCTGATGTCGGGAAATACATTTTTACGTAAAGGGCTGTTTATTATTGTCTCGGAGGTGATTTGTCTTTCAACAAATACTATTTTTGTTTTAAGTCATTTTGGTTTCTCCTACACCTATATTTTCAGATCTGATCGATTGAAAAGATTGTTTTGATCTCTTAATTAAATTTAATACCGGTTTTGTCATTGACATTCTCTTACCATAGCATCTGATAAAGCACTACAATTGTAAATCTTCATTTCTTTTCAAAGACATTTTATAACTGAGAAAAAGCAAATTTTCCAAAATTGTAAAAGACCGATGCATTACACTACAGTTTTACAGAGTTGTGCCATCTCAAATGAAAGCTATTTTCCTGCTTTTTCTGACCAATTGTAAAATTGAAAAAAACAACAACATTTTTAACACATCAGACTCATTTTTGCAGAGTGGGTCACATATGTGGATATGTAAATTTATTCGTGACAACTGACATCATTTGGAGCATGAACCTGGCCAAAGCTGCCGATTGGTTGATACATACATGTAGATGTCAGCTAACCTTGGACCGTTTTCCAAACCTCAACTTAGGCTCCGTCTTCATCACCGGCCCCATCACTATTGTCAAATTGCACGAACGAAGCAAAATATGGAGACAAAGCCGGGATTTGGAAAACGGCCTCGTTCTTTCATAAATGCATCATGGAACGAGCAAGGAACGAGTGTCTGGCTGAACGTTAAAAGCAGGAAAAGTCGACTCTTAAATATCGAGGTAAGCTGTGAAATCATAGAATAAATCTAATATTGTACATTCTACCATTCATTGCATTTCTATGTGGTTTTATAGGGTTACCGTAAAAATAATAATTTGGTGTGTGGTGTTTTTTTGGGACGCCCGATATAACGGATGCCAATTTGGTAAATTAAGTTAATTAGGCCTAATAGGTTTTCATGAGTACATATTTATTATGATGAAAATGGCTGACAAAAATGTCAAGTGACATAAAATGTTACCATAATGATAATCTTAAAGTGAAAGTATTAAAACTCCATGAAATTTGTTCAAACTGATGAGGGTCAAGTTTTCCATGGGGGGGGGGGGGGGGGGGGGCAATTTTTCCAGTGGGGGGGGGGGGGGGGGGAAGTATTCTAGGGGGCAAGTATTCCAGGGCCAGGAGGGCAAGTTTTCGAGGGAAAGGGGGGGGGGGGAGGGGGGAGTCTTGGGCCAAGTTGGGGGGTGAGTCAGTCATGGGGGGCGAGTCAGCCAGAGGAGCGAGTCGACCAGGAGGCACTCCGCAGTATTTTTTATGTATTTACTGTTGCGCGCGCTAGCAGAGCATCCTCCGTTTAGTGCAACGAGCTGTGCACGCCTGCGTGGACGTGTTCTGCCATATTGTTTTAGCTTTTATCGCTTTTTTTTTTAAACTCTAGATCGCAGATTTAGAGACAGAATCATGGAAAAGTCCTAATTTTGGCGAAATATAAACCTAGCTATGATAAGAAAACCTTAGTTTATGCCAAGTTTAAGACCGAATGATTTCCATGAATTTTTTTTTTTTCATTTTTGGACTTTTTTTAAATTTTGTGCACTGATCACAGTATGGCATACAGCACAGTCTACTCTAGTGCGGGGCCGGCCATAGACTACATTATGATGGTAGATAACATTGACATTGATTGGCCCAATATTAGCCCAAGTCTGGCCCCGCACTAGAGTAGAGAGTAGACTGATGTCTCTACTCTAGTGCGGGGAGCTAGCCCAATTTATATTGCCAAAAAAGGGGCAAACATTAAAAGAAAAACACCTTGCTTCCTCTACGTTCCTCCAACGTTGCAGTTACAAAGGAATCGAATGGAAAAGCAGAATACCAACAAACATTAAGCTCATCCGCACTTTTGCGCACATAACTTGACACAAAATGTTACAACTTAATCAGTCAGTGTTTTCCCGCGGCCGGCCGGCGACTCGCGGTGTCATGCTTTCATGAGTTTTATATAGACGGGTTCACTTTACAAGCACCTTTTCGAGAGTCGTATTTCGGTTGGTAGAAGTCTGGGCATCAGACACAATGGTAAATATGGCACATGAGGGCGCTTTGCAGGCGGCAGGCCGCGAAATGTTGTTACCATACCACTACACGTGTACACAGAGACACTATACCAGTGAGTTGCAAGTCAGGTTCTCAGACTTAGATTTCCTTTAAAAAAACATCCTTCGAACCACAAATTAGTAAAAACAAAATGTTGCAAATGACTAATGGGCCAGTCACAAATCAGTTGCGATGCGTCGGCGATGGGTAAAACCGGGAAATTTGAACAAAATCTTGAGACAGATCTCACGATTTTGCACCCGTCGGAGGCGCTCTCCGGACGCCTGCGGCTTGTCGCAGATTTTTTTGGCATCGCCACACCCGTCGCGGTCCCCAACTTTGAACTTAAAATTTTAAGATTGCTCGCAAGATTTTTCACCCATTTTGGGCATCCCAGACACAATCTCCGATGACCTACGATGCCCTCCGATTAATCGGAGGCGTCCTCCGAATAATCTGAGACTAGTCGCAAGATTCTGTGTGGGATTGGAAATTCAGGTTGAGATTCAATGTCTGCGAGTGGTCTCCGGCGCCCTCCGACTGAATCGGAGGCGCCCTGCGACGATTCGTACGCTTTCTGTGATCGTCTCCGACGAATCGTACGGTGGAATCGTAGTAAAGATGCTCGCAGATATCGTCTCCGATGCAATCGGAGGCGATCGGAGGCTAATCCCACGATTTTTCGACAAAACCGGGTCAAAATCCTTGAAAAAATCTCAGACAATGTGACTGCTCCACTTTTATTAGGATTATTGCTAGGATTGTTCAAGGATTCTTTATTTTCTACGACGACCCCCGGCCAAAACTAATCCCCGACAGATCGCCGACATTGTGACTGGGCCATAACCAAGACTTTTTTTAAAGAAAAACCAATAAATAAAAAAAAATATAAAAAATATGGAATCGATGGGATTCAATCTCGCGCCTACTATACTAAATTACAGCAATGTCTCGATCAGTTGCGTGATTTAAATAATTCATTGCAAATAAAGTGCCCTCCAGCATAATTCTATATATTATAATACCTCGTTTAGTGGTACATGTATGTATAACAAAAAAGTCGCGGGCAGGCTCATGGCAGTTCCTTTGAAACCCCCAATGATAAAAATATGCCTACATCAGAAATTCCGAAATTCTAATTTCTGCGCGAGCTCATGAGCATGAAACGTGCATCCACAACTTGTTTTGAAAAAGGGGACCGTTAGTTGGCTTAACTTTACGGTGGGATTGTGTAAATATAGCAGAGAATCAACTCTCTGGTTTTAGAGCTTCTGTCTACTACTAGGGCAGGTTTAAAACAGCCATCTTCACTCCTCTTATGGTCTAATTAGTAAAACAACAATTCAGATAAACCCTTATTTCCATTGCCATTGTAAGTGGCTTAACTTTTTACTCCCCTAACAGACACAAAAAGAGTTGATATTGAGTCAAGTTGGATTAAAATGCTTTTGTTATCGAAACCCTCTTTACTTTGAACCTTTGATACCTTGACGCAGGCAAAATGATATCAGAATAAACACTTGTGCAGATGAAAGCTGGATAAAAGACAGTATAGGTTCGTTTTATTTTGCAGCCCCGTAGCGAGTCTAGTTCAAAGTCCGTGTGCAAACTTGCGATCATATGATCGGACTCTTGATTCAGTTTGTCCAGCATAGATCGTGTGCGTAAAAAAGAACATTTTATTGTAAAAAAACAACAAAAAAGTCACACGATTTATTTTGTCTTTTTTCCAAAATGGCGGCACCTCACACTCTTCTGGCCTTGTTTCTTTTCGTCATTTTATTTTCATATGGTGAGTACATAATTTTATACATTTTTCAGTGGCGCAATACATTATTAAAAAGTGGAAATCCCTGATAACTTCTTCCTAACAAGTTTGTATGGACTATGGCCGTTCCTTAGTATATAAATGTGGCACGTATAGTCAGACACCCTGGAAAGGGCTAAATTTGAGCAACATCGGCAAGAACTTTGCTGTACAATCACCGACTGAATAGGTCTAAGACGTAATGACGTCACGCTTTGTTTACAAGCCACGTGCACTTTAATATGATCGAGTCTGTCTCTACTTTGTCCCGACTTTCCTCACATAAGAAAGCGCATAATGGGTCATTCCATGAAGTTGACACAAAAAGTGTGACATTTTGGTATATTTCTAGTTACATGCATGCCATCAGCCATCTATCAACTGTTATTTGATTTTTTTTATTTCTGATGTTTGTCTTGGATGTTTGGGCAAGTTTTGTACTATTCAAACATTAATTTACTGAGCAATTGGTTATTTAATGAACAATTTAGGACTCGGATGTAACAAGGACGCCGCGTCTCTTTAAAGGTAGGATACACAATTGGTAATTGCTTGAATTATCATGAATAGGTGGATTTGGGGGGTTGTATTTTATAGTAAGGAACCTTTTACTGACCTGTTCGAAGTTTTACAATCATGGATGCCGAGAAAAGCATGAAAAAACAGCGTTTGTTTTCAACCGGCGTCGAGCAGTTATTCTTATGTTATCTTTGGTTTTTTCGCGATCGCCGTCCATGGAACCATGCATGTTTTTATAATGTTATTGTATAAGATAAATTACGAGGGATATGTGCCAATGTAACAAATGTCGCATCATATACACCACTTTAAATTGTTTATAGCTACTACTACTTCCAAGTTCAGCAGCCGATTTCACGAAAAGTGCGTAGCTTGCGCCATTTTCAAAAGTGGCGTAAGGCTTACGCAACAAAAATGTTGCATAGCTGCGCCATTTCCTTACGGAGCATTTCACGAAACTTGCCGTAGCTGCGCAACGTTTTAAACAGCGTTTACGACGACTGTTTGCGTATTATTGTGTTCTTTCACGAAATCGTCGTTGTATCACCTTCGCCCACCATTTTGAAAATAGGTCCGACTTTCCGCGAAATCGCGTGGCACCATTCTGTCACGGGTAAAATAGTGATTCTTTTCACTTCAATCATGGAACCGACTATGAGTGTCTTTTATCAAGCTTAATAAGTTGAGCAATGACGGGCTCCACGTCAATTACGATTTGCTGGTAAAATAGGTCATTTTCAGTCGCTACGCCATATCTTACGCCACCTAAATTGACTGCGCAAGCTACGCCATAATTTGTTGCGTAAGCCGCGGACTTACACACTGTCAAACTTTCGTAAAACTGTCGTAAGCGAAATGTTGCGCAGCAAACAAAAGTAGCGCAGCTTACGCAATAAATTGTGGCACAAGGGGGCTTACGCAATTGCGTAAGGTTTCGTGAAATCGGCTGCAGGTCTCCAACAAAATCACCGCCGCTGAGATAGAAAATACTTTTCACTATTTTGTATTCAATGGGCCGTATGAATAAAAAATACCAATTTTCAAGCATTTACTGGAATCTGTATGAATAAAAATGAAGCAAAAGGTTTTACTGATGGAAAGTATTTGCTAAAGACTAAAAGTATTTACTTTATAATTTCCAGCATTTGCTAGAATATTAGTATTTGCTCCATTTTGGTATGAATAAAAATGAGTAAATGCTTCAGATTTGCAGTATTTATTCGTAATTTTTCAAGGTTGGGTCGGGGCTACCTTGAACAAAGAGAAGCAAATACTAATATGAAAAATAGGAGCTTTTGTATAATGTGGTTAGGCAGAAAAAGGTATGAACATGGAAGATGGATTGTCTAGGATTAAAATACAAGCAGTTGTGATGATTTTGGGGAAGGAAATGAGACGTAGATGGCCGATAATTTCTTGCAATATTCCTGAGACAGAAAAGGGCATCATGACTGCGAAGCAGCAACTTGAGGTTCCGATTTCATTCAAACAACCCTGTCAGCGAACGAGCAATTATGCGTGTGTGTATCGTAGTCACAATACAGACTCTATTGTTATAAACCATTCGGCTGTGCAATCAATTGCAAGTAAAAAGCATTTACTGCTATTTCAGCCAGTAAATGCTAAACAGTAAAACTTTATTTTATTCATACGAATTGAAGCATTTGCTTTTCCCTAATGCTTTTACTTCGAAGTAAATACTTTTACGTTTTTATTCATACGACCCAATTTTCCCCGCTAAGGTTATACGGATGAGTGTCCGAGCAGCTACGATGGCTCGTCGTTCACCCCGTCCTTCGATTGTCCACAGCCCGGACAGTCTTGGGATTGGACTTATTGCTGCGATGAATACGGCTCAGATCAACACTGCTGTAACTACGATACATACTTTGGTATTTGGAAGTAAGTAGAAATTGTACCGTACCAGAACCCGTATATCGTGCACCCCTGTACAAACACAAATCCTATACACACCAGAGTCACCGTTTTCACGAAGGGGCAAATTTCATGAAAAATCGTCTATCGAAAAATATTTTTTTTTATGAAAACGATTAAATATTGCAATTTCTACAACCTGGTGAAGTTATACATCCAAAAAATCTTTAAAATCCTATTTAACCTAATTAACGAATGGGCGAATCGGTCCTTAATTGCCCTTTTGCGTTTTCACGAAGAGGCGAATTCGAAATAGCGTTGACTTCAACGTGTTTATGAAGGGGCATTTGGTGCGCGTATTGGCTTTTAGCGTTTTCACGAAGAGGCGAATTTGGGGCGCAATGGGGAAATGTATACATGTACATTCTGACTCTCACAGCCACGGGCGAATTTGCTAATGTATCGTTTTTTCGTTTTCACGAAGAGGCAATTCTATTAATTGATTAATTCTGCAAAACTAATCACCTATTTTTCTTAACGTTTGCTCTATTTAAGAAGATTGAAATCTTTTCTTTCCCATTATACCTTAATCTTGTATATTCTATGGATATTTATGTTTCAAACTGCCAAACGAAAAAAGGACGAACTTTACAAGCGATTTTCTCGAAAGTTTGTTCAGACCGTGAAAGGCTCAGTTCGCCTCTTCGTGAAAACGGTGACGCAGTGATAAATGCCCATACTTTAAATATTCTTTAAAAATACTCGGAAGTCGGAACTCTCACAGGTGTTCAGGCCGACTCGCCGACAAGAACATCCCTAAAACTAATGATTTTTCTTTTTTTCATTTGCATACCTTGACATCAAAACATGACAGAAATTCAACGAAAGAGTCTAAACAGACATTGTATTGTTTCTAGGCATAAGCAATCCAACATTTAGGCAGGAAAACCCACATATTTGTACCCTGAATCAATTGTAAATTTGTAAAGCAAGTTGAAGAGGGAGGCCCTTTTGGGTATAATGTTTGATAGAGGGCGACATTTTGTTGAGTGGCTATTGTTTTATCAAACAATTTAAAATTGATGCATATTATGGTGAGTTTCATCATTATTTCATTTTAAATATAATAATAGACAACTTTAGGAACCTATCACAATAAAGCTTGTTGAAAACAAGAAAATAATATAGTACAGTCTTGTCAAATGCAGTGACACTGGACTTATGCAAAAACCTTCTATACTCGCTGGACATGCGAACAAAAGATGTCCACAGGATGCAGGATTGTGGACTAGCTTCAAAAGTTCGTTTTAAACTTTCAAAAAAACAGCTTCAGGCCTAGAGGGGAAAATGTGGTTATAGGGTTATCTTTAGAAAAATGAAAATGAAACCTAAGGGCCCAGAATCAAAATATCGGGTTGGAAAACGATTCTGGAGGCGAGAAAAATGAGTATTTAGCAAGCGATTTCTTAAAGGTCTATGCAGACCTTACTGGACGAATTGCTGTTTAATAATTTAAAAAGTGCCTCGGTGTGTAAGTAACACGACCAGGGGTGATTAATTGGGGTTATTCACGGTAAACGTAATTGACCCCCTCATTAACATGTTCAAACACTGACAAATGGTGGCGCTGTTCGTGACGTACATTCGGTAACCCCTCAAAAAGAAACAGCATTATAGTCTGGTACCTGACCATACGTCTGGGCACCAGATATATTTATTTATTCATTTTTTACCCAGGGTGTGCCCAAACAGTTGGTTTTCATTGGGGCCCTGCCATTGACCTCTATACATGGACAGATCATCCATTGTTTCATTTTGAAGTCGGCATGCAGAGAAGTGCAACATGGCGTCACTGTTGTGAGCCAATGAAATGTCCAGGTGTAGAGTTCAGTTGGTTGGTAAATCCACTGACCTCTACAACTGGACATTTCATTGGCTCACAGCAGTGACGCCATGTTGCACTTCCAGTTCGCGCCGACTTCAAGTGTTAGCACAGCAGCATATGGACAATGATCCGTCCAGGTGTTGAGGTCAGTGGGCCCTGCATACATCATTAAATAAGATAACAGTACATATAAATACAACAACATTTACAGAAAGTTACAAACATAATACTTACAGACGTACAAGGATATTTACAGGAATCCAAAACATTGATACTAATTCTGATTTACGAGATAGGCGAAAACCCTTTTCGGAAATCTTTAGTATGTTATCTGCTTATATTCCTAGACCTTTCCTAGAAATGTCAGCTTGTTATGAGCTATTTCCAGGAACTTCTACACCTTGTCCCTCATTATTTAACATAGCTTCTTTGTTTCTACCATTGTTTTCATCTTCTTTCTCAGAGTTCCAAGTATTTCAATTTCTCGTCTTCAATAAATGTTCATCTAATTAGTTCGTTGGTTAGTTTTTGTTTTGTTCGTTTTCATCTGGTTCCGTTTTTGTTCATTCCTGTGTGAACTCTATAATCAGTTCTGTTTGTCCAGTGTGCTTTATTTTTAAGGCATTATATAAGACTGTCTTTTAAACATGCCTCCTTAATTGCTCTTTTTTGTATTTGTGTCTTATGCATAACAATTCTTACTGGTGTATTTTATTAACATATTTATTACATTGACCTTCTTTATAATTATCTGAATGTACATTTTTTCACAATATGGAAATAAATGTTGAGATGATCTGAATTGAATTACAACAAGATGAATAGGCCCTATGTACAGTAGGTTCAAATCATTGTCGATAAAACGATTGAACATTATCATGTTTGTTTTTCATAAAATATGATATGATTTTTTTTAACAGCACTGGCGCCATATTCGGTGTATCAATGGGTGGTCTGATCGGCGTGTCTTTGCTCGTCACACTCATCATCGTGTGCTGCGTCTGCGCGGGAAGGAGGCCGATGCCCCGCCGTCCCGTTTTAGTCTCAACAGTACAGAGTACGTGACCCCTCGCCCCCCCCCTCCTTCCCCTGTCACTGACCACCACCGCCCCTGGCTGCGGCCACCGTTGTGATAAATAACCCCTACTTAAAGATCGAGAAAAATACTTACAATTCTCCAAGGGGTTCAAAATGATACAACAAATCCAAGCTATAACTACATTGCCAAAAATGGGTTTAGCGAGTAAACACATTTCTAAACACTTTCTTATTGTTTGTAAACACTAGTGAATTATAAAAATTATACCACATCAAGGTGCTCATGGCGAATAATGGAGTACGGAAACCATCTCGCGGCCAGGGGAGGGTTGCGCCGGATACGCCACTAGTTAGTAATAGCACGGACATAATTTATTTCAAACTACCTTTCCTTTCCTCATCAGATGTGTCGACTCCACCGCCACAGCAGCAGAGAGAGGTGGATTACGACCGCCCGCCTGCCTACAATGAGCTCGTCCACCAACCCCCTCCCAAAGTCGGACAGTATCAGCAGTTTACTAACCAGCCCAGCTATCCGATCAACTAAACATCAGCTATAAATATGTTTTTTCCAGTTTATGCACACAAGGGATCACGCTCTATTTGCGTCACTGGCTATTCACTTGTCATTAAGCTGCAAAATACTGTTTGTGATATTGGCAACTTGCTTGACAAGTGGACAGCATGATATAAAATCATTTGTTGATCTACATTGCACCTTGATAACTTAAACGGCACCATGAAACCGTCTTCAATGTTATTGCGGCCATCTTGGACATGGCGGCCATCTTGGAAAAATAACAACAAATTGGAAACATTACGCACGTGAAATATTTTAAATTTTTCTTTTTAGGGAATAAACCATTTAAAAAAATACATGTACCCTATAATGTTTACACTAATAAATCAATACAGTTTGAGTCAAAATAGTTATTCGGTTTCGTTTACGATAAATTTGGATTTATGTTATTCTAGGGACCTTATAAAAAGTGCACTGTGGTGAAAAATATTCTATTGTAATTTGTGTGAGGTCAAAACTTATTTTCCCTGGACTACTGGTACTACTATAGAGAAAGGAGCCTTTCTCTATGCTACGGCCGTAATAGGTTGTGTGGAGACATAGGACCCTCATGCACTGCGGGGCCTTGGTGGTGCGATCGGTCGAAGTAGGGGCTAGTTGCAGTGACTCTTGCAGCATTAGTTGCGAGGGGCAGCCGTTCCTGAGAATTGTCTCCTGTACATCCTGAGCGGACCCGCACATTATGCTTGGCTTGTGGTACTGGTGCATTGCTGTCTTGATTTGCGTTCTGTTATTGTAGGCGGGTTTTGGGTCAAAGGGCTACCAGTGTTGTGCGGTCGGTGCGTGATAAGGGCTTCCCAATAAACAGAGGAACGTGAAAAACATGTTATTTTTAGGTGATAAATATGATGCAAGTTAGTCTTGAGACACCTCACTATAACGTCATTGTTTCCTCCCTGAATCACGTAATTTACACCCATTAGTAGGTGCAGGTAATATGGGCCCATTAAGCTCATTTGCATAATTTGCATAAAGATAGATAAAATCATTCTAAAGAAACATTGGTTATTGGAATCAGTAACAACTACCCTTCCTTTTGATGATATAATTTAAACCATGTTGTATCCATTTATGACAGTTACATTCAAATTATGACGTCATCACCAAAGGTCCCATATTACCTGCAGTGCAGGTAATATGGGACGTATGGTAATTTGTATATGATAATATAATTTTCAAATGCAATTTCATTCCGCTCTATCACATCTATTGCGTCCCATATTACCTGCACCTTGTTGCGCTACCGGAGCTCCCATTCAACGCATAATAAATCCTAAAACAATTATACACAGGACCCCACACCTTCAATACAATCAAAACACTTCATAAGCATCCTAAATATGTCAAGAATTCAGCTCACCCTCTGGTCAGTTTTTAATATCAGTACATTTCATGAAATATCTATTTTTAGATCAGAGCAAAAAAATACTGTCAACTTAACATACATTGGCAAATTTTGATTATTTCTTCACCGAGATCTCCGTTCCCGAACAAATCAGCCATGTTGGCAGCGATGGCAATGAGTTATCGCAACTATTGAGAGCGCTATTTCTTGTCTCTGAAGCTTTATAGTTAAATAGGCGCCGAATTTAATTCATGCGTCCCATATTACCTGCACGTACCCTATTCACCTTATTGACCCGTTCTTTTGTCACGTTTTCCGCACCTAATTATGACGTTCTCGGTTCGTTCCCCTGATAGCAGGCACACGTGATAATCACGTGGGAAACACGTCATTCTAACGTGAATAATCCGTCCTTCTAACGTGTTGCAGAGGGCATTGGCAAGATAAAAAAAGATCTACTGTTCTAACACTCTAATTATGTACATATTAACTGCGTGGACAAATTGCGTAATGAAATAATACACATTACACATTGGAATTAACTTTCATAAAATATTACCTACTGAATACGTACTACAAATTAGCCATTGCCTTTAGTTAGTTTTATACTACGCTTTTTATGTCCACGACGAAGTCACAGCTAGTTTTTATGAATATTGTCAAAATTTGAAAACGAATAAAATATAATGCGAATTTTTAACTATGTTTGCACAAAAATCAAAATTCAATCATGGAATCGTTTAAATAATTACATATTATGGTAAAAAAAGTCTTTATTTGAGGGTATCAAGATTGAAACTGGATATGCTTAATCTACATGGTATATGGTATAACCCTGTGTAATTTTCTTTTAAATCGATAAATGCTTTCATATAATTATTTGACTGGAACAGTTCCGGGTGTGTACAAATTCTCTATACCGAGGGCTAAATTTGCCCATAGTTGGTATTTTAGTCGGGCGCCAAGAAATCACGAAATCATCATGTAGTTTTGAATAAGACCTGGCGCGGTCTATGTGTTTATATGTCTGTGGTCTTGGTCCATCAACCCAGTCTCCTTCTTAAATTGTGTACATATCACAATTTGTGTACATATCACAATTGACCAATTGTGTGTATATCACAATTTAGGAAATTGTACATGCGCAGTAATGCCGGCAAAACGGAGGTTGGTTCTTAAAAAGCGAATAAACAAGTGTATGATGTTCTTAATTACTTGAATTAGTTAATAAGGATTGCTGTTTATGCAGTAATATGAACGTTTTTTCTTCTTTCTGTACCCTTACCCGACTTTGTCTTTCTTTCTCTACCCTAACCCGACTTTTCCCTTATCCTACCCCAAACTTAAACCAACTAATTCAAGTAATTAAGAACATCATACACTTATTTATTCACTCTTTAAAAACCAACCTCCGTTTTGCCAGCATTACTGCGCATGTACAATTTCTTAAATTGTGATATACACACAATTGGTCAATTGTGTACATACATGTACATGCATGTACACAATTTAAGAAGGAGACTGGATTGATACGTCTGTAACGATGGGCCTTTTCGAATCCCTGGCTTCGTCTTCGTCTTTGGCTTAAGGCGATTTTTTGACTCCCAACTGCAAGATCTCCAGCCACATTCTGACGCCTGTTGTACTTCAGAAACATTCACTCGATTGATGTGAACCCAAAAGTTAGACTATTTTAATTTTTTTCCATTTCTATTTGCTTCTCAGTATTTCGGAATTCGGAGGCGAAGCCAAAGCCAAAGACGAAGCAACGGTTTCTAAAAGGCCCATAATGTGTTTTAGATGATGCGCCCTCTGACGTCACGTGTTTACATCTGTATTCAGATGTGCCCTGCAGTATACTTGGCGCAAAAGTGAATGCGAACGGGAATTTGTGACGTCAGGGCACGTTTTTTCGTTGCGAATTCCCAAAACACTTCAACTCCGGCGAACTTTATTTCCCAGCGAACGTTTTCACATTCACTGTGAAATGGCCAATAGACTCATCGTAATCTCGTAAGGTAATAATCGGTAAGCTTTCTCCACAGGCTCGATGGGAAACACGTGGTGTACTTGGCCATGTGACTAAAGGAATGGACATTGTCAGAAAGATGGAAACAAAGATGTTTAGTTGGAACAAAGACGGGAAAACCCACCATTTGTGACTGTGGTGAACTGGTGTAGTTTATCTTGGTCACCTCTGGAAGACTTTACAGAGGAGTTATACCACCACAAAACCTGCTGGCTTACTGGCCTTCCGGGACCAATTTCATAGAGCTGCTAATAAGCACAAAACATTTGCTTAGCACAAATGACAAAACTCCAGGTGCTTTTCATGCTAAGCAAAAAAAAAGCACAGCTGACTACCAGTCACTAACAATGTACCGTACATCACCTCAAAATTTGGTACAACCCTGCTTTCGCCAAGGAAGAATGTTAATGCTCAGCAATTTTCATCAGTGTTTTTGGATTCTGAAATATTTAGTTAATGGAATTGCTGCTGTGACATGCGAGCAGATTCGGTGATTAATTATGCAAAACAAGATTGCATCTTGACACTTTTCTTACTAACCATTCGGTGAACCAATTATATGAAGACAACCACAAAAACCTGGTTTCAACTGCAGAAGATAGACATCTACAAACTTTTTTTCCCACAAATCAAACAAATGGGAAGTCTCAAATTGATTAAAGTAACACACAAAATAAAAATTCAAAATTTCACCTACTTTTAATTTGTACAGACTTACAAAACCACAAAAAATACATTTACAGTGTCTGTTGTATCAAACCCTACCATATTTCAAGCAAATTAAATGCCACAATTAAATCTCGAGTGCAGGGCGGCCGTCGCGCGGTGACCCCCAGAATGGTGTAAGTGGAACGCTACATTTTGCTCATAAAATATTCTGCATTTGCTATTGATGTTTGTATGAGCTTCAAGATAACTAAATTAGCTTTCAAATGCCGTTTGTTTTAACCCCATTTGCTTTTGTCAATTCAAAGATTATGTTTGATTAAGCACCAGCACTCGAAATCGAGTGTGTGCCACTTTTAGAGAAAGGATGCTTCTCAACGCCAAACGATCTACCAGCATTTTAAACATGGGCGATTGTGTAGAGAATGTGGGCCTAGTGAACATTTTCTTTGAAACCGTTATATTCTCAACATCAATATTTGACCATTACATATTACATGTTCACAGCTTTCTGATCTTATTTGAAGTCCAATTGTATAGGTGTAAGATGTGTTTTGTCTTCAGATTAGACCTTAATAATCAAACTGGAAAGTGGCACATTGATTTTGGGTAGCTTTAGTTAATTCGCTTTCTCTGGACTGATCTGACAACCAAATCAGATGAAATCAAAATCTTAAATCCGAGTGTGTAGGTTTTGGAAAGCAATTTTCAGAACTTTATGAGAAAATAAAGAAAGATGCGTTCCGATAGCACCATTTTTGGGGGATCCCCTGAACGTGCTTTATGCCCTTCCTATTACTTGCAACTGGAGGTTCTCAAATAAATTTGTTAAATTAAATGTCTTTCCATTCAGAATTTTCTAATAAAACCTAACATTTTAAAAGACATCTTCAACGTGGCTTATGTTTTCTAAACAGTCAACTTCAGTGCTCTAAATTATAGTGTGTAACTGTCGTCTAAAAGAATGTGAATTGGTTTAACAGCCAGCCCTCACTCCAAAACCTGGAAAGATGGTTGTGGGTCACAACCATCTTGTTGCTTGTTGGCATCGACAGCCACACACAATCATGGCGGGCGGCGACGTCAACAGATGAGCCAACGTTTGCGGATCTGTATTTCAGTTATATAAAACAAATATTGAGTGTCTTTGAATGGTAAAATGGGTGAAATATATCGCTTGGTAAAATCTGGACTCTACCATTTCAATCGGATTCACCTCGTAAAATAGAAGAGTCCAAATGTTACCTTTCCTTTCATTCCACTCCGAGCCACTCATCAATTTGATACTCATTTTATTAGTCAAAAAATAGCAGTTTCCTTTTATAATACAGGTACCGTTAACTACTTTGATAGAAAATAAATAACAGAATGGACTGGACAGGTGTTTGGTTTTGTTGGCAGTGGCACACACCTTGATAATTTAAGCCCGTCAGGATTTTTTGAGGTAACAATCTTTTCACCTTATTGTACAGAACTTCCCTAAAATCAAAGACTGTACACTAACCATTGAGGTTCATTAAAGATAAAGGTGTACATGTTACTTGTCTGTGATCTTACAGAGTATAAAACCATTTTTAAAAACAATTATACTGCATAATTTTTGTTTAAACACTTCTCTAGCTACGTGTACATATGGTACGATCTTTGCTGACGTGATCCCACAAATAAACAACTCCTAATGGACATTGGCGTGCGTATAGACTTCTGACGTCACGTGTTTACATCTGTATTCAAATGTGCCCGGCAGTGATGCGCACACATCGTTTTTGACATTAAATTTGCTTAAAGAGTGACGTCGCAGGTCAGATCGCCTTTGAATTATGTGACCTCTAATGTCATCTCTTAACAACATTTATGTATAACATGATGCGTGCGCATACTGCCGGGTACATTTGAATACAGATGTAAACAGAGGGCACATCGTCTATACTGCAAGATGTTACGCAGAACGCAAGATGCCGGTACAGCGTGTAAACTGGGCTGTGAAACATGTGCACTCGTTTGTGGTATTGCGCATGCCTTGTGAGGTTTCAACCAATAAAACGGTAAAGCGACCAGAATGTCACGGCATCTAAATTTCAGGTGACGACGTAAAAGTGTTCAAGACCAGCCAGCCATGTCTTTAGCATCTGTTTGATAATGGTCATGTAACAGGCCTCTCAACCAATGGGAATAGGTATTACACTGTCACATTTATCATATTCTATTCAAGATTTATCTGTAAAATGAGTTAATAATGACAACACTCAATTATGATGAATGGCCCCAAAGTGAATTCTATGTAAATGGTAGATCCTGACCTCTTCTTGGCAGCTTCAACATTACCTATTCACTCGTGCCAACTGCCCATACTGGCACTGGGTAACGCTGACGAACTTCATGCTCTGATTGGATATATGTAGGTCTTATTTGACCCGGGACCTGTGGAGATCACCAGTTTTGCATCAGCACAACGTTGAATCATGGCGGCTTAGCCGATTCCTGAACGTGTGTTTTCAAGAAAAACTCTCCAGATTTTCTGCAGAATTCCATGGAATTCTGCCTGTCTCCAGACTCAGCGGATAGATGTTTATTCATGCCTAAACAACCAAATGAGCCTGCTGGTCTCCCAACTAGAGTAAATAAATACGAAATTTAGTCTGCAGATAGTCATTATTGAATAGAACCCAAGATTGCATCGTGTCGCCCGAATCTACCCGACCCTAGAAACTATGGGGCTCATGGGTCCTGTTGCCAACAAGAGAATCCAGTGAATTCTCCCAATTTCATTCATAAAAAGGTGAAAATAATCCCTGTAGCGCGCTTAAACAGTCATCACTCAGTAACAAAGCAAGATGGCGGCCAACAAAATTCACCATAATGACAGAGGATACCCTATTGTGTTTCCGTTTGTTCCTGTACTATAACCTAACCCCATAGACTTAGCATACACCTTAACGCCTTAAGGACAAAATTCAACAAAAGACAATAAGAGGATTGAGACAGAGGATCTATTGTTCGCCTATTGTGCTTCTGTCCTCTGGGGTTATGTAGTACATGAACAGCTGATCATACGCACGGACCAATCACAGAACCCCAGTTATTAGGCTCGGCTGGACAGGAAACTACTTTTTTTTTTTTTTAGGATGGCCTGATACACAAGTTCGTTTACAGTACAGTGCAATTGAAAGTTAACCTTGGAATAGTTTATTCTTTTCACACTTTTTCCCTAAGTGGGAAACAAATATTACACCTTTTCACAAAGTGGGAAACCCTTTTCACATGTTTGAGTGTGGAACCGATTCTAAATTTGCCACCCTGTGGCAGGGATGTAGTCAAGTCCATCAAAGTCCATCACAAGTCCTTCAGTTTTAATTTAAATCACAAGCTATTCAAATTAGCTTTGACAAAAGCATTCCTTTGTCATTGTTCATCCAGTTACTTGTGGCTGCCTTTATGATGGGACTTGTGACTGGCTTCATGAAAGGACTTGCAGGGACTTCACTACAACCCTGCCCTGTGGGGGCCTGAACACAATGGGGACAATGGGAGTGAAAAGGTCTCCACAAGGTTTTTACGAAGTAGATATAATTTTTATTCAAAAAATAGAGTTAGGTTTAGGGTATAATATATTTGGTCCAAATTTCAACCCAGGATGAAGTGGTTGAAGTAGGAGCATTTTGAAAACTAGTTTTTGAAAGTCAACCAATTTTAGGGTTGGTATTCTTATACTTTTTCAAAACTTTTTTTAACACAATTCTTATATTTTTTCACATAAGTGGCAAACTGTTTTCACACCTTTCCATTCCCATTCGCAGTAAAGTTAACTTACAATTGCACTATCCTGTAGCCCTTTCTGTTTTAAATTGCTACAATTAATCTCATCTACGTCTCTTGCTAGCCAGTATATCTGGGTTTGGTGTACTCGTTCCTTGTCTAGTCCGCTTTCTCTTCGGTGAGTTGTCCTTCTCCGATGATGCAATCGAAGCAAGAGAAGTGAGTGTTGATAGACGAATAGTGGTCTTCAGCGATTCCTTTGGTGTGCCTTTCAGGATAAATGTTTTTAAAAGCCATAAACTAGAAATGCAATAAACTCCGGCCAAGTCGGCTCTCAAATTTGTGGTGAATTACGCAAATGCCTGTACAAATCTGCTGTACATGTAAGTCGCCATTTTTGCCGACTTACAAATGTACATGAATGGCCAATATATACACATATGATTCATATGCTTTGATTTAACCTGGTTTATCTCCGTAACCCTAACTACCCCAAGCCCATCAAACTCCAACTGCAGGTTTTGCTAGGTTTTGGCAGGTTTGGTACCAAACATTAGCAACTTCTTGATGGACTTTGTTTGACTCAGTACAAAAGGCCCAGAGAGATCCTGTTGAACTCTGTCAGGTTCGGGGCAGAAAAGCATAAGACTTGTAAAAATGTTGGAGCTTGGGGGAATGCACAGGCATTTATTCGTGGGTGAGCTCAGGCTGGTCATGGCACAGTTCCTGTGTACACCCTGTGTGGCCACACTCAAACACACTTCAATGGCCAGTCATCACAGCCCTAATGCTGAACAATGTATAGACCCATCTGTACCAAGTCAATCAAACTTCAACAGTTGGAGTTTGGCAGGTTTAGTACTGTTAGGTTTAGTACCAATAATTACTTAATGTGTGTGCAGTTGTTGAAGTTTGCTATGTTTGGTATGCTTTCTAGTGCGATATCTTACGGGGTCAGGGTTAAAGCTCAAGTTGATGTACCCCATTCAATAAGATGACTCCCAAAATAGACAGAGCGCTTGCATTCAAACCAGAAGAGTTGCTGGTAATGTTGTGTCACAGTGTGCAGTATTAGGAAAACCCCTGCAATGTAACACCAATGCAGCGATCGCGAGCAAGGTGGCAATAAACATACGTCAGTTAGAGCAGTGTGTGACTTTTCACTTGACACTTCTTGCCAACCGTAGTGCAGGAAGTTGATGACAATGCATGACTGTTTAAATGTCGACTTGAAAGGATATATTGTAGTGCTTTTTGTAATGGGAACCGAGAATAACACGCCGATTTAAACAAAATGCCGACTTAAACGAAATGGCGACTTAAAAATACTGCGCTTAATTCATTTTTTTTGCATTTTCTGCGTAAGTGATTACACATCTGTGAAGAGGTACAATTGATTCTATAACCTTACAATTCCCCAACGTACATGTACCAGTACACACTTACAGTTGACCAGGAACTGTGCCGTGACCAGCCTGAGCTCACCCACGAATAAATGCCTTTGCATTCCTCAAAACTTCAACAAGTTCCATGCCTTTCTGTCCTGAACCTCACATAATTCAACAGGGTCTCCTTTGGCCTTTGGTACTGAATCAAACAAAGTCCAACAACAAGTTGCTAATGTTTGGTACCAAATCTATCAAAACCTGCAGTTGGAGTTTGATGGGTTTGGGGTAGTTAGGGTTAATAGTCTACAGTACATGCCAACTCACTTTCTTCCACAACTGCATGGGCTGGTTTTTGTTTGCCCGTCATCAGTGCTCCGTATTCATCACTTGGTAATGTAAACTCCGACTGAACATTGGGAAACGGAAGAATCTCGGACTCGTGCTGTCGACGAAAGCAAAAAAAGAGCACATTACACATACAGGGTGTCGCTTGTTTAACCAGTTCGCGCCGGATGACGTATATAAAAGCAATGACGCATAAACACGCCACAGGCAAGGCTCGGTGATGTTACAATAATCCCGGCACGAACTGGTTAACAGTTAATAAAACCATGAATATAGGAAAACCCAATATCCTAACCATATACATGTACGTGACCCACTCCATCGAAATCAGGAATAAGTCTCGAAATGACTTTTTGAGATATATGCACATGGTGAGAAAGGAAATTTCATAAGCTTTCTAATGATACCCATCACAAGTGTGTTTCGTCTTAGGTTAACGAGTTATGGTCTGATGATTATGACAGGTGTATATTTATTTGCCGAATCCACATTCCGAGAAAAACAGCTTTGAAATGAACAAAATTGACCAAAATCATACGGACAGTGCACACAAATCCTCTTCATTTCCATCTTTTTTGATCGTTTTTACATACTGTACTAGACATTAATGACAATAATCTGTGATAACTACACTTCCTAAAAATACAATGTTCAGAAAATCGACTTGGTCACGATTTTCACCCATGCGTTCACTTCAACGACCGATTGCGTAAAACGGCCCCAGCGACTTATTTCTGCGACTTTATTACGATGGAGCGGGTCACATATACATGTAAGATATTGTATTCGCTTATATGCGCTAGGGCATAATAAGCTTCAATTTGAGACCAGTTTCAGGTAATTCACTTTCCGGTCGCCTGAGCAATCATTGTTTAAATGAGGTGGGGTAAAATGCTATTTGTTACATACTAAAGAACTTCAATGAAGAACGACACCAACTTAATGTTTGTTTAATAACAAAACTTAACAAAAGCATATTTGCTTTATCTTAAAACAACCTTCTACCAACAGAAACATTAATTGAATATGCAAAACAATGGTTTGAACACCGTTTAAAGTCATTCGTGCAGAAACAGGTCGATCAGGATAGCGATTAGCAAATGCATTTCTTACCAATGCGAGGCTCCGTAAAAGTGCATATATTCAAAACACAAACGATCTCTGCTGATGTGTCAACTGCACCATCTTGTCAAATGACGTGCCCATCAGATTAAATAACGAACCGTGTTCAGTTCACAAGTCATATTTCCAGTCACACATGTCCTTTGAAAATGCTTGGGCCTACTACCGGTACATGTACATTGTACCTCGCAGACACTATAGACATCTAATAAAACCTAGGAACGCGTTATTGTTCTCCGAACGCGTAATAATGCGTGCGTCCTATTGTGCGCGCGCCGCGCCCGTATTCTATTTACGCGAATCAATAATCCGAAAACAGTTTGAAAATGACGAATGTCATGTCTAGGTTACAGTGGCATGGAACCTCAATTCCCAGTGTGATATCGGTCATGTATTCAATGCACTATTTGCGGCACCAGTCTGATTACACGAGATACAGCCCATCATTATTCCATGAAGACTGGAAATGCGTCTACGGATAGCCCAAAGGGTCAGCCGTGTCAAACGTAAACAACGTCCTTTTTTCGTCTTTTCTCGGAAACATTAAGACATTGGGTTGGTTTCCTTTCAACCAGATGTTTGAAATAGGATAAGTAAACAATTCAAAACATAAAATTTTCGGGGATTTCAGGGCAATGTGCCTCTTCAGGTACAGGTAGGATACACCATTGGTAGATGCTTGAATTATCATGAATGGGTGGATTTGGGGGGTTGTTTTTAAACTGACATGTCCGAAGTTTTACAATCATGGATGATAAGAAAAGCAAGAAAACAGCGTTTGTTTTTAACCGGCGTCAGGCAATGGTTCTTATATGTTCTGGTGTTTTTTTTCACGATCGCCGTCCGGAACAATTAATGGATATCTAGCGCAATCATTTTGCTGGATGCTTACAATCATTATTTACTTTCAAATAAGATATTTTTTTTAAATTCGGCAGTAATTTCTTTCGATATTTGCAAATACTTTTAGGTTTTAGGACTCTCATACACAGTATTGAGAGTCTTAAATGTTCAGATTACATACATACCAATGCTTGCATGTCATACATGGTGCCGAGGTGTTCCCAGATATGCTGTGAGGTTACTTTGCGTCCAGAGGATTGCTGTAACTTGTCATGTATGCACATCATCTGGAAGTTCTTGTTCACTCCTTGATCAATCACACACACACAAAAAGCGTGTATTAGGCTAAATAAAAAAGATTTATGTTTAGCGTCCCCGCTCGCTTACTTTTTTTGAGGACGCCTCCTTTTTTCTTTCTTTTTTCTTTTCGAACAAAATGGAAAAAATGATACATTTTTATTATCTTTATTAAAAACAAATACAAAAATAAGATTCTGTGGAAATAGTCCATGTCCATTATAGTACGTACTTCTGTTGGAGACCATAGCTCGGCAGGTTGTCTTGAAAAATGTGTCAAGCAGCCATTAAAAAAAAAAAGGGCCTCCTTCTAAACATGTTTTTTTGTGTTATTTGGCCTTAATGTCGCAACGAAACTACCGTAATTTAACCCTAACCATAGGCCATACTTTGGGCTAAAGAACTGCGTACTACAGAATACTACTTAGTATTTTGTAGCATTGGGTCTCTCCGTGACTGATGATTGTGTGTGTACTAGCTGACAGAGTACAGATACTGCCAACTACAAAATACTAATAGTGGCAATACAGGTCAGTAATACTTACCTGGCAAAAAATGCAGTAGTCCAACCTTGACCCATTGTGTCCCAAGTGACAATTTTTGCTGTGGAGTTTAGAACACCTTAAGGCCGGTTCATACTCGGCGCGAAAGCAAACGCGAACGGGAATTTGTGATGTCAGGGGGAGTTTTCGCGATGCGAAATCGCAAAAGTTGAACACATTTCAACTTGGGCGAATGTTCGCAGCGAACGCCCTGTGACGTCAAATTTGTATCGCAATCGCTTTCGTCCGAGTATGAAACGGTCTTTACACAGCATACATGGGCCATGCACACTCAGCAAGCAGAGGAACCCAATGCTAAAAAGTACTACGAGTGCAATAAGGGGTGAAGTACCAAATACTAAAAATTACTACAGGCATTGCACACAAGTCAGTGAGAGTACTGCATACTACTTTTTACTACTACATGTAGTAGTAAAAAGTAGCATTAGGTAGGGTTAGGGATAATGCACTAATGCACAGAAACTTGGTAATGACGACAGCTCACAAGATTCGTCTATGGGTTTTATTCTTGAGTTGGCCATATTAAATCTTCATTTTTGGAACTTGCTGAAGAAATGACAAAAATATTTTACCAGTCTTCCCTGATGAATAATTTAAAATCTGTGATTAAACATCTTAATGTATCAAGCCACATTTAAAATCTATATTCAAAGTGAGGCTAGAATGCAAAATAGTCTGGCGCCATGCCGCAATCCCAATCAACAGTTCAAAATTTATAAAATGCATTCAGGGAGCACGACCAAAATGGCTTCCTCGTGAATAAGGCCCATGGCGTGCCAATTTAACAAAACTTACGCAACCAACTTGAACTTCGCGCTACAGCGCAGCTACAGAAATCGCATAATCGAGTGCTAAATCGCATAAATGTACCAACGCGCCCCATGCAAAGACAAACAGTGCCCAAAAGTACATAGCGCACATTTTTAGCACTTGGAAAATTTATGCCCCCAATTATGCGCTTCACGGGCTAGCTATTACGCCCTGCATGTGGTACGCAGTAGTAAAGTGGTGTCAACGTCCCGTCCATTGAGTACACTCATTTCCGCTACATTAGTAAACAAAATCTTTAAATAGCAAGAGGTGAGATCTGCCACGCGAGAGGTGAGATCCGCGACGCGAGAGGTGAGATCCGCGACGCGAGAGGTGAGATCTGCGACGCGAGAGGTGAGATCCGCGACGCGAGAGGTGAGATCCGCGACGCGAGAGGTGAGATCCGCGACGCGAAAGGTGAGATCCGCGACGCGAGAGGTGAGATCCACGACGCGAGATGTGAGATCCACGACGTGAGATGTGAGATCCGTGACGTATGCGAGATCTGCGACGTCAGATGTGATATCTGCAACGTGAGATGTGAGATCCGTGATGCGAGATCTGTGACGTGAGATCTGCGACGTGAGATGTGAGATCCGTGATGCGAGATCTGTGACGTGAGATCTGCGACGTGAGATGTGAGATCCGTGATGCGAGATCTGTGACGTGAGATCTGCGACGTGAGATGTGAGATCCGTGAAGCGAGATCTGTGACGTGAGATCTGTGACATGAGATGTGAGATCTGCGAAGTGAGATGTGAGATCCGTGATGCGAGATCTGTGACATGAGATCTGCGACGTGAGATGTTAGATCCGTGATGCGAGATCTGTGACGTGAGATCTATGACATGAGATGCGAGATGTGAGATCTGCGACGTGAGATGTGAGATTCGTGATGCGATATCTGCGACGCGAGATGTGAGATCTGTGACGTGAGACGTGAGATCCGTGACCGTGATGCAAGATCTGCGACGCGAGATGTGAGATCTGTGACATGAGATCTGCGACGCGAGATGTGAGATCTGCGACATGAGATGTGAGATCCGTGATGCGAAAAAGAGGAGTTATAGAGCCCCAGTTAGTGGGTCTAGGAAATAGTGTACTAACGCCGCTACGGACACGGGTACGTGTACAACGCGACGGAGTCCAGGAGGGTATCAAATGTATCCTGCCATAGCGAACATTTTTACAACTTTTATTCCTATTTTTACCTGATGAAAGAAGCCGAAATCTCGCTTATGTTTTCCTTGTGTCTAGAATTACAGATCGTCATGGGTTATTACAAGTTAATGTGTCTTTGGGCTACTTATTTACAGAAAATAAATTGCAAATCCACGATTTTGGACGTGAACATCATGTACGAACTCTCTACAATCCCTACATGCGTGCGCGGGTACCCGGCAGACTCATTAGTTGTAGGCCGGGTGCCGGATACATTGATACCCTGGACTTCAGTCGTAATGCAATGAAGAACTTCGTCCAACCTGGGCTAGGGTACGCCGTACGGTCTGCGTTTTAATACGGAGTAATATGTATACAGTTTTTTGGCCACAAAATAGGGCTAAATAAAACCGAGGTCAATAGAAAAAAAGGGCCCGTATTACACAAACGCCATTTCAAAGATACCAGAAAATGACAAATATTTACCAACTGGTTTGTGTCCCCTCATAGCATGGAATAAATTCACTTCCATATCTACACTCCATGACAGCGATAATTCTTCGTCGACCGCCATGCTCGATGTCAAACCAAAACAACAAACAACGTGGTCAAACAGCGCCCTCTCTTGTTCCGCGCGCAGATCAGAGCACATGCAATCACACGTACTATCCCTTTCTTGCCCACTCCTTTTATTCGAAACCCAACACCCCCACCCCCACCCCCACCTGACCACTCCCAGTCGTACTTCTTTGTGGATGCCTTCGCTCAGGACTGGTCGGGGAAAAACGTTTCTTTAATTCCTTCGGTTCTCAATCATTTGAAATGTTGCCGAGGTACTGGTCTGCCATTGGTGGCCATCAAGCCCATTTTGGCCTATGTTATGGTCAACATCTTTTGTTTTGTTTTGCTGATTTCCTTCAGTTACTTTGCCTGTCGGACGTGCGTATATAGTCCATGGAATAAAAACACACTTTGCTTGGTTCTCCAGATTTTGATATTGTGGTGTCAGCAGTAAAGTTACATTTTTCTCAGTTGTCTTTAGTTTTTGTTTTATCCGATAGGGCCTATAGATTAACCGCAATATAACAGCCTTTTGAAGCAGAATTTCCCCCTTCAGTCTCGGAGTCTGAAGAACACTTAGGGCTGTAACTACGAAAGCTGTTTATCTTTATACGAGTGTACCATATAGACATGGATAAATCCAAGTTACACGCGTCTTCCTAAACACCTGAATTAAACAACTCTTACTAAATATCTTAAATGGTTGTTTAGTTATCCTCGTGTAACTTGGACAGTCTAAACTTATTGACCGTGGTCCCTATTGTTAAATACATTATAATATAGAGGATTGCGCAACAGTATGAACATACGATAGGCCTCAGTAGATAAATCTTCAGCAGGTCTTTACTTAGATACTCTACAGCCTGAGCCTGATTGGCTGATACCAATAGGCAACGCAGTGACAATTTCACTGCTGACGAAAGGATGGCTCTCGTTGAGACCATGAGGAACTTTAATTACATTATTGGTGACAAACGATGTGACACTAAAGCCAACCAGAAAAAAACTGATGCCTGGAAAGCTAACACTTCAGAAATGTCCATCTCGTTTCCTGACCGTAAAAGCCGATCTGCTATAAGGACAACAAAGAATTGGGTGAATTAAATACAATCCGAGAAGTCCAAGTAAATCGTTCAACGTGTCTTTTCTAACTCTGAAACGTCTGATGAAATGTTCCTCGTCATACTCTTCTAAGGGATTCACCTTGTCCCTAACAACTCTTGGTGCACGTTGGTGTTGGCGACCATGACGATGTTCTTGTTAGTTGGCCTCCTCTGGCGCAATTAAGAAGATTTGAAGCGCATCCATCCTGTCCACCTCTACCTTTCTGTGTACATATCTGGCTTCTAAATGGCTCAGAATACTCACTAAACGACCCCCGTACCATGTTTAAGAATTGCTATTGTTTGTTATAAACACATGTTTAACTTCAATGGTCATTTAAACGCGGCTAACTTAAAACAAGCTTTGTAGTACTCGTTTGAAGTTAGACACCAGGTTTAAACAGTTACTACTAATTTATACGCATCTAATGGCTTAAACAGCTTTCGTAGTTACAGCCCTTATTGTTTAAAGCCATCGCAGCCAAAGAAGTTGCCACTTATACCTCTTAATTTTACAAGTGTCGCAATTTCTTAAAATGGTTGTCATGTCGTAAGATTCCTTTGTCTTTTCCGGTTCAAGATGAAGTAGTTGCAACATATTTATCTCCTATCTATCTCTCATTCCGATAGTGTTATCTCGACTATGCCGCTGCTATAAAATGGTTTCACTCGTTATTGAATATTAAAAATAACCCAATCGATGCTCCCATTGTTCAGCACATCTTTACCAGTGCCAGGAATAGTCTTCACAATCCCCCGACCCAATAACTTTCTTTGACGCTTGATCAGCTCAGAAAAATCTTGGATAAATTTGCTAAAGAGGATTGCACACCCGTGCAACTCGGAACTGCTTGCTACGTCTGTTTTAAAATATACCTTGTTATTCAGACATAACGAAATTGGCGAAATCAAGGCCAACCATGTTTCGAAGTTGCCAGATGAAAAAGGTATCAATATTTTCATCCCTAAATCTAAAACTGATATTTTCAGAGATGGCGACGTGGCCTTTCTTCCTGTTTCGCAGGAATTGTATTCGCCATATTATATTTTGATGAAATTCATTGACAAATCCGGTATTAAGCTAAAGAGATAATCAGTTCATAATTCACTCCCCTCACATTTTGTTCTTCCAATTCTTACAGGCGCACTCAAAATAAACCCGTTATTTCAGGTGCAGGGAGTTTTTTTCCCGATGCCCTCAGATCCATCGGTGTTGATAAAGTTAGTATTAGTAATGTTGGTCTTCATAGTTTAAGGTCCGGAGGCGCTTCCCATTCAGCCAATCGTAATATTCCAGATCTTATTCTCCAACATGGTCGATGGAAGACCACACTCACAGCGGCTAAGAATCGTTATGTGCAGAGAGATATATGAAAGCCAACACCCCAAGGTGTCTAAAGCTTTGTTTAATTTAGACTTGTGGTGCCAAGTCGGTAATAGCGGTCCACTCGGTATATACAGGGGGGAGGTTGCGGTTGCCTCGTTCCCAATTTCGAAGTTAGATCTGTCGCAACTCGGCACGTTACTAGTCTTAAACCAGCCGTGCCGATGAACTTCGACTGAAATACACGGATTAAACCCGACTATCTAACGACTTGTCATCAAGTCTATGTTTAATTGAGCTCCATTTTGTTGCCAATGTTGGTTTTTAGCGTATTTTTTTAATTGAACGGAAATGTAATTTCTCGATTCTAGTTATAATCCATAGCAATTCCAGCAGATATTAATATGTTTAGGAAATGATGTGTGAAGCAGATGCTTTTTATAACCTACGATGTTGTGGTTTTGGTATATATAGGGCAGTTTCTCTTTGCGGCAAACAGGTTGTTTTTGATAAATGATTTCTCATATTAATATTTTCATGAATAACAAGATAGCATGTGCCAGACCGATATAATTGACATGATGTCAATTCTCTCTAGCATGTAACGGGGAAAGGTCGAATTGTTCTAAATTGTTCTAAATTGTTATGTTAACTGTTTGAAGCTATTTTGTTTAATTTTTTCTAATTATAATAATGTTAGTAATAGTAATAATAATAATAATAATATAGTAATAATATCAGTAATAATTAGTAATAATAATAGTACTCCCAATAATTACAATTCTTTCAATCATATTCAATATTTTTCATCATATTCGATTAAATTAATGTATAAAGTAATAAACATGCAAAATGACTAAACTAAAAAACTACCGGAAGGGTTTGAAGATGGAACACCGACAAACAGTAGGTAGAACACAACTAGTATATATAACATGAACTACGTCCTTTTGGCAAAGGCGACGGTGATGTCTACCAAAACTACATGCACTTGTAGGCAGTTTAGATGCTTACACATTTTCTTCAAATTTTGTGAACATGCAATCATCAAGAATAACAAATAAAACGATGACATTGAATACAGCCTAACATTACATGGTGCAAAATCTTGCAGACAGTAGGACATTTCGTGGAGCCGCTCAGCACACAAAATGGCTTAGCATGAATATTCTTCCTTGGCCAAAACAGGGATACAAACCAAATTAGCAGGTGATGTATATGTGACCCAGCACGAGTAAATGAGACACTTTGAGGCAAAAATAAAATTTGAGATTTTGATTTCATCATTTAAAGCTAAACAAGCTTTAAAGGTAGGATACACCATTGGTAATTGCTTGAATTATCATGAATGAGTAGATTTGGAGGGTTGTATTTTATAGTAAATATCGTTTAACTAACCTGTCCGAAGTTTTACTATCATGGATGCCGAGAAAAGCACGAAAAACAGCGGTTTGTTTCAACCGGCGTCGAGCAGTTATTCTTATGTTATCTTTGTTTTTTTCAGGATATCTAGCGCAATCATTTTGCTGGATGCCTAGAATCAACATTTTACTTTCAAATGAGTAAGATATTTCTTAATAATTCGGTAGTAAATATTTTTGATATTTGCAAATGGTGTATCCAACCTTTAAATGATGAAATCAAAATCTCAATTTTTTTTTGCTGCAAAGTGTCTCATTTACTCGTGCTGGGTCACATATTGTTTGTGACTGGTATTCAGCTGGTTTATGCTTAGCATGCAAAGCACATGGAGTTTTGGCAGGTAACCTGTTTTTACTGAGCAAAACTGTTGGCGCTAAGCAAATTTGTGTGCTTAGCAACTTAATGGAATTGGCCCTTGTATTGAATTAAAAAATTATTGTCAGATCTAACAGGGACACAAAAAACTGGACCCCTAATTTTCAATGTTGTTGAGCATTGTTTTAGTTATGTCTGTTTAGGCTGCTTTAGCCAATTATATAATTGTGAGGCGTTCTGGCAAAATGAGACTGAACTGGACATAGTGGAGAAAAACCGCCCAAAAAATTAAATAATATCTTTAGGGACATTTGTTTAATTTTTCAGATGTACTAATATTTATAATGTTTGGCGTGCCTATTAACAATATTTTGTTAAAAAAAATTGTATAAAACTAGTGTAATAGTGTTTTTACTGAAAAACATTTGGCATTTTTCCATATAACATTGTACAAAACTCAAAACTTCAAAGGCTTTTTTCTCAACATTTTATTTTTGCGATATGTTGATAAATGCGCACTTTGAACAGCCATAACTTGATAACGGGATGTGCGATTGAAGTACAATAAACAGTATTGTAAGGATAATTGTTTTCTCTTTTCTAATACCTGGGAACCCTTATTTTAACCTCTGCCCAGTTCCGTCTCATTTTGCCAGAACCCCTCACAAATATTGATTTACAAGTACAAACTATTCCGTACAATTGTTTAAAAGAATTAATGGTAATTGATGACGTCATTGTAAGCTTTAATAAAAAATGTAATCACTGGAGACTTCACTAGAAGAAGGTTCTGCAATAAAAAAAAATATATAAGGAAAATGGGTCAATGACTTGTCGAGTTGTTTTCTATATTTACTTTGTACACGTTTTATGAGGCAATGGTATCTACAAAGTACTTGTATACACCATGCATTAGAAACCAAAGACAAATTGGATTGAAATTATTGCGGTAATTGGTACTGGTGTGGATTGCAATAAACTGGGGAAAAAAGCGGACTATTCCAGTGAGATGATCTGAAAGCTCCGATTGTAAAGTCGATCTATACATTTAAAGTTAGACCAACACAATCCAATCCAACAGTGTCCAACTAACAAATGTGATGCGATCAAGCAATATCAGTGTGAACTCGGCAATTCTTGTTTTCAGATCGGGCCAAAATATGTTCGTAGGGGTTGACAAATCCAAATTGACATTTTTACAAAAACAGATGGGGAAAATATTTTTCTTTTACATGAAAATACTCTTTTAACAAAGTTTAGAAGGGAAGTGATACAAAAACTCAATTTTCTCAGTTTCTTTATTTTTAACGTGCTGATGTTCAAATGGTTCTAATTCTTTAACCAAAGGTCGTATTCACATGGGGTTTTCACTGAAATGGAGCCTGAAGTACGCTACAAAAGAATATGTAAAAATGACATGGGCCTACTTCAGACTGATTTTGCTTGATCGCATTACAAATGTTGTTGGGTACCTGAAAATATCAAATGTCTGCAAAATTCCAACAGGATCCGATTGTGTCTTATTTGTTTGTTTGTTGTTGGATCCAACAGAGTCCAACTGGGCGTTATTTACCAGTAACTCAACAGAATGCGATTCTGAATGCGTTCCGAAATATATAAAGCGACCTGCCTGCTAAATAGAACAGGTTTTAATGGAAGTGTCGACTGGTTGGATGATGTTGGATTTAGCAGGGTTAGGATTAAAATAAACACCTCACCAAAAGTAAGTCCCCCTCTCAACAGTTCGTCATAACATCGTCAGGTAAAACATTTTACCAATCAAACTTAGTTAAAAATAATCCTATGACTGTTTCCTAAATGTTGTTTGAAAATAAAAGATGTCCATAACTTCATGGCTGAATGAGCTAAAATGAATGACAAAAACTGCCCTTCTCAAAAGTCACAACAGTTTATGAATGGCTTCTTACTAATGGAAAAAAAACACCTGTGGTTGAATGCAGTTTAAAATACCCACCAAGTGTACATTACTCTAATCTGTAATCAATTCAGGATCATTCAACCATGCAAATCCCTTTCTTGGCTCAGAGCTTAGCACAGTGAGATGTTAGGTGATCAGTCCCATTCCTTGTCCCAATACACCTTGCAGTTGACAAGCATAGGCCTACTGATTTTTGTTCGTGTTCATAAATTAAGCATTATGCCCAGACTGTCTGATCAAGACAGGGCCATTGCCATTGGTCTTTTACAGACTAATACCCCTGTGAAGCAGGTGGCAGATCAACTTTTTTGACTTTTGAGAAGGGCAGTTTTTGTCATTCATTTGAGCTCATTCAGCCAGGGACATCTTTTATTTTTAAACAACACTTAGTAAACAGTCAAAGGATTATTTCCTACTAAGTTTGATTGGTAAAATGATTTATCTGACGATGTTATGACGAATTGTTGAGAGGGGGACTTACTTTTGGTGAGGTGTTTAGTTAGCCTGGGTAGGGCTGGCTTAAAATGGTTTATTGGGCAAGTTAGGATTTTTTCTTATTTATTGGTGTGTTGAATTTGTTTTCTTCAAGAATTGGTTTTCATGTAGGTATTTGATAACTTAAATAGGCCTAACCTAATTAAGGCATCGAGGTGTTGCGTCGCGGTGTCACGAATGACATCTTTAATACCTACAGTTGCAGGTTTCATTCAAAGAAATGTTGATTTTAATGAATGAAGGAAAAAAAACACTGATCATTTTGTGTGCATCGTTCTGTTATATACTACAACAGAGACGGCTATTTCAAAGCCTGTTTTCTCAGTTGTGTAATTTGAACTCCAAGAAAGTAATCAATATGTAAACTAATTATATCTCCATAATGAGAGAAGCTATGAAGCTCTATTATGTACAAAATGAAAGTTGACGTTGTGCGGTTTTTTTTCCAACTATGTATAAACTCAATTTGTGGGTCACAGCACAAAATACTTACACCTCGTCTTCATAGTTCTTGACGGGACACATAGCAGTTATCAATCTTAAAACCTCTCTGCCCTACGTGAACACATAACAAAACCATGGATTATTATTTGTATTATACATTTTTCTGGTAATGAACCAAAGATCCCTCAAAAGCGCCTAAGGCACTGTAGCTCATAAGTCTGAAGAAACCTGTAGAGAGAAGACATCGAGAAGAAGGTACAGTTTTAGAGGTGGGAAGTAAACCCCAGAAGAATATCCTGGAGAAAACCCACGGAGTCAGGTAGGGACTGAAAATCAATCCACATATTGACCCAGGCCGGATTCGAACCCGGATCACAGCGGTGGAAGGCGAGGATCGAGCTTGCTATGAAATCTGCTCTGCAGGGAGGTCAACCAACATGCTATAACACCCTGCACAGTGGGGTGTTTAGGGGACATCTTGCTCAAAAATCCTTTAATTGTGATAGCATTAGATGTAGATGACTCTAATGGTCCACCTGCTTTTTAGATGAACCTTTTACTACTTCAGGAACCGTGTTTTATTATTCATAAATGCAGTTTATCCATTTCTATTGGTCGAGAGTCCGTCACGTGGCCGGTTTTAAATGGGCGATAAAGACCGGCTGGTTTTAACCAGTTCGCGCCGGGATTATTGTAGGGAAGACCGAGCCCAGGCACGGGATTCTTTTTCACAAAACACGATCCGAGGCGGGTTCAGGCCGATATCAGTGTGAACCTACCCATGATATTTCCGGCCTCGCTCGTAGCTGACAGATATTTCCGGCCTTGCTCGTGAAATGTTTATTCGTCATCCGTGTATTCATATACGTCATCCGACGCGAACTGAATAAACACTTTTCCAAGGCCACATAAATTTGGACGCTGGTGAATCGGTTAGCTTTACCATTTGATTGGTTGAAACTTTTCAAAATGGCTGGCGGAGGTGATTCAACAACAGAACACAAACAGTCGTCGTAAATGCGGTTTAAAACGTTGCGCAGCTACGCCAAGTTTCAAGAATTGTTCCGTAACACAAGGGAGTGGCGCTATCTACGCAACTTTTTTCTGTAAAATCGGCTGCTGGTGTATTATGCACACATCCTAATGATGATTCATGATTAAAACTTGACAGATTTTTAATGCAAATATACAGTAATGGCTTACGTCTAAATTGGCCATAGCTTCTTTCAGAATATCTTGAGCAACATTCAAGGGGATATCAGTCATGTTCTTCCCATCAACCATCAACAGTTGGTCTCCTTTAAAAAGTTGCCCTAAAAAGAAACAAAATAGATTAACCCTAACGTCACCCAATACACCTTAATCACGGGGAAGCCATTTGTTATCGTGCTCTCTGAATCAAATACGCAATTTGTTTGAGAATGTCTGCGTATTTATAGACGCGCGTATAAACCAACGAACGCGTTTCAATTCTGCGATAAAAGTTCACCCAGGGATGTCGCCACCGGTCGGGTCTGACCGGCATTCGCATTGGCCGGCCGGCACCAAAAAAAAATCAGTTTGAATAAAGATTTGTTGAGAAAAAAGAAAAATAAACAAAGTTGCACATCCATAACTTTCCATTTTACTTGTAAAACGATCATCTCTGTTTTGTTTAAATAGTTATCCGAGTTTCTACCCCCGAAAATGGGCTTATTAAGGGTGCCCTTGATTATCACGAGATTTGCTTCACAGAAACCAATATCGTGATAATCAAGGTCGCCCTCAATAAGCTCGTTTTCGGAGTATCGATGATAGATAAACTGCATAGATGCCGTGAGAATGCCGTGCAAATTGTAAATTGTAAATTAGCCGGCACTCAAAATGTTCCAGCTACAACCCTGCGTGCACTTTATCAAGCAGGATGCGAACGCTAATGGAGATCGTAGCAAATATTGCCGATTGGTCCAGGCCCGTATGCAGGGGGGTCCACATTTTCCGGGGTAAATAATGGTATTTTGATGTAGAAATAACTGTACTGACACACACACAATTTTGGTCCCATTTTTGGTCCCATCAGTACAAATTCGCGCCCCAAATTACCAAAAGGTCCAGATTTTCCGGGGTAAATAATGGTATTTTGATGGAGAAATAGCTGTACTGACACACGACAAATTTTGGTCCCATTTTTGGTCCCATCAGTACAAATTCGCCCCCGAAATTACCAAAAGGTCCACATTTTCCGAGGTAAATAATGGTATTTTGATGTAGAAATAACTGTACTGACACACGACAAATTTTGGTCCCATTTTTGGTCCCATCAGTACAAATTCGCACCCCCCCATAACAAATCCTGCGTACGGGCCTGTGGTCGTACCTCGTCCAAATCGCCACCAATCGCACGATCCATAAATTGTACGGCCCGGTGTGACCAAGGCTTCAAACTGAAGAAAACCAATGTAGTATGATGCTTACTTACCACTGCGATCCGCTGCCCCTCCTGAGTAGATATCAGCAATGACTACCCTCCCTGCCAATGGAGAATTGATACCTCCCTCAATTAGCATCTCCAAGGGGGACTCCTTGACCAGCTCTATCTTACAGAGCTTTCGCCCATCAATCTGACGGTCGCTAAACTATTGTCACGGTAGAAAATCAGAAAAACAAGCAAGGTACTGATAAGAAACATGGTCGGACAGAATAAGCTGTATTTTGTACTTTTTGGCTAGGAACCATCCTTAACCAGTTCACGCCGGAGGAGGTATGAATTTTTTTGCCAAACATCAAAATATGAAATTCAAATCCTTTACTATCCACGGATGACGCGTTAACCCGATGGGCATGGTGGTTTGATCCAGCGGAGGACGTGTGTGCACGCCGCGGAAGTTATCTTGATTGTTACGATTGACAAGTTTACACCTTTACGTTACAAGCACATGTCGCAGTGGACGTCTATACACGCCTGTTGTTATTATCATACCCGCGGTAAACGTATACATGTGCTAATAATGCCAAACATGCTTCGTTAAAGCAGTGGACGTATACACAAGCTATATTTTGGTATCATGTGATTAGGCTTATTCAACACTCTAGTTCCATTGTCTCCATTGAATTCATACAGTTGAGGATTATCAGCTGTGTCCAATAATTGTTTGACATTCAAATCCCCACTATTGTTTTCCTAGTCTCCTTTGAAATTCGTGAAAGAGTGCTTTTCAGCTGGGCTGGCAAATATTTATATATAGGGTTTACCGCGTACAAGTGTCCCCGGCCTTGTGTCCCCGGCCTTGTGTCCCCGGCCTTGTGTCCCCGGCCCTGTGTCCCCGGCCCCACGGCTAACGTCTAGATACACATGTCAGATTTTATGGCAGATAGCAGTTGACGTAATATCACGCCCTGACTGCAGAGAGAAAAAATGCCCTAGGCAACAGAATGTTGGCAAAAACATGTAAATAACGGTGCTAATAAACTAAGTGTTGGCATCTTGTAGTAGTTGCATTATCAAAACAGAATTTTTTTTTCTGAATAAAAAAAACCTTTTAAGCCCGGTAAATTGGAAATAAACCCGGCGCAAACTGGTTAAAACTACAAAATCATCCTTTATTTCTTGAATTTGTCCACTGGAGAAGTGACCATCCCCTTTCCAACCAACTCAACACCACATTTTACATAGACATGTTTAAATGTAGTATTCACCATTTGCATTTGCTGTAATGTTCATACGAAGCCCGGATAAAGTCACACAATGTGTTTTATTACAATGTACTCGTGAAGTAATTTCGTGGTAGATTTTACCATTTTGCGTTTTTCTGAATCACGAACGATTAATCTACAATCTTCCCAAATTTGAACATAATCTGTCACCCAAAAGAGTGGTTTAATTTTGTCGATTTTGTGAAAATTTTTGTATAGAAATAATATGTTTTTCTGAACTTCAAAGCTGTTTGTCTCATAGGGTGGGGGCATGTAAATTATACATCATTTTAAAGCTTAGAACCTAGAGAATTTGATAAAAAACCATTGTCAACCTTGTTCAGTCGGAACTCGGCAATTCTTGTTTTGAAATCGGGCAAAAATATGTTCGTAGGGCTGGAAAAATCAAAACTGACTTTTTTACAAAAACAGAAGGGGAAAATATTTTTCTTTCACATGAAAACACTCTTTTAACCAAATTTAGAAAGGAAGTGATACAAAAACATGATTTTCTCAGTTTCTTATTTTTAACGTGCTGGTGTTCAAATGGTTGTAATTTTTTAACCAAAGGTCGTATTCACATGGGGTTTTCACTGAAATGGAGCCTGAAGTACGCTACAAAAGAATATGTCAAAATCCCAAAATGACCAAGGCCTACTTCAGACTGATTTTGCTTGATCGCAAAACCAAATTGTGACGCTGACCAGTTTATAAAGTTTTGTGTTCATAAAAGCTTAAAAAACCAAGAAAAAAGTGCTGTTCTTGCAGTCTGGTATGTTGACTTTCGTCAGACAAATTCAATAAATTGGAGGCAGTGTTTTAAAATAGTCAGTTTTTTGCCATCGATTGGCGGCCGGCAATCGTTAGAAATTGATACAAAATTTGACTTTTCTGAGAGAGTAGACCCTGTTGAATTCTGTCAGGTTCAGGGCAGAAAGAATGGGACTTGTTAAAATGTTGGAGTTTGGGGGAATGCACAGGCATTTATTCGTGGGTGAGCTCAGGCTGGTCACGGCACAGTTCCTGGTCAACTGTAAGTGTGATGTGCACACCCTGTGTGTCTCCACTCAAACACAATCCAACACACAGAACCAATGGCCAGTCATCGCAGCCCTGAACAATGCATAGACCCATCGACCAATTCAATCAAACTTCAACAAGTTGGAGTTTGTCAGGTTTAGTACTGTTAGGTTGAGTACCAAAAATTCCTGAGCCTGTGTGCAGTTGTTGAAGTTTGTTAGGTTTGGTACGCTTTCTAGTGAAAGAGCCTAGAGGGTTAGGGTTAATATTGGCTTACCAGACTGTAGGGATCCATGTCCCACCATGTCTCAGGCTGAGTAGAGCTTGATGCCGTAGCCTGTCTGCTTATTGGTGGAGGCTGCCTTCCCTGGTCAACCGAGGCGCCAGACTGACGAACCACTGGAGAGTTCTTTTCATAAGAAAAATGTGAACCAGAACATAACAAATCAGTCTCAAAATGTCTTTTTGAGATATGTACAAGATAAGATTTGAAATAATAAGCCTTTAATGTTACCCACTGCAAGCCTGTAGCTATTGGCTGCGAAGTACAGGCTTGTGTTGTGTATCATTAGAAAGTCAACTACGTCAATTAGATAAACAACTACACATGCGTATTTAGCCTGTAAAGCGTTATTGGCTGTGAGGTACAGGCTTGTGTTGTGTATCATTAGAAAGTCAACGACGTCAATTAGATAGTCAACTACGCATGCGTATTTACCCTGTAAAGCGTTATTGGCTGCGAGGTACAGGCTTGTGTTGTGTATCATTAGAAAGTCAACTACGTCAATTAGATAGTCAACTACACATGCGTATTTACCCTGTAAAGCGTTATTGTCTGTGAGGTACAGGCTTGTGTTGTTTATCATTAGAAAGTCAACTACGTCAATTAGATAGTCAACTACGCATGCGTATTTACCCTGTAAAGCGTTATTGGCTGTGAGGTACAGGCTTGTGTTGTGTATCATTAGAAAGTCAACTACGTCAATTAGATAGTCAACTACGCATGCGTATTTACCCTGTAAAGCGTTATTGGCTGTGAGGTACAGGCTTGTGTTGTTTATCATTAGAAAGTCAACTACGTCAATTAGATAGTCAACTACGCATGCGTATTTACCCTGTAAAGCGTTATTGGCTGTGAGGTACAGGCTTGTGTTGTGTATCATTAGAAAGTCAACTACGTCAATTAGATAGTCAACTACACATGCGTATTTACCCAGTAAAGCGTTATTGTCTGTGAGGTACAGGCTTGTGTTGTGTATCATTAGAAAGTCAATTACGTCAATTAGATAGTCAACTACGCATGCGTATTTACCCTGTAAAGCGTTATTGGCTGTGAGGTACAGGCTTGTGTTGTTTATCATTAGAAAGTCAACTACGTCAATTAGATAGTCAACTACGCATGCGTATTTACCCTGTAAAGCGTTATTGGCTGTGAGGTACAGGCTTGTGTTGTTTATCATTAGAAAGTCAACTACGTCAATTAGATAGTCAACTACGCATGCGTATTTACCCTGTAAAGCGTTATTGGCTGTGAGGTACAGGCTTGTGTTGTTTATCATTAGAAAGTCAACTACGTCAATTAGATAGTCAACTACGCATGCGTATTTACCCTGTAAAGCGTTATTGGCTGTGAGGTACAGGCTTGTGTTGTGTATCATTAGAAAGTCAACTACGTCAATTAGATAGTCAACTACGTATGCGTATTTACCCTGTAAAGCGTTATTGGCTGTGAGGTACAGGCTTGTGTTGTTTATCATTAGAAAGTCAACTACGTCAATTAGATAGTCAACTACGCATGCGTATTTACCCTGTAAAGCGTTATTGGCTGTGAGGTACAGGCTTGTGTTGTGTATCATTAGAAAGTCAACTACGTCAATTAGATAGTCAACTACGTATGCGTATTTACCCTGTAAAGCGTTATTGGCTGTGAGGTACAGGCTTGTGTTGTTTATCATTAGAAAGTCAACTACGTCAATTAGATAGTCAACTACGCATGCGTATTTACCCTGTAAAGCGTTATTGGCTGTGAGGTACAGGCTTGTGTTGTTTATCATTAGAAAGTCAACTACGTCAATTAGATAGTCAACTACGCATGCGTATTTACCCTGTAAAGCGTTATTGGCTGTGAGGTACAGGCTTGTGTTGTGTATCATTAGAAAGTCAACTACGTCAATTAGATAGTCAACTACGCATGCATATTTACCCTGTAAAGCGTTATTGGCTGTGAGGTACAGGCTTGTGTTATATCATTAGATAGTCAACTACGTCAATTAGATAATCAACTACGCATGCGTATTTACCCTATAAAGCGTTATTGGCTGTGAGGTACAGGCTTGTGTTGTGTATCATTAGAAAGTCAACTACGTCAATTAGATAGTCAACTACGCATGCGTATTTACCCTATAAAGCGTTCTTGGCTGTGAGGTAAAGGCTTGTGTTGTGTATCATTAGAAAGTCAACTACGTCAATTAGATA
Organism: Crossaster papposus; assembly: GCA_037893245.1. Taxonomy (NCBI): domain Eukaryota; kingdom Metazoa; phylum Echinodermata; class Asteroidea; order Velatida; family Solasteridae; genus Crossaster; species Crossaster papposus. The sequence continues at coordinate 2,143,987 of JBAIAA010000007.1, read as the reverse complement.
GTCAACTACGCATGCGTATTTACCCTGTAAAGCGTTATTGGCTGTGAGGTAAAGGCTTGTGTTGTGTATCATTAGAAAGTCAACTACGTCAATTAGATAGTCAACTACGCATGCGTATTTACCCTATAAAGCGTTCTTGGCTGTGAGGTAAAGGCTTGTGTTGTGTATCATTAGATAGTCAACTACGTCAATTAGATAGTCAACTACGCATGCGTATTTACCCTGTAAAGCGTTATTGGCTGTGAGGTAAAGGCTTGTGTTGTGTATCATTAAAAAGTCAACTACGTCAATTAGATTGTCAACTACGCATTCGTATTTACCCTGTGCGTGCTTAGCTAACAGTAAAAATATCAGCTGGCACGTGATGGTAAATGGACCAGTGAAAATGTGTATGAGGTATATAGTCATTTAAATTGTGGTACCTTTGAGAGATTATGGAGACCATGAATTCATGAATGGCAATGACATCGGATGATGCTGCGGATGAACCATGATAAAGAATTGGTGAGAAAACAGGCATTCGTCAAACAGACCCAGATAAAACAAAAGAAAAGTTTGGAGGACAAAATCGGTGACTGCTCTATGTTCAGACATCCCTATGTACCGACTACTCAACCTATGTTCCGACATACCTGTTTTGACAGCCTTGTGTTCCAACTACTCGACCTATTTTCCTACATTTTGACACCACTATGTTTAAACATCCCTATGTTCTGACTACTTAAACCTATGTTCCGACACCTGTTTCGACAGCCCTATGTTTCGACAGCCCTATGTTTCAACACCCCTATGTTCCGACTACTCAACCTATCTTCCTACATCCCTATCTTCCTACATCCCTATGTTTCGACATCCCTATGTTCCGACACCCTTTTGTTCCGACATCCCTTTTGTTCCGACACCCTTTTGTTCCGACATCCCTTTTGTTCAGACATCCCTGCAAAAGAGTTCCATTTAATGATTCTATTCAACTGGAAAGGATTTATTCAGACGATGTATACAACAAATAATGAATGTATCATGTTCGTGCCAAAGAAGAATGTAATGAGGTGACAGGATGGAATGTCCCATTCCACGAGACAACGAGGGACAAGTGAATAATGTGATTGGTGAATAGGCATTAACCCTATAAACCCTACCTACATGTAATGCTACTTTTTACTACTAGTAGTAAAAAGTAGTATGCAGTACTCTCACTGACTTGTGTGCAATGCCTGTAGTAATTTTTAGTATTTGGTACTTCACCCCTAATTGCACTCGTAGTACTTGTTAGCATTGGGTCCCTCTGCTTGCTGAGTGTGCATGGCCCATGTATGCTGTGTAGAGGTTCTAAACTCTACAGCAAAAATTGTCACTTGGGACATAGCAATGGGCCAAGGCTGGACTACTGCATTTTTTTGCCAGGTAAGTATTACTGACCTGTATTGCCACTATTAGTATTTTGTAGTTGGCAGTATCTGTACTCTGTCAATACACACTCAATCATCAGTCACAGAGAGACCCAGTGCTACAAAATACTAAGTAGTATTCTGTAGTACGCAGTTCTTTAGCCCAAAGTAAGGCCTAGGGGGTTAGGGTTAAGGCAATACCAGAAGCCGTACCGTTTTAGATTGGAGGGTGATAGTCAACTGGCTGCTTGATTTCAGCTCCATGACGGCTGTATCGTGGGAAATATTCAAGAAACTTATGCCATTGACGTCAAGAATTTGATCTCCAATCTAGGCAGAAAAGAAAACGAAAAAACTAACAAAGTGAGTAAGAGACAATTGACCATTTGTCAGTTATACACTTGTATTGTTTAAAGCTGCAACAACAAAAACGCTCAAAATATAAAGAAAAGGTGCTTGACAAACAACCTGGTAAAGTTTTTAGCTTTGTGAATGCTGCATATTTCGAGAAAACAATATCCTAAAATTTCGATTTCAATTCAAAATTTGCAGAGTCACAATTTAAATGGCGACCACAATCTGCGTTCAGGGCGCGTTCTCGGCCAACTGATTGCAGCTACTCGCTTATCAACATTTATCTATAATTTATCAACATTAAGCAATGAAGGGTTCTAACAATTCTATGGTTTTACCTTTCAAAACCTTTCAAAATCTGCTTACTTGACAAAATGGCTATAAATAAGTGTGAACCTTTCAAAACGCTCCAGAATTTGTTGCTACTGCACTACTACACCTTTCAATTCCTTTTGAAAGGTTTTTTTTTTTCACACCAGATTGTTCAGAAAGTTGTTCGAAATCTTTCATAGGTCCCTTTTGTCAGACAGTTTTCTCACCTTTCGAAATCTTTCAGTCCCGGAGACTTGAAAGGTTTTTAAAGGTCAGACAACTTCATGGCAACTGCACTATATATAGGAGGGTTAAATTTAAAAATTATAAAAAGGCTCTTAGTATAAACATTATTACATTTCGAAGATTCAACCAAACATATGTTCCAAAATAAAATTACCTTAAAATTGAGCGTCTCGGCCAATGAGCCCGGACTTATTTTTAAGATAAATATGCCTGGTTCATTGTTGTGTCCAGTGCCAATTCCACAGCCCAGTTTCTTTCCTGACTGCAAATTAACAAACACCTTGCGTTCTGTCTTGTCTCTGTCATTCCCTGTTTCTGTATCCAGCTGCATATAGAAGAAATATAACTGATTAGGAATAGGATAGGGAGTCGGGTTGGCGTTCGGAGAGTCGGGTTGGCGTTCGAAGAGTCAGGTTAGCATTCGGGTACTCGCTTGGCATTTGGAGAGTCAGGTTGGCGTTCGGGGAGTCAGGTTGGCGTTCGGAGAGTCAGGTTGGCGTTCGGAGAGTCAGGTTGGCGTTCGGAGAGTCAGGTTGGCGTTCGGAGAGTCAGGTTGGCGTTCGATGAGTCAGGTTGGCATTCGGGGAGTCAGGTTGGCATTCGGGGAGTCAGGTTGGCATTCGGGGAGTCAGGTTGGCATTCGGGGAGTCAGGTTGGCATTCGGGGAGTCAGGTTGGCATTCGGGAAGTCAGGTTGGCATTCGGGGAGTCAGGTTGGCATTCGGGGAGTCAGGTTGGCATTCGGGGAGTCAGGTTGGCATTCGGGGAGTCAGGTTGGCATTCGGGGAGTCAGGTTGGCGTTCGGGGAGTCAGGTTGGCGTTCGGGGAGTCAGGTTGGCGTTCGGGGAGTCAGGTTGGCGTTCGGGGAGTCAGGTTGGCGTTCGGGGAGTCAGGTTGGCGTTCGGGGAGTCAGGTTGGCGTTCGGGGAGTCAGGTTGGCGTTCGGGGAGTCAGGTTGGCGTTCGGGGAGTCAGGTTGGCGTTCGGGGAGTCAGGTTGGCGTTCGGGGAGTCAGGTTGGCGTTCGGGGAGTCAGGTTGGCGTTCGGGGAATCAGGTTGGCGTTCGGGGAATCAGGTTGGCGTTCGGGAAGTCAGGTTGGCGTTCGGGAAGTCAGGTTGGCGTTCGGAAAGTCAGGTTGGCATTCGATTAGTCATGTTGGCGTTCGATGAGTCAGGTTGGCATTCGGGGAGTCAGGTTGGCATTCGGGGAGTCAGGTTGGCATTCGGGGAGTCAGGTTGGCATTCGGGGAGTCAGGTTGGCATTCGGGGAGTCAGGTTGGCATTCGGGGAATCAGGTTGGCATTCGGGGAGTCAGGTTGGCATTCGGGGAGTCAGGTTGGCATTCGGGGAGTCAGGTTGGCGTTCGGGGAGTCAGGTTGGCGTTCGGGGAGTCAGGTTGGCGTTCGGGGAGTCAGGTTGGCGTTCGGGGAGTCAGGTTGGCGTTCGGGGAGTCAGGTTGGCGTTCGGGGAGTCAGGTTGGCGTTCGGAGAGTCAGGTTGGCGTCGGGGAGTCAGTTTAGCGTTCGGGGAGTCAGGTTGGCAGTCTCAAGGGAGTCAGGTTGGCATTCAGGGAGTCAGGTTGGCGTTCAGAGAGTCAGGTTGGCGTTCAGAGAGTCAGGTTGGCGTTCAACGAGTCAGGTTGGCATTCGGAGAGTCAGGTTGGCGTTCGGGGAGTCAGGGGACACTATGCCCATTTGGGCTACACAAAAAGCATTTTGAACGAAATGATGTTAATTGGAAAGAGCATTTAAAAGTTGGCTATAAACCTCTGCACAACCATCCTTTAAAAACTAGGCGTTTTGTGTTATTCTTGTGTAGAACGAGTTTCGGGGTTTCACTTGTTTGACAGCCAACATTCGAGCTATTTGGGTGTAGTCGTGATTCCAGCTGTAAAGTGTTTGCCTTTGGCGGATGTGTAAGAAACCACATTGGTACATTGTGTGTAATTTATGGATACACACATTTTTTTTCTCGCCTTTTTCCGGGAACGGTAGGTTGGTTTCCTTTTAATCCTTTTAATTGAAAAAAAGGGCATTTTTGCAGCAGCTCGAGATCACCGCAATTTGTTCTCTACCTTCACAGGTATTCATTTATACCCCTGGGTGGAGAGAGGCAATTGCAGTAAAGTGTCTTGCCCAAGAATACAATCACAATGTTCCCGTCTGGATTCGAACCCGTGCACCACGAGCCGAACAATGAAACCATGGGACCGCAGCGCCCTCGCCACAGGTTCAGCATATTAGCAGCGTATTGGCAAGTTTAGCGTATTGGCAAGTTCAGCGTATTGGCAAGTTCAGCGTATTGGCAAGTTCAGCGTATTGGCAAGTTCAGCGTATTGGCAAGTTCAGCGCATTGGCAAGTACAGCGCATTGGCAAGTACAGCGTATTGGCAAGTTCAGCGTATTGGCAACCGTGGAAGATTTCTGAGCTGTGGTCAAGTTCATGTGGAAAACAGTGGAATGTTGAGGCAAATACCTGAAAATCAGATTGTCCCTCGCTGATGAACTTCCAGGTAACAGGATCTGACTTTTCATTTTTCATTGGAAGCATGGCAGTATCTAAAGACAAACAAATGAAGCATTTGGGGCACAATATTGAACATATGTACCTTAACCCTAACCCCCTAGACCCTTCTGGCTAGAAACCATCCTCAATCCTGAAAAATCTTACAAAATCATCCGTTACTTATTGAATTTGTTCAATGGAGGGGTTACCACTGCCTCAACCCTCCAAAATCCTTTGCCAATCACCGAGTTGAGTCAGTACCGGGATTTGTCAAGCTCTGTGACAAAATACCTCTCCTCTAAAAGCACAAGGCATTTTTTGATGTGTAGTACCAGCCCCCACATCTTTGTCATTGTATAACAAAGGATTGAATAAATATTCGAACCGGGAAAATACTATTCGAAGATTCAGTTGACATTCAAATATTTGATATCTTCGAAACAGCTCTACAGTCATCCTCAATACTCCAAAATCTTAAATTTGTTAAGTGGGGGGGGGGGGGGGGGGTTGGCCATTGCCTCAATCTTCCCAAACCCTTCTCTAATTACTGCTATGAATTGAGTCAGTACTGCTGACATTCTGAAGCACTGCGGATAATATCAAGAATAATGCTGGGTTACATCATGCATGTCTGAACATAACAAATGCTAGGTAAGGCCTACAACTTTAACCCTCGAGGAGGATCGAGGAGGATCGAGGAGGATCGAGGAGGATCGAGGAGGATCGAGGAGCATCGAGGAGCATCGAGGAGCATCGAGGAGCATCGAGGAGCATCGAGGAGCATCGAGGAGCATCGATGAGCATCGATGAGCATCGAGGAGCATCGAGGAGCATCGAGGAGCATCGAGGAGCATCGAGGAGGATCGAGGAGGATCGAGGAGGATCGAGGAGGGTTAGGGTTAGGGTTAGGGTTAGGGTTAGGGTTAGGGTTAGGGTTAGGGTTAGGGTTAGGGTTAGGGTTAGGGTTAGGGTTAGGGTTAGGGTTAGGGTTAGGGTTAGGGTTAGGGTTAGGGTTAGGGTTAGGGTTAGGGTTAGGGTTAGGGTTAGGGTTAGGGTTAGGGTTAGGGTTAGGGTTAGGGTTAGGGTTAGGGTTAGGGTTAGGGTTAGGGTTAGGGTTAGGGTTAGGGTTAGGGTTAGGGAAAACACTTCAGAAACTCTGACACCCATGTTAAGCCCGACTTACTTTTGACTTTCAATGTAAGTGATTTGCTCATCCCAATAGTAGACATCACTTCATTATTTGTGGCTTGGCTGATGTTGTATCCATTCAAACGAACAATTTCATCCCCCACCTTAAAGCAAAGAGAACAATACGTTCAGCTATTAAAGGTTTAAGACAATAATTTAACGGCGATCACAATTTTTTATTTTTTTTTAATTTGGCCACCAGTATCAGCCGATCGAAAGGATACTCTGTGATTTTTGGTAAGGTATGCACACCTAGAGTTGGGAAATATGTGACAGCCTTGCAACGTCAGCGGTGGCAGCTTTTTGGGGGGTTATCACTTATATTTTCGAAATGGCTGCCAATTAATTATGGCCGTTTTTCAAACCCCAGCTTCGTCTTTGTCTCTGGCTTCATTCATGCAGTTCAGCAATGGGCTGGAGCTGGAGACGTACCCGAAGCCAGGGATTTGGAAAACGGCCTTGATGTGGTAACCATAAACATCTAATACAAGCTAGACACGACATGTGTATACTAAATTGTTGTAGTCATTGTTCTAATAATAGGCCGCGTCACAAAACACACGCGTATTTCAAATTTGCGCCCTTCCCACGCACGCCACGCTAGCGATGAGCATTTTGCGTACTTGCACATTCCATACGCGGATCAATTTTCAGAACAGTTTTAAAAAACGCATGTCTAGGTTTTATTTAGATGTCTATGGTGGTAACAAGCATATTGACGGCTATTCAAAAAACGATGATAACATAAAAAACAATGCCTCCGCTGCAATGCTTTCACATATTTTTTTTTTAAAAAGGGGTGCATACCTTGCCAATGAGCATTATGAGCATGAGCATGAGCATTATTCCCCCTCATTTGGTACCGACCGACCCCTCAGCCTGACGGCCTTTTTTCACCATTGTGGAATTTGTTTTAATTAAGATGACACAAATTAAAATACCTTCAGTCCTTTTCTAGCAGCTAGGGAGTCGGCAGTGACTTCAGATACAAGCATTCCTACGCCAAACTCAACACCGCCGCGTAATGCAAAACCAAGGCTTTCATTTCCATGTCGAGCAAGTCGGACAGTCCTCAATTTCTTACTGTAAAAATGATAACAAATACTATACAAATATTGAGTGAATGGCTCAGAGTGGAATGGGAAGAATTTTATCGTAAGATAAAATTATAGGTAAAATTATTGGTAAAATTGTTGGAAAGTTTGGTTTTTTTTAGAAAAGCCTTACGCAATTGATTTCGTAAGTTGCGCAACATTTGTTTGTTGCTTGCCGATAACCTGTTTTTACTGAGCAAGACTTTTGTTGTGCTAAGCACATTTTTGTGCTTACATGTTTTATGAAATTGGCCCCTGAACCCTTGTGGCAAAAAAATATAAAACTTTACAAACTTGTTAACCAGTTCGCGCCGTTGGACGTATATACAGTACACGCAAAAACTTTCCAGAGACTCAAAACGAATGACGCATAAACATGTCGCAAGCAAGGTAAACAAGGTAAACAGAATGTCCAATTAAAGTGCAACAAACGGCTATTTAAGGATATTGTTATATCCTCTTCTCTAAAACCTGAGAACCCTCATTTTAACCTCTGCCCAGTTTTGTCTCATTTTGCCAGAACTAGTGCTGGGCGAGAGTAGTGATTTTTTCCACTCGAGTACTCGCAAAGAAATTACTCGCGATTAATCAAGAACTCACGAGTGGTTGTCAAAAATTTTACAAAAAAACAAAAAAACAAAAAAACAAAAAATTGAAACCTGATATCTGCAGGAGAGATATTTGCTTCCATTGTATAAAACTCTGCGGTCAGGAACATTCTGCGGTCAGCGAATTTTGCTACATTTGTGTCCGCTCACTCAAAGGATTTAGTTCGCTGAACCTTATTTATTTGGAAAAAGGCCCACTATTGTAGGCATGCAATTATGGGAAGCAGCAAGTCGATTCATTTTGTGTCGTTGCATCTTACAACCACAACTTAATCGGTAGTGTCAACAATCATCGCTCGCTAACAATCACTACTCGCGAGTACTTATTGCTACTCGGGCTGGCACGAGTACTGGAATAGTTAAAAAACCATGAGTAGTGCTACGAGTAGTAAAAACAAATCACGAGTAGTGACATAGTCGAGTTAGTCGCCCAGCACTAGCCAGAACCCCTCACAATTGCCTGGAGTGAAAGTAATACCTAGGTGATTGAGGAACAAGTTGGTTATACAGCATTTGCTGAGAGGGCTGGATGAAGGTCCGCACTTCATCAAACAGAGCCATGTGGTCTGGGTGAATGACCACCGACTTTACTGTGTCCACAAAATGATGGATCTCATGGTTCCTGTGGAAGTATACAACATGTACATAAAAACCAACATAAAGTTCCAAGTACAATGACGTTGTCCTATAGACGATATGCCCTCTGTTTACTTCTATATATTCAAATGTGCCCGGCAGTATGCGCACGCATCATGTTTTACATAAATTTGGTTAAGAGATTACATCAGAGGTCACATAATTCAAAGGCGATCTGACCTGCGACGTCACTCTTTAACCCTAACCCTCCAGGGTATTTTGGCTAGAAACCCTTGTCACATTGACTTGTGTGCAGAGTCCAGCAAGGTCAAGCAGTCACCACAGATGCACTGTGCTGGATTTGGCAGGGTTAGGGTTAAGCAAATTTTATGTAAAACACGATGTGTGCATATACTGCCGGGCACATTTGAATACAGATGTAAACATTTGACGTCAGAGGGCACATCATCTATAGATACCAGTCTAGTGTAATTTCCAATATAGTATCTGGGACTTAATCATAAAGATGTCATTTATCCAATCAGCATGCTTAGAAAAGACATCACCCATGCTACAGATTACTCCAGTCATGCAGTGTGTGCACAAACAACTGCACGCGACCTCCGGTCATTTTGCTGTCACTGATTGGTGTTTGTGGTACCATGTGACAGAATTTCATGAATATGTATAGGATATACTGAGTGGTTTAATTGTGCGGTAGTGTGCAAGATTCATGAGCAACTTCCATTCTGAGATTACGGGACATGTAGTGGTTGAGGGAAGACTAGATACAATGTACCGTGTAATTTGATACCCTATGGAGACCTGAACATAATGGGGACAATGGGAGTCAAAAGGTCTTCACTGGGTAATTTCTATAGATGAATGTCTCCACAAGGTTTTCACAAAATAGATTCATGGATTTTTCTCAAAAACTAGGGTTAGTGTTTGGTTTAGGGTTAGGTTTGGGGTTAGAGTATAATATAGTGCTGGGCGAGTAGTGATTTTTCCCACTCGAGTACTCACCAAGAAATTACTCGCGAGTAATCGAGTACTCGTGAGTAGTTGCCACAATTTTTACAAGGTGTAAAATGACGATCACACACGTGTTTATCACCATGTGTTTTCATTCAAAGCAGAACGGTAATTTCGCATTGACTTCTGCAGAAATTTGGTTTCCTTTATTTCCTTAAGTTCCAATTCAGAATGTGTTGATTCCTCCATGGTAGAATTGAAAATCAATACAAATAATTATCATATCGTAAAACCATTGCAATTGTCCAACCCAAACCCAGAACGTGGTTTTGAAAACCCGATATCTGCAGAAGTCTGGCTTTCTTTGTATAAATTCTGCGGGCTGGGGACATCTGCGGTCAGCGATTTTTGCTACATTTCGTGTTGGCTCACTCAAAGGATTTAGTTCGTTGAACCTTATTTATTTGGGAATAAGACGTGCCATTGCAGGCGTGCTACTGTGGGTGGGGAGCAGCAAGTCAATTCATTACGTGTCGTTCCATCATACGACCACAACTTAATCAGTACTTGTCAACAATCATCGCTTGTTAACAATCACAACTTGCGAGTATTTATTGCTACTCGGGCTGGCACGAGTAATTGAATAGTTGAAAAAAACGCAAGTAGTGCTACGAGTAGAAAAAACTAATCACGAGTACGCGAGTACTCAAGTTACTCGCCCAGCACTAGTATATATATGGTATATTTGGTCCAAATTTTAACCCAGGAAATTATTAACCATGGTTGAAAAAGAAGCATTTTGACAGTCCAAAAGGGATACAAATTTGCGGGTGAACTTACAGCTGGTAGTCCCTCAAACACTGATACAGCTTGGCTCTGTCCGATTCAGCTTCAATTAAATGGGCTACCTTATCGACAAAAAGAAAAGAAAAGTGACAATGATTTTATTTAGGCTAATAATAGTAGCCCCCACCCCCACTTACATTTCACATATTGATATACGTTTCGAAATCATTTTAGTGAAAAGGGTACATCTTAGACAGAAATTTAAACTATAAAAAAGTATGTCCCCCATCCCATTATTTACGATCGATTTATAAAAGATGCGGCTTTCCATACAAAAGTGTGTCGATAGGTTGCGCACTATATGTAAACAAATGGCGGTCCCCCCGTTTCGCATGCAGAGCATCACCATTCACAAGCTTTTGCCGATAGCACAGCTTAAGAAACCGCATTTTTGTGTGTGAAGAAGTAACTTAGTACCTGGGGCCAATTTCACGGAGCTGCTAAGCACAACAATTTGCTTAGCACAAAAACGTCTTAATCATTAAAAACAAGTTATCAGCCAAAATTCTACGTGTTTTTCATGCTAAGCAAAAAATAGCTGATTATCAATCAAAAACAATAAAGATCACGTGAAAATTTGGTTTGTAACCTTGTTTTTACCAAGGACAAATTTTCATGCTAAGCAAATTTTTGTGCTTAGCAGCTCCGTGAAATTGGCCCCTGGAGAGTTAAGACAAAAGACTGACAAGTGTAAATAACACAAAATTGGTGTATGAAAATCAGTGCCACGACGCGACCAGCGAATACAACCGATTTTGTAGTCAAAGTTGTGTCGGTGTGTCGCATTTTTTTACACACAGGAGTTGCCACGGTCTGCAAAGAAAAGGACTTATTTGGAAAGTGAGGAAACAAGGAATAGAGGTAGGCCTATAGTATTATATTAACAAATCCAGATTTGTCGTATAGGCAACCTAGCTTTTTTCCTTGATTTTGAAAACGGTTCCCGATTTTGCAAGACGCCAGAGAACACACGGCATCATCAACAACACAAATGCATCATCAGCACAGTGATTGGTAATACATGTACTTCCCATAACCACAGAAGAATCCACCCAAAACTGTTAACCACCAAAGATGGAAATGCCATTGTATTGCAAAGTATGGGGGCAGGGTCAGGCAGGGGCGTTACTCCTTCTAGTCTACTAGGGTGCCTTATGTTATAGTTCTAGCACTATATATCGTAATATTTTTTACCATTGGTAATTTTTATTTATATTTTTAGGCAACAACGTAGTGGCTATCGTTACGGCAGTTGGCGATCTGATTCCCTGACAATGACAATACTCTGGACCTTTCACTCTTGGAACCTGGCTAGTATCAACCAGTCTGGTTCCAAGAACGACATCCAAATATTATTGTCAATGTGTCGGCCTAGGTACAGTGTATGTCTGGGAATCAGCTAGTCAACTACCGTAACGATAGCCACTGCGTTTCACAGGCAAATTAAATTGCACTCAGAAATTCACTTCTGATTAAAATATCTTTCTGGAATGGACAATAAACAGTTTTTTGTTTTTATTTATTTATTACAGCATATCTTCTGAATCATTAGATGGAAATTTCAATCTGGAATTGGAGTAGCTCTTCATGTACTGGACTGTACCGACAGCACCAATTTCATTTACTGGATGACACAGGAATCGACCCCATCTGAACAATTATATAATATGTACATTGTAGCTGTATGAATGTTCATTCGTGCGAGTCATTCATGTGCGGTTTTGTATAAGTATAAGCTGTTGTACTGGTCAACTTGGTCAACTGCTACGCAACATTATGATAGAATTGTTCACTTGAAGATAAAAGCATTAATGTTGGCACACATTCAGAGTGTAAAGAAAGATATTTGGCTTTCCGCTCTCGGGCCATCGTAGATTTGACCTTAGGAAAAATTTTGGAAGAATAACATGCAATGGTAGCCATTTTAAAATTCTTGAATATGCCTGTTATATTTTTTTAAAGGGACAAATCTAAGATGGCCCTATACATTTACATTCTAAAGACATAATATTTTGATTGTGTGACAAATTCCATGCTTCATTTTTACCATGTTTGTTTCACCAATCTGCATGACTAAACAGCAAGACTTCAATTTATGTATGCCAGGACTTAGGCAGTATAGTATAGTCCTGAATTGTTTTGGCATGATGTATAATATTGCTACTACCGACCACCTGTAAGAAGTACAATTGCCAATAAAGTATCCCATGTACAGCATAATATCAACCGAAAATTGTTTTTGGAAAATTGTTGGTAAACTGAAATAACCTAGCCTAGTTGTACAGGCTTCATATGAAAATCATGACCAACTATAGCCTAGGGTTCAAAGAAGTACCCATCAGCTAGACCAGACTGTATTGAATGCAAAAATAAGTTACATGAAGTTTTTTGGAAAGGCCAACTGTCATTTTTACATTTAGGACAGATTACTTCCATTTAGAACTCGTGTTGGGCGCAATTCAGTCTTTCTGCGCGGCACGAACTGCTGATCTGCACGAACTGTTAATCTGCGCGAACCGTCCATCGCGTGCGTTGCTGTGATCATGGGGAGGTACAGGTAGGCCCGAATCGGATCGCGCTGCATTCGATGTCGGTTGATCGTGCCTCAATTGGCCGATCGTGCCACCACCAGTCGTTTGTCTTCTATTTAGCTCTTTCATTTAGTTCCAAAGCACGAGTAATTGGGGGGTTGTTCTGCAAAAGAGAAGTAAAAACTGAGAAATAGGCCGACGGTACTTGTGCAAACTGCATTTTTGATAGCGCAGATTTAATAGAGACTGCGCCCAACATTCTGATTTTGGACACCAAAAAGTAGGTTATGTTCCATTCCCTGCATCCGACAACATTGATTTTCGGATTCAGGACATCAATCTAAGTCGAGTCACACAAAGTTTTTTTTTTATCCCAAACTGGTACCACTGGCACTGACGAATGTCATGATTTTCTGAGCATATTTTTGGGTCACGTATGACTTATGTGCAATTTAATTTATTTGAAGTTTGATGGCGTATAGCATAAGTCAGTGGTGATCGACTATGGAACTCATCCCAGAACCTATTAAAATATATATTCTCTATTCCCATCCATTTTTGAGAATTACAGCAAAAGCAAAAATGGTGAATTTCTACCTTTAACTTGAAGGTGGAAGTTCGAGGTTGACCGACTGAAACCTCCATTTTTGAGCAACACATTCGGGGAATTGACGAGCGCCCTCTATCGTAAAGCGCCGCCTAATTTCAACAAGTTGGTGTGATGTTTCCTATGGATGCTTTGCCGACTATATGATACAGATACAGATACAGATACAATAAAAACTGCTGTGATCGTCTAGGTTCGAATCCTGGTCATGCCATTCTCTTTTGATTCAGTATAATAAAAACTGCTTTAAAAAAGTGATAGTAATTATTTCTATATCTTTGAACAATTCAACAATTAAAAATTGAACCAATGTAGTGATCGTATAGCGGTTAGACCATTGCGTTGTGGTCGCAATAACCCAGGTTCGAATCCTGGTCATAGCATTCCATTTTGATTTCTTATAATAAAAAGTGATCTTCAAATTTAATAGTACATGTAATTGTTTTTTCAGCTTTTTCTCTCAACTGCTGTGGTCGTCTAGTGGTTAGGACATTGCGTTGTGGTCGCAATAACCCAGGTTCGAATCCTGGCCATGCCATTTTCTTTTGATTCAGTATAATAGAAACTGTTTTAGGTATTTGATATTAATTTCCAGTTCCTTTTTCTAACTGCTGTGATCGTCTAGTAGTTAGGACATTGCGTTGTGGTGGCAATACCCCAGATTCGAATCCTGGTCATGGCATTCTCTTTTGATTCAGTATAATAGAAAATGTTTTAGGTATTTGATAATAATTTTCAGCTACTTTTCCTAACTGCTGCGATCGTCTAGTGGTTAGGACATTGCGTTGTGGTCGCAATAACCCAGGTTCGAATCCTGGTCATAGCATTCCATTTTGATTTCTTATAATAAAAAGTGCTTTTCAAATTTGATAGTACATGTAATTGTTATTCAGCTTTTTCTCTCAACTGCTGTGATCGTCTAGTGGTTAGGACATTGCGTTGTGGTCGCAATAATCCAGGTTCGAATCCTGGTCATGGCATTCTCTTTTGATTCAGTATAATAGAAACTGTTTTAGGTATTTGATATTAATTTTCAGCTACCTTTCCTAACTGCTGTGATCGTCTAGTGGTTAGGACATTGCGTTGTGGTCGCAATAACCCAGGTTCGAATCCTGGTCATGGCATTTTTTTTTTTTTAGATTCAGTATAATAGAACCTGTTTTAGGTATTTGATATTAATTTTCAGCTACTTTTCCTAACTGCTGTGATCGTCTAGTGGTTAGGACATTGCGTTGTGGTCGCAATAACCCAGGTTCGAATCCTTGTCATGGCATTATATTTTGATTCAGTATAATAGAACCTGTTTTAGGTATTGGATATTAATTTTCAGATACTTTTCGTAACTGCTGTGATCGTCTAGTGGTTAGGACATTGCGTTGTGGTCGCAATAACCCAGGTTCGAATCCTGGTCATGGCATTCTCTTTTGATTCACTATAATGGAAACTGTTTTAGGTATTTGATATTAATTTTCAGCTCCTTTTTCTAACAGCTGTGATCGTCTAGTGTTTGGGACATTGCGTTGTGGTCGCAATAACCCAGGTTCGAATCCTGATCATGGCATTCTCTTTTGATTCAGTATAATAGAAACTGTTTTAGGTATTTGATATTAATTTTCAGCTACCTTTCCTAACAGCTGTGATCGTCTAGTGGTTAGGACATTGCGTTGTGGTCGCAATAACCCAGGTTCGAATCCTGGTCATGGCATTCTCTTTTGATTCAGTATAATAGAAACTCTTTTAGGTATTTGATATTAATTTCTAGCTCCATTTTTCTAACAGCTGTGATCGTCTAGTGGTTAGGACATTGCGTTGTGGTCGCAATAACCCAGGTTCGAATCCTGGTCATGGCATTCTCTTTTGATTCAGTATAATAGAACCTGTTTTAGGTATTGGATATTAATTTTCAGCTACTTTTTCTAACAGCTGTGATCGTCTAGTGGTTAGGACATTGCGTTGTGGTCGCAATAACCCAGGTTCGAATCCTGGTCCTGGCATTCTCTTTTGATTCAGCATAATAGAAACTGTTTTAGGTATTTGATATTAATTTTCAGCTACCTTTCCTAACTGCTGTGATCGTCTAGTGGTTAGGACATTGCGTTGTGGTCGCAATAACCCAGGTTCGAATCCTGGTCATGGCATTCTCTTTTGATTCACTATAATAGAAACTGTTTTAGGTATTTGATATTAATTTTCAGCTCCTTTTTCTAACAGCTGTGATCGTCTAGTGTTTGGGACATTGCGTTGTGGTCGCAATAACCCAGGTTCGAATCCTGGTGATGGCATTCTCTTTTGATTCAGTATAATAGAACCTGTTTTAGGTATTTGATATTAATTTTCAGCTACATTTCCTAACTGCTGTGATCGTCTAGTGGTTAGGACATTGCGTTGTGGTCGCAATAACCCAGGTTCGAATCCAGGTCATGGCATTCTCTTTTGATTCAGTATAATAGAAAATATTTTAGGTATTGGATATTAATTTTCAGCTACTTTTTGTAACTGCTGTGATCGTCTAGTGGTTAGGACATTGCGTTGTGGTCGCAATAACCCAGGTTCGAATCCTGGTCATGGCATTCTCTTTTGATTCACTATAATAGAAACTGTTTTAGGTATTTGATATTAATTTTCAGCTCCTTTTTCTAACAGCTGTGATCGTCTAGTGTTTGGGACATTGCGTTGTGGTCGCAATAACCCAGGTTCGAATCCTGATCATGGCATTCTCTTTTGATTCAGTATAATAGAAACTGTTTTAGGTATTTGATATTAATTTTCAGCTACCTTTCCTAACAGCTGTGATCGTCTAGTGGTTAGGACATTGCGTTGTGGTCGCAATAACCCAGGTTCGAATCCTGGTCATGGCATTCTCTTTTGATTCAGTATAATAGAAACTCTTTTAGGTATTTGATATTAATTTCTAGCTCCATTTTTCTAACAGCTGTGATCGTCTAGTGGTTAGGACATTGCGTTGTGGTCGCAATAACCCAGGTTCGAATCCTGGTCATGGCATTCTCTTTTGATTCAGTATAATAGAACCTGTTTTAGGTATTGGATATTAATTTTCAGCTACTTTTTCTAACAGCTGTGATCGTCTAGTGGTTAGGACATTGCGTTGTGGTCGCAATAACCCAGGTTCGAATCCTGGTCCTGGCATTCTCTTTTGATTCAGCATAATAGAAACTGTTTTAGGTATTTGATATTAATTTTCAGCTACCTTTCCTAACTGCTGTGATCGTCTAGTGGTTAGGACATTGCGTTGTGGTCGCAATAACCCAGGTTCGAATCCTGGTCATGGCATTCTCTTTTGATTCACTATAATAGAAACTGTTTTAGGTATTTGATATTAATTTTCAGCTCCTTTTTCTAACAGCTGTGATCGTCTAGTGTTTGGGACATTGCGTTGTGGTCGCAATAACCCAGGTTCGAATCCTGGTGATGGCATTCTCTTTTGATTCAGTATAATAGAACCTGTTTTAGGTATTTGATATTAATTTTCAGCTACATTTCCTAACTGCTGTGATCGTCTAGTGGTTAGGGCATTGCGTTGTGGTCGCAATAACCCAGGTTCGAATCCAGGTCATGGCATTCTCTTTTGATTCAGTATAATAGAAAATATTTTAGGTATTTGATATTAATTTTCAGCTACATTTCCTAACTGCTGTGATCGTCTAGTGGTTAGGACATTGCGTTGTGGTCGCAATAACCCAGGTTCGAATCCAGGTCATGGCATTCTCTTTTGATTCAGTATAATAGAAAATATTTTAGGTATTGGATATTAATTTTCAGCTACTTTTCGTAACTGCTGTGATCGTCTAGTGGTTAGGACATTGCGTTGTGGTCGCAATAACCCAGGTTCGAATCCTGGTCATGGCATTCTCTTTTGATTCACTGTAATAGAAACTGTTTTAGGTATTTGATATAAATTTTCAGCTCCTTTTTCTAACAGCTGTGATCGTCTAGTGTTTGGGACATTGCGTTGTGGTCGCAATAACCCAGGTTCGAATCCTGATCATGGCATTCTCTTTTGATTCAGTATAATAGAAACTGTTTTAGGTATTTGATATTAATTTTCAGCTACCTTTCCTAACAGCTGTGATCGTCTAGTGGTTAGGACATTGCGTTGTGGTCGCAATAACCGAGGTTCGAATCCTGGTCATGGCATTCTCTTTTGATTCAGTATAATAGAAACTCTTTTAGGTATTTGATATTAATTTCTAGCTCCATTTTTCTAACAGCTGTGATCGTCTAGTGGTTAGGACATTGCGTTGTGGTCGCAATAACCCAGGTTCGAATCCTGGTCATGGCATTCTCTTTTGATTCAGTATAATATAAACTGTTTTAGGTATTTGATATTAATTTTCAGCTACTTTTCGTAACTGCTGTGATCGTCTAGTGGTTAGGAAATTGCGTTGTGGTCGCAATAACCCAGGTTCGAATCCTGGTCATGGCATTCTCTTTTGATTCAGTATAATAGAACCTGTTTTAGGTATTGGATATTAATTTTCAGCTACTTTTCCTAACTGCTGTGATCGTCTAGTGGTTAGGACATTGCGTTGTGGTCGCAATAACCCAGGTTCTAATCCTGGTCCTGGCATTCTCTTTTGATTCAGCATAATAGAAACTGTTTTAGGTATTTGATATTAATTTTGAGCTACTTTTCCTAACTGCTGTGATCGTCTAGTGGTTAGGACATTGCGTTGTGGTCGCAATAACCCAGGTTCGAATCCTTGTCATGGCATTATATTTTGATTCAGTATAATAGAACCTGTTTTAGGTATTGGATATTAATTTTCAGATACTTTTCTAACAGCTGTGATCGTCTAGTGTTTGGGACATTACGTTGTGGTCGCAATAACCCAGGTTCGAATCCTGATCATGGGATTCTCTTTTGATTCAGTATAATAGAACCTGTTTTAGGTATTGGATATTAATTTTCAGATACTTTTCTAACAGCTGTGATCGTCTAGTGGTTAGGACATTGCGTTGTGGTCGCAATAACCCAGGTTCGAATCCTGGTCATGGCATTCTCTTTTGATTCAGTATAATATAAACTGTTTTAGGTATTGGATATTAATTTTCAGCTACTTTTCGTAACTGCTGTGATCGTCTAGTGGTTAGGACATTGCGTTGTGGTCGCAATAACCCAGGTTCGAATCCTGGTCATGGCATTCTTTTGATTCAGCATAATAGAAACTGTTTTAGGTATTTGATATTAATTTTCAGCTACCTTTCCTAACTGCTGTGATCGTCTAGTGGTTAGGACATTGCGTTGTGGTCGCAATAACCCAGGTTCGAATCCTGGTCATGGCATTCTCTTTTGATTCACTATAATAGAAACTGTTTTAGGTATTTGATATTAATTTTCAGCTCCTTTTTCTAACAGCTGTGATCGTCTAGTGTTTGGGACATTGCGTTGTGGTCGCTATAACCCAGGTTCGAATCCTGGTCATGGCATTCTCTTTTGATTCAGTATAATAGAACCTGCTTTAGGTATTTGATATTAATTTTCAGCTACATTTCCTAACTGCTGTGATCGTCTAGTGGTTAGGACATTGCGTTGTGGTCGCAATAACCCAGGTTCGAATCCAGGTCATGGCATTCTCTTTTGATTCAGTACAATAGAAAATATTTTAGGTATTGGATATTAATTTTCAGCTACTTTTCGTAACTGCTGTGATCGTCTAGTGGTTAGGACATTGCGTTGTGGTCGCAATAACCCAGGTTCGAATCCTGGTCATGGCATTCTCTTTTGATTCAGCATAATAGAAAATGTTTTAGGTATTTGATATTAATTTTCAGCTACCTTTCCTAACTGCTGTGATCGTCTAGTGGTTAGGACATTGCGTTGTGGTCGCAATAACCCAGGTTCGAATCCTGGTCATGGCATTCTCTTTTGATTCAGTATAATAGAAACTGTTTTAGGTATTTGATATTAATTTTCAGATACATTTCCTAACTGCTGTGATCGTCTAGTGGTTAGGACATTGCGTTGTGGTAGCAATAACCCAGGTTCGAATCCTGGTCATGGCAACCTCTTTTGATTCAGTATAATAGAAACTCTTTTAGGTATTGGATATTAATTTTCAGCTACTTTTCGTAACTGCTGTGATCGTCTAGTGGTTAGGACATTGCGTTGTGGTCGCAATAACCCAGGTTCGAATCCTGGTCATGGCATTCTCTTTTGATTCACTATAATAGAAACTGTTTTAGGTATTTGATATTAATTTTCAGCTCCTTTTTCTAACAGCTGTGATCGTCTAGTGTTTGGGACATTGCGTTGTGGTCGCAATAACCCAGGTTCGAATCCTGATCATGGCATTCTCTTTTGATTCAGTATAATAGAAACTGTTTTAGGTATTTGATATTAATTTTCAGCTACCTTTCCTAACAGCTGTGATCGTCTAGTGGTTAGGACATTGCGTTGTGGTCGCAATAACCCAGGTTCGAATCCTGGTCATGGCATTCTCTTTTGATTCAGTATAATAGAAACTCTTTTAGGTATTTGATATTAATTTCTAGCTCCATTTTTCTAACAGCTGTGATCGTCTAGTGGTTAGGACATTGCGTTGTGGTCGCAATAACCCAGGTTCGAATCCTGGTCATGGCATTCTCTTTTGATTCAGTATAATAGAACCTGTTTTAGGTATTGGATATTAATTTTCAGCTACTTTTTCTAACAGCTGTGATCGTCTAGTGGTTAGGACATTGCGTTGTGGTCGCAATAACCCAGGTTCGAATCCTGGTCCTGGCATTCTCTTTTGATTCAGCATAATAGAAACTGTTTTAGGTATTTGATATTAATTTTCAGCTACCTTTCCTAACTGCTGTGATCTTCTAGTGGTTAGGACATTGCGTTGTGGTCGCAATAACCCAGGTTCGAATCCTGGTCATGGCATTCTCTTTTGATTCACTATAATAGAAACTGTTTTAGGTATTTGATATTAATTTTCAGCTCCTTTTTCTAACAGCTGTGATCGTCTAGTGTTTGGGACATTGCGTTGTGGTCGCAATAACCCAGGTTCGAATCCTGGTGATGGCATTCTCTTTTGATTCAGTATAATAGAACCTGTTTTAGGTATTTGATATTAATTTTCAGCTACATTTCCTAACTGCTGTGATCGTCTAGTGGTTAGGACATGGCGTTGTGGTCGCAATAACCCAGGTTCGAATCCAGGTCATGGCATTCTCTTTTGATTCAGTATAATAGAAAATATTTTAGGTATTGGATATTAATTTTCAGCTATTTTTGTAACTGCTGTGATCGTCTAGTGGTTAGGACATTGCGTTGTGGTCGCAATAACCCAGGTTCGAATCCTGGTCATGGCATTCTCTTTTGATTCACTATAATAGAAACTGTTTTAGGTCATTGATATTAATTTTCAGCTCCTTTTTCTAACAGCTGTGATCGTCTAGTGTTTGGGACATTGCGTTGTGGTCGCAATAACCCAGGTTCGAATCCTGATCATGGCATTCTCTTTTGATTCAGTATAATAGAACCTGTTTTAGGTATTTGATATTAATTTTCAGCTACCTTTCCTAACTGCTGTGATCGCCTAGTGGTTAGGACATTGCGTTGTGGTCGCAATAACCCACGTTCGAATCCTGGTCATGGCATTGTCTTTTGATTCAGTATAATAGAAACTGTTTTAGGTATTTGATATTAATTTTCAGCTACTTTTTCTAACAGCTGTGATCGTCTAGTGGTTAGGACATTGCGTTGTGGTCGCAATAACCCAGGTTCGAATCCTGGTCCTGGCATTCTCTTTTGATTCAGCATAATAGAAACTGTTTTAGGTATTTGATATTAATTTTCAGCTACCTTTCCTAACTGCTGTGATCTTCTAGTGGTTAGGACATTGCGTTGTGGTCGCAATAACCCAGGTTCGAATCCTGGTCATGGCATTCTCTTTTGATTCACTATAATAGAAACTGTTTTAGGTATTTGATATTAATTTTCAGCTCCTTTTTCTAACAGCTGTGATCGTCTAGTGTTTGGGACATTGCGTTGTGGTCGCAATAACCCAGGTTCGAATCCTGGTGATGGCATTCTCTTTTGATTCAGTATAATAGAACCTGTTTTAGGTATTTGATATTAATTTTCAGCTACATTTCCTAACTGCTGTGATCGTCTAGTGGTTAGGACATGGCGTTGTGGTCGCAATAACCCAGGTTCGAATCCAGGTCATGGCATTCTCTTTTGATTCAGTATAATAGAAAATATTTTAGGTATTGGATATTAATTTTCAGCTATTTTTGTAACTGCTGTGATCGTCTAGTGGTTAGGACATTGCGTTGTGGTCGCAATAACCCAGGTTCGAATCCTGGTCATGGCATTCTCTTTTGATTCACTATAATAGAAACTGTTTTAGGTCATTGATATTAATTTTCAGCTCCTTTTTCTAACAGCTGTGATCGTCTAGTGTTTGGGACATTGCGTTGTGGTCGCAATAACCCAGGTTCGAATCCTGATCATGGCATTCTCTTTTGATTCAGTATAATAGAACCTGTTTTAGGTATTTGATATTAATTTTCAGCTACCTTTCCTAACTGCTGTGATCGCCTAGTGGTTAGGACATTGCGTTGTGGTCGCAATAACCCACGTTCGAATCCTGGTCATGGCATTGTCTTTTGATTCAGTATAATAGAACCTGTTTTAGGTATTGGATATTAATTTTCAGCTAATTTTCGTAACTACTGTGATCGTCTAGTGGTTAGGACATTGCGTTGTGGTCGCAATAACCCAGGTTCGAATCCTGGTAATGGCATTCTCTTTTGATTCAGTATAATAGAAACTGTTATAGGTATTGGATATTAATTTTCAGCTACTTTTCCTAACTGCTTTGATCGTCTAGTGGTTAGGACATTGCGTTGTGGTCGCAATAACCCAGGTTCGAATCCTGGTCATGGCATTCTCTTTTGATTCAGTATAATAGAAACTGTTTTAGGTATTTGATATTAATTTTCAGCTACATTTCCTAACTGCTGTGATCGTCTAGTGGTTAGGACATTGCGTTGTGGTCGCAATAACCCAGGTTCGAATCCTGCTCATGGTATTCTCTTTTGATTCAGCATAATAGAAAATGTTTTAGGTATTTGATATTAATTTTCAGCTACCTTTCCTAACTGCTGTGATCGCCTAGTGGTTAGGACATTACGTTGTGGTCGCAATAACCCAGGTTCGAATCCTGGTCATGGCATTCTCTTTTGATTCAGCATAATAGAAAATATTTTAGGTATTTGATATTGATTTTCAGCTACTTTTCCTAACTGCTGTGATCGTCTAGTGGTTAGGACATTGCGTTGTGGTCGCAATAACCCAAGTTCAAATCCTGGTCATGGCATTCTCTTTTGATTCACTATAATAGAAACTGTTTTAGGTATTTGATATTAATTTTCAGCTCTTTTTTCTAACAGCTGTGATCGTCTAGTGTTTGGGACATTGCGTTGTGGTCGCAATAACCCAGGTTCGAATCCTGGTCATGGCATTCTCTTTTGATTCAGTATAATAGAACCTGTTTTAGGTATTTGATATTAATTTTCAGCTACATTTCCTAACTGCTGTGATCGTCTAGTGGTTAGGACATTGCGTTGTGGTCGCAATAACCCAGGTTCGAATCCAGGTCATGGCATTCTCTTTTGATTCAGTATAATAGAAAATGTTTTAGGTATTTGATATTCATTTTCAGCTCCTTTTTCTAACAGCTGTGATCGTCTAGTGTTTAGGACATTGCGTTGTGGTCGCAATAACCCAGGTTCGAATCCTGGTCATGGCATTCTCTTTTGATTCAGCATAATAGAAAATGTTTTAGGTATTTGATATTAATTTTCAGCTACCTTTCCTAACTGCTGTGATCGTCTAGTGGTTAGGACATTGCGTTGTGGTCGCAATAACCCAGGTTCGAATCCTGGTCATGGCATTCTCTTTTGATTCAGTATAATAGAACCTGTTTTAGGTATTGGATATTAATTTTCAGCTACTTTTCGTAACTGCTGTGATCGCCTAGTGGTTAGGACATTGCGTTGTGGTCGCAATAACCCAGGTTCGAATCCTGGTCATGGCATTCTCTTTTGATTCAGTATAATAGAACCTGTTTTAGGTATTGGATATTAATTTTCAGCTACTTTTCCTAACTGCTGTGATCGTCTAGTGGTTAGGACATTGCGTTGTGGTCGCAATAACCCAGGTTCGAATCCTGGTCATGGCATTCTATTTTGATTCAGTATAATAGAAACTGTTTTAGGTATTTGATATTAATTTTCAGCTACATTTCCTAACTGCTGTGATCGTCTAGTGGTTAGGACATTGCGTTGTGGTCGCAATAACCCAGGTTCGAATCCTGGTCATGGCATTCTATTTTGATTCAGTATAATAGAAACTGTTTTAGGTATTTGATATTAATTTTCAGCTACATTTCCTAACTGCTGTGATCGTCTAGTGGTTAGGACATTGCGTTGTGGTCGCAATAACCCAGGTTCGAATCCTGGTCATGGCATCCTCTTTTGATTCAGTATAATAGAAACTCTTTTAGGTATTTGATATTAATTTCTAGCTCCATTTTTCTAACAGCTGTGATCGTCTAGTGGTTAGGACATTGCGTTGTGGTCCCAATAACCCAGGTTAGAATCCTGGTCATGGCATTCTCTTTTGATTCAGTATAATATAAACTGTTTTAGGTATTTGATATTAATTTTCAGCTCCTAACTGCTGTGATCGTCTAGTGGTTAGGACATTGCGTTGTGGTAGCAATAACCCAGGTTCGAATCCTGGTCATGGCATTCTCTTTTGATTCAGTATAATAGAACCTGTTTTAGGTATTGGATATTAATTTTCAGCTACTTTTCGTAACTGCTGTGATCGTCTAGTGCTTATGACATTGCGTTGTGGTCGCAATAACCCAGGTTCGAATCCTGGTCTTGGCATTCTCTTTTGATTCAGCATAATAGAAAATGTTTTAGGTATTTGATATTAATTTTCAGCTACCTTTCCTAACTGCTGTGATCATACAGTGGTTAGGACATTGCGTTGTGGTCGCGATAACCCAGGTTCGAATCCTGGTCATGGCATTCTCTTTTGATTCAGCATAATAGAAAATGTTTTAGGTATTTGATATTAATTTTCAGCTACCTTTCCTAAATTCTGTGATCGTCTAGTGGTTAGGACATTGCATTGTGGTCGCAATAACCCAGGTTCGAATCCTGGTCATGGCATTCTCTTTTGATTCACTATAATAGAAACTGTTTTAGGTATTTGATATTAATTTTCAGCAACCTTTCCTAACTGCTGTGATCGCCTAGTGGTTAGGACATTGCGTTGTGGTCGCAATAACCCAGGTTCGAATCCTGGTCATGGCATTGTCTTTTGATTCAGTATAATAGAACCTGTTTTAGGTATTGGATATTAATTTTCAGCTACTTTTCGTAACTACTGTGATCGTCTAGTGGTTAGGACATTGCGTTGTGGTCGCAATAACCCAGGTTCTAATCCTGGTCATGGCATTCTCTTTTGATTCAGTATAATAGAAACTGTTTAAGGTATTTGATATTAATTTTCAGCTACATTTCCTAACTGCTGTGATCGTCTAGTGGTTAGGACATTACGTTGTGGTCGCAATAACCCAGGTTCGAATCTTGGTCATGGCATTCTCTTTTGATTCAGCATAATAGAAAATATTTTAGGTATTTGATATTGATTTTCAGCTACCTTTCCTAACTGCTGTGATCGTCTAGTGGTTAGGACATTGCGTTGTGGTCGCAATAACCCAGGTTCAAATCCTGGTCATGGCATTCTCTTTTGATTCACTACAATAGAAACTGTTTTAGGTATTTGATATTAATTTTCAGCTCTTTTTTCTAACAGCTGTGATCGTCTAGTGTTTGGGACATTGCGTTGTGGTCGCAATAATCCAGGTTCGAATCCTGGTCATGGCATTCTCTTTTGATTCAGTATAATAGAACCTGTTTTAGGTATTTGATATTAATTTTCAGCTACATTTCCTAACTGCTGTGATCGTCTAGTGGTTAGGACATTGCGTTGTGGTCGCAATAACCCAGGTTCGAATCCAGGTCATGGCATTCTCTTTTGATTCAGTATAATAGAAAATGTTTTAGGTATTTGATATTAATTTTCAGCTCCTTTTTCTAACAGCTGTGATCGTCTAGTGTTTAGGACATTGCGTTGTGGTCGCAATAACCCAGGTTCGAATCCTGGTCATGGCATTCTCTTTTGATTCAGCATAATAGAAAATGTTTTAGGTATTTGATATTAATTTTCAGCTACCTTTCCTAACTGCTGTGATCGTCTAGTGTTTAGGACATTGCGTTGTGGTCGCAATAACCCAGGTTCGAATCCTGGTCATGGCATTCTCTTTTGATTCAGTATAATAGAACCTGTTTTAGGTATTGGATATTAATTTTCAGCTACTTTTCGTAACTGCTGTGATCGTCTAGCGGTTAGGACATTGCGTTGTGGTCGCAATAACCCAGGTTCGAATCCTGGTCATGGCATTCTCTTTGGATTCAGTATAATAGAAACTGTTTTAGGTATTTGATATTAATTTTCAGCTACATTTCCTAACTGCTGTGATCGTCTAGTGGTTAGGACATTGCGTTGTGGTCGCAATAACCCAGGTTCGAATCCTGGTCATGGCATCCTCTTTTGATTCAGTATAATAGAAACTCTTTTAGGTATTTGATATTAATTTCTAGCTCGATTTTTCTAACAGCTGTGATCGTCTAGTGGTTAGGACATTGCGTTGTGGTCGCAATAACCCAGGTTCGAATCCTGGTCATTGCATTCTCTTTTGATTCAGTATAATAGAAACTGTTTTAGGTATTTGATATTAATTTTCAGCTACCTTTCCTAACTGCTGTGATCGTCTAGTGTTTAGGACATTGCGTTGTGGTCGCAATAACCCAGGTTCGAATCCTGGTCATGGCATCCTCTTTTTTATTCAGTATAATAGAAACTCTTTTAGGTATTTGATATTAATTTCTAGCTCCATTTTTCTAACAGCTGTGATCGTCTAGTGGTTAGGACATTGCGTTGTGGTCGCAATAACCCAGGTTCGAATCCTGGTCATGGCATTCTCTTTTGATTCAGTATAATAGAAACTGTTTTAGGTATTTGATATTAATTTTCAGCTACCTTTCCTAACTGCTGTGATCGTCTAGTGGTTAGGAGTTAGGACATTGCGTTGTGGTCGCAATAACCCAGGTTCGAATCCTGCTCATGGCATTTTCTTTTGATTTAGCATAATAGAACCTGTTTTAGATATTGGATATTAATTTTCAGCTACTTTTCGTAACTGCTGTGATCGTCTAGTGGTTAGCACATTGCGTTGTGGTCGCAATAACCCAGGTTCGAATCTTGGTCATGGCATTCTCTTTTGATTCAGCATAATAGAAAATATTTTAGGTATTTGATATTGATTTTCAGCTACCTTTCCTAACTGCTGTGATCGTCTAGTGGTTAGGACATTGCGTTGTGGTCGCAATAACCCAGGTTCGAATCCTGGTCATTGCATTCTCTTTTGATTCAGTATAATAGAAACTGTTTTAGGTATTTGATATTAATTTTCAGCTACCTTTCCTAACTGCTGTGATCGTCTAGTGTTTAGGACATTGCGTTGTGGTCGCAATAACCCAGGTTCGAATCCTGGTCATGGCATCCTCTTTTTTATTCAGTATAATAGAAACTCTTTTAGGTATTTGATATTAATTTCTAGCTCCATTTTTCTAACAGCTGTGATCGTCTAGTGGTTAGGACATTGCGTTGTGGTCGCAATAACCCAGGTTCGAATCCTGGTCATGGCATTCTCTTTTGATTCACTATAATAGAAACTGTTTTAGGTATTTGATATTAATTTTCAGCTCCTTTTTCTAACAGCTGTGATCGTCTAGTGTTTGGGACATTGCGTTGTGGTCGCAATAACCCAGGTTCGAATCCTGATCATGGCATTCTCTTTTGATTCAGTATAATAGAAACTGTTTTAGGTATTTGATATTAATTTTCAGCTACCTTTCCTAACAGCTGTGATCGTCTAGTGGTTAGGACATTGCGTTGTGGTCGCAATAACCCAGGTTCGAATCCTGGTCATGGCATTCTCTTTTGATTCAGTATAATAGAAACTCTTTTAGGTATTTGATATTAATTTCTAGCTCCATTTTTCTAACAGCTGTGATCGTCTAGTGGTTAGGACATTGCGTTGTGGTCGCAATAACCCAGGTTCGAATCCTGGTCATGGCATTCTCTTTTGATTCAGTATAATAGAACCTGTTTTAGGTATTGGATATTAATTTTCAGCTACTTTTTCTAACAGCTGTGATCGTCTAGTGGTTGGGACATTGCGTTGTGGTCGCAATAACCCACGTTCGAATCCTGGTCCTGGCATTCTCTTTTGATTCAGCATAATAGAAACTGTTTTAGGTATTTGATATTAATTTTCAGCTACCTTTCCTAACTGCTGTGATCGTCTAGTGGTTAGGACATTGCGTTGTGGTCGCAATAACCCAGGTTCGAATCCTGGTCATGGCATTCTCTTTTGATTCACTATAATAGAAACTGTTTTAGGTATTTGATATTAATTTTCAGCTCCTTTTTCTAACAGCTGTGATCGTCTAGTGTTTGGGACATTGCGTTGTGGTCGCAATAACCCAGGTTCGAATCCTGGTGATGGCATTCTCTTTTGATTCAGTATAATAGAACCTGTTTTAGGTATTTGATATTAATTTTCAGCTACATTTCCTAACTGCTGTGATCGTCTAGTGGTTAGGGCATTGCGTTGTGGTCGCAATAACCCAGGTTCGAATCCAGGTCATGGCATTCTCTTTTGATTCAGTATAATAGAAAATATTTTAGGTATTGGATATTAATTTTCAGCTACTTTTCGTAACTGCTGTGATCGTCTAGTGGTTAGGACATTGCGTTGTGGTCGCAATAACCCAGGTTCGAATCCTGGTCATGGCATTCTCTTTTGATTCAGTATAATAGAAACTGTTTTAGGTATTTAATATTAATTTTCAGCTACATTTCCTAACTGCTGTGATCGTCTAATGGTTAGGGCATTGCGTTGTGGTCGCAATAACCCAGGTTCGAATCCAGGTCATGGCATTCTCTTTTGATTCAGTATAATAGAAAATATTTTAGGTATTGGATATTAATTTTCAGCTACTTTTCGTAACTGCTGTGATCGTCTAGTGGTTAGGACATTGCGTTGTGGTCGCAATAACCCAGGTTCGAATCCTGGTCATGGCATTCTCTTTTGATTCACTATAATAGAAACTGTTTTAGGTATTTGATATTAATTTTCAGCTCCTTTTTCTAACAGCTGTGATCGTCTAGTGTTTGGGACATTGCGTTGTGGTCGCAATAACCCAGGTTCGAATCCTGATCATGGCATTCTCTTTTGATTCAGTATAATAGAAACTGTTTTAGGTATTTGATATTAATTTTCAGCTACCTTTTCTAACAGCTGTGATCGTCTAGTGGTTAGGACATTGCGTTGTGGTCGCAATAACCCAGGTTCGAATCCTGGTCATGGCATTCTCTTTTGATTCAGTATAATAGAACCTGTTTTAGGTATTTGATATTAATTTTCAGCTACATTTCCTAACTGCTGTGATCGTCTAGTGGTTAGGACATTGCGTTGTGGTCGCAATAACCCAGGTTCGAATCCAGGTCATGGCATTCTCTTTTGATTCAGTATAATAGAAAATATTTTAGGTATTGGATATTAATTTTCAGCTACTTTTCGTAACTGCTGTGATCGTCTAGTGGTTAGGACATTGCGTTGTGGTCGCAATAACCCAGGTTCGAATCCTGGTCATGGCATTCTCTTTTGATTCACTATAATAGAAACTGTTTTAGGTATTTGATATTAATTTTCAGCTCCTTTTTCTAACAGCTGTGATCGTCTAGTGTTTGGGACATTGCGTTGTGGTCGCAATAACCCAGGTTCGAATCCTGATCATGGCATTCTCTTTTGATTCAGTATAATAGAAACTGTTTTAGGTATTTGATATTAATTTTCAGCTACATTTCCTAACTGCTGTGATCGTCTAGTGGTTAGGACATTGCGTTGTGGTCGCAATAACCCAGGTTCGAATCCAGGTCATGGCATTCTCTTTTGATTCAGTATAATAGAAAATGTTTTAGGTATTTGATATTAATTTTCAGCTCCTTTTTCTAACAGCTGTGATCGTCTAGTGTTTAGGACATTGTGTTGTGGTCGCAATAACCCAGGTTCGAATCCTGGTCATGGCATTCTCTTTTGATTCAGTATAATAGAAACTGTTTTAGGTATTTGATATTAATTTTCAGCTACATTTCCTAACTGCTGTGATCGTCTAGTGGTTAGGACATTGCGTTGTGGTCGCAATAACCCAGGTTCGAATCCTGGTCATTGCATTCTCTTTTGATTCAGTATAATAGAAACTGTTTTAGGTATTTGATATTAATTTTCAGCTACCTTTCCTAACTGCTGTGATCGTCTAGTGTTTAGGACATTGCGTTGTGGTCGCAATAACCCAGGTTCGAATCCTGGTCATGGCATCCTCTTTTTTATTCAGTATAATAGAAACTCTTTTAGGTATTTGATATTAATTTCTAGCTCTATTTTTCTAACAGCTGTGATCGTCTAGTGGTTAGGACATTGCGTTGTGGTCGCAATAACCCAGGTTCGAATCCTGGTCATGGCATTCTCTTTTGATTCAGTATAATAGAAACTGTTTTAGGTATTTGATATTAATTTTCAGCTACCTTTCCTAACTGCTGTGATCGTCTAGTGGTTAGGAGTTAGGACATTGCGTTGTGGTCGCAATAACCCAGGTTCGAATCCTGCTCATGGCATTTTCTTTTGATTTAGCATAATAGAACCTGTTTTAGATATTGGATATTAATTTTCAGCTACTTTTCGTAACTGCTGTGATCGTCTAGTGGTTAGGACATTGCGTTGTGGTCGCAATAACCCAGGTTCGAATCCTGGTCATGGCATTCTTATTTCATTCAGTATAATAGAACCTGTTTTAGGTATTTGATATAAATTTTCAGCTACATTTGCTAACTGCTGTGATCGTCTAGTGGTTAGGAAATTGCGTTGTGGTCGCAATAACCCAGGTTCGAATCCTGGTCATGGCATTTTCTTTTGATTCAGTATAATAGAAACTGTCTCTTTTGATTCAGTATAATAGAAACTGTTTTAAGTATTTGATATTAATTTCCAGCTCCATTTTTCTAACAGCTGTGATCGTCTAGTGGTTAGGACATTGCGTTGTGGTCGCAATAACCCAGGTTCTGGTCATGGCATTGTCTTTTGATTCAGTATAATAGAAACTGTTTTAGGTATTTGATATTAATTTTCAGCTACCTTTCCTAACTGCTGTGATCGTCTAGTGGTTAGGAGTTAGGACATTGCGTTGTGGTCGCAATAACCCAGGTTCGAATCCTGCTCATGGCATTTTCTTTTGATTTAGCATAATAGAACCTGTTTTAGATATTGGATATTAATTTTCAGCTACTTTTCGTAACTGCTGTGATCGTCTAGTGGTTAGGACATTGCGTTGTGGTCGCAATAACCCAGGTTCGAATCCTGGTCATGGCATTCTTATTTCATTCAGTATAATAGAACCTGTTTTAGGTATTTGATATAAATTTTCAGCTACATTTGCTAACTGCTGTGATCGTCTAGTGGTTAGGAAATTGCGTTGTGGTCGCAATAACCCAGGTTCGAATCCTGGTCATGGCATTTTCTTTTGATTCAGTATAATAGAAACTGTCTCTTTTGATTCAGTATAATAGAAACTGTTTTAAGTATTTGATATTAATTTCCAGCTCCATTTTTCTAACAGCTGTGATCGTCTAGTGGTTAGGACATTGCGTTGTGGTCGCAATAACCCAGGTTCTGGTCATGGCATTGTCTTTTGATTCAGTATAATATAAACTGTTTTAGGTATTTGATAATAATTTTCAGCTAGTTTTCCTAACTGCTGCGATCGTCTAGTGGTTAGGACATTGCGTTGTGGTCGCAATAACCCAGGTTCGAATCCTGGTCATGGCATTCTCTTTTGATTCAGCATAATAGAAAATGTTTTAGGTATTTGATATTAATTTTCAGCTACCTTTCCTAACTGCTGTGATCGTCTAGTGGTTAGGACATTGCGTTGTGGTCGCAATAACCCAGGTTCGAATCCTGGTCATGGCATTCTTATTTCATTCAGTATAATATAACCTGTTTTAGGTATTTGATATAAATTTTCAGCTACATTTCCTAACTGCTGTGATCGTCTAGTGGTTAGGACATTGCGTTGTGGTCGCAATAACCCAGGTTCGAATCCTGGTCATGGCATCCTCTTTTGATTCAGTATAATAGAAACTGTTTTAGGTATTTGATATTAATTTCCAGCTCCATTTTTCTAACAGCTGTGATCGTCTAGTGGTTAGGACATTGCGTTGTGGTCGCAATAACCCAGGTTCGAATCCTGGTCATGGCATCCTCTTTTTTATTCAGTATAATAGAAACTCTTTTAGGTATTTGATATTAATTTCTAGCTCCATTTTTCTAACAGCTGTGATCGTCTAGTGGTTAGGACATTGCGTTGTGGTCGCAATAACCCAGGTTCGAATCCTGGTCATGGCATTCTCTTTTGATTCAGTATAATAGAAACTGTTTTAGGTATTTGATATTAATTTTCAGCTACCTTTCCTAACTGCTGTGATCGTCTAGTGGTTAGGAGTTAGGACATTGCGTTGTGGTCGCAATAACCCAGGTTCGAATCCTGCTCATGGCATTTTCTTTTGATTTAGCATAATAGAACCTGTTTTAGATATTGGATATTAATTTTCAGCTACTTTTCGTAACTGCTGTGATCGTCTAGTGGTTAGGACATTGCGTTGTGCTCGCAATAACCCAGGTTCGAATCTTGGTCATGGCATTCTCTTTTGATTCAGCATAATAGAAAATATTTTAGGTATTTGATATTGATTTTCAGCTACCTTTCCTAACTGCTGTGATCGTCTAGTGGTTAGGACATTGCGTTGTGGTCGCAATAACCCAGGTTCGAATCCTGGTCATTGCATTCTCTTTTGATTCAGTATAATAGAAACTGTTTTAGGTATTTGATATTAATTTTCAGCTACCTTTCCTAACTGCTGTGATCGTCTAGTGTTTAGGACATTGCGTTGTGGTCGCAATAACCCAGGTTCGAATCCTGGTCATGGCATCCTCTTTTTTATTCAGTATAATAGAAACTCTTTTAGGTATTTGATATTAATTTCTAGCTCCATTTTTCTAACAGCTGTGATCGTCTAGTGGTTAGGACATTGCGTTGTGGTCGCAATAACCCAGGTTCGAATCCTGGTCATGGCATTCTCTTTTGATTCACTATAATAGAAACTGTTTTAGGTATTTGATATTAATTTTCAGCTCCTTTTTCTAACAGCTGTGATCGTCTAATGTTTGGGACATTGCGTTGTGGTCGCAATAACCCAGGTTCGAATCCTGGACATGGCAACCTCTTTTGATTCAGTATAATAGAAACTCTTTTAGGTATTTGATATTAATTTCTAGCTCCATTTTTCTAACAGCTGTGATCGTCTAGTGGTTAGGACATTGCGTTGTGGTCGCAATAACCCAGGTTCGAATCCTGGTCAGGGCATTCTCTTTTGATTCAGTATAATAAAACCTGTTTGAGGTATTTGATATTAATTTTCAGCTACCTTTCCTAACTGCTGTGATCGTCTAGTGGTTAGGACATTGCGTTGTGGTCGCAATAACCCAGGTTCGAATCCTGGTCATGGCATTCTCTTTTGATTCAGTATAATAGAAACTGTTTTAGGTATTTTATATTAATTTTCAGCTACATTTCCTAACTGCTGTGATCGTCTAGTGGTTAGGACATTGCGTTGTGGTAGCAATAACCCAGGTTCGAATCCTGGACATGGCAACCTCTTTTGATTCAGTATAATAGAAACTCTTTTAGGTATTTGATATTAATTTCTAGCTCCATTTTTCTAACAGCTGTGATCGTCTAGTGGTTAGGACATTGCCTTGTGTTCGCAATAACCCAGGTTCGAATCCTGGTCATGGCATTCTCTTTTGATTCAGCATAATAGAAAATGTTTTAGGTATTTGATATTAATTTTCAGCTACCTTTCCTAACTGCTGTGATCGTCTAGTGGTTAGGACATTGCGTTGTGGTCGCAATAACCCAGGTTCGAATCCTGGTCATGGCATTCTCTTTTGATTCAGTATAATAGAAACTGTTTTAGGTATTTTATATTAATTTTCAGCTACATTTCCTAACTGCTGTGATCGTCTAGTGGTTAGGACATTGCGTTGTGGTAGCAATAACCCAGGTTCGAATCCTGGACATGGCAACCTCTTTTGATTCAGTATAATAGAAACTCTTTTAGGTATTTGATATTAATTTCTAGCTCCATTTTTCTAACAGCTGTGATCGTCTAGTGGTTAGGACATTGCGTTGTGGTCGCAATAACCCAGGTTCGAATCCTGGTCAGGGCATTCTCTTTTGATTCAGTATAATAAAACCTGTTTGAGGTATTTGATATTAATTTTCAGCTACATTTCCTAACTGCTGTGATCGTCTAGTGGTTAGGACATTGCGTTGTGGTCGCAATAACCCAGGTTCGAATCCTGGTCATGGCATCCTCTTTTGATTCAGTATAATAGAAACTGTTTTATGTATTTGATATTAATTTCCAGCTACTTTTCGTAACTGCTGTGATCGTCTAGTGGTTAGGACATTGCGTTGTGGTCGCAATAACCCAGGTTCGAATCCTGGTCATGGCATTCTCTTTTGATTCACTATAATAGAAACTGTTATAGGTATTTGATATTAATTTTCAGCTCCTTTTTCTAACAGCTGTGATCGTTTAGTGTTTGGGACATTGCGTTGTGGTCGCAATAACCCAGGTTCGAATCCTGATCATGGCATTCTCTTATGATTCAGTATAATAGAAACTGTTTTAGGTATTTGATATTAATTTTCAGCTACCTTTCCTAACAGCTGTGATCGTCTAGTGGTTAGTACATTGCGTTGTGGTCGCAATAACCCAGGTTCGAATCCTGGTCATGGCATTCTCTTTTGATTCAGTATAATAGAAACTCTTTTAGGTATTTGATATTAATTTCTAGCTCCATTTTTCTAACAGCTGTGATCGTCTAGTGGTTAGGACATTGCGTTGTGGTCGCAATAACCCAGGTTCGAATCCTGGTCATGGCATTCTCTTTTGATTCAGTATAATAGAAACTGTTTTAGGTATTTGATATTAATTTTCAGCTACTTTTCGTAACTGCTGTGATCGTCTAGTGGTTAGGACATTGCGTTGTGGTCGCAATAACCCAGGTTCGAATCCTGGTCATGGCATTCTTTTGATTCAGCATAATAGAAACTGTTTTAGGTATTTGATATTAATTTTCAGCTACCTTTCCTAACTGCTGTGATCGTCTAGTGGTTAGGACATTGCGTTGTGGTCGCAATAACCCAGGTTCGAATCATGGTCATGGCATTCTCTTTTGATTCACTATAATAGAAACTGTTTTAGGTATTTGATATTAATTTTCAGCTCCTTTTTCTAACAGCTGTGATCGTATAGTGTTTGGGACATTGCGTTGTGGTCGCTATAACCCAGGTTCGAATCCTGGTCATGGCATTCTCTTTTGATTCAGTATAGTAGAACCTGTTTTAGGTATTTGATATTAATTTTCAGCTACATTTCCTAACTGCTGTGATCGTCTAGTGGTTAGGACATTGCGTTGTGGTCGCAATAACCCAGGTTCGAATCCAGGTCATGGCATTCTCTTTTGATTCAGTACAATAGAAAATATTTTAGGTATTGGATATTAATTTTCAGCTACTTTTCGTAACTGCTGTGATCGTCTAGTGGTTAGGACATTGCGTTGTGGTCGCAATAACCCAGGTTCGAATCCTGGTCATGGCATTCTCTTTTGATTCAGCATAATAGAAAATGTTTTAGGTATTTGATATTAATTTTCAGCTACCTTTCCTAACTGCTGTGATCGTCTAGTGGTTAGGACATTGCGTTGTGGTCGCAATAACCCAGGTTCGAATCCTGGTCATGGCATTCTCTTTTGATTCAGTATAATAGAAACTGTTTTAGGTATTTGATATTAATTTTCAGCTACATTTTCCAACTGCTGTGATCTTCTAGTGGTTAGGACATTGCGTTGTGGTCGCAATAACCCAGGTTCGAATCCTGGACATGGCAACCTCTTTTGATTCAGTATAATAGAAACTCTTTTAGGTATTTGATATTAATTTCTAGCTCCATTTTTCTAACAGCTGTGATCGTCTAGTGGTTAGGACATTGCGTTGTGGTCGCAATAATCCTGGTCATGGCATTCTCTTTTGATTCAGTATAATAAAACCTGTTTTAGGTATTTGATATTAATTTTCAGCTACATTTCCTAACTGCTGTGATCGTCTAGTGGTTAGGACATTGCGTTGTGGTCGCAATAACCCAGGTTCGAATCCTGGTCATGTCATCCTCTTTTGATTCAGTATAATAGAAACTGTTTTATGTATTTGATATTAATTTCCAGCTACTTTTCGTAACTGCTGTGATCGTCTAGTGGTTAGAACATTGGGTTGTGGTCGCAATAACCCAGGTTCGAATCCTGGTAATGGCATTATCTTTTGATTCGGCATAATAGAAAATGTTTTAGGTATTTGATATTAATTTTCAGCTACCTTTCCTAACTGCTGTGATCGTCTAGTGGTTAGGACATTGCGTTGTGGTCGCAATAACCCAGGTTCGAATCCTGGTCATGGCATTCTCTTTTGATTCAGTATAATAAAAACTGTTTTAGGTATTTGATATTAATTTTTAGCTACTTTTCGTAACTACTGTGATCGTCTAGTGGTTAGGACATTGCGTTGTGGTCGCAATAACCCAGGTTCGAATCCTGGTCATGGAATTCTCTTTTGATTCAGCATAATAGAAACTGTTTTAGGTATTGGATATTCATTTTCAGCTACTTTTCGTAACTGCTGTGATCGTCTAGTGGTTAGGACATTGGGTTGTGGTCGCAATAAACCAGGTTCGAATCCTGGTCATGGCATTCTCTTTTGATTCAGTATAATAGAACCTGTTTTAGGTATTGGATATTAATTTTCAGATAGATTTCCTAACTGATGTGATCGTCTAGTGGTTAGGACATTGCGTTGTGGTCGCAATAACCCAGGTTCAAATCCTGGTCATGGCATTCTCTTTTGATTCAGCATAATAGAAAATGTTTTAGGTATTTGATATTAATTTTCAGCTACCTTTCCTAACTGCTGTGATCTCCTACTGGTTATAGGACATTGCCTTGTGTTCGCAATAACCCAGGTTCGAATCCTGGTCATGGCATTCTCTTTTGATTCAGTATAATAGAAAAATGTTTTAGGTATTTGATATTAATTTTCAGCTACCTTTCCTAACTGCTGTGATCGTCTAGTGGTTAGGACATTGCGTTGTGGTCGCAATAACCCAGGTTCGAATCCTGCTCATGGCATTCTCTTTTGATTCAGTATAATAGAACCTGTTTTAGGTATTTGATATTAATTTTCAGCTACCTTTCCTAACTGCTGTGATCGCCTAGTGGTTAGGACATTGCGTTGTGGTCGCAATAACCCACGTTCGAATCCTGGTCATGGCATTGTCTTTTGATTCAGTATAATAGAACCTGTTTTAGGTATTGGATATTAATTTTCAGCTACTTTTCGTAACTACTGTGATCGTCTAGTGGTTAGGACATTGCGTTGTGGTCGCAATAACCCAGGTTCGAATCCTGGTAATGGCATTCTCTTTTGATTCAGTATAATAGAAACTGTTATAGGTATTGGATATTAATTTTCAGCTACTTTTCCTAACTGCTTTGATCGTC
Source organism: Crossaster papposus (assembly GCA_037893245.1). NCBI lineage: Eukaryota > Metazoa > Echinodermata > Asteroidea > Velatida > Solasteridae > Crossaster > Crossaster papposus. The sequence continues at coordinate 2,106,864 of JBAIAA010000007.1, read as the reverse complement.
TAGTGGTTAGGACATTGCGTTGTGGTCGCAATAATCCAGGTTCGAATCCTGGTCATGGCATTCTCTTTTGATTCAGTATAATAGAAACTGTTTTAGGTATTTGATATTAATTTTCAGCTACACTTCCTAACTGCTGTGATCGTCTAGTGGTTAGGACATTGCGTTGTGGTCGCAATAACCCAGGTTCGAATCCTGGTCAAGGCATTCTCTTTTAATTCAGTATAATAGAACCTGTTTTAGGTATTTGATATTAATTTTCAGCTACTTTTCGTAACTGCTGTGATCGTCTAGCGGTTAGGACATTGCGTTGTGGTCGCAATAACCCAGGTTCGAATCCTGGTCAAGGCATTCTATTTTGATTCAGTATAATAGAAACTGTTTTAGGTATTTGATATTAATTTTCAGCTACATTTCCTAACTGCTGTGATCGTCTAGTGGTTAGGACATTGCGTTGTGGTCGCAATAACCCAGGTTCAAATCCTGGTCATGGCATTCTCTTTTGATTCAGCATAATAGAAAATGTTTTAGGTATTTGATATTAATTTTCAGCTACCTTTCCTAACTGCTGTGATCTCCTACTGGTTATAGGACATTGCCTTGTGTTCGCAATAACCCAGGTTCGAATCCTGGTCATGGCATTCTCTTTTGATTCAGTATAATAGAAAAATGTTTTAGGTATTTGATATTAATTTTCAGCTACCTTTCCTAACTGCTGTGATCGTCTAGTGGTTAGGACATTGCGTTGTGGTCGCAATAACCCAGGTTCGAATCCTGCTCATGGCATTCTCTTTTGATTCAGTATAATAGAACCTGTTTTAGGTATTTGATATTAATTTTCAGCTACCTTTCCTAACTGCTGTGATCGCCTAGTGGTTAGGACATTGCGTTGTGGTCGCAATAACCCACGTTCGAATCCTGGTCATGGCATTGTCTTTTGATTCAGTATAATAGAACCTGTTTTAGGTATTTGATATTAATTTTCAGCTACATTTCCTAACTGCTGTGATCGTCTAGTGGTTAGGACATTGCGTTGTGGTCGCAATAACCCAGGTTCGAATCCTGGTCATGGCATTCTCTTTTGATTCAGCATAATAGAAAATGTTTTAGGTATTTGATATTAATTTTCAGCTACCTTTCCTAACTGCTGTGATCGTCTAGTGGTTAGGACATTGCGTTGTGGTCGCAATAACCCAGGTTCGAATCCTGGTCATGGCATTCTCTTTTGATTCAGTATAATAGAAACTGTTTTAGGTATTTTATATTAATTTTCAGCTACATTTCCTAACTGCTGTGATCGTCTAGTGGTTAGGACATTGCGTTGTGGTAGCAATAACCCAGGTTCGAATCCTGGACATGGCAACCTCTTTTGATTCAGTATAATAGAAACTCTTTTAGGTATTTGATATTAATTTCTAGCTCCATTTTTCTAACAGCTGTGATCGTCTAGTGGTTAGGACATTGCGTTGTGGTCGCAATAACCCAGGTTCGAATCCTGGTCAGGGCATTCTCTTTTGATTCAGTATAATAAAACCTGTTTGAGGTATTTGATATTAATTTTCAGCTACATTTCCTAACTGCTGTGATCGTCTAGTGGTTAGGACATTGCGTTGTGGTCGCAATAACCCAGGTTCGAATCCTGGTCATGGCATCCTCTTTTGATTCAGTATAATAGAAACTGTTTTATGTATTTGATATTAATTTCCAGCTACTTTTCGTAACTGCTGTGATCGTCTAGTGGTTAGGACATTGCGTTGTGGTCGCAATAACCCAGGTTCGAATCCTGGTCATGGCATTCTCTTTTGATTCACTATAATAGAAACTGTTATAGGTATTTGATATTAATTTTCAGCTCCTTTTTCTAACAGCTGTGATCGTTTAGTGTTTGGGACATTGCGTTGTGGTCGCAATAACCCAGGTTCGAATCCTGATCATGGCATTCTCTTATGATTCAGTATAATAGAAACTGTTTTAGGTATTTGATATTAATTTTCAGCTACCTTTCCTAACAGCTGTGATCGTCTAGTGGTTAGGACATTGCGTTGTGGTCGCAATAACCCAGGTTCGAATCCTGGTCATGGCATTCTCTTTTGATTCAGTATAATAGAAACTCTTTTAGGTATTTGATATTAATTTCTAGCTCCATTTTTCTAACAGCTGTGATCGTCTAGTGGTTAGGACATTGCGTTGTGGTCGCAATAACCCAGGTTCGAATCCTGGTCATGGCATTCTCTTTTGATTCAGTATAATAGAAACTGTTTTAGGTATTTGATATTAATTTTCAGCTACTTTTCGTAACTGCTGTGATCGTCTAGTGGTTAGGACATTGCGTTGTGGTCGCAATAACCCAGGTTCGAATCCTGGTCATGGCATTCTTTTGATTCAGCATAATAGAAACTGTTTTAGGTATTTGATATTAATTTTCAGCTACCTTTCCTAACTGCTGTGATCGTCTAGTGGTTAGGACATTGCGTTGTGGTCGCAATAACCCAGGTTCGAATCATGGTCATGGCATTCTCTTTTGATTCACTATAATAGAAACTGTTTTAGGTATTTGATATTAATTTTCAGCTCCTTTTTCTAACAGCTGTGATCGTATAGTGTTTGGGACATTGCGTTGTGGTCGCTATAACCCAGGTTCGAATCCTGGTCATGGCATTCTCTTTTGATTCAGTATAGTAGAACCTGTTTTAGGTATTTGATATTAATTTTCAGCTACATTTCCTAACTGCTGTGATCGTCTAGTGGTTAGGACATTGCGTTGTGGTCGCAATAACCCAGGTTCGAATCCAGGTCATGGCATTCTCTTTTGATTCAGTACAATAGAAAATATTTTAGGTATTGGATATTAATTTTCAGCTACTTTTCGTAACTGCTGTGATCGTCTAGTGGTTAGGACATTGCGTTGTGGTCGCAATAACCCAGGTTCGAATCCTGGTCATGGCATTCTCTTTTGATTCAGCATAATAGAAAATGTTTTAGGTATTTGATATTAATTTCTAGCTCCATTTTTCTAACAGCTGTGATCGTCTAGTGGTTAGGACATTGCGTTGTGGTCGCAATAACCCAGGTTCGAATCCTGGTCATGGCATTCTCTTTTGATTCAGTATAATAGAAACTGTTTTAGGTATTTGATATTAATTTTCAGCTACTTTTCGTAACTGCTGTGATCGTCTAGTGGTTAGGACATTGCGTTGTGGTCGCAATAACCCAGGTTCGAATCCTGGTCATGGCATTCTTTTGATTCAGCATAATAGAAACTGTTTTAGGTATTTGATATTAATTTTCAGCTACCTTTCCTAACTGCTGTGATCGTCTAGTGGTTAGGACATTGCGTTGTGGTCGCAATAACCCAGGTTCGAATCATGGTCATGGCATTCTCTTTTGATTCACTATAATAGAAACTGTTTTAGGTATTTGATATTAATTTTCAGCTCCTTTTTCTAACAGCTGTGATCGTATAGTGTTTGGGACATTGCGTTGTGGTCGCTATAACCCAGGTTCGAATCCTGGTCATGGCATTCTCTTTTGATTCAGTATAGTAAAACCTGTTTTAGGTATTTGATATTAATTTTCAGCTACATTTCCTAACTGCTGTGATCGTCTAGTGGTTAGGACATTGCGTTGTGGTCGCAATAACCCAGGTTCGAATCCAGGTCATGGCATTCTCTTTTGATTCAGTACAATAGAAAATATTTTAGGTATTGGATATTAATTTTCAGCTACTTTTCGTAACTGCTGTGATCGTCTAGTGGTTAGGACATTGCGTTGTGGTCGCAATAACCCAGGTTCGAATCCTGGTCATGGCATTCTCTTTTGATTCAGCATAATAGAAAATGTTTTAGGTATTTGATATTAATTTTCAGCTACCTTTCCTAACTGCTGTGATCGTCTAGTGGTTAGGACATTGCGTTGTGGTCGCAATAACCCAGGTTCGAATCCTGGTCATGGCATTCTCTTTTGATTCAGTATAATAGAAACTGTTTTAGGTATTTGATATTAATTTTCAGCTACATTTTCCAACTGCTGTGATCGTCTAGTGGTTAGGACATTGCGTTGTGGTCGCAATAACCCAGGTTCGAATCCTGGACATGGCAACCTCTTTTGATTCAGTATAATAGAAACTCTTTTAGGTATTTGATATTAATTTCTAGCTCCATTTTTCTAACAGCTGTGATCGTCTAGTGGTTAGGACATTGCGTTGTGGTCGCAATAATCCTGGTCATGGCATTCTCTTTTGATTCAGTATAATAAAACCTGTTTTAGGTATTTGATATTAATTTTCAGCTACATTTCCTAACTGCTGTGATCGTCTAGTGGTTAGGACATTGCGTTGTGGTCGCAATAACCCAGGTTCGAATCCTGGTCATGTCATCCTCTTTTGATTCAGTATAATAGAAACTGTTTTATGTATTTGATATTAATTTCCAGCTACTTTTCGTAACTGCTGTGATCGTCTAGTGGTTAGAACATTGGGTTGTGGTCGCAATAACCCAGGTTCGAATCCTGGTAATGGCATTATCTTTTGATTCGGCATAATAGAAAATGTTTTAGGTATTTGATATTAATTTTCAGCTACCTTTCCTAACTGCTGTGATCGTCTAGTGGTTAGGACATTGCGTTGTGGTCGCAATAACCCAGGTTCGAATCCTGGTCATGGCATTCTCTTTTGATTCAGTATAATAGAAACTGTTTTAGGTATTTGATATTAATTTTTAGCTACTTTTCGTAACTACTGTGATCGTCTAGTGGTTAGGACATTGCGTTGTGGTCGCAATAACCCAGGTTCGAATCCTGGTCATGGAATTCTCTTTTGATTCAGCATAATAGAAACTGTTTTAGGTATTGGATATTCATTTTCAGCTACTTTTCGTAACTGCTGTGATCGTCTAGTGGTTAGGACATTGGGTTGTGGTCGCAATAACCCAGGTTCGAATCCTGGTCATGGCATTCTCTTTTGATTCAGTATAATAGAACCTGTTTTAGGTATTGGATATTAATTTTCAGATAGATTTCCTAACTGCTGTGATCGTCTAGTGGTTAGGACATTGCGTTGTGGTCGCAATAACCCAGGTTCAAATCCTGGTCATGGCATTCTCTTTTGATTCAGCATAATAGAAAATGTTTTAGGTATTTGATATTAATTTTCAGCTACCTTTCCTAACTGCTGTGATCTCCTACTGGTTATAGGACATTGCCTTGTGTTCGCAATAACCCAGGTTCGAATCCTGGTCATGGCATTCTCTTTTGATTCAGTATAATAGAAAAATGTTTTAGGTATTTGATATTAATTTTCAGCTACCTTTCCTAACTGCTGTGATCGTCTAGTGGTTAGGACATTGCGTTGTGGTCGCAATAACCCAGGTTCGAATCCTGCTCATGGCATTCTCTTTTGATTCAGTATAATAGAACCTGTTTTAGGTATTTGATATTAATTTTCAGCTACCTTTCCTAACTGCTGTGATCGCCTAGTGGTTAGGACATTGCGTTGTGGTCGCAATAACCCACGTTCGAATCCTGGTCATGGCATTGTCTTTTGATTCAGTATAATAGAACCTGTTTTAGGTATTGGATATTAATTTTCAGCTACTTTTCGTAACTACTGTGATCGTCTAGTGGTTAGGACATTGCGTTGTGGTCGCAATAACCCAGGTTCGAATCCTGGTAATGGCATTCTCTTTTGATTCAGTATAATAGAAACTGTTATAGGTATTGGATATTAATTTTCAGCTACTTTTCCTAACTGCTTTGATCGTCTAGTGGTTAGGACATTGCGTTGTGGTCGCAATAATCCAGGTTCGAATCCTGGTCATGGCATTCTCTTTTGATTCAGTATAATAGAAACTGTTTTAGGTATTTGATATTAATTTTCAGCTACATTTCCTAACTGCTGTGATCGTCTAGTGGTTAGGACATTGCGTTGTGGTCGCAATAACCCAGGTTCGAATCCTGGTCAAGGCATTCTCTTTTAATTCAGTATAATAGAACCTGTTTTAGGTATTTGATATTAATTTTCAGCTACTTTTCGTAACTGCTGTGATCGTCTAGCGGTTAGGACATTGCGTTGTGGTCGCAATAACCCAGGTTCGAATCCTGGTCAAGGCATTCTATTTTGATTCAGTATAATAGAAACTGTTTTAGGTATTTGATATTAATTTTCAGCTACATTTCCTAACTGCTGTGATCGTCTAGTGGTTAGGACATTGCGTTGTGGTCGCAATAACCCAGGTTCGAATCCTGGTCATGGCATCCTCTTTTGATTCAGTATAATAGAAACTCTTTTAGGTATTTGATATTAATTTCTAGCTCCATTTTTCTAACAGCTGTGATCGTCTAGTGGTTAGGACATTGCGTTGTGGTCCCAATAACCCAGGTTAGAATCCTGGTCATGGCATTCTCTTTTGATTCAGTATAATATAAACTGTTTTAGGTATTTGATATTAATTTTCAGCTCCTAACTGCTGTGATCGTCTAGTGGTTAGGACATTGCGTTGTGGTCGCAATAACCCAGGTTCGAATCCTGGTCATGGCATTCTCTTTTGATTCAGTATAATAGAACCTGTTTTAGGTATTGGATATTAATTTTCAGCTACTTTTCGTAACTGCTGTGATCGTCTAGTGCTTATGACATTGCGTTGTGGTCGCAATAACCCAGGTTCGAATCCTGGTCTTGGCATTCTCTTTTGATTCAGCATAATAGAAAATGTTTTAGGTATTTGATATTAATTTTCAGCTACCTTTCCTAACTGCTGTGATCATACAGTGGTTAGGACATTGCGTTGTGGTCGCGATAACCCAGGTTCGAATCCTGGTCATGGCATTCTCTTTTGATTCAGCATAATAGAAAATGTTTTAGGTATTTGATATTAATTTTCAGCTACCTTTCCTAAATTCTGTGATCGTCTAGTGGTTAGGACATTGCATTGTGGTCGCAATAACCCAGGTTCGAATCCTGGTCATGGCATTCTCTTTTGATTCACTATAATAGAAACTGTTTTAGGTATTTGATATTAATTTTCAGCTACCTTTCCTAACTGCTGTGATCTCCTAGTGGTTAGGACATTGCGTTGTGTTCGCAATAACCCAGGTTCGAATCCTGGTCATGGCATTCTCTATTGATTCAGCATAATAGAAAAATGTTTTAGGTATTTGATATTAATTTTCAGCTACCTTTCCTAACTGCTCTGATCGTCTAGTGGTTAGGACATTGCGTTGTGGTCGCAATAACCCAGATTCGAATCCTGCTCATGGCATTCTCTTTTGATTCAGCATAATAGAAAATGTTTTAGGTATTTGATATTAATTTTCAGCAACCTTTCCTAACTGCTGTGATCACCTAGTGGTTAGGACATTGCGTTGTGGTCGCAATAACCCAGGTTCGAATCCTGGTCATGGCATTGTCTTTTGATTCAGTATAATAGAACCTGTTTTAGGTATTGGATATTAATTTTCAGCTACTTTTCGTAACTACTGTGATCGTCTAGTGGTTAGGACATTGCGTTGTGGTCGCAATAACCCAGGTTCGAATCCTGGTCATGGCATTCTCTTTTGATTCAGTATAATAGAACCTGTTTTAGGTATTGGATATTAATTTTCAGCTACATTTCCTAACTGCTGTAATCGTCTAGTGGTTAGGACATTGCGTTGTGGTCGCAATAACCCAGTTTCGAATCCTGCTCATGGCATTCTCTTTTGATTCAGCATAATAGAAAATGTTTTAGGTATTTGATATTAATTTTCAGCTACCTTTCCTAACTGCTGTGATCGCCTAGTGGTTAGGACATTACGTTGTGGTCGCAATAACCCAGGTTCGAATCTTGGTCATGGCATTCTCTTTTGATTCAGCATAATAGAAAATATTTTAGGTATTTGATATTGATTTTCAGCTACCTTTCCTAACTGCTGTGATCGTCTAGTGGTTAGGACATTGCGTTGTGGTCGCAATAACCCAGGTTCAAATCCTGGTCATGGCATTCTCTTTTGATTCACTACAATAGAAACTGTTTTAGGTATTTGATATTAATTTTCAGCTCTTTTTTCTAACAGCTGTGATCGTCTAGTGTTTGGGACATTGCGTTGTGGTCGCAATAACCCAGGTTCGAATCCTGGTCATGGCATTCTCTTTTGATTCAGTATAATAGAACCTGTTTTAGGTATTTGATATTAATTTTCAGCTACATTTCCTAACTGCTGTGATCGTCTAGTGGTTAGGACATTGCGTTGTGGTCGCAATAACCCAGGTTCGAATCCAGGTCATGGCATTCTCTTTTGATTCAGTATAATAGAAAATGTTTTAGGTATTTGATATTAATTTTCAGCTCCTTTTTCTAACAGCTGTGATCGTCTAGTGTTTAGGACATTGCATTGTGGTCGCAATAACCCAGGTTCGAATCCTGGTCATGGCATTCTCTTTTGATTCACTATAATAGAAACTGTTTTAGGTATTTGATATTAATTTTCAGCTACCTTTCCTAACTGCTGTGATCTCCTAGTGGTTAGGACATTGCGTTGTGTTCGCAATAACCCAGGTTCGAATCCTGGTCATGGCATTCTCTATTGATTCAGCATAATAGAAAAATGTTTTAGGTATTTGATATTAATTTTCAGCTACCTTTCCTAACTGCTCTGATCGTCTAGTGGTTAGGACATTGCGTTGTGGTCGCAATAACCCAGATTCGAATCCTGCTCATGGCATTCTCTTTTGATTCAGCATAATAGAAAATGTTTTAGGTATTTGATATTAATTTTCAGCAACCTTTCCTAACTGCTGTGATCACCTAGTGGTTAGGACATTGCGTTGTGGTCGCAATAACCCAGGTTCGAATCCTGGTCATGGCATTGTCTTTTGATTCAGTATAATAGAACCTGTTTTAGGTATTGGATATTAATTTTCAGCTACTTTTCGTAACTACTGTGATCGTCTAGTGGTTAGGACATTGCGTTGTGGTCGCAATAACCCAGGTTCGAATCCTGGTCATGGCATTCTCTTTTGATTCAGTATAATATAAACTGTTTTAGGTATTTGATATTAATTTTCAGCTCCTTTTTCTAACTGCTGTGATCGTCTAGTGGTTAGGACATTGCGTTGTGGTCGCAATAACCCAGTTTCGAATCCTGCTCATGGCATTCTCTTTTGATTCAGCATAATAGAAAATGTTTTAGGTATTTGATATTAATTTTCAGCTACCTTTCCTAACTGCTGTGATCGCCTAGTGGTTAGGACATTACGTTGTGGTCGCAATAACCCAGGTTCGAATCTTGGTCATGGCATTCTCTTTTGATTCAGCATAATAGAAAATATTTTAGGTATTTGATATTGATTTTCAGCTACCTTTCCTAACTGCTGTGATCGTCTAGTGGTTAGGACATTGCGTTGTGGTCGCAATAACCCAGGTTCTGGTCATGGCATTCTCTTTTGATTCAGTATAATATAAACTGTTTTAGGTATTTGATAATAATTTTCAGCTACTTTTCCTAACTGCTGCGATCGTCTAGTGGTTAGGACATTGCGTTGTGGTCGCAATAACCCAGGTTCGAATCCTGGTCATGGCATTCTCTTTTGATTCAGCATAATAGAAAATGTTTTAGGTATTTGATATTAATTTTCAGCTACCTTTCCTAACTGCTGTGATCGTCTAGTGGTTAGGACATTGCGTTGTGGTCGCAATAACCCAGGTTCGAATCCTGGTCATGGCATTCTTATTTCATTCAGTATAATATAACCTGTTTTAGGTATTTGATATAAATTTTAGCTACATTTCCTAACTGCTGTGATCGTCTAGTGGTTAGGACATTGCGTTGTGGTCGCAATAACCCAGGTTCGAATCCTGGTCATGGCATCCTCTTTTGATTCAGTATAATAGAAACTGTTTTAGGTATTTGATATTAATTTCCAGCTCCATTTTTCTAACAGCTGTGATCGTCTTGTTATGACATTGTGTTGTGGTCGCAATAACCCAGGTTCGAATCCTGGTCATGGCATTTTCTTTTGATTCAGTATAATAGAACCTGTTTTAGGTATTGGATATTAATTTTCAGCTACTTTTCGTAACTGCTGTGATCGTCTAGTGGTTAGGACATTGCGTTGTGGTCGCAATAACCCAGGTTCGAATCCTGGTCATTGCATTCTCTTTTGATTCAGTATAATAGAAACTGTTTTAGGTATTTGATATTAATTTTCAGCTACCTTTCCTAACTGCTGTGATCGTCTAGTGTTTAGGACATTGCGTTGTGGTCGCAATAACCCAGGTTCGAATCCTGGTCATGGCATCCTCTTTTTTATTCAGTATAATAGAAACTCTTTTAGGTATTTGATATTAATTTCTAGCTCCATTTTTCTAACAGCTGTGATCGTCTAGTGGTTAGGACATTGCGTTGTGGTCGCAATAACCCAGGTTCGAATCCTGGTCATGGCATTCTCTTTTGATTCAGTATAATAGAAACTGTTTTAGGTATTTGATATTAATTTTCAGCTACCTTTCCTAACTGCTGTGATCGTCTAGTGGTTAGGAGTTAGGACATTGCGTTGTGGTCGCAATAACCCAGGTTCGAATCCTACTCATGGCATTTTCTTTTGATTTAGCATAATAGAACCTGTTTTAGATATTGGATATTAATTTTCAGCTACTTTTCGTAACTGCTGTGATCGTCTAGTGGTTAGGACATTGCGTTGTGGTCGCAATAACCCAGGTTCGAATCTTGGTCATGGCATTCTCTTTTGATTCAGCATAATAGAAAATATTTTAGGTATTTGATATTGATTTTCAGCTACCTTTCCTAACTGCTGTGATCGTCTAGTGGTTAGGACATTGCGTTGTGGTGGCAATAACCCAGGTTCAAATCCTGGTCATGGCATTCTCTTTTGATTCACTACAATAGAAACTGTTTTAGGTATTTGATATTAATTTTCAGCTCTTTTTTCTATCAGCTGTGATCGTCTAGTGTTTGGGACATTGCGTTGTGGTCGCAATAACCCAGGTTCGAATCCTGGTCATGGCATTCTCTTTTGATTCAGTATAATAGAACCTGTTTTAGGTATTTGATATTAATTTTCAGCTACATTTCCTAACTGCTGTGATCGTCTAGTGGTTAGGACATTGCGTTGTGGTCGCAATAACCCAGGTTCGAATCCAGGTCATGGCATTCTCTTTTGATTCAGTATAATAGAAAATGTTTTAGGTATTTGATATTAATTTTCAGCTCCTTTTTCTAACAGCTGTGATCGTCTAGTGTTTAGGACATTGCGTTGTGGTCGCAATAACCCAGGTTCGAATCCTGGTCATGGCATTCTCTTTTGATTCAGCATAATAGAAAATGTTTTAGGTATTTGATATTAATTTTCAGCTACCTTTCCTAACTGCTGTGATCGTCTAGTGGTTAGGACATTGTGTTGTGGTCGCAATAACCCAGGTTCGAATCCTGGTCATGGCATTCTCTTTTGATTCAGTATAATAGAACCTGTTTTAGGTATTGGATATTAATTTTCAGCTACTTTTCCTAACTGCTGTGATCGTCTAGCGGTTAGGACATTGCGTTGTGGTCGCAATAACCCAGGTTCGAATCCTGGTCATGGCATTCTCTTTTGATTCAGTATAATAGAAACTGTTTTAGGTATTTGATATTAATTTTCAGCTACATTTCCTAACTGCTGTGATCGTCTAGTGGTTAGGACATTGCGTTGTGGTCGCAATAACCCAGGTTCGAATCCTGGTCATGGCATCCTCTTTTGATTCAGTATAATAGAAACTCTTTTAGGTATTTGATATTAATTTCTAGCTCGATTTTTCTAACAGCTGTGATCGTCTAGTGGTTAGGACATTGCGTTGTGGTCGCAATAACCCAGGTTCGAATCCTGGTCATTGCATTCTCTTTTGATTCAGTATAATAGAAACTGTTTTAGGTATTTGATATTAATTTTCAGCTACCTTTCCTAACTGCTGTGATCGTCTAGTGTTTAGGACATTGCGTTGTGGTCGCAATAACCCAGGTTCGAATCCTGGTCATGGCATCCTCTTTTTTATTCAGTATAATAGAAACTCTTTTAGGTATTTGATATTAATTTCTAGCTCCATTTTTCTAACAGCTGTGATCGTCTAGTGGTTAGGACATTGCGTTGTGGTCGCAATAACCCAGGTTCGAATCCTGGTCATGGCATTCTCTTTTGATTCAGTATAATAGAAACTGTTTTAGGTATTTGATATTAATTTTCAGCTACCTTTCCTAACTGCTGTGATCGTCTAGTGGTTAGGAGTTAGGACATTGCGTTGTGGTCGCAATAACCCAGGTTCGAATCCTGCTCATGGCATTTTCTTTTGATTTAGCATAATAGAACCTGTTTTAGATATTGGATATTAATTTTCAGCTACTTTTCGTAACTGCTGTGATCGTCTAGTGGTTAGGACATTGCGTTGTGGTCGCAATAACCCAGGTTCGAATCCTGGTCATGGCATTCTTATTTCATTCAGTATAATAGAACCTGTTTTAGGTATTTGATATAAATTTTCAGCTACATTTGCTAACTGCTGTGATCGTCTAGTGGTTAGGAAATTGCGTTGTGGTCGCAATAACCCAGGTTCGAATCCTGGTCATGGCATTTTCTTTTGATTCAGTATAATAGAAACTGTCTCTTTTGATTCAGTATAATAGAAACTGTTTTAAGTATTTGATATTAATTTCCAGCTCCATTTTTCTAACAGCTGTGATCGTCTGGTTATGACATTGTGTTGTGGTCGCAATAACCCAGGTTCGAATCCTGGTCATGGCATTCTTATTTCATTCAGTATAATAGAACCTGTTTTAGGTATTTGATATACATTTTCAGCTACCTTTCCTAACTGCTGTGATCGTCTAGTGCTTAGGACATTGCGTTGTGGTCGCAATAACCCAGGTTCTGGTCATGGCATTCTCTTTTGATTCAGTATAATATAAACTGTTTTAGGTATTTGATAATAATTTTCAGCTACTTTTCCTAACTGCTGCGATCGTCTAGTGGTTAGGACATTGCGTTGTGGTCGCAATAACCCAGGTTCAAATCCTGGTCATGGCATTCTCTTTTGATTCAGCATAATAGAAAATGTTTTAGGTATTTGATAATAATTTTCAGCTACCTTTCCTAACTGCTGTGATCGTCTAGTGGTTAGGACATTGCGTTGTGGTCGCAATAACCCAGGTTGGAATCCTGGTCATGGCATTCTTATTTCATTCAGTATAATATAACCTGTTTTAGGTATTTGATATAAATTTTCAGCTACATTTCCTAACTGCTGTGATCGTCTAGTGGTTAGGACATTGCGTTGTGGTCGCAATAACCCAGGTTCGAATCCTGGTCATTGCATTCTCTTTTGATTCAGTATAATAGAAACTGTTTTAGGTATTTGATATTAATTTTCAGCTACCTTTCCTAACTGCTGTGATCGTCTAGTGTTTAGGACATTGCCTTGTGGTCGCAATAACCCAGGTTTGAATCCTGGTCATGGCATCCTCTTTTTTATTCAGTATAATAGAAACTCTTTTAGGTATTTGATATTAATTTCTAGCTCCATTTTTCTAACAGCTGTGATCGTCTAGTGGTTAGGACATTGCGTTGTGGTCGCAATAACCCAGGTTCGAATCCTGGTCATGGCATTCTCTTTTGATTCAGTATAATAGAAACTGTTTTAGGTATTTGATATTAATTTTCAGCTAACTTTCCTAACTGCTGTGATCGTCTAGTGGTTAGGAGTTAGGACATTGCGTTGTGGTCGCAATAACCCAGGTTCGAATCCTGCTCATGGCATTTTCTTTTGATTTAGCATAATAGAACCTGTTTTAGATATTGGATATTAATTTTCAGCTACTTTTCGTAACTGCTGTGATCGTCTAGTGGTTAGGACATTGCGTTGTGGTCGCAATAACCCAGGTTCGAATCCTGGTCATGGCATTCTTATTTCATTCAGTATAATAGAACCTGTTTTAGGTATTTGATATAAATTTTCAGCTACATTTGCTAACTGCTGTGATCGTCTAGTGGTTAGGAAATTGCGTTGTGGTCGCAATAACCCAGGTTCGAATCCTGGTCATGGCATTTTCTTTTGATTCAGTATAATAGAAACTGTCTCTTTTGATTCAGTATAATAGAAACTGTTTTAAGTATTTGATATTAATTTCCAGCTCCATTTTTCTAACAGCTGTGATCGTCTGGTTATGACATTGTGTTGTGGTCGCAATAACCCAGGTTCGAATCCTGGTCATGGCATTTTCTTTTGATTCAGTATAATAGAACCTGTTTTAGGTATTGGATATTAATTTTCAGATACTTTTCGTAACTGCTGTGATCGTCTAGTGGTTAGGACATTGCGTTGTGGTCGCAAGAACCCAGGTTCGAATCCTGGTCATTGCATTCTCTTTTGATTCAGTATAATAGAAACTGTTTTAGGTATTTGATATTAATTTTCAGCTACCTTTCCTAACTGCTGTGATCGTCTAGTGGTTAGGACATTGCGTTGTGGTCGCAAGAACCCAGGTTCGAATCCTGGTCATTGCATTCTCTTTTGATTCAGTATAATAGAAAATGTTTTAGGTATTTGATATTAATTTTCAGCTACCTTTCCTAACTGCTGTGATCGTCTAGTGGTTAGGACATTGCGTTGTGGTCGCAATAACCCAGCTTCGAATACTGGTCATGGCATTATCTTTTGATTCAGTATAATAGAAACTGTTTTAGGTATTTGATATTAATTTCCAGCTACTTTTCCTAACTGCTGTGAGCGTCTAGTGGTTAGGACATTGCGTTGTGGTCGCAATAACCCAGGTTCGAATCCTTGCCATGCCATTTTCTTTTGATTCAGTATAATATAAACTGTCTCTTTTGATTCAGTATAATAGAAACTGTTTTAAGTATTTGATATTAATTTCCAGTTCCTTTTTCTAACTGCTGTGATCGTCTAGTGGTTAGGACATTGCGTTGTGGTGGCAATACCCCAGGTTCGAATCCTGGTCATGGCATTCTCTTTTGATTCAGTATAATATAAACTGTTTTAGGTATTTGATAATAATTTTCAGCTACTTTTCCTAACTGCTGCGATCGTCCAGTGGTTAGGACATTGCGTTGTGGTCGCAATAACCCAGGCTCGAATCCTGGTCATGGCATTCTCTTTTGATTCAGCATAATAGAAAATGTTTTAGGTATTTGATAATAATTTTCAGCTACCTTTCCTAACTGCTGTGATCGTCTAGTGGTTAGGACATTGCGTTGTGGTCGCAATAACCCAGGTTCGAATCCTGGTCATGGCATTCTCTTTTGATTCAGCATAATAGAAAATGTTTTAGGTATTTGATATTAATTTTCAGCTACCTTTCCTAACTGCTGTGATCGTCTAGTGGTTAGGACATTGCGTTGTGGTCGCAAGAACCCAGGTTCGAATCCTGGTCATTGCATTCTCTTTTGATTCAGTATAATAGAAAATGTTTTAGGTATTTGATATTAATTTTCAGCTACCTTTCCTAACTGCTGTGATCGTCTAGTGGTTAGGACATTGCGTTGTGGTCGCAATAACCCAGGTTCGAATCCTGGTCATGGCATTCTTATTTCATTCAGTATAATAGAACCTGTTTTAGGTATTTGATATAAATTTTCAGCTACCTTTCCTAACTGCTGTGATCGTCTAGTGGTTAGGACATTGCGTTGTGGTCGCAATAACCCAGGTTCGAATCCTGGTCATGGCATTCTTATTTCATTCAGTATAATAGAAACTGTTTTAGGTATTTGATATTAATTTTCAGCTACCTTTCCTAACTGCTGTGATCGTCTAGTGGTTAGGACATTGCGTTGTGGTCGCAATAACCCAGGTTCGAATCCTGGTCATGGCATCCTCTTTTTTATTCAGTATAATAGAAACTCTTTTAGGTATTTGATATTAATTTCTAGCTCCATTTTTCTAACAGCTGTGATCGTCTAGTGGTTAGGACATTGCGTTGTGGTCGCAATAACCCAGGTTCGAATCCTGGTCATGGCATTCTCTTTTGATTCAGTATAATAGAAACTGTTTTAGGTATTTGATATTAATATTCAGCTACATTTCCTAACTGCTGTGATCGTCTCGTGGTTAGGAAATTTCGTTGTGGTTGCAATAACCCAGGTTCGAATCCTGGTCATGGCATCCTCTTTTGATTCAGTATAATAGAAACTGTTTTAGGTATTTGATATTAATTTTCAGCTGCCTTTCCTAACTGCTGTGATCGTCTAGTGGTTAGGACATTGCGTTGTGGTCGCAATAACCCAGGTTCGAATCCTGGTCATGGCATCCTCTTTTGATTCAGTATAATAGAAACTGTTTTAGGTATTTGATATTAATTTCCAGCTCCATTTTTCTAACAGCTGTGATCGTCTAGTGGTTAGGACATTGCGTTGTGGTCGCAATAACCCAGGTTCGAATCCTGGTCATGGCATTCTCTTTTGATTCAGCATAATAGAAAATGTTTTATGTATTTGATATTAATTTCCAGCTCCTTTTTCTAACAGCTGTGACCGTCTAGTGTAGTGGTTAGGACATTGCGTTGTGGTCGCAATAACCCTGGTTCGAATCCTGGTCATAGCATTCCATTTTGATTTCTTATAATAAAAAGTGCTTTTCAAATTTGATAGTACATGTAATTGTTTTACAGCTTTTTCTCTCAACTGCTGTGATCGTCTACTGGTTAGGACATTGCGTTGTGGTCGCAATAACCCAGCTTCGAATACTGGTCATGGCATTATCTTTTGATTCAGTATAATAGAAACTGTTTTAGGTATTTGATATTAATTTCCAGCTACTTTTCCTAACTGCTGTGAGCGTCTAGTGGTTAGGACATTGCGTTGTGGTCGCAATAACCCAGGTTCGAATCCTTGCCATGCCATTTTCTTTTGATTCAGTATAATATAAACTGTCTCTTTTGATTCAGTATAATAGAAACTGTTTTAAGTATTTGATATTAATTTCCAGTTCCTTTTTCTAACTGCTGTGATCGTCTAGTGGTTAGGACATTGCGTTGTGGTGGCAATACCCCAGGTTCGAATCCTGGTCATGGCATTCTCTTTTGATTCAGTATAATATAAACTGTTTTAGGTATTTGATAATAATTTTCAGCTACTTTTCCTAACTGCTGCGATCGTCCAGTGGTTAGGACATTGCGTTGTGGTCGCAATAACCCAGGCTCGAATCCTGATCATGGCATTCTCTTTTGATTCAGCATAATAGAAAATGTTTTAGGTATTTGATATTAATTTTCAGCTACCTTTCCTAACTGCTGTGATCGTCTAGTGGTTAGGACATTGCGTTGTGGTCGCAATAACCCAGGTTCGAATTCGGGTCATGGCATTCTCTTTTGATTCAGCATAATAGAAAATGTTTTAGGTATTTGATATTAATTTTCAGCTACCTTTCCTAACTGCTGTGATCGTCTAGTGGTTAGGACATTGCGTTGTGGTCGCAATAACCCAGGTTCGAATCCTGGTCATGGCATTCTTATTTCATTCAGTATAATAGAACCTGTTTTAGGTATTTGATATAAATTTTCAGCTACCTTTCCTAACTGCTGTGATCGTCTAGTGGTTAGGACATTGCGTTGTGGTCGCAATAACCCAGCTTCGAATCCTGGTCATGGCATTCTCTTTTGATTCAGTATAATATAAACTGTTTTAGGTATTTGATAATAATTTTCAGCTACTTTTCCTAACTGCTGTGATCGTCTAGTGGTTAGGACATCGGTTGTGGTCGCAATAACCCAGGTTCGAATACTGGTCATGGCATTATCTTTTGATTCAGTATAATAGAAACTGTTTTAGGTATTTGATATTAATTTCCAGCTACTTTTCCTAACTGCTGTGAGCGTCTAGTGGTTAGGACATTGCGTTGTGGTCGCAATAACCCAGGTTCGAATCCTGGCCATGCCATTTTCTTTTGATTCAGTATAATAGAAACTGTCTCTTTTGATTCAGTATAATAGAAACTGTTTTAAGTATTCGATATTAATTTCCAGTTCCTTTTTCTAACTGCTGTGATCGTCTAGTGGTTAGGACATTGCGTTGTGGTGGCAATACCCCAGGTTCGAATCCTGGTCATGGCATTCTCTTTTGATTCAGTATAATATAAACTGTTTTAGGTATTTGATAATAATTTTCAGCTACTTTTCCTAACTGCTGCGATCGTCCAGTGGTTAGGACATTGCGTTGTGGTCGCAATAACCCAGGCTCGAATCCTGGTCATGGCATTCTCTTTTGATTCAGCATAATAGAAAATGTTTTAGGTATTTGATATTAATTTTCAGCTACCTTTCCTAACTGCTGTGATCGTCTAGTGGTTAGGACATTGCGTTGTGGTCGCAATAACCCAGGTTCGAATCCTGGTCATGGCATTCTTATTTCATTCAGTATAATAGAACCTGTTTTAGGTATTTGATATAACTTTTCAGCTACCTTTCCTAACTGCTGTGATCGTCTAGTGGTTAGGACATTGCGTTGTGGTCGCAATAACCCAGGTTCGAATCCTGGTCATGGCATTCTTATTTCATTCAGTATAATAGAACCTGTTTTAGGTATTTGATATAAATTTTCAGCTACCTTTCCTAACTGCTGTGATCGTCTAGTGGTTAGGACATTGCGTTGTGGTCGCAATAACCCAGCTTCGAATCCTGGTCATGGCATTCTCTTTTGATTCAGTATAATATAAACTGTTTTAGGTATTTGATAATAATTTTCAGCTACTTTTCCTAACTGCTGCGATCGTCTAGTGGTTAGGACATTGCGTTGTGGTCGCAATAACCCAGGTTCGAATCCTGGTCATGGCATTCTCTTTTGATTCAGCATAATAGAAAATGTTTTAGGTATTTGATATTAATTTCCAGCTCCTTTTTCTAACAGCTGTGACCGTCTAGTGTAGTGGTTAGGACATTGCGTTGTGGTCGCAATAACCCTGGTTCGAATCCTGGTCATAGCATTCCATTTTGATTTCTTATAATAAAAAGTGCTTTTCAAATTTGATAGTACATGTAATTGTTTTTCAGCTTTTTCTCTCAACTGCTGTGATCGTCTACTGGTTAGGACATTGCGTTGTGGTCGCAATAACCCAGCTTCGAATACTGGTCATGGCATTATCTTTTGATTCAGTATAATAGAAACTGTTTTAGGTATTTGATATTAATTTCCAGCTACTTTTCCTAACTGCTGTGAGCGTCTAGTGGTTAGGACATTGCGTTGTGGTCGCAATAACCCAGGTTCGAATCCTTGCCATGCCATTTTCTTTTGATTCAGTATAATATAAACTGTCTCTTTTGATTCAGTATAATAGAAACTGTTTTAAGTATTTGATATTAATTTCCAGTTCCTTTTTCTAACTGCTGTGATCGTCTAGTGGTTAGGACATTGCGTTGTGGTGGCAATACCCCAGGTTCGAATCCTGGTCATGGCATTCTCTTTTGATTCAGTATAATATAAACTGTTTTAGGTATTTGATAATAATTTTCAGCTACTTTTCCTAACTGCTGCGATCGTCCAGTGGTTAGGACATTGCGTTGTGGTCGCAATAACCCAGGCTCGAATCCTGGTCATGGCATTCTCTTTTGATTCAGCATAATAGAAAATGTTTTAGGTATTTGATATTAATTTTCAGCTACCTTTCCTAACTGCTGTGATCGTCTAGTGGTTAGGACATTGCGTTGTGGTCGCAATAACCCAGGTTCGAATTCGGGTCATGGCATTCTCTTTTGATTCAGCATAATAGAAAATGTTTTAGGTATTTGATATTAATTTTCAGCTACCTTTCCTAACTGCTGTGATCGTCTAGTGGTTAGGACATTGCGTTGTGGTCGCAATAACCCAGGTTCGAATCCTGGTCATGGCATTCTTATTTCATTCAGTATAATAGAACCTGTTTTAGGTATTTGATATAACTTTTCAGCTACCTTTCCTAACTGCTGTGATCGTCTAGTGGTTAGGACATTGCGTTGTGGTCGCAATAACCCAGGTTCGAATCCTGGTCATGGCATTCTTATTTCATTCAGTATAATAGAACCTGTTTTAGGTATTTGATATAAATTTTCAGCTACCTTTCCTAACTGCTGTGATCGTCTAGTGGTTAGGACATTGCGTTGTGGTCGCAATAACCCAGCTTCGAATCCTGGTCATGGCATTCTCTTTTGATTCAGTATAATATAAACTGTTTTAGGTATTTGATAATAATTTTCAGCTACTTTTCCTAACTGCTGCGATCGTCTAGTGGTTAGGACATTGCGTTGTGGTCGCAATAACCCAGGTTCGAATCCTGGTCATGGCATTCTCTTTTGATTCAGCATAATAGAAAATGTTTTAGGTATTTGATATTAATTTCCAGCTCCTTTTTCTAACAGCTGTGACCGTCTAGTGTAGTGGTTAGGACATTGCGTTGTGGTCGCAATAACCCTGGTTCGAATCCTGGTCATAGCATTCCATTTTGATTTCTTATAATAAAAAGTGCTTTTCAAATTTGATAGTACATGTAATTGTTTTACAGCTACAGTAATTTTCAGCTACCTTTCCTAACTGCTGTGATCGTCTAGTGGTTAGGACATTGCGTTGTGGTCGCAATAACCCAGGTTCGAATCCTGGTCATTGCATTCTCTTTTGATTCAGTATAATAGAAACTGTTTTAGGTATTTGATATTAATTTTCAGCTACCTTTCCTAACTGCTGTGATCGTCTAGTGGTTAGGACATTGCGTTGTGGTCGCAATAACCCAGGTTCGAATCCTGGTCATGGCATCCTCTTTTTTATTCAGTATAATAGAAACTCTTTTAGGTATTTGATATTAATTTCTAGCTCCATTTTTCTAACAGCTGTGATCGTCTAGTGGTTAGGACATTGCGTTGTGGTCGCAATAACCCAGGTTCGAATCCTGGTCATGGCATTCTCTTTTGATTCAGTATAATAGAACCTGTTTTAGGTATTTGATATTAATATTCAGCTACATTTCCTAACTGCTGTGATTGTCTAGTGGTTAGGACATTGCGTTGTGGTCGCAATAACCCAGGTTCGAATCCTGGTCATGGCATCCTCTTTTGATTCAGTATAATAGAAACTGTTTTAGGTATTTGATATTAATTTTCAGCTACATTTCCTAACTGCTGTGATCGTCTCGTGGTTAGGAAATTTCGTTGTGGTCGCAATAACCCAGGTTCGAATCCTGGTCATGGCATCCTCTTTTGATTCAGTATAATAGAAACTGTTTTAGGTATTTGATATTAATTTTCAGCTGCCTTTCCTAACTGCTGTGATCGTCTAGTGGTTAGGACATTGCGTTGTGGTCGCAATAACCCAGGTTCGAATCCTGGTCATGGCATCCTCTTTTGATTCAGTATAATAGAAACTGTTTTAGGTATTTGATATTAATTTCCAGCTCCATTTTTCTAACAGCTGTGATCGTCTAGTGGTTAGGACATTGCGTTGTGGTCGCAAGAACCCAGGTTCGAATCCTGGTCATTGCATTCTTATTTCATTCAGTATAATAGAACCTGTTTTAGGTATTTGATATAAATTTTCAGCTACCTTTCCTAACTGCTGTGATCGTCTAGTGGTTAGGAGTTAGGACATTGCGTTGTGGTCGCAATAACCCAGGTTCGAATCCTGCTCATGGCATTTTCTTTTGATTTAGCATAATAGAACCTGTTTTAGATATTGGATATTAATTTTCAGCTACTTTTCGTAACTGCTGTGATCGTCTAGTGGTTAGGACATTGCGTTGTGGTCGCAAGAACCCAGGTTCGAATCCTGGTCATTGCATTCTCTTTTGATTCAGTATAATAGAAAATGTTTTAGGTATTTGATATTAATTTTCAGCTACCTTTCCTAACTGCTGTGATCGTCTAGTGGTTAGGACATTGCGTTGTGGTCGCAATAACCCAGGTTCGAATCCTGGTCATGGCATTCTTATTTCATTCAGTATAATAGAACCTGTTTTAGGTATTTGATATAAATTTTCAGCTACCTTTCCTAACTGCTGTGATCGTCTAGTGGTTAGGACATTGCGTTGTGGTCGCAATAACCCAGCTTCGAATCCTGGTCATGGCATTTTCTTTTGATTCAGTATAATAGAAACTGTCTCTTTTGATTCTGTATAATAGAAACTGTTTTAAGTATTTGATATTAATTTCCAGTTCCTTTTTCTAACTGCTGTGATCGTCTAGTGGTTAGGACATTGCGTTGTGGTGGCAATACCCCAGGTTCGAATCCTGGTCATGGCATTCTCTTTTGATTCAGTATAATATAAACTGTTTTAGGTATTTGATAATAATTTTCAGCTACTTTTCCTAACTGCTGCGATCGTCTAGTGGTTAGGACATTGCGTTGTGGTCGCAATAACCCAGGTTCGAATCCTTGACATGGCATTCTCTTTTGATTCAGCATAATAGAAAATGTTTTAGGTATTTGATATTAATTTTCAGCTACCTTTCCTAACTGCTGTGATCGTCTAGTGGTTAGGACATTGCGTTGTGGTCGCAATAACCCAGGTTCGAATCCTGGTCATGGCATTCTTATTTCATTCAGTATAATAGAACCTGTTTTAGGTATTTGATATAAATTTTCAGCTACATTTCCTAACTGCTGTGATCGTCTAGTGGTTAGGACATTGCGTTGTGGTCGCAATAACCCAGCTTCGAATCCTGGTCATGGCATTTTCTTTTGATTCAGTATAATAGAAACTGTCTCTTTTGATTCTGTATAATAGAAACTGTTTTAAGTATTTGATATTAATTTCCAGTTCCTTTTTCTAACTGCTGTGATCGTCTAGTGGTTAGGACATTGCGTTGTGGTGGCAATACCCCAGGTTCGAATCCTGGTCATGGCATTCTCTTTTGATTCAGTATAATATAAACTGTTTTAGGTATTTGATAATAATTTTCAGCTACTTTTCCTAACTGCTGCGATCGTCTAGTGGTTAGGACATTGCGTTGTGGTCGCAATAACCCAGGTTCGAATCCTGGTCATGGCATTCTCTTTTGATTCAGCATAATAGAAAATGTTTTAGGTATTTGATATTAATTTTCAGCTACCTTTCCTAACTGCTGTGATCGTCTAGTGGTTAGGACATTGCGTTGTGGTCGCAATAACCCAGGTTCGAATCCTGGTCATGGCATTCTTATTTCATTCAGTATAATAGAACCTGTTTTAGGTATTTGATATAAATTTTCAGCTACATTTCCTAACTGCTGTGATCGTCTAGTGGTTAGGACATTGCGTTGTGGTCGCAATAACCCAGGTTCGAATCCTGGTCATGGCATCCTCTTTTGATTCAGTATAATAGAAACTGTTTTAGGTATTTGATATTAATTTCCAGCTCCATTTTTCTAACTGCTGTGAGCGTCTAGTGGTTAGGACATTGCGTTGTGGTCGCAATAACCCAGGTTCGAATCCTGGTCATTGCATTCTCTTTTGATTCAGTATAATAGAACCTGTTTTAGGTATTGGATATTAATTTTCAGCTACTTTTCGTAACTGCTGTGATCGTCTAGTGGTTAGGACATTGCGTTGTGGTCGCAATAACCCAGGTTCGAATCCTGGTCATTGCATTCTCTTTTGATTCAGTATAATAGAAACTGTTTTAGGTATTTGATATTAATTTTCAGCTACCTTTCCTAACTGCTGTGATCGTCTAGTGGTTAGGACATTGCGTTGTGGTCGCAATAACCCAGGTTCGAATCCTGGTCATGGCATCCTCTTTTTTATTCAGTATAATAGAAACTCTTTTAGGTATTTGATATTAATTTCTAGCTCCATTTTTCTAACAGCTGTGATCGTCTAGTGGTTAGGACATTGCGTTGTGGTCGCAATAACCCAGGTTCGAATCCTGGTCATGGCATTCTCTTTTGATTCAGTATAATAGAAACTGTTTTAGGTATTTGATATTAATATTCAGCTACATTTCCTAACTGCTGTGATCGTCTCGTGGTTAGGAAATTTCGTTGTGGTCGCAATAACCCAGGTTCGAATCCTGGTCATGGCATCCTCTTTTGATTCAGTATAATAGAAACTGTTTTAGGTATTTGATATTAATTTTCAGCTGCCTTTCCTAACTGCTGTGATCGTCTAGTGGTTAGGACATTGCGTTGTGGTCGCAATAACCCAGGTTCGAATCCTGGTCATGGCATCCTCTTTTGATTCAGTATAATAGAAACTGTTTTAGGTATTTGATATTAATTTCCAGCTCCATTTTTCTAACAGCTGTGATCGTCTAGTGGTTAGGACATTGCGTTGTGGTCGCAATAACCCAGGTTCGAATCCTGGTCATGGCATTCTCTTTTGATTCAGCATAATAGAAAATGTTTTAGGTATTTGATATTAATTTTCAGCTACCTTTCCTAACTGCTGTGATCGTCTAGTGGTTAGGAGTTAGGACATTGCGTTGTGGTCACAATAACCCAGGTTCGAATCCTGGTCATGGCATTTTCTTTTGATTTAGCATAATAGAACCTGTTTTAGATATTGGATATTAATTTTCAGCTACTTTTCGTAACTGCTGTGATCGTCTAGTGGTTAGGACATTGCGTTGTGGTCGCAATAACCCAGGTTCGAATCCTGGTCATGGCATTCTTATTTCATTCAGTATAATAGAACCTGTTTTAGGTATTTGATAAAAATTTTCAGCTACATTTCCTAACTGCTGTGATCGTCTAGTGGTTAGGAAATTGCGTTGTGGTCGCAATAACCCAGGTTCGAATCCTGGTCATGGCATTTTCTTTTGATTCAGTATAATAGAAACTGTCTCTTTTGATTCAGTATAATAGAAACTGTTTTAAGTATTTGATATTAATTTCCAGCTCCATTTTTCTAACAGCTGTGATCGTCTAGTGGTTAGGACATTGCGTTGTGGTCGCAATAACCCAGGTTCGAATCCTGGTCATTGCATTCTCTTTTGATTCAGTATAATAGAACCTGTTTTAGGTATTGGATATTAATTTTCAGCTACTTTTCGTAACTGCTGTGATCGTCTAGTGGTTAGGACATTGCGTTGTGGTCGCAATAACCCAGGTTCGAATCCTGGTCATTGCATTCTCTTTTGATTCAGTATAATAGAAACTGTTTTAGGTATTTGATATTAATTTTCAGCTACCTTTCCTAACTGCTGTGATCGTCTAGTGGTTAGGACATTGCGTTGTGGTCGCAATAACCCAGGTTCGAATCCTGGTCATGGCATCCTCTTTTTTATTCAGTATAATAGAAACTCTTTTAGGTATTTGATATTAATTTCTAGCTCCATTTTTCTAACAGCTGTGATCGTCTAGTGGTTAGGACATTGCGTTGTGGTCGCAATAACCCAGGTTCGAATCCTGGTCATGGCATTCTCTTTTGATTCAGTATAATAGAAACTGTTTTAGGTATTTGATATTAATATTCAGCTACATTTCCTAACTGCTGTGATCGTCTCGTGGTTAGGACATTGCGTTGTGGTCGCAAGAACCCAGGTTCGAATCCTGGTCATTGCATTCTCTTTTGATTCAGTATAATAGAAACTGTTTTAGGTATTTGATATTAATTTTCAGCTACCTTTCCTAACTGCTGTGATTGTCTAGTGGTTAGGACATTGCGTTGTGGTCGCAATAACCCAGGTTCTGGTCATGGCATCCTCTTTTTTATTCAGTATAATAGAAAATCTTTTAGGTATTTGATATTAATTTCTAGCTCCATTTTTCTAACAGCTGTGATCGTCTAGTGGTTAGGACATTGCGTTGTGGTCGCAATAACCCAGGTTCGAATCCTGGTCATGGCATTCTCTTTTAAATTCAGTATTTTAGGTATTTGATATTAATTTTCAGCTACCTTTCCTAACTGTTGTGATCGTCTAGTGGTTAGGACATTGCGTTGTGGTCGCAATAACCCAGGTTCGAATCCTGGTCATGGCATCCTCTTTTTTATTCAGTATAATAGAAAATCTTTTAGGTATTTGATATTAATTTCTAGCTCCATTTTTCTAACAGCTGTGATCGTCTAGTGGTTAGAACATTGCGTTGTTGTCGCAATAACCCAGGTTCGAATCCTGGTCATGGCATCCTCTTTTTTATTCAGTATAATAGAAAATCTTTTAGGTATTTGATATTAATTTCTAGCTCCATTTTTCTAACAGCTGTGATCGTCTAGTGGTTAGGACATTGCGTTGTGGTCGCAATAACCCAGGTTCGAATCCTGGTCATGGCATTCTCTTTTGATTCAGTATTTTAGGTATTTGATATTAATTTTCAGCTACCTTTCCTAACTGCTGTGATCGTCTAGTGGTTAGGACATTGCGTTGTGGTCGCTATAACCCAGGTTAGAATCCTGATCATGGCATCCTCTTTTTTATTCAGTATAATAGAAAATCTTTTAGGTATTTGATATTAATTTCTAGCTCCATTTTTCTAACAGCTGTGATCGTCTAGTGGTTAGGACATTGCGTTGTGGTCGCAATAACCCAGGTTCGAATCCTGGTCATGGCATTCTCTTTTGATTCAGCATAATAGAAACTGTTTTAGGTATTTGATATTAATTTTCAGCTACCTTTCCTAACTGCTGTGATCGTCTAGTGGTTAGGACATTGCGTTGTGGTCGCAATAACCCAGGTTCGAATCCTGGTCATGGCATTCTCTTTTGATTCAGTATAATAGAAACTGTTTTAGGTATTTGATATTAATTTCCAGCTCCATTTTTCTAACAGCTGTGATCGTCTAGTGGTTAGGACATTGCGTTGTGGTCGCAATAACCCAGGTTCGAATCCTGGTCATGGCATTTTCTTTTGATTCAGTATAATAGAAACTGTTTTAGGTATTGGATATTAATTTTCAGCTACTTTTCGTAACTGCTGTGATCGTCTAGTGGTTAGGACATTGCGTTGTGGTCCCAATAACCCAGGTTCGAATCCTGGTCATGGCATTTTCTTTTGATTTAGCATAATAGAACCTGTTTTATGTATTTGATATTAATTTTCAGCTACCTTTCCTAACTGCTGTGATCGTCTAGTGGTTAGGACATTGCGTTGTGGTCGCAATAACCCAGGTTCGAATCCTGGTCATGGCATCCTCTTTTTTATTCAGTATAATAGAAAATCTTTTAGGTATTTGATATTAATTTCTGGCTCCATTTTTCTAACAGCTGTGATCGTCTAGTGGTTAGGACGTTGCGTTGTGGTCGCAATAACCCAGGTTCGAATCCTGGTCATGGCATTCTCTTTTGATTCAGTATAATAGAAACTGTTTTAGGTATTTGATATTAATATTCAGCCACATTTCCTAACTGCTGTGATCGTCTCGTGGTTAGGAAATTTCGTTGTGGTCGCAATAACCCAGGTTCGAATCCTGGTCATGGCATCCTCTTTTGATTCAGTATAATAGAAACTGTTTTAGGTATTTGATATTAATTTTCAGCTGCCTTTCCTAACTGCTGTGATCGTCTAGTGGTTAGGACATTGCGTTGTGGTCGCAATAACCCAGGTTCGAATCCTGGTCATGGCATCCTCTTTTGATTAAGTATAATAGAAACTGTTTTAGGTATTTGATATTAATTTCCAGCTCCATTTTTCTAACAGCTGTAATCGTCTAGTGGTTAGGACATTGCGTTGTGGTCGCAATAACCCAGGTTCGAATCCTGGTCATGGCATTCTCTTTTGATTCAGCATAATAGAAAATGTTTTAGGTATTTGATATTAATTTTCAGCTACTTATCGTAACTGCTGTGATCGTCTAGTGGTTAGGACATTGCGTTGTGGTCGCAATAACCCAGGTTCGAATCCTGGTCATGGCATTCTCTTTTGATTCAGCATAATAGAAAATGTTTTAGGTATTTGATATTAATTTTCAGCTAGCTTTCCTAACTGCTGTGATCGTCTAGTGGTTAGGACATTGCGTTGTGGTCGCAATAACCCAGGTTCGAATCCTGGTCATGGCATTCTCTTTTGATTCAGCATAATAGAAAATGTTTTAGGTATTTGATATTAATTTTCAGCTACCTTTCCTAACTGCTGTGATCGTCTAGTGGTTAGGACATTGCGTTGTGGTCGCAATAACCCAGGTTCGAATCCTGGTCATGGCATTCTCTTTTGATTCAGTATAATAGAAACTGTTTTAGGTATTTGATAATAATTTTCAGCTACTTTTCCTAACTGCTGCGATCGTCTAGTGGTTAGGACATTGCGTTGTGGTCGCAATAACCCAGGTTCGAATCCTGGTCATGGCATTCTCTTTTAATTCAGCATAATAGAAAATGTTTTAGGTATTTGATATTAATTTTCAGCTACCTTTCCTAACTGCTGTGATCGTCTAGTGGTTAGGACATTGCGTTGTGGTCGCAATAACCCAGGTTCGAATCCTGGTCATGGCATTCTCTTTTGATTCAGTATAATAGAAACTGTTTTAGGTATTTGATATTAATTTTCAGCTACCTTTCCTAACTGCTGTGATCGTCTAGTGGTTAGGGCATTGCGTTGTGGTCGCAATAACCCAGGTTCGAATCCTGGTCATGGCATCCTCTTTTTGATTCAGTATAATAGAAACTGTTTTAGGTATTTGATATTAATTTTCAGCTACCTTTCCTAACTGCTGTGATCGTCTAGTGGTTAGGACATTGCGTTGTGGTCGCAATAACCCAGGTTCGAATCCTGGTCATGGCATTCTCTTTTGATTCAGTATAATAGAAACTGTTTTAGGTATTTGATATTAATTTTCAGCTACCTTTCCTAACTGCTGTGATCGTCTAGTGATTAGGACATTGCGTTGTGGTCGCAATAACCCAGGTTCGAATCCTGGTCATGGCATCCTCTTTTTTATTCAGTATAATAGAAACTCTTTTAGGTATTTGATATTAATTTCTAGCTCCATTTTTCTAACAGCTGTGATAGTCTAGTGGTTAGGACATTGCGTTGTGGTCGCAATAACCCAGGTTCGAATCCTGGTCATGGCATCCTCTTTTGATTCAGTATAATAGAAACTGTTTTAGGTATTTGATATTAATTTTCAGCTACCTTTCCTAACTGCTGTGATCGTCTAGTGGTTAGGACATTGCGTTGTGGTCGCAATAACCCGGGTTCGAATCCTGGTCATGGCATCCTCTTTTTTATTCAGTATAATAGAAACTCTTTTAGGTATTTGATATTAATTTCTAGCTCCATTTTTCTAACAGCTGTGATCGTCTAGTGGTTAGGACATTGCGTTGTGGTCGCAATAACCCAGGTTCGAATCCTGGTCATGGCATCCTCTTTTGATTCAGTATAATAGAAACTGTTTTAGGTATTTGATATTAATTTTCAGCTGCCTTTCCTAACTACTGTGATCGTCTAGTGGTTAGGACATTGCGTTGTGGTCGCAATAACCCAGGTTCGAATCCTGGTCATGGCATCCTCTTTTGATTCAGTATAATAGAAACTGTTTTAGGTATTTGATATTAATTTCCAGCTCCATTTTTCTAACAGCTGTGATCGTCTAGTGGTTAGGACATTGCGTTGTGGTCGCAATAACCCAGGTTCGAATCCTGGTCATGGCATTTTCTTTTGATTTAGCATAATAGAACCTGTTTTAGGTATTGGATATTAATTTTCAGCTACTTTTCGTAACTGCTGTGATCGTCTAGTGGTTAGGACATTGCGTTGTGGTCGCAATAACCCAGGTTCGAATCCTGGTCATGGCATTCTCTTTTGATTCAGCATAATAGAAACTGTTTTAGGTATTTGATATTAATTTTCAGCTACCTTTCTTAACTGCTGTGATCGTCTAGTGGTTAGGACATTGCGTTGTGGTCGCAATAACCCAGGTTCGAATCCTGGTCATGGCATTCTCTTTTGATTCAGTATAATAGAAACTGTTTTAGGTATTTGATATTAATTTCCAGCTCCATTTTTCTAACAGCTGTGATCGTCTAGTGGTTAGGACATTGCGTTGTGGTCGCAATAACCCAGGTTCGAATCCTGGTCATGGCATTTTCTTTTGATTCAGTATAATAGAAACTGTTTTAGGTATTGGATATTAATTTTCAGCTACTTTTCGTAACTGCTGTGATCGTCTAGTGGTTAGGACATTGCGTTGTGGTCCCAATAACCCAGGTTCGAATCCTGGTCATGGCATTTTCTTTTGATTTAGCATAATAGAACCTGTTTTATGTATTTGATATTAATTTTCAGCTACCTTTCCTAACTGCTGTGATCGTCTAGTGGTTAGGACATTGCGTTGTGGTCGCAATAACCCAGGTTCGAATCCTGGTCATGGCATCCTCTTTTTTATTCAGTATAATAGAAAATCTTTTAGGTATTTGATATTAATTTCTGGCTCCATTTTTCTAACAGCTGTGATCGTCTAGTGGTTAGGACGTTGCGTTGTGGTCGCAATAACCCAGGTTCGAATCCTGGTCATGGCATTCTCTTTTGATTCAGTATAATAGAAACTGTTTTAGGTATTTGATATTAATATTCAGCCACATTTCCTAACTGCTGTGATCGTCTCGTGGTTAGGAAATTTCGTTGTGGTCGCAATAACCCAGGTTCGAATCCTGGTCATGGCATCCTCTTTTGATTCAGTATAATAGAAACTGTTTTAGGTATTTGATATTAATTTTCAGCTGCCTTTCCTAACTGCTGTGATCGTCTAGTGGTTAGGACATTGCGTTGTGGTCGCAATAACCCAGGTTCGAATCCTGGTCATGGCATCCTCTTTTGATTAAGTATAATAGAAACTGTTTTAGGTATTTGATATTAATTTCCAGCTCCATTTTTCTAACAGCTGTGATCGTCTAGTGGTTAGGACATTGCGTTGTGGTCGCAATAACCCAGGTTCGAATCCTGGTCATGGCATTCTCTTTTGATTCAGCATAATAGAAAATGTTTTAGGTATTTGATATTAATTTTCAGCTACTTTTCGTAACTGCTGTGATCGTCTAGTGGTTAGGACATTGCGTTGTGGTCGCAATAACCCAGGTTCGAATCCTGGTCATGGCATTCTCTTTTGATTCAGCATAATAGAAAATGTTTTAGGTATTTGATATTAATTTTCAGCTAGCTTTCCTAACTGCTGTGATCGTCTAGTGGTTAGGACATTGCGTTGTGGTCGCAATAACCCAGGTTCGAATCCTGGTCATGGCATTCTCTTTTGATTCAGCATAATAGAAAATGTTTTAGGTATTTGATATTAATTTTCAGCTACCTTTCCTAACTGCTGTGATCGTCTAGTGGTTAGGACATTGCGTTGTGGTCGCAATAACCCAGGTTCGAATCCTGGTCATGGCATTCTCTTTTGATTCAGTATAATAGAAACTGTTTTAGGTATTTGATATTAATTTTCAGCTACCTTTCCTAACTGCTGTGATCGTCTAGTGGTTAGGACATTGCGTTGTGGTCGCAATAACCCAGGTTCGAATCCTGGTCATGGCATCCTCTTTTTTATTCAGTATAATAGAAACTCTTTTAGGTATTTGATATTAATTTCTAGCTTCATTTTTCTAACAGCTGTGATCATCTAGTGGTTAGGACATTGCGTTGTGGTCGCAATAACCCAGGTTCGAATCCTGGTCATGGCATCCTCTTTTGATTCAGTATAATAGAAACTGTTTTAGGTATTTGATATTAATTTTCAGCTGCCTTTCCTAACTGCTGTGATCGTCTACTGGTTGGGACATTGCGTTGTGGTCGCAATAACCCAGGTTCGAATCCTGGTCATGGCATCCTCTTTTGATTCAGTATAATAGAAACTGTTTTAGGTATTTGATATTAATTTCCAGCTCCATTTTTCTAACTGCTGTGATCTTCTAGTGGTTAGGACATTGCGTTGTGGTCGCAAGAACCCAGGTTCGAATCCTGGTCGTTGCATTCTCTTTTGATTCAGTATAATAGAAACTGTTTTAGGTATTTGATATTAATTTTCAGCTACCTTTCCTAACTGCTGTGATCGTCTAGTGGTTAGGACATTGCGTTGTGGTCGCAATAACCCAGGTTCGAATCCTGGTCATGGCATCCTCTTTTTTATTCAGTATAATAGAAAATCTTTTAGGTATTTGATATTAATTTCTAGCTCCATTTTTCTAACAGCTGTGATCGTCTAGTGGTTAGGACATAGCGTTGTGGTCGCAATAACCCAGGTTCGAATCCTGGTCATGGCATTCTCTTTTGATTCAGTATAATAGAAACTGTTTTAGGTATTTGATATTAATATTCAGCTACATTTCCTAACTGCTGTGATCGTCTCGTGGTTAGGAAATTTCGTTGTGGTCGCAATAACCCAGGTTCGAATCCTGGTCATGGCATCCTCTTTTGATTCAGTATAATAGAAACTGTTTTAGGTATTTGATATTAATTTCCAGCTGCCTTTTCTAACTGCTGTGATCGTCTAGTGGTTAGGACATTGCGTTGTGGTCGCAATAACCCAGGTTCGAATCCTGGTCATGGCATTCTCTTTTGATTCAGCATAATAGAAAATGTTTTAGGTATTTGATATTAATTTTCAGCTACCTTTCCTAACTGCTGTGATCGTCTAGTGGTTAGGACATTGCGTTGTGGTCGCAATAACCCAGGTTCGAATCCTGGTCATGGCATTCTCTTTTGATTCAGCATAATAGAAAATGTTTTAGGTATTTGGTATTAATTTTCAGCTACCTTTCCTAACTGCTGTGATCGTCTAGTGGTTAGGACATTGCGTTGTGGTCGCAATAACCCAGGTTCGAATCCTGGTCATGGCATTCTCTTTTGATTCAGTATAATAGAAACTGTTTTAGGTATTTGATATTAATTTTCAGCTACCTTTCCTAACTGCTGTGATCGTCTAGTGGTTAGGACATTGCGTTGTGGTCGCAATAACCCAGGTTCGAATCCTGGTCATGGCATCCTCTTTTTTATTCAGTATAATAGAAACTCTTTTAGGTATTTGATATTAATTTCTAGCTCCATTTTTCTAACAGCTGTGATCGTCTAGTGGTTAGGACATTGCGTTGTGGTCGCAATAACCCAGGTTCGAATCCTGGTCATGGCATCCTCTTTTGATTCAGTATAATAGAAACTGTTTTAGGTATTTGATATTAATTTTCAGCTGCCTTTCCTAACTACTGTGATCGTCTAGTGGTTAGGACATTGCGTTGTGGTCGCAATAACCCAGGTTCGAATCCTGGTCATGGCATTCTCTTTTGATTCAGTATAATAGAAACTGTTTTAGGTATTTGATATTAATTTCCAGCTCCATTTTTCTAACAGCTGTGATCGTCTAGTGGTTAGGACATTGCGTTGTGGTCGCAATAACCCAGGTTCGAATCCTGGTCATGGCATTCTCTTTTGATTCAGCATAATAGAAAATGTTTTAGGTATTTGATATTAATTTTCAGCTACCTTTCCTAACTGCTGTGATCGTCTAGTGGTTAGGACATTGCGTTGTGATCGCAATAACCCAGGTTCGAATCCTGGTCATGGCATTTTCTTTTGATTTAGCATAATAGAACCTGTTTTAGGTATTGGATATTAATTTTCAGCTACTTTTCGTAACTGCTGTGATCGTCTAGTGGTTAGGACATTGCGTTGTGGTCGCAATAACCCAGGTTCGAATCCTGGTCATGGCATTCTCTTTTGATTCAGCATAATAGAAAATGTTTTAGGTATTTGATATTAATTTTCAGCTACCTTTCCTAACTGCTGTGATCGTCTAGTGGTTAGGACATTGCGTTGTGGTCGCAATAACCCAGGTTCGAATCCTGGTCATGGCATTCTCTTTTGATTCAGTATAATAGAAACTGTTTTAGGTATTTGATATTAATTTTCAGCTCCATTTTTCTAACAGCTGTGATCGTCTAGTGGTTAGGACATTGCGTTGTGGTCGCAATAACCCAGGTTCGAATTCTGGTCATGGCATTCTCTTTTGATTCAGTATAATAGAACCTGTTTTAGGTATTTGATATTAATTTTCAGCTACCTTTCCTAACTGCTGTGATCGTCTAGTGGTTAGGAAATTGCGTTTTGGTCGGAATAACCCAGGTTCGAATCCTGGTCATGGTATTCTGTTTTGATTCAGCATAATAGAAAATGTTTTAGGTATTTGATATTAATTTCCAGCTACTTTTCCTAACTGCTGTGATCGTCTAGTGGTTAGGACATTGCGTTGTGGTCGCAATAACCCAGGTTCGAATCCTGGTGATGGCATTCTCTTTTGATTCAGCATATTAGAAAATGTTTTAGGTATTTGATATTAATTTTCAGCTACCTTTCCTAACTGCTGTGATCGTCTAGTGGTTAGGACATTGCGTTGTGGTCGCAATAACCCAGGTTCGAATCCTGGTCATGGCATCCTCTTTTGATTCAGTATAATAGAAACTGTTTTAGGTATTTGATATTAATTTCCAGCTCCATTTTTCTAACAGCTGTGATCGTCTAGTGGTTAGGACATTGCGTTGTGGTCGCAATAACCCAGGTTCGAATCCTGGTCATGGCATCCTCTTTTGATTCAGTATAATAGAAACTGTTTTAGGTATTTGATATTAATTTTCAGCTGCCTTTCCTAACTACTGTGATCGTCTAGTGGTTAGGACATTGCGTTGTGGTCGCAATAACCCAGGTTCGAATCCTGGTCATGGCATTCTCTTTTGATTCAGCATAATAGAAAATGTTTTAGGTATTTGATATTAATTTTCAGCTACCTTTCCTAACTGCTGTGATCGTCTAGTGGTTAGCACATTGCGTTGTGGTCGCAATAACCCAGGTTCGAATCCTGGTCAGGGCATTCTCTTTTGATTCAGAATAATAGAACCTGTTTTAGGTATTTGATATTAATTTTCAGCTCCTTTTTCTAACTGCTGTGATCGTCTAGTGTTTGGGACATTGCGTTGTGGTCGCAATAACCCAGGTTCGAATCCTGGTCATGGCATTCTCTTTTGATTCAGAATAATAGAAACTGTTTTAGGTATTTGATATTAATTTTTAGCCACTTTTCCTAACTGCTGTGATCGTCTAGTGGTTAGGACATTGCGTTGTGGTCGCAATAACCCAGGTTCCAATCATGGTCATGGCATTCTCTTTTGATTCAGTATAATAGAAACTGTTTTAGGTATTTGATATTAATTTTCAGCTACCTTTCCTAACTGCTGTGATCGTCTAGTGGTTAGGACATGGCGTTGTGGTCGCAATAACCCAGGTTCGAATCCTGGTCATGGCATCCTTTTTTTTTATTCAGTATAATAGAAACTCTTTTAGGTATTTGATATTAATTTCTAGCTCCATTTTTCTAACAGCTGTGATCGTCTAGTGGTTAGGACATTGCGTTGTGATCGCAATAACCCAGGTTCGAATCCTGGTCATGGCATCCTCTTTTGATTCAGTATAATAGAAACTGTTTTAGGTATTTGATATTAATTTTCAGCTGCCTTTCCTAACTGCTGTGATCGTCTAGTGGTTAGGACATTGCGTTGTGGTCGCAATAACCCAGGTTCGAATCCTGGTCATGGCATCCTCTTTTGATTCAGCATAATAGAAAATGTTTTAGGTATTTGATATTAATTTTCAGCTACCTTTCCTAACTGCTGTGATCGTCTAGTGGTTAGCACATTGCGTTGTGGTCGCAATAACCCAGGTTCGAATCCTGGTCAGGGCATTCTCTTTTGATTCAGAATAATAGAACCTGTTTTAGGTATTTGATATTAATTTTCAGCTCCTTTTTCTAACTGCTGTGATCGTCTAGTGTTTGGGACATTGCGTTGTGGTCGCAATAACCCAGGTTCGAATCCTGGTCATGGCATTCTCTTTTGATTCAGAATAATAGAAACTGTTTTAGGTATTTGATATTAATTTTTAGCCACTTTTCCTAACTGCTGTGATCGTCTAGTGGTTAGGACATTGCGTTGTGGTCGCAATAACCCAGGTTCCAATCATGGTCATGGCATTCTCTTTTGATTCAGTATAATAGAAACTGTTTTAGGTATTTGATATTAATTTTCAGCTACCTTTCCTAACTGCTGTGATCGTCTAGTGGTTAGGACATGGCGTTGTGGTCGCAATAACCCAGGTTCGAATCCTGGTCATGGCATCCTTTTTTTTTATTCAGTATAATAGAAACTCTTTTAGGTATTTGATATTAATTTCTAGCTCCATTTTTCTAACAGCTGTGATCGTCTAGTGGTTAGGACATTGCGTTGTGATCGCAATAACCCAGGTTCGAATCCTGGTCATGGCATCCTCTTTTGATTCAGTATAATAGAAACTGTTTTAGGTATTTGATATTAATTTTCAGCTGCCTTTCCTAACTGCTGTGATCGTCTAGTGGTTAGGACATTGCGTTGTGGTCGCAATAACCCAGGTTCGAATCCTGGTCATGGCATCCTCTTTTGATTCAGTATAATAGAAACTGTTTTAGGTATTTGATATTAATTTCCAGCTCCATTTTTCTAACAGCTGTGATCGTCTAGTGGTTAGGACATTGCGTTGTGGTCGCAATAACCCAGGTTCGAATCCTGGTCATGGCATTCTCTTTTGATTCAGCATAATAGAAAATGTTTTAGGTATTTGATATTAATTTTCAGCTACCTTTCCTAACTGCTGTGATCGTCTAGTGGTTAGGACATTGCGTTGTGGTCGCAATAACCCAGGTTCGAATCCTGGTTCTTTTGATTTAGCATAATAGAACCTGTTTTAGGTATTGGATATTAATTTTCAGCTACTTTTCGTAACTGCTGTGATCGTCTAGTGGTTAGGACATTGCGTTGTGGTCGCAATAACCCAGGTTCGAATCCTGGTCATGGCATTCTCTTTTGATTCAGCATAATAGAAAATGTTTTAGGTATTTGATATTAATTTCAGCTACCTTTCCTAACTGCTGTGATCGTCTAGTGGTTAGGACATTGCGTTGTGGTCGCAATAACCCAGGTTCGAATCCTGGTCATGGCATTCTCTTTTGATTCAGCATAATAGAAAATGTTTTAGGTATTTGATATTAATTTCCAGCTACCTTTCCTAACTGATGTGATCGTCTAGTGGTTAGGACATTGCGTTGTGGTCGCAATAACACAGGTTCGAATCCTCGTCATGGCATTCTCTTTTGATTCAGTATAATAGAACCTGTTTTAGGTATTGGATATTAATTTTCAGCTACTTTTCGTAACTGCTGTGATCGTCTAGTGGTTAGGACATTGCGTTGTGGTCGCAATAACACAGTATAATAGAAACTCTTTTAGGTATTTGATATTAATTTCTAGCTCCATTTTTCTAACAGCTATGATCGTCTAGTGGTTAGGACATTGCGTTGTGGTCGCAATAACCCAGGTTCGAATTCTGGTCATGGCATTCTCTTTTGATTCAGTATAATAGAACCTGTTTTAGGTATTGGATATTAATTTTCAGCTACTTTTCGTAACTGCTGTGATCGTCTAGTGGTTAGGACATTGCGTTGTGGTCGGAATAACCCAGGTTCGAATCCTGGTCATGGCATTCTCTTTTGATTCAGCATAATAGAAAATGTTTTAGGTATTTGATATTAATTTTCAGCATCCTTTCCTAACTGCTGTGATCGTCTAGTGGTTACGACATTGCGTTGTGGTCGCAATAACCCAGGTTCGAATCCTGGTCATGGCATTCTCTTTTGATTCAGCATATTAGAAAATGTTTTAGGTATTTGATATTAATTTTCAGCTACCTTTCCTAACTGCTGTGATCGTCTAGTGGTTAGGACATTGCGTTGTGGTCGCAATAACCCAGGTTCGAATCCTCGTCATGGCAATCTCTTTTGATTCAGTATAATAGAACCTGTTTTAGGTATTGGATATTAATTTTCAGCTACTTTTCGTAACTGCTGTGATCGTCTAGTGGTTAGGACATTGCGTTGTGGTCGCAATAACACAGGTTCGAATCCTGGTCATGGCATCCTCTTTTGATTCAGTATAATAGAAACTCTTTTAGGTATTTGATATTAATTTCTAGCTCCATTTTCCTAACTGCTGTGATCGTCTAGTGGTTAGGACATTGCGTTGTGGTCGCAATAACCCAGGTTCAAATCCTGGTCATGGCATTCTCTCTTGATTCAGTATAATATAACCTATTTTAGGTATTGGATATAAATTTTCAGCTACTTTTCGTAACTGCTGTGATCGTCTAGTGGTTAGGACATTGCGTTGTGGTCGCAATAACCAAGGTTCGAATCCTGGTCATGACATTCTCTTTTGATTCAGTATAATAGAAACTGTTTTAGGTATTTGATATTAATTTTCAGCTACCTTTCCTAACTGCTGTGATCGTCTAGTGGTTAGGACATTGCGTTGTGGTCGCAATAACCCAGGGTCGAATCCTGGTCATGGCATTCTCCTTTGATTCAGTATAATACAACCTGTTTTAGGTATTTTAGGTATTGGATATTAATTTTCAGCTACTTTTCGTAACTGCTGTGATCGTCTAGTGGTTAGGACATTGCGTTGTGGTCGCAATAACCCACGTTCGAATCCTGGTCATGGCATTATATTTTGATTCAGTATAATAGAAACTGTTTTAGGTATTTGATATTAATTTCCAGCTTTTTTTTCAAACAGCTGTGATTGTCTAGTTGTTAGGGCATTGCGTTGAGGTCGCAATAACCCAGGTTCGAATCCTGGTAATGGCATCCTCTTTTGATTTAGTATAATAGAAACTCTTTTAGGTATTTGATATTAATTTCTAGCTACATTTCGTAACTGCTGTGATCGTCTAGTGGTTAGGACATTGCGTTGTGGTCGCAATAACCCAGGTTCGAATCTTGGTCATGGCATCCTCTTTTGATTTAGTATAATAGAAACTCTTTTAGGTATTTGATATTAATTTCTAGCTACATTTCGTAACTGCTGTGATCGTCTAGTGGTTAGGACATTGCGTTGTGGTCGCAATAACCCAGGTTCGAATCCTGGTCATGGCATTCTCTTTTGATTCAGCATAATAGAAAATGTTTTAGGTATTTGATATAAATTTTCAGCTCTTTTTTCTAACACCTGTGATCGTCCAGTGTTTGTGACATTGCGTTGTGGTCGCAATAACCCAGGTTCGAATCCTGGTCATGGCATTATCTTTTGATTTTGTATAATAGAACCTGTTTTAGGTATTTGATATTAATTTTCAGCTACATTTCCTAACTGCTGTGATCGTCTAGTGGTTAGGACATTGCGTTGTGGTCGCAATAACCCAGGTTCGAATCCTGGTCATGGCATTCTCTTTTGATTCAGTATAATACAACCTGTTTTAGGTATTGGATATTAATTTTCAGCTACTTTTCGTAACTGCTGTGATCGTCTAGTGGTTGGGACATTGCGTTGTTGTCGCAATAACCCAGGTTCGAATCCTGGTCATGGCATTCTATTTTGATTCAGTATAATATAAACTGTTTTAGGTATTTGATATTAATTTCCAGTTCCTTTTTCTAACAGCTGTGAGCGTCTAGTGGTTAGGACATTGCGTTGTGGTCGCAATAACCCAGGTTCGAATCCTGGTCATGGCATTCTCTTTTGATTCAGTATAATAGAACCTGTTTTAGGTATTTGATATTAATTTTCAGCTACATTTCCTAACTGCTGTGATCGTCTAGTGGTTAGGACATTGCGTTGTGGTCGCAATAACCCAGGTTCGAATCATGGTCATAGCATTCTATTTTGATTTCTTATAATAAAAAGTGCTTTTCAAATTTAATAGTACATGTAATTGTTTTTCAGCTTTTTCTCTCAACTGCTGTGAGCGTCTAGTGGTTAGGACATTGCGTTGTGGTCGCAATAACCCAGGTTCGAATCCTGGTCATGGCATTCTCTTTTGATTCAGTATAATACAACCTGTTTTAGGTATTGGATATTAATTTTCAGCTACTTTTCGTAACTGCTGTGATCGTCTAGTGGTTGGGACATTGCGTTGTTGTCGCAATAACCCAGGTTCGAATCCTGGTCATGGCATTCTATTTTGATTCAGTATAATATAAACTGTTTTAGGTATTTGATATTAATTTCCAGCTCCTTTTTCTAACTGCTGTGATCGTCTAGTGGTTAGGACATTGCGTTGTGGTCGCAATAACCCAGGTTCGAATCCTGGTCATGGCATTCTCTTTTGATTCAGTATAATAGAAACTATTTTAGGTATTTGATATTAATTTTCAGCTACTTTTCCTAACTGCTGTGATCGTCTAGTGGTTGGCACATTGCGTTGTGGTCGCAATAACCCAGGTTCGAATCCTGGTTATAGCATTACATTTTGATTTCTTATAATAAAAAGTGCTTTTCAAATTTGATAGTACATGTAATTGATTTTCAGCATTTTCTCTCAACTGCTGTGATCGTCTAGTGGTTAGGACATTGCGTTGTGGTCACAATAACCCAGGTTCGAGTCCTGGTCATGGCATTCTTTTTTGATTCAGTATAATAGAAACTGTTTTAGGTATTTGATATTAATTTCCAGCTCCTTTTTCTAACTGCTGTGATCGTCTAGTGGTTAGGACATTGCGTTGTGGTCGCAATAACCCAGGTTCGAATCCTGGTCATGGCATTCTCTTTTGATTCAGTATAATAGAAACTATTTTAGGTATTTGATATTAATTTTCAGCTACTTTTCCTAACTGCTGTGATCGTCTAGTGGTTAGGACATTGCGTTGTGGTCGCAATAACCCAGGTTCGAATCCTGGTCATGGCATTCAATTTTGATTCAGTATAATATAAACTGTTTTAGGTATTTGATATTAATTTCCAGTTCCTTTTTCTAACTGCTGTGAGCGTCTAGTGGTTAGGACATTGCGTTGTGGTCGCAATAACCCAGGTTCGAATCCTGGTCATAGCATTCCATTTTGATTTCTTATAATAAAAAGTGCTTTTCAAATTTGATAGTACATGTAATGGTTTTTCAGCTTTTTCTCTCAACTGCTGTGATCGTCTAGTGGTTAGGACATTGCGTTGTGGTCGCAATAACCCAGGTTCGAATCCTGGTCATGGCATTCTCTTTTGATTCAGAATAATAGAAACTGTTTTAGGTATTTGATATTAATTTTCAGCTACTTTTCCTAACTGCTGTGATCGTCTAGTGGTTAGCACATTGCGTTGTGGTCGCAATAACCCAGGTTCGAATCCTGGTCATGGCATTCTCTTTTGATTCAGTATAATAGAAACTGTTTTAGGTATTTGATATTAATTTTCAGCTACTTTTCCTAACTGCTGTGATCGTCTAGTGGTTGGCACATTGCGTTGTGGTCGCAATAACCCAGGTTCGAATCCTGGTCATGGCATTCTCTTTTGATTGAGTATAATAGAACCTGTTTTAGGTATTTGATATTAATTTCAAGCTCCTTTTTCTAACTGCTGTGATCGTCTAGTGGTTAGGACATTGCGTTGTGGTCGCAATAACCCAGGTTCGAATCCCGGTCATGGCATTCTCTTTTGATTC
The DNA here is from genome assembly GCA_037893245.1 of Crossaster papposus. Taxonomy (NCBI): domain Eukaryota; kingdom Metazoa; phylum Echinodermata; class Asteroidea; order Velatida; family Solasteridae; genus Crossaster; species Crossaster papposus. The sequence continues at coordinate 2,065,543 of JBAIAA010000007.1, read as the reverse complement.
AGTATAATAGAACCTGTTTTAGGTATTTGATATTAATTTTCAGCTACATTTCCTAACTGCTGTGATCGTCTAGTGGTTAGGACATTGCGTTGTGGTCGCAATAACCCAGGTTCGAATCCTGGTCATGGCATTCAATTTTGATTCAGTATAATATAAACTGTTTTAGGTATTTGATATTAATTTCCAGTTCCTTTTTCTAACTGCTGTGAGCGTCTAGTGGTTAGGACATTGCGTTGTGGTCGCAATAACCCAGGTTCGAATCCTGGTCATGGCATTCAATTTTGATTCAGTATAATATAAACTGTTTTAGGTATTTGATATTAATTTTCAGCTACTTTTTCTAACTGCTGTGATCGTCTAGTGGTTAGCACATTGCGTTGTGGTCGCAATAACCCAGGTTCGAATCCTGGTCATGGCATTCTCTTTTGATTCAGTATAATAGAACCTGTTTTAGGTATTTGATATTAATTTTCAGCTACATTTCCTAACTGCTGTGATCGTCTAGTGGTTAGGACATTGCGTTGTGGTCGCAATAACCCAGGTTCGAATCCTGGTCATGGCATTCTCTTTTGATTGAGTATAATAGAACCTGTTTTAGGTATTTGATATTAATTTCAAGCTCCTTTTTCTAACTGCTGTGATCGTCTAGTGGTTAGGACATTGCGTTGTGGTCGCAATAACCCAGGTTCGAATCCCGGTCATGGCATTCTCTTTTGATTCAGTATAATAGAACCTGTTTTAGGTATTTGATATTAATTTTCAGCTACATTTCCTAACTGCTGTGATCGTCTAGTGGTTAGGACATTGCGTTGTGGTCGCAATAACCCAGGTTCGAATCCTGGTCATGGCATTCAATTTTGATTCAGTATAATATAAACTGTTTTAGGTATTTGATATTAATTTCCAGTTCCTTTTTCTAACTGCTGTGAGCGTCTAATGGTTAGGACATTGCGTTGTGGTCGCAATAACCCAGGTTCGAATCCTGGTCATAGCATTCCATTTTGATTTCTTATAATAAAAAGTGCTTTTCAAATTTGATAGTACATGTAATGGTTTTTCAGCTTTTTCTCTCAACTGCTGTGATCGTCTAGTGGTTAGGACATTGCGTTGTGGTCGCAATAACCCAGGTTCGAATCCTGGTCATGGCATTCTCTTTTGATTCAGAATAATAGAAACTGTTTTAGGTATTTGATATTAATTTTCAGCTACTTTTCCTAACTGCTGTGATCGTCTAGTGGTTAGCACATTGCGTTGTGGTCGCAATAACCCAGGTTCGAATCCTGGTCATGGCATTCTCTTTTGATTCAGTATAATAGAAACTGTTTTAGGTATTTGATATTAATTTTCAGCTACTTTTCCTAACTGCTGTGATCGTCTAGTGGTTGGCACATTGCGTTGTGGTCGCAATAACCCAGGTTCGAATCCTGGTCATAGCATTCCATTTTGATTTCTTATAATAAAAAGTGCTTTTCAAATTTGATAGTACATGTAATGGTTTTTCAGCTTTTTCTCTCAACTGCTGTGATCGTCTAGTGGTTAGGACATTGCGTTGTGGTCGCAATAACCCAGGTTCGAATCCTGGTCATGGCATTCTCTTTTGATTCAGTATAATAGAACCTGTTTTAGGTATTTGATATTAATTTTCAGCTACATTTCCTAACTGCTGTGATTGTCTAGTGGTTAGGACATTGCGTTGTGGTCGCAATAACCCAGGTTCGAATCCTGGTCATGGCATTCTTTTTTGATTCAGAATAATAGAAACTGTTTTAGGTATTTGATATTAATTTTCAGCTACTTTTCCTAACTGCTGTGATCGTCTAGTGGTTAGCACATTGCGTTGTGGTCGCAATAACCCAGGTTCGAATCCTGGTTATAGCATTCCATTTTGATTTCTTATAATAAAAAGTGCTTTTCAAATTTGATAGTACATGTAATTGTTTTTCAGCTTTTTCTCTCAACTGCTGTGATCGTCTAGTGGTTAGGACATTGCGTTGTGGTCGCAATAACCCAGGTTCGAATCCTGGTCATGGCATTCTCTTTTGATTCAGTATAATAGAAACTGTTTTAGGTATTTGATATTAATTTTCAGCTACTTTTCCTAACTGCTGTGATCGTCTAGTGGTTGGCACATTGCGTTGTGGTCGCAATAACCCAGGTTCGAATCCTGGTCATGGCATTCTCTTTTGATTGAGTATAATAGAACCTGTTTTAGGTATTTGATAATAATTTCAAGCTCCTTTTTCTAACTGCTGTGATCGTCTAGTGGTTAGGACATTGCGTTGTGGTCGCAATAACCCAGGTTCGAATCCTGGTCATGGCATTCTCTTTTGATTCAGAATAATAGAAACTGTTTTAGGTATTTGATATTAATTTTCAGCTACTTTTCCTAACTGCTGTGATCGTCTAGTGGTTAGCACATTGCGTTGTGGTCGCAATAACCCAGGTTCGAATCCTGGTCATGGCATTCTCTTTTGATTCAGTATAATAGAAACTGTTTTAGGTATTTGATATTAATTTTCAGCTCCTTTTTCTAACTGCTGTGATCGTCTAGTGTTTGGGACATTGCGTTGTGGTCGCAATAACCCTGGTTCGAATCCTGGTCATAGCATTCCATTTTGATTTCTTATAATAAAAAGTGCTTTTCAAATTTGATAGTACATGTAATTGTTTTTCAGCTTTTTCTCTCAACTGCTGTGATCGTCTAGTGGTTAGGACATTGCGTTGTGGTCGCAATAACCCAGGTTCGAGTCCTGGTCATGGCATTCTTTTTTGATTCAGTATAATAGAAACTGTTTTAGGTATTTGATATTAATTTCCAGCTCCTTTTTCTAACTGCTGTGATCGTCTAGTGGTTAGGACATTGCGTTGTGGTCGCAATAACCCAGGTTCGAATCCTGGTCATGGCATTCTCTTTTGATTCAGTATAATAGAACCTGTTTTAGGTGTTTGATATTAATTTTCAGCTACATTTCCTAACTGCTGTGATCGTCTAGTGGTTAGGACATTGCGTTGTGGTCGCAATAACCCAGGTTCGAATCCTGGTCATGGCATTCTCTTTTGATTGAGTATAATAGAACCTGTTTTAGGTATTTGATATTAATTTCAAGCTCCTTTTTCTAACTGCTGTGAGCGTCTAGTGGTTAGGACATTGCGTTGTGGTCGCAATAACCCAGGTTCGAATCCTGGTCATGGCATTCTCTTTTGATTCAGTATAATAGAAACTGTTTTAGGTATTTGATATTAATTTTCAGCTACTTTTCCTAACTGCTGTGATCGTCTAGTGGTTGGCACATTGCGTTGTGGTCGCAATAACCCAGGTTCGAATCCTGGTCATGGCATTCTCTTTTGATTGAGTATAATAGAACCTGTTTTAGGTATTTGATATTAATTTCAAGCTCCTTTTTCTAACTGCTGTGATCGTCTAGTGGTTAGGACATTGCGTTGTGGTCGCAATAACCCAGGTTCGAATCCCGGTCATGGCATTCTCTTTTGATTCAGTATAATAGAACCTGTTTTAGGTATTTGATATTAATTTTCAGCTACATTTCCTAACTGCTGTGATCGTCTAGTGGTTAGGACATTGCGTTGTGGTCGCAATAACCCAGGTTCGAATCCTGGTCATGGCATTCTATTTTGATTCAGTATAATATAAACTGTTTTAGGTATTTGATATTAATTTCCAGTTCCTTTTTCTAACTGCTGTGAGCGTCTAGTGGTTAGGACATTGCGTTGTGGTCGCAATAACCCAGCTTCGAATCCTGGTCATGGCATTCCATTTTGATTTCTTATAATAAAAAGTGCTTTTCAAATTTGATAGTACATGTAATGGTTTTTCAGCTTTTTCTCTCAACTGCTGTGATCGTCTAGTGGTTAGGACATTGCGTTGTGGTCGCAATAACCCAGGTTCGAATCCTGGTCATGGCATTCCATTTTGATTCAGAATAATAGAAACTGTTTTAGGTATTTGATATTAATTTTCAGCTACTTTTCCTAACTGCTGTGATCGTCTAGTGGTTAGCACATTGCGTTGTGGTCGCAATAACCCAGGTTCGAATCCTGGTCATGGCATTCTCTTTTGATTCAGTATAATAGAAACTGTTTTAGGTATTTGATATTAATTTTCAGCTCCTTTTTCTAACTGCTGTGATCGTCTAGTGTTTGGGACATTGCGTTGTGGTCGCAATAACCCTGGTTCGAATCCTGGTCATAGCATTCCATTTTGATTTCTTATAATAAAAAGTGCTTTTCAAATTCGATAGTACATGTAATTGTTTTTCAGCTTTTTCTCTCAACTGCTGTGATCGTCTAGTGGTTAGGACATTGCGTTGTGGTCGCAATAACCCAGGTTCGAGTCCTGGTCATGGCATTCTTTTTTGATTCAGTATAATAGAAACTGTTTTAGGTATTTGATATTAATTTCCAGCTCCTTTTTCTAACTGCTGTGATCGTCTAGTGGTTAGGACATTGCGTTGTGGTCGCAATAACCCAGGTTCGAATCCTGGTCATGGCATTTTCTTTTGATTCAGTATAATAGAACCTGTTTTAGGTGTTTGATATTAATTTTCAGCTACATTTCCTAACTGCTGTGATCGTCTAGTGGTTAGGACATTGCGTTGTGGTCGCAATAACCCAGGTTCGAATCCTGGTCATGGCATTCTCTTTTGATTGAGTATAATAGAACCTGTTTTAGGTATTTGATATTAATTTCAAGCTCCTTTTTCTAACTGCTGTGATCGTCTAGTGGTTAGGACATTGCGTTGTGGTCGCAATAACCCAGGTTCGAATCCCGGTCATGGCATTCTCTTTTGATTCAGTATAATAGAACCTGTTTTAGGTATTTGATATTAATTTTCAGCTACATTTCCTAACTGCTGTGATCGTCTAGTGGTTAGGACATTGCGTTGTGGTCGCAATAACCCAGGTTCGAATCCTGGTCATGGCATTCTATTTTGATTCAGTATAATATAAACTGTTTTAGGTATTTGATATTAATTTCCAGTTCCTTTTTCTAACTGCTGTGAGCGTCTAGTGGTTAGGACATTGCGTTGTGGTCGCAATAACCCAGCTTCGAATCCTGGTCATAGCATTCCATTTTGATTTCTTATAATAAAAAGTGCTTTTCAAATTTGATAGTACATGTAATGGTTTTTCAGCTTTTTCTCTCAACTGCTGTGATCGTCTAGTGGTTAGGACATTGCGTTGTGGTCGCAATAACCCAGGTTCGAATCCTGGTCATGGCATTCCATTTTGATTCAGAATAATAGAAACTGTTTTAGGTATTTGATATTAATTTTCAGCTACTTTTCCTAACTGCTGTGATCGTCTAGTGGTTAGCACATTGCGTTGTGGTCGCAATAACCCAGGTTCGAATCCTGGTCATGGCATTCTCTTTTGATTCAGTATAATAGAACCTGTTTTAGGTATTTGATATTAATTTTCAGCTACATTTCCTAACTGCTGTGATCGTCTAGTGGTTAGGACATTGCGTTGTGGTCGCAATAACCCAGGTTCGAATCCTGGTCATGGCATTCTCTTTTGATTGAGTATAATAGAACCTGTTTTAGGTATTTGATATTAATTTTCAGCTACATTTCCTAACTGCTGTGATCGTCTAGTGGTTAGGACATTGCGTTGTGGTCGCAATAACCCAGGTTCGAATCCTGGTCATGGCATTCTATTTTGATTCAGTATAATATAAACTGTTTTAGGTATTTGATAATAATTTCCAGCTCCTTTTCCTAACTGCTGTGATCGTCTAGTGTTTGGGACATTGCGTTGTGGTCGCAATAACCCTGGTTCGAATCCTGGTCATAGCATTCCATTTTGATTTCTTATAATAAAAAGTGCTTTTCAAATTTGATAGTACATGTAATTGTTTTTCAGCTTTTTCTCTCAACTGCTGTGATCGTCTAGTGGTTAGGACATTGCGTTGTGGTCGCAATAACCCAGGTTCGAATCCTGGTCATGGCATTTTCTTTTTATTCAGTATAATAGAAACTGTTTTAGGTATTTGATATTAATTTCCAGCTACTTTTCCTAACTGCTGTGACCGTCTAGTGGTTAGGACATTGCGTTGTGGTCGCAATAACCCAGGTTCGAATCCTGGTCATGGCATTCTCTTTTGATTCAGTATAATATAAACTGTTTTAGGTATTTGATAATAATTTCCAGCTCCTTTTTCTAACTGCTGTGATCGTCTAGTGGTTAGCACATTGCGTTGTGGTCGCAATAACCCAGGTTCGAATCCTGGTTATAGCATTCCATTTTGATTTCTTATAATAAAAAGTGCTTTTCAAATTTAATAGTACATGTAATTGATTTTTAGCATTTTCTCTCAACTGCTGTGATCGTCTAGTGGTTAGGACATTGCGTTGTGGTCGCAATAACCCAGGTTTGAATCCTGGTCATGGCATTCTATTTTGATTCAGTATAATATAAACTGTTTTAGGTATTTGATATTAATTTCCAGTTCCTTTTTCTAACTGCTGTGAGCGTCTAGTGGTTAGGACATTGCGTTGTGGTCGCAATAACCCAGGTTCGAATCCTGGTCATAGCATCCTCTTTTGATTCAGTATAATAGAAACTGTTTTAGGTATTTGATATTAATTTTCGGCTCCTTTTTCTAACAGCTGTGATCGTCTAGTGTTTGGGACATTGCGTTGTGGTCGCAATAACCCAGGTTCGAATCCTGGTCATGGCATTCTCTTTTGATTCAGTATAATAGAAACTGTTTTAGGTATTTGATATTAATTTTCAGCTACTTTTCGTAACTGCTGTGATCGTCTAGTGGTTAGGACATTACGTTGTGGTCGCAATAACCCAGGTTCGAATCCTGGTCATGGCATCCTCTTTTGATTCAGTATAATAGAAACTCTTTTAGGTATTTGATATTAATTTCTAGCTCCATTTTTCTAACAGCTGTGATCGTCTAGTGGTTAGGACATTGCGTTGTGGTCGCAATAACCCAGGTTCGAGTCGTGGTCATGGCATTCTCTTTTCATTCAGAGTAATAGAAACTGTTTTAGGTATTTGATATTAATTTTCGGCTTCTTTTTGTAACAGCTGTGATCGTCTAGTGTTTGGGACATTGCGTTGTGGTCGCAATAACCCTGGTTCGAATCCTGGTCATAGCATTCCACTTTGATTTCTTATAATAAAAAGTGCTTTTCAAATTTAATAGTACATGTAATTGATTTTTAGCATTTTCTCTCAACTGCTGTGATCGTCTAGTGGTTAGGACATTGCGTTGTGGTCGCAATAACCCAGGTTTGAATCCTGGTCATGGCATTCTATTTTGATTCAGTATAATATAAACTGTTTTAGGTATTTGATATTAATTTCCAGTTCCTTTTTCTAACTGCTGTGAGCGTCTAGTGGTTAGGACATTGCGTTGTGGTCGCAATAACCCAGGTTCGAATCCTGGTCATAGCATCCTCTTTTGATTCAGTATAATAGAAACTGTTTTAGGTATTTGATATTAATTTTCGGCTCCTTTTTCTAACAGCTGTGATCGTCTAGTGTTTGGGACATTGCGTTGTGGTCGCAATAACCCAGGTTCGAATCCTGGTCATGGCATTCTCTTTTGATTCAGTATAATAGAAACTGTTTTAGGTATTTGATATTAATTTTCAGCTACTTTTCGTAACTGCTGTGATCGTCTAGTGGTTAGGACATTACGTTGTGGTCGCAATAACCCAGGTTCGAATCCTGGTCATGGCATCCTCTTTTGATTCAGTATAATAGAAACTCTTTTAGGTATTTGATATTAATTTCTAGCTCCATTTTTCTAACAGCTGTGATCGTCTAGTGGTTAGGACATTGCGTTGTGGTCGCAATAACCCAGGTTCGAGTCGTGGTCATGGCATTCTCTTTTCATTCAGAGTAATAGAAACTGTTTTAGGTATTTGATATTAATTTTCGGCTTCTTTTTGTAACAGCTGTGATCGTCTAGTGTTTGGGACATTGCGTTGTGGTCGCAATAACCCTGGTTCGAATCCTGGTCATAGCATTCCACTTTGATTTCTTATAATAAAAAGTGCTTTTCAAATTTGATAGTACATGTAATTGTTTTCCAGCTTTTTCTCTCAACTGCTGTGATCGTCTAGTGGTTAGGACATTGCGTTGTGGTCGCAATAACCCAGGTTCGAATCCTGGTCATGGCATTCTCTTTTGATTCAGTATAATAGAAACTGTTTTAGGTATTTGATATTAATTTCTAGCTACTTTTCCTATCTTCTTGATTGTCTAGTGGTTAGGACGTTGCGTTGTGGTCGCAATAACCCAGGTTCGAATCCTGGTCTTGGCATTATATTTTGATTCAGTATAATATAAACTGTTTTAGGTATTTGATATTAATTTCCAGCTCCTTTTTCTAACAGCTGTGATCGTCTAGTGGTTAGGACATTGCGTTGTGGTCGCAATAACCCAGGTTCGAATCCTGGTCTTGGCATTATATTTTGATTCAGTATAATATAAACTGTTTTAGGTATTTGATATTAATTTCCAGCTCCTTTTTCTAACAGCTGTGATCGTCTAGTGGTTAGGACATTGCGTTGTGGTCGCAATAACCCAGGTTCGAATCCTGGTCTTGGCATTATATTTTGATTCAGTATAATATAAACTGTTTTAGGTATTTGATATTAATTTCCAGCTCCTTTTTCTAACTGCTGTGATCGTCTAGTGGTTAGGACATTGCGTTGTGGTCGCAATAACCCAGGTTCGAATCCTGGTCATGGCATTCTCTTTTGATTCAGTATAATAGAACCTGTTTTAGGTATTTGATATTAATTTTCAGCTACATTTCCTAACTGCTGTGATCGTCTAGTGGTTAGGACATTGCGTTGTGGTCGCAATAACCCAGGTTCGAATCCTGGTCATGGCATTCTCTTTTGATTCAGCATAATAGAAAAAGTTTTAGGTATTTTATATTAATTTTCAGCTACCTTTTCTAACAGCTGTGATCGTCTAGTGTTTGGGACATTGCGTTGTGGTCGCAATAACCCGGGTTCGAATCCTGGTCATGGCATTCTCTTTTGATTCAGTATAATAGAACCTGTTTTAGGTATTAGATATTAATTTTCAGCTACTTTTCGTAACTGCTGTGATCGTCTAGTGGTTAGGACATTGCGTTGTGGTCGCAATATCCCTGGTTCGAATCCTGGTCATAGCATTCCACTTTGATTTCTTATAATAAAAAGTGCTTTTCAAATTTGATAGTACATGTAATTGTTTTTCAGCTTTTTCTCTCAACTGCTGTGATCGTCTAGTGGTTAGGACATTGCGTTGTGGTCGCAATAACCCAGGTTCGAATCCTGGTCATGGCACTCTCTTATGATTCAGCATAATAGAAAATGTTTTAGGTATTTGATATTAATTTTCAGCTACCTTTCCTAACTGCTGTGATCGTCTAGTGGTTAGGACATTGCGTTGTGGTCGCAATAACCCAGGTTCGAATCCTGGTCATGGAATTATCTTTTGATTCAGTGTAATAGAAACTGTTTTAGGTATTTGATATTAATTTCCATCTCCATTTTTCTAACAGCTATGATCGTCTAGTGGTTAGGACATTGCGTTGTGGTCGCAATAACCCAGGTTCGAATCCTGGTCATGGCATTCTCTTTTGATTCAGTATAATAGAAACTGTTTTAGGTATTTGATATTAATTTCTAGCTACTTTTCCTAACTTCTTGATCGTCTACTGGTTAGGACGTTGCGTTGTGGTCGCAATAACCCAGGTTCGAATCCTGGTCATGGCATTATATTTTGATTCAGTATAATATAAACTGTTTTAGGTATTTGATATTAATTTCCAGCTCCTTTTTTTAACCGCTGTGATCGTCTAGTGGTTAGGACATTGCGTTGTGGTCGCAATAACCCAGGTTCGAATCCTGGTCATGGCATTCTCTTTTGATTCAGTATAATAGAAACTGTTTTAGGTATTTGATATTAATTTTCAGCAAATTTTCGTAACTGCTGTGATCGTCTAGTGGTTAGCACATTGCGTTGTGGTCGCAATAACCCAGGTTGGAATCCTGGTCATGGCATCCTCTTTTGATTCAGTATAATAGAAACTATTTTAGGTATTTGATATTAATTTCTAGCTCCATTTTTCTAACAGCTGTGATCGTCTAGTGGTTAGGACATTGCGTTGTGGTCGCAATAACCCAGGTTCGAGTCGTGGTCATGGCATTCTCTTTTGATTCAGTATAATAGAAACTGCTTTAGATATTTGATATTAATTTTCAGCTACTTTTCGTAACTGCTGTGATCGTCTAGTGGTTAGGACATTGCGTTGTGGTCGCAATAACCCAAGGTTCGAATCCAGGTCATGGCATTCTCTTTTGATTCAGCATAATAGAAAATGTTTTAGGTATTTGATATTAATTTTCAGCTACCTTTCCTAACTGCTGTGATCGTCTAGTGGTTAGGACATTGCGTTGTGGTCGCAATAACCCAAGGTTCGAATCCTGGTCATGGCATTCTCTTTTGATTCAGCATAATAGAAAATGTTTTAGGTATTTGATATTAATTTTCAGCTACCTTTCCTAACTGCTGTGATCGTCTAGTGGTTAGGACATTGCGTTGTGGTCGCAATAACCCAGGTTCGAATCCTGGTCATGGAATTATCTTTTGATTCAGTGTAATAGAAACTGTTTTAGGTATTTGATATTAATTTCCATCTCCATTTTTCTAACAGCTGTGATCGTCTAGTGGTTAGGACATTGCGTTGTGGTCGCAATAACCCAGGTTCGAATCCTGGTCATGGCATTCTCTTTTGATTCATAATAATAGAAACTGTTTTAGGTATTTGATATTAATTTCTAGCTACTTTTCCTAACTTCTTGATCGTCTAGTGGTTAGGACATTTTGTTGTGGTCGCAATAACCCAGGTTCGAATCCTGGTCATGGCATTCTCTTTTGATTCAGTATAATAGAAACTGTTTTAGGTATTTGAAATTAATTTTCAGCTACCTTTCCTAACTGCTGTGATCGTCTAGTGGTTAGGACATTGCGTTGTGGTCGCAATAACCCAGGTTCGAATCCTGGTCTTGGCATTATATTTTGATTCAGTATAATATAAACTGTTTTAGGTATTTGATATTAATTTCCAGCTCCTTTTTCTAACAGCTGTGATCGTCTAGTGGTTAGGACATTGCGTTGTGGTCGCAATAACCCAGTTTCGAATCCTGGTCATGGCATTATATTTTGATTCAGTATAATATAAACTGTTTTAGGTATTTGATATTAATTTCCAGCTCCTTTTTCTAACAGCTGTGATCGTCTAGTGGTTAGGACATTGCGTTGTGGTCGCAATAACCCAGGTTCGAGTCCTGGTCATGGCATTCTCTTTTGATTCAGTATAATAGAAACTGTTTTAGGTATTTGATATTAATTTTCGGCTCCTTTTTCTAACAGCTGTGATCGTCTAGTGTTTGGGACATTGCGTTGTGGTCGCAATAACCCAGGTTCGAATCCTGGTCATGGCATTCTCTTTTGATTCAGTATAATATAAACTGTTTTAGGTATTTGATATTAATTTCCATCTCCATTTTTCTAACAGCTGTGATCGTCTAGTGGTTAGAACATTGCGTTGTGGTCGCAATAACCCAGGTTCGAATCCTGGTCATGGCATTCTCTTTTGATTCATAATAATAGAAACTGTTTTAGGTATTTGATATTAATTTCTAGCTACTTTTCCTAACTTCTTGATCGTCTAGTGGTTAGGACATTGCGTTGTGGTCGCAATAACCCAGGTTCGAATCCTGGTCATGGCATTCTCTTTTGATTCAGTATAATAGAAACTGTTTTAGGTATTTGATATTAATTTTCAGCTACCTTTCCTAACTGCTGTGATCGTCTAGTGGTTAGGACATTGCGTTGTGGTCGCAATAACCCAGTTTCGAATCCTGGTCATGGCATTATATTTTGATTCAGTATAATATAAACTGTTTTAGGTATTTGATATTAATTTCCAGCTCCTTTTTCTAACAGCTGTGATCGTCTAGTGGTTAGGACATTGCGTTGTGGTCGCAATAACCCAGGTTCGAGTCCTGGTCATGGCATTCTCTTTTGATTCAGTATAATAGAAACTGTTTTAGGTATTTGATATTAATTTTCGGCTCCTTTTTCTAACAGCTGTGATCGTCTAGTGTTTGGGACATTGCGTTGTGGTCGCAATAACCCAGGTTCGAATCCTGGTCATGGCATTCTCTTTTGATTCAGTATAATAGAAACTGTTTTAGGTATTTGATATTAATTTTCAGCTACTTTTCGTAACTCCTGTGATCGTCTAGTGGTTAGGACATTGCGTTGTGGTCGCAATAACCCAGGTTCGAATCCTGGTCATGGCATCCTCTTTTGATTCAGTATAATAGAAACTGTTTTAGGTATTTGATATTAATTTTCAGCTACTTTTCGTAGCTGCTGTGATCGTCTAGTGGTTAGGACATTGCGTTGTGGTCGCAATATCCCAGGTTCGAATCCTGGTCATGGCATTCTCTTTTGATTCAGTATAATAGAAACTGTTTTAGGTATTTGATATTAATTTTCAGCTACTTTTCGTAACTGCTGTGATCGTCTAGTGGTTAGGACATTGCGTTGTGGTCGCAATAACCCAGGTTCGAATCCTGGTCATGGCATCCTCTTTTGATTCAGTATAATAGAAACTCTTTTAGGTATTTGATATTAATTTCTAGCTCCATTTTTCTAACAGCTGTGATCGTCTAGTGGTTAGGACATTGCGTTGTGGTCGCAATAACCCAGGTTCGAGTCGTGGTCATGGCATTCTCTTTTGATTCAGAGTAATAGAAACTGTTTTAGGTATTTCATATTAATTTTCGGCTTCTTTTTGTAACAGCTGTGATCGTCTAGTGTTTGGGACATTGCGTTGTGGTCGCAATAACCATGGTTCGAATCCTGGTCATAGCATTCCACTTTGATTTCTTATAATAAAAAGTGCTTTTCAAATTTGACAGTACATGTAATTGTTTTCCAGCTTTTTCTCTCAACTGCTGTGATCGTCTAGTGGTTAGGACATTGCGTTGTGGTCGCAATAACCCAGGTTCGAATCCTGGTCATGGCATTCTCTTTTGATTCAGTATAATAGAAACTGTTTTAGGTATTTGATATTAATTTCTAGCTACTTTTCCTAACTTCTTGATCGTCTAGTGGTTAGGACATTGCGTTGTGGTCGCAATAACCCAGGTTCGAGTCCTGGTCATGGCATTCTCTTTTGATTCAGTATAATATAAACTGTTTTAGGTATTTGATATTAATTTCCAGCTCCTTTTTCTAACAGCTGTGATCGTCTAGTGGTTAGGACATTGCGTTGTGGTCGCAATAACCCAGGTTCGAGTCCTGGTCATGGCATTCTCTTTTGATTCAGTATAATAGAAACTGTTTTAGGTATTTGATATTAATTTTCGGCTCCTTTTTCTAACAGCTGTGATCGTCTAGTGGTTAGGACATTGCGTTGTGGTCGCAATAACCCAGGTTCGAATCCTGGTCATGGAATTATCTTTTGATTGAGTGTAATAGAAACTGTTTTAGGTATTTGATATTAATTTCCATCTCCATTTTTCTAACAGCTGTGATCGTCTAGTGGTTAGGACATTGCGTTGTGGTCGCAATAACCCAGGTTCGAATCCTGGTCATGGCATTCTCATTTGATTCATAATAATAGAAACTGTTTTAGTTATTTGATATTAATTTCTAGATACTTTTCCTAACTTCTTGATCGTCTAGTGGTTAGGACATTGCGTTGTGGTCGCAATAACCCAGGTTCGAATCCTGGTCATGGCATTATATTTTGATTCAGTATAATATAAACTGTTTTAGGTATTTGATATTAATTTCCAGCTCCTTTTTCTAACAGCTGTGATCGTCTAGTGGTTAGGACATTGCGTTGTGGTCGCAATAACCCAGGTTCGAATCCTGGTCATGGCATTATATTTTGATTCAGTATAATATAAACTGTTTTAGGTATTTGATATTAATTTCCAGCTCCTTTTTCTAACAGCTGTGATCGTCTAGTGGTTAGGACATTGCGTTGTGGTCGCAATAACCCAGGTTCGAGTCCTGGTCATGGCATTCTCTTTTGATTCAGTATAATAGAAACTGTTTTTGGTATTTGATATTAATTTTCGGCTCCTTTTTCTAACAGCTGTGATCGTCTAGTGTTTGGGACATTGCGTTGTGGTCTCAATAACCCAGGTTCGAATCCTGGTCATGGCATTCTCTTTTGATTCAGTATAATATAACCTGTTTTAGGTATTAGATATTAATTTTCAACTACTTTTCCTAACTGCTGTGATCGTCTAGTGGTTAGGACATTGCGTTGTGGTCGCAATAACCCAGGTTCTGGTCATGGCATTCTCTTTTGATTCAGCATAATAGAAAATGTTTTAGGTATTTGATATTAATTTTCAGCTACTTTTCCTAACTGCTGTGATCGTCTAGTGGTTAGGACATTGCGTTGTGGTCGCAATAACCCAGGTTCTGGTCATGGCATTCTCTTTTGATTCAGTATAATAGAAAATGTTTTAGGTATTTAATATTAATTTTCAGCTACCTTTCCTAACTGCTGTGATCGTCTAGTGGTTAGGACATTGCGTTGTGGTCGCAATAACCCAGGTTCGAATCCTGGTCATGGAATTATCTTTTGATTCAGTATAATAGAAACTGTTTTAGGTATTTGATATTAATTTCCATCTCCATTTTTCTAACAGCTGTGATCGTCTAGTGGTTAGGACATTGCGTTGTGGTCGCAATAACCCAGTTTCGAATCCTGGTCATGGCATTCTCTTTTGATTCAGCATAATAGAAACTGTTTTAGGTATTTGATATTAATTTTCAGCTACCTTTCTTAACTGCTGTGATCGTCTAGTGGTTAGGACATTGCGTTGTGGTCGCAATAACCCAGGTTCGAATCCTGGTCATGGCATTATATTTTGATTCAGTATAATATAAACTGTTTTAGGTATTTGATATTAATTTCCAGCTCATTTTTCTAACAGCTGTGATCGTCTAGTGGTTAGGACATTGCGTTGTGGTCGCAATAACCCTGGTCGTGGCATTCTCTTTTGATTCAGTATAATAGAAACTGTTTTAGGTATTTGATATTAATTTTCGGCTCCTTTTTCTAACAGCTGTGATCGTCTAGTGTTTGGGACATTGCGTTGTGGTCGCAATAACCCAGGTTCGAATCCTGGTCATGGCATTCTCTTTTGATTCAGTATAATAGAAACTGTTTTAGGTATTTGATATTAATTTCTAGCTACTTTTCCTAACTTCTTGATCGTCTACTGGTTAGGACGTTGCGTTGTGGTCGCAATAACCCAGGTTCGAATCCTGGTCATGGCATTATATTTTGATTCAGTATAATATAAACTGTTTTAGGTATTTGATATTAATTTCCAGCTCCTTTTTTTAACCGCTGTGATCGTCTAGTGGTTAGGACATTGCGTTGTGGTCGCAATAACCCAGGTTCGAATCCTGGTCATGGCATTCTCTTTTGATTCAGTATAATAGAAACTGTTTTAGGTATTTGATATTAATTTTCAGCAAATTTTCGTAACTGCTGTGATCGTCTAGTGGTTAGCACATTGCGTTGTGGTCGCAATAACCCAGGTTGGAATCCTGGTCATGGCATCCTCTTTTGATTCAGTATAATAGAAACTCTTTTAGGTATTTGATATTAATTTCTAGCTCCATTTTTCTAACAGCTGTGATCGTCTAGTGGTTAGGACATTGCGTTGTGGTCGCAATAACCCAGGTTCGAGTCGTGGTCATGGCATTCTCTTTTGATTCAGTATAATAGAAACTGCTTTAGATATTTGATATTAATTTTCAGCTACTTTTCGTAACTGCTGTGATCGTCTAGTGGTTAGGACATTGCGTTGTGGTCGCAATAACCCAAGGTTCGAATCCAGGTCATGGCATTCTCTTTTGATTCAGCATAATAGAAAATGTTTTAGGTATTTGATATTAATTTTCAGCTACCTTTCCTAACTGCTGTGATCGTCTAGTGGTTAGGACATTGCGTTGTGGTCGCAATAACCCAAGGTTCGAATCCTGGTCATGGCATTCTCTTTTGATTCAGCATAATAGAAAATGTTTTAGGTATTTGATATTAATTTTCAGCTACCTTTCCTAACTGCTGTGATCGTCTAGTGGTTAGGACATTGCGTTGTGGTCGCAATAACCCAGGTTCGAATCCTGGTCATGGAATTATCTTTTGATTCAGTGTAATAGAAACTGTTTTAGGTATTTGATATTAATTTCCATCTCCATTTTTCTAACAGCTGTGATCGTCTAGTGGTTAGGACATTGCGTTGTGGTCGCAATAACCCAGGTTGGAATCCTGGTCATGGCATTCTCTTTTGATTCATAATAATAGAAACTGTTTTAGGTATTTGATATTAATTTCTAGCTACTTTTCCTAACTTCTTGATCGTCTAGTGGTTAGGACATTTTGTTGTGGTCGCAATAACCCAGGTTCGAATCCTGGTCATGGCATTCTCTTTTGATTCAGTATAATAGAAACTGTTTTAGGTATTTGAAATTAATTTTCAGCTACCTTTCCTAACTGCTGTGATCGTCTAGTGGTTAGGACATTGCGTTGTGGTCGCAATAACCCAGGTTCGAATCCTGGTCTTGGCATTATATTTTGATTCAGTATAATATAAACTGTTTTAGGTATTTGATATTAATTTCCAGCTCCTTTTTCTAACAGCTGTGATCGTCTAGTGGTTAGGACATTGCGTTGTGGTCGCAATAACCCAGTTTCGAATCCTGGTCATGGCATTATATTTTGATTCAGTATAATATAAACTGTTTTAGGTATTTGATATTAATTTCCAGCTCCTTTTTCTAACAGCTGTGATCGTCTAGTGGTTAGGACATTGCGTTGTGGTCGCAATAACCCAGGTTCGAGTCCTGGTCATGGCATTCTCTTTTGATTCAGTATAATAGAAACTGTTTTAGGTATTTGATATTAATTTTCGGCTCCTTTTTCTAACAGCTGTGATCGTCTAGTGTTTGGGACATTGCGTTGTGGTCGCAATAACCCAGGTTCGAATCCTGGTCATGGCATTCTCTTTTGATTCAGTATAATATAAACTGTTTTAGGTATTTGATATTAATTTCCATCTCCATTTTTCTAACAGCTGTGATCGTCTAGTGGTTAGAACATTGCGTTGTGGTCGCAATAACCCAGGTTCGAATCCTGGTCATGGCATTCTCTTTTGATTCATAATAATAGAAACTGTTTTAGGTATTTGATATTAATTTCTAGCTACTTTTCCTAACTTCTTGATCGTCTAGTGGTTAGGACATTGCGTTGTGGTCGCAATAACCCAGGTTCGAATCCTGGTCATGGCATTCTCTTTTGATTCAGTATAATAGAAACTGTTTTAGGTATTTGATATTAATTTTCAGCTACCTTTCCTAACTGCTGTGATCGTCTAGTGGTTAGGACATTGCGTTGTGGTCGCAATAACCCAGTTTCGAATCCTGGTCATGGCATTATATTTTGATTCAGTATAATATAAACTGTTTTAGGTATTTGATATTAATTTCCAGCTCCTTTTTCTAACAGCTGTGATCGTCTAGTGGTTAGGACATTGCGTTGTGGTCGCAATAACCCAGGTTCGAGTCCTGGTCATGGCATTCTCTTTTGATTCAGTATAATAGAAACTGTTTTAGGTATTTGATATTAATTTTCGGCTCCTTTTTCTAACAGCTGTGATCGTCTAGTGTTTGGGACATTGCGTTGTGGTCGCAATAACCCAGGTTCGAATCCTGGTCATGGCATTCTCTTTTGATTCAGTATAATAGAAACTGTTTTAGGTATTTGATATTAATTTTCAGCTACTTTTCGTAACTCCTGTGATCGTCTAGTGGTTAGGACATTGCGTTGTGGTCGCAATAACCCAGGTTCGAATCCTGGTCATGGCATCCTCTTTTGATTCAGTATAATAGAAACTGTTTTAGGTATTTGATATTAATTTTCAGCTACTTTTCGTAACTGCTGTGATCGTCTAGTGGTTAGGACATTGCGTTGTGGTCGCAATATCCCAGGTTCGAATCCTGGTCATGGCATTCTCTTTTGATTCAGTATAATAGAAACTGTTTTAGGTATTTGATATTAATTTTCAGCTACTTTTCGTAACTGCTGTGATCGTCTAGTGGTTAGGACATTGCGTTGTGGTCGCAATAACCCAGGTTCGAATCCTGGTCATGGCATCCTCTTTTGATTCAGTATAATAGAAACTCTTTTAGGTATTTGATATTAATTTTCAGCTACCTTTCCTAACTGCTGTGATCGTCTAGTGGTTAGGACATTGCGTTGTGGTCGCAATAACCCAAGGTTCGAATCCTGGTCATGGCATTCTCTTTTGATTCAGCATAATAGAAAATGTTTTAGGTATTTGATATTAATTTTCAGCTACCTTTCCTAACTGCTGTGATCGTCTAGTGGTTAGGACATTGCGTTGTGGTCGCAATAACCCAGGTTCGAATCCTGGTCATGGAATTATCTTTTGATTCAGTGTAATAGAAACTGTTTTAGGTATTTGATATTAATTTCCATCTCCATTTTTCTAACAGCTGTGATCGTCTAGTGGTTAGGACATTGCGTTGTGGTCGCAATAACCCAGGTTCGAATCCTGGTCATGGCATTCTCTTTTGATTCATAATAATAGAAACTGTTTTAGGTATTTGATATTAATTTCTAGCTACTTTTCCTAACTTCTTGATCGTCTAGTGGTTAGGACATTTTGTTGTGGTCGCAATAACCCAGGTTCGAATCCTGGTCATGGCATTCTCTTTTGATTCAGTATAATAGAAACTGTTTTAGGTATTTGAAATTAATTTTCAGCTACCTTTCCTAACTGCTGTGATCGTCTAGTGGTTAGGACATTGCGTTGTGGTCGCAATAACCCAGGTTCGAATCCTGGTCATGGCATTATATTTTGATTCAGTATAATATAAACTGTTTTAGGTATTTGATATTAATTTCCAGCTCCTTTTTCTAACAGCTGTGATCGTCTAGTGGTTAGGACATTGCGTTGTGGTCGCAATAACCCAGGTTCGAGTCCTGGTCATGGCATTCTCTTTTGATTCAGTATAATAGAAACTGTTTTTGGTATTTGATATTAATTTTCGGCTCCTTTTTCTAACAGCTGTGATCGTCTAGTGTTTGGGACATTGCGTTGTGGTCTCAATAACCCAGGTTCGAATCCTGGTCATGGCATTCTCTTTTGATTCAGTATAATATAACCTGTTTTAGGTATTAGATATTAATTTTCAACTACTTTTCCTAACTGCTGTGATCGTCTAGTGGTTAGGACATTGCGTTGTGGTCGCAATAACCCAGGTTCTGGTCATGGCATTCTCTTTTGATTCAGCATAATAGAAAATGTTTTAGGTATTTGATATTAATTTTCAGCTACTTTTCCTAACTGCTGTGATCGTCTAGTGGTTAGGACATTGCGTTGTGGTCGCAATAACCCAGGTTCTGGTCATGGCATTCTCTTTTGATTCAGTATAATAGAAAATGTTTTAGGTATTTAATATTAATTTTCAGCTACCTTTCCTAACTGCTGTGATCGTCTAGTGGTTAGGACATTGCGTTGTGGTCGCAATAACCCAGGTTCGAATCCTGGTCATGGAATTATCTTTTGATTCAGTATAATAGAAACTGTTTTAGGTATTTGATATTAATTTCCATCTCCATTTTTCTAACAGCTGTGATCGTCTAGTGGTTAGGACATTGCGTTGTGGTCGCAATAACCCAGTTTCGAATCCTGGTCATGGCATTCTCTTTTGATTCAGCATAATAGAAACTGTTTTAGGTATTTGATATTAATTTTCAGCTACCTTTCTTAACTGCTGTGATCGTCTAGTGGTTAGGACATTGCGTTGTGGTCGCAATAACCCAGGTTCGAATCCTGGTCATGGCATTATATTTTGATTCAGTATAATATAAACTGTTTTAGGTATTTGATATTAATTTCCAGCTCATTTTTCTAACAGCTGTGATCGTCTAGTGGTTAGGACATTGCGTTGTGGTCGCAATAACCCTGGTCGTGGCATTCTCTTTTGATTCAGTATAATAGAAACTGTTTTAGGTATTTGATATTAATTTTCGGCTCCTTTTTCTAACAGCTGTGATCGTCTAGTGTTTGGGACATTGCGTTGTGGTCGCAATAACCCAGGTTCGAATCCTGGTCATGGCATTCTCTTTTGATTCAGTATAATAGAAACTGTTTTAGGTATTTGATATTAATTTCTAGCTACTTTTCCTAACTTCTTGATCGTCTACTGGTTAGGACGTTGCGTTGTGGTCGCAATAACCCAGGTTCGAATCCTGGTCATGGCATTATATTTTGATTCAGTATAATATAAACTGTTTTAGGTATTTGATATTAATTTCCAGCTCCTTTTTTTAACCGCTGTGATCGTCTAGTGGTTAGGACATTGCGTTGTGGTCGCAATAACCCAGGTTCGAATCCTGGTCATGGCATTCTCTTTTGATTCAGTATAATAGAAACTGTTTTAGGTATTTGATATTAATTTTCAGCAAATTTTCGTAACTGCTGTGATCGTCTAGTGGTTAGCACATTGCGTTGTGGTCGCAATAACCCAGGTTGGAATCCTGGTCATGGCATCCTCTTTTGATTCAGTATAATAGAAACTCTTTTAGGTATTTGATATTAATTTCTAGCTCCATTTTTCTAACAGCTGTGATCGTCTAGTGGTTAGGACATTGCGTTGTGGTCGCAATAACCCAGGTTCGAGTCGTGGTCATGGCATTCTCTTTTGATTCAGTATAATAGAAACTGCTTTAGATATTTGATATTAATTTTCAGCTACTTTTCGTAACTGCTGTGATCGTCTAGTGGTTAGGACATTGCGTTGTGGTCGCAATAACCCAAGGTTCGAATCCAGGTCATGGCATTCTCTTTTGATTCAGCATAATAGAAAATGTTTTAGGTATTTGATATTAATTTTCAGCTACCTTTCCTAACTGCTGTGATCGTCTAGTGGTTAGGACATTGCGTTGTGGTCGCAATAACCCAAGGTTCGAATCCTGGTCATGGCATTCTCTTTTGATTCAGCATAATAGAAAATGTTTTAGGTATTTGATATTAATTTTCAGCTACCTTTCCTAACTGCTGTGATCGTCTAGTGGTTAGGACATTGCGTTGTGGTCGCAATAACCCAGGTTCGAATCCTGGTCATGGAATTATCTTTTGATTCAGTGTAATAGAAACTGTTTTAGGTATTTGATATTAATTTCCATCTCCATTTTTCTAACAGCTGTGATCGTCTAGTGGTTAGGACATTGCGTTGTGGTCGCAATAACCCAGGTTGGAATCCTGGTCATGGCATTCTCTTTTGATTCATAATAATAGAAACTGTTTTAGGTATTTGATATTAATTTCTAGCTACTTTTCCTAACTTCTTGATCGTCTAGTGGTTAGGACATTTTGTTGTGGTCGCAATAACCCAGGTTCGAATCCTGGTCATGGCATTCTCTTTTGATTCAGTATAATAGAAACTGTTTTAGGTATTTGAAATTAATTTTCAGCTACCTTTCCTAACTGCTGTGATCGTCTAGTGGTTAGGACATTGCGTTGTGGTCGCAATAACCCAGGTTCGAATCCTGGTCTTGGCATTATATTTTGATTCAGTATAATATAAACTGTTTTAGGTATTTGATATTAATTTCCAGCTCCTTTTTCTAACAGCTGTGATCGTCTAGTGGTTAGGACATTGCGTTGTGGTCGCAATAACCCAGTTTCGAATCCTGGTCATGGCATTATATTTTGATTCAGTATAATATAAACTGTTTTAGGTATTTGATATTAATTTCCAGCTCCTTTTTCTAACAGCTGTGATCGTCTAGTGGTTAGGACATTGCGTTGTGGTCGCAATAACCCAGGTTCGAGTCCTGGTCATGGCATTCTCTTTTGATTCAGTATAATAGAAACTGTTTTAGGTATTTGATATTAATTTTCGGCTCCTTTTTCTAACAGCTGTGATCGTCTAGTGTTTGGGACATTGCGTTGTGGTCGCAATAACCCAGGTTCGAATCCTGGTCATGGCATTCTCTTTTGATTCAGTATAATATAAACTGTTTTAGGTATTTGATATTAATTTCCATCTCCATTTTTCTAACAGCTGTGATCGTCTAGTGGTTAGAACATTGCGTTGTGGTCGCAATAACCCAGGTTCGAATCCTGGTCATGGCATTCTCTTTTGATTCATAATAATAGAAACTGTTTTAGGTATTTGATATTAATTTCTAGCTACTTTTCCTAACTTCTTGATCGTCTAGTGGTTAGGACATTGCGTTGTGGTCGCAATAACCCAGGTTCGAATCCTGGTCATGGCATTCTCTTTTGATTCAGTATAATAGAAACTGTTTTAGGTATTTGATATTAATTTTCAGCTACCTTTCCTAACTGCTGTGATCGTCTAGTGGTTAGGACATTGCGTTGTGGTCGCAATAACCCAGTTTCGAATCCTGGTCATGGCATTATATTTTGATTCAGTATAATATAAACTGTTTTAGGTATTTGATATTAATTTCCAGCTCCTTTTTCTAACAGCTGTGATCGTCTAGTGGTTAGGACATTGCGTTGTGGTCGCAATAACCCAGGTTCGAGTCCTGGTCATGGCATTCTCTTTTGATTCAGTATAATAGAAACTGTTTTAGGTATTTGATATTAATTTTCGGCTCCTTTTTCTAACAGCTGTGATCGTCTAGTGTTTGGGACATTGCGTTGTGGTCGCAATAACCCAGGTTCGAATCCTGGTCATGGCATTCTCTTTTGATTCAGTATAATAGAAACTGTTTTAGGTATTTGATATTAATTTTCAGCTACTTTTCGTAACTCCTGTGATCGTCTAGTGGTTAGGACATTGCGTTGTGGTCGCAATAACCCAGGTTCGAATCCTGGTCATGGCATCCTCTTTTGATTCAGTATAATAGAAACTGTTTTAGGTATTTGATATTAATTTTCAGCTACTTTTCGTAACTGCTGTGATCGTCTAGTGGTTAGGACATTGCGTTGTGGTCGCAATATCCCAGGTTCGAATCCTGGTCATGGCATTCTCTTTTGATTCAGTATAATAGAAACTGTTTTAGGTATTTGATATTAATTTTCAGCTACTTTTCGTAACTGCTGTGATCGTCTAGTGGTTAGGACATTGCGTTGTGGTCGCAATAACCCAGGTTCGAATCCTGGTCATGGCATCCTCTTTTGATTCAGTATAATAGAAACTCTTTTAGGTATTTGATATTAATTTTCAGCTACCTTTCCTAACTGCTGTGATCGTCTAGTGGTTAGGACATTGCGTTGTGGTCGCAATAACCCAAGGTTCGAATCCTGGTCATGGCATTCTCTTTTGATTCAGCATAATAGAAAATGTTTTAGGTATTTGATATTAATTTTCAGCTACCTTTCCTAACTGCTGTGATCGTCTAGTGGTTAGGACATTGCGTTGTGGTCGCAATAACCCAGGTTCGAATCCTGGTCATGGAATTATCTTTTGATTCAGTGTAATAGAAACTGTTTTAGGTATTTGATATTAATTTCCATCTCCATTTTTCTAACAGCTGTGATCGTCTAGTGGTTAGGACATTGCGTTGTGGTCGCAATAACCCAGGTTCGAATCCTGGTCATGGCATTCTCTTTTGATTCATAATAATAGAAACTGTTTTAGGTATTTGATATTAATTTCTAGCTACTTTTCCTAACTTCTTGATCGTCTAGTGGTTAGGACATTTTGTTGTGGTCGCAATAACCCAGGTTCGAATCCTGGTCATGGCATTCTCTTTTGATTCAGTATAATAGAAACTGTTTTAGGTATTTGAAATTAATTTTCAGCTACCTTTCCTAACTGCTGTGATCGTCTAGTGGTTAGGACATTGCGTTGTGGTCGCAATAACCCAGGTTCGAATCCTGGTCTTGGCATTATATTTTGATTCAGTATAATATAAACTGTTTTAGGTATTTGATATTAATTTCCAGCTCCTTTTTCTAACAGCTGTGATCGTCTAGTGGTTAGGACATTGCGTTGTGGTCGCAATAACCCAGTTTCGAATCCTGGTCATGGCATTATATTTTGATTCAGTATAATATCAACTGTTTTAGGTATTTGATATTAATTTCCAGCTCCTTTTTCTAACAGCTGTGATCGTCTAGTGGTTAGGACATTGCGTTGTGGTCGCAATAACCCAGGTTCGAGTCCTGGTCATGGCATTCTCTTTTGATTCAGTATAATAGAAACTGTTTTAGGTATTTGATATTAATTTTCGGCTCCTTTTTCTAACAGCTGTGATCGTCTAGTGTTTGGGACATTGCGTTGTGGTCGCAATAACCCAGGTTCGAATCCTGGTCATGGCATTCTCTTTTGATTCAGTATAATATAAACTGTTTTAGGTATTTGATATTAATTTCCATCTCCATTTTTCTAACAGCTGTGATCGTCTAGTGGTTAGAACATTGCGTTGTGGTCGCAATAACCCAGGTTCGAATCCTGGTCATGGCATTCTCTTTTGATTCATAATAATAGAAACTGTTTTAGGTATTTGATATTAATTTCTAGCTACTTTTCCTAACTTCTTGATCGTCTAGTGGTTAGGACATTGCGTTGTGGTCGCAATAACCCAGGTTCGAATCCTGGTCATGGCATTATATTTTGATTCAGTATAATAGAAACTGTTTTAGGTATTTGATATTAATTTCCAGCTCCTTTTTCTAACAGCTGTGATCGTCTAGTGGTTAGGACATTGCGTTGTGGTCGCAATAACCCAGGTTCGAATCCTGGTCATGGCATTATATTTTGATTCAGTATAATATAAACTGTTTTAGGTATTTGATATTAATTTCCAGCTCCTTTTTCTAACAGCTGTGATCGTCTAGTGGTTAGGACATTGCGTTGTGGTCGCAATAACCCAGGTTCGAGTCCTGGTCATGGCATTCTCTTTTGATTCAGTATAATAGAAACTGTTTTTGGTATTTGATATTAATTTTCGGCTCCTTTTTCTAACAGCTGTGATCGTCTAGTGTTTGGGACATTGCGTTGTGGTCTCAATAACCCAGGTTCGAATCCTGGTCATGGCATTCTCTTTTGATTCAGTATAATATAACCTGTTTTAGGTATTAGATATTAATTTTCAACTACTTTTCCTAACTGCTGTGATCGTCTAGTGGTTAGGACATTGCGTTGTGGTCGCAATAACCCAGGTTCTGGTCATGGCATTCTCTTTTGATTCAGCATAATAGAAAATGTTTTAGGTATTTGATATTAATTTTCAGCTACTTTTCCTAACTGCTGTGATCGTCTAGTGGTTAGGACATTGCGTTGTGGTCGCAATAACCCAGGTTCTGGTCATGGCATTCTCTTTTGATTCAGTATAATAGAAAATGTTTTAGGTATTTAATATTAATTTTCAGCTACCTTTCCTAACTGCTGTGATCGTCTAGTGGTTAGGACATTGCGTTGTGGTCGCAATAACCCAGGTTCGAATCCTGGTCATGGAATTATCTTTTGATTCAGTATAATAGAAACTGTTTTAGGTATTTGATATTAATTTCCATCTCCATTTTTCTAACAGCTGTGATCGTCTAGTGGTTAGGACATTGCGTTGTGGTCGCAATAACCCAGTTTCGAATCATGGTCATGGCATTCTCTTTTGATTCAGCATAATAGAAACTGTTTTAGGTATTTGATATTAATTTTCAGCTACCTTTCTTAACTGCTGTGATCGTCTAGTGGTTAGGACATTGCGTTGTGGTCGCAATAACCCAGGTTCGAATCCTGGTCATGGCATTATATTTTGATTCAGTATAATATAAACTGTTTTAGGTATTTGATATTAATTTCCAGCTCATTTTTCTAACAGCTGTGATCGTCTAGTGGTTAGGACATTGCGTTGTGGTCGCAATAACCCTGGTCGTGGCATTCTCTTTTGATTCAGTATAATAGAAACTGTTTTAGGTATTTGATATTAATTTTCGGCTCCTTTTTCTAACAGCTGTGATCGTCTAGTGTTTGGGACATTGCGTTGTGGTCGCAATAACCCAGGTTCGAATCCTGGTCATGGCATTCTCTTTTGATTCAGTATAATAGAACCTGTTTTAGGTATTAGATATTAATTTTCAGCTACTTTTCGTAACTGACTTGATCGTCTAGTGGTTAGGACATTGCGTTGTGGTCGCAATAACCCAGGTTCGAGTCCTGGTCGTGGCATTCTCTTTTGATTCAGTATAATAGAAACTGTTTTAGGTATTTGATATTAATTTTCGGCTCCTTTTTCTAACAGCTGTGATCGTCTAGTGTTTGGGACATTGCGTTGTGGTCGCAATAACCCAGGTTCGAATCCTGGTCATGGCATTCTCTTTTGATTCAGTATAATAGAACCTGTTTTAGGTATTAGATATTAATTTTCAGCTACTTTTCGTAACTGCCTTGATCGTCTAGTGGTTAGTACATTGCGTTGTGGTCGCAATAACCCAGGTTCGAATCCTGGTCATGGCATTCTCTTTTGATTCAGTATAATAGAACCTGTTTTAGGTATTAGATATTAATTTCCAGCTACTTTTCGTAACTGCTGTGATCGTCTAGTGGTTAGGACATTGCGTTGTGGTCGCAATAACCCAGGTTCTGGTCATGGCATTCTCTTTTGATTCAGCATAATAGAAAATGTTTTAGGTATTTGATATTAATTTTCAGCTAGCTCACCTAACTGCTGTGATCGTCTAGTGGTTAGGACATTGCGTTGTGGTCGCAATAACCCAGGTTCGAATCCTGGTCATGGCATCCTCTTTTGATTCAGTATAATAGAAACTCTTTTAGGTATTTGATATTAATTTCTAGCTCCATTTTTCTAACAGCTTTGATCGTCTAGAGGTTAGGACATTGCGTTGTGGTCGCAATAACCCAGGTTCGAGTCGTGGTCATGGCATTATATTTTGATTCAGAGTAATAGAAACTGTTTTAGGTATTTGATATTAATTTTCGGCTCCTTTTTGTAACAGCTGTGATCGTCAAGTGTTTGGGACATTGCGTTGTGGTCGCAATAACTCTGGTTCGAATCCTGGTCATAGCATTACACTTTGATTTCTTATAATAAAAAGTGCTTTTCAAATTTGATAGTACATGTAATTGTTTTTCAGCTTTTTCTCTCAACTGCTGTGATCGTCTAGTGGTTAGGACATTGCGTTGTGGTCGCAATAACCCAGGTTCGAATCCTGGTCATGGCATTATATTTTGATTCAGTATAATATAAACTGTTTTAGGTATTTGATATTAATTTCCAGCTCATTTTTCTAACAGCTGTGATCGTCTAGTGGTTAGGACATTGCGTTGTGGTCGCAATAACCCAGGTTCGAGTCCTGGTCGTGGCATTCTCTTTTGATTCAGTATAATAGAAACTGTTTTAGGTATTTGATATTAATTTTCGGCTCCTTTTTCTAACAGCTGTGATCGTCTAGTGTTTGGGACATTGCGTTGTGGTCGCAATAACCCAGGTTCGAATCCTGGTCATGGCATTCTCTTTTGATTCAGTATAATAGAACCTGTTTTAGGTATTAGATATTAATTTTCAGCTACTTTTCGTAACTGCCTTGATCGTCTAGTGGTTAGGACATTGCGTTGTGGTCGCAATAACCCAGGTTCGAGTCCTGGTCGTGGCATTCTCTTTTGATTCAGTATAATAGAAACTGTTTTAGGTATTTGATATTAATTTTCGGCTCCTTTTTCTAACAGCTGTGATCGTCTAGTGTTTGGGACATTGCGTTGTGGTCGCAATAACCCAGGTTCGAATCCTGGTCATGGCATTCTCTTTTGATTCAGTATAATAGAACCTGTTTTAGGTATTAGATATTAATTTTCAGCTACTTTTCGTAACTGCCTTGATCGTCTAGTGGTTAGTACATTGCGTTGTGGTCGCAATAACCCAGGTTCGAATCCTGGTCATGGCATTCTCTTTTGATTCAGTATAATAGAACCTGTTTTAGGTATTAGATATTAATTTCCAGCTACTTTTCGTAACTGCTGTGATCGTCTAGTGGTTAGGACATTGCGTTGTGGTCGCAATAACCCAGGTTCTGGTCATGGCATTCTCTTTTGATTCAGCATAATAGAAAATGTTTTAGGTATTTGATATTAATTTTCAGCTAGCTCACCTAACTGCTGTGATCGTCTAGTGGTTAGGACATTGCGTTGTGGTCGCAATAACCCAGGTTCGAATCCTGGTCATGGCATTATATTTTGATTCAGAGTAATAGAAACTGTTTTAGGTATTTGATATTAATTTTCGGCTCCTTTTTGTAACAGCTGTGATCGTCAAGTGTTTGGGACATTGCGTTGTGGTCGCAATAACCCTGGTTCGAATCCTGGTCATAGCATTACACTTTGATTTCTTATAATAAAAAGTGCTTTTCAAATTTGATAGTACATGTAATTGTTTTTCAGCTTTTTCTCTCAACTGCTGTGATCGTCTAGTGGTTAGGACATTGCGTTGTGGTCGCAATAACCCAGGTTCGAATCCTGGTCATGGCATCCTCTTTTGATTCAGTATAATAGAAACTCTTTTAGGTATTTGATATTAATTTCTAGCTCCATTTTTCTAACAGCTGTGATCGTCTAGTGGTTAGGACATTGCGTTGTGGTCGCAATAACCCAGGTTCGAGTCGTGGTCATGGCATTCTCTTTTGATTCAGAGTAATAGAAACTGTTTTAGGTATTTCATATTAATTTTCGGCTTCTTTTTGTAACAGCTGTGATCGTCTAGTGTTTGGGACATTGCGTTGTGGTCGCAATAACCATGGTTCGAATCTTGGTCATAGCATTCCACTTTGATTTCTTATAATAAAAAGTGCTTTTCAAATTTGACAGTACATGTAATTGTTTTCCAGCTTTTTCTCTCAACTGCTGTGATCGTCTAGTGGTTAGGACATTGCGTTGTGGTCGCAATAACCCAGGTTCGAATCCTGGTCATGGCATTCTCTTTTGATTCAGTATAATAGAAACTGTTTTAGGTATTTGATATTAATTTCTAGCTACTTTTCCTAACTTCTTGATCGTCTAGTGGTTAGGACATTGCGTTGTGGTCGCAATAACCCAGGTTCGAGTCCTGGTCATGGCATTCTCTTTTGATTCAGTATAATATAAACTGTTTTAGGTATTTGATATTAATTTTCGGCTCCTTTTTCTAACAGCTGTGATCGTCTAGTGTTTGGGACATTGCGTTGTGGTCGCAATAACCCAGGTTCGAATCCTGGTCATGGCATTCTCTTTTGATTCAGTATAATAGAACCTGTTTTAGGTATTAGATATTAATTTTCAGCTACTTTTCGTAACTGCCTTGATCGTCTAGTGGTTAGTACATTGCGTTGTGGTCGCAATAACCCAGGTTCGAATCCTGGTCATGGCATTCTCTTTTGATTCAGTATAATATAACCTGTTTTAGGTATTAGATATTAATTTCCAGCTACTTTTCGTAACTGCTGTGATCGTCTAGTGGTTAGGACATTGCGTTGTGGTCGCAATAACCCAGGTTCTGGTCATGGCATTCTCTTTTGATTCAGCATAATAGAAAATGTTTTAGGTATTTGATATTAATTTTCAGCTAGCTCACCTAACTGCTGTGATCGTCTAGTGGTTAGGACATTGCGTTGTGGTCGCAATAACCCAGGTTCGAATCCTGGTCATGGCATCCTCTTTTGATTCAGTATAATAGAAACTCTTTTAGGTATTTGATATTAATTTCTAGCTCCATTTTTCTAACAGCTTTGATCGTCTAGAGGTTAGGACATTGCGTTGTGGTCGCAATAACCCAGGTTCGAGTCGTGGTCATGGCATTATATTTTGATTCAGAGTAATAGAAACTGTTTTAGGTATTTGATATTAATTTTCGGCTCCTTTTTGTAACAGCTGTGATCGTCAAGTGTTTGGGACATTGCGTTGTGGTCGCAATAACCCTGGTTCGAATCCTGGTCATAGCATTACACTTTGATTTCTTATAATAAAAAGTGCTTTTCAAATTTGATAGTACATGTAATTGTTTTTCAGCTTTTTCTCTCAACTGCTGTGATCGTCTAGTGGTTAGGACATTGCGTTGTGGTCGCAATAACCCAGGTTCGAATCCTGGTCATGGCATTATATTTTGATTCAGTATAATATAAACTGTTTTAGGTATTTGATATTAATTTCCAGCTCATTTTTCTAACAGCTGTGATCGTCTAGTGGTTAGGACATTGCGTTGTGGTCGCAATAACCCAGGTTCGAGTCCTGGTCGTGGCATTCTCTTTTGATTCAGTATAATAGAAACTGTTTTAGGTATTTGATATTAATTTTCGGCTCCTTTTTCTAACAGCTGTGATCGTCTAGTGTTTGGGACATTGCGTTGTGGTCGCAATAACCCAGGTTCGAATCCTGGTCATGGCATTCTCTTTTGATTCAGTATAATAGAACCTGTTTTAGGTATTAGATATTAATTTTCAGCTACTTTTCGTAACTGCCTTGATCGTCTAGTGGTTAGGACATTGCGTTGTGGTCGCAATAACCCAGGTTCGAGTCCTGGTCGTGGCATTCTCTTTTGATTCAGTATAATAGAAACTGTTTTAGGTATTTGATATTAATTTTCGGCTCCTTTTTCTAACAGCTGTGATCGTCTAGTGTTTGGGACATTGCGTTGTGGTCGCAATAACCCAGGTTCGAATCCTGGTCATGGCATTCTCTTTTGATTCAGTATAATAGAACCTGTTTTAGGTATTAGATATTAATTTTCAGCTACTTTTCGTAACTGCCTTGATCGTCTAGTGGTTAGTACATTGCGTTGTGGTCGCAATAACCCAGGTTCGAATCCTGGTCATGGCATTCTCTTTTGATTCAGTATAATAGAACCTGTTTTAGGTATTAGATATTAATTTCCAGCTACTTTTCGTAACTGCTGTGATCGTCTAGTGGTTAGGACATTGCGTTGTGGTCGCAATAACCCAGGTTCTGGTCATGGCATTCTCTTTTGATTCAGCATAATAGAAAATGTTTTAGGTATTTGATATTAATTTTCAGCTAGCTCACCTAACTGCTGTGATCGTCTAGTGGTTAGGACATTGCGTTGTGGTCGCAATAACCCAGGTTCGAATCCTGGTCATGGCATTATATTTTGATTCAGAGTAATAGAAACTGTTTTAGGTATTTGATATTAATTTTCGGCTCCTTTTTGTAACAGCTGTGATCGTCAAGTGTTTGGGACATTGCGTTGTGGTCGCAATAACCCTGGTTCGAATCCTGGTCATAGCATTAAACTTTGATTTCTTATAATAAAAAGTGCTTTTCAAATTTGATAGTACATGTAATTGTTTTTCAGCTTTTTCTCTCAACTGCTGTGATCGTCTAGTGGTTAGGACATTGCGTTGTGGTCGCAATAACCCAGGTTCGAATCCTGGTCATGGCATACTCTTTTGATTCAGTATAATAGAAACTCTTTTAGGTATTTGATATTAATTTCTAGCTCCATTTTTCTAACAGCTGTGATCGTCTAGTGGTTAGGACATTGCGTTGTGGTCGCAATAACCCAAGTTCGAGTCGTGGTCATGGCATTCTCTTTTGATTCAGAGTAATAGAAACTGTTTTAGGTATTTCATATTAATTTTCGGCTTCTTTTTGTAACAGCTGTGATCGTCTAGTGTTTGGGACATTGCGTTGTGGTCGCAATAACCATGGTTCGAATCCTGGTCATAGCATTCCACTTTGATTTCTTATAATAAAAAGTGCTTTTCAAATTTGACAGTACATGTAATTGTTTTCCAGCTTTTTCTCTCAACTGCTGTGATCGTCTAGTGGTTAGGACATTGCGTTGTGGTCGCAATAACCCAGGTTCGAATCCTGGTCATGGCATTCTCTTTTGATTCAGTATAATAGAAACTGTTTTAGGTATTTGATATTAATTTCTAGCTACTTTTCCTAACTTCTTGATCGTCTAGTGGTTAGGACATTGCGTTGTGGTCGCAATAACCCAGGTTCGAGTCCTGGTCATGGCATTCTCTTTTGATTCAGTATAATATAAACTGTTTTAGGTATTTGATATTAATTTCCAGCTCCTTTTTCTAACAGCTGTGATCGTCTAGTGGTTAGGACATTGCGTTGTGGTCGCAATAACCCAGGTTCGAGTCCTGGTCATGGCATTCTCTTTTGATTCAGTATAATAGAAACTGTTTTAGGTATTTGATATTAATTTTCGGCTCTTTTTTCTAACAGCTGTGATCGACTAGTGGTTAGGACATTGCGTTGTGGTCGCAATAACCCAGGTTCGAATCCTGGTCATGGAATTATCTTTTGATTGAGTGTAATAGAAACTGTTTTAGGTATTTGATATTAATTTCCATCTCCATTTTTCTAACAGCTGTGATCGTCTAGTGGTTAGGACATTGCGTTGTGGTCGCAATAACCCAGGTTCGAATCCTGGTCATGGCATTCTCATTTGATTCATAATAATAGAAACTGTTTTGGTTATTTGATATTAATTTCTAGATACTTTTCCTAACTTCTTGATCGTCTAGTGGTTAGGACATTGCGTTGTGGTCGCAATAACCCAGGTTCGAATCCTGGTCATGGCATTATATTTTGATTCAGTATAATATAAACTGTTTTAGGTATTTGATATTAATTTCCAGCTCCTTTTTCTAACAGCTGTGATCGTCTAGTGGTTAGGACATTGCGTTGTGGTCGCAATAACCCAGGTTCGAATCCTGGTCATGGCATTATATTTTGATTCAGTATAATATAAACTGTTTTAGGTATTTGATATTAATTTCCAGCTCCTTTTTCTAACAGCTGTGATCGTCTAGTGGTTAGGACATTGCGTTGTGGTCGCAATAACCCAGGTTCGAGTCCTGGTCATGGCATTCTCTTTTGATTCAGTATAATAGAAACTGTTTTTGGTATTTGATATTAATTTTCGGCTCCTTTTTCTAACAGCTGTGATCGTCTAGTGTTTGGGACATTGCGTTGTGGTCTCAATAACCCAGGTTCGAATCCTGGTCATGGCATTCTCTTTTGATTCAGTATAATAGAACCTGTTTTAGGTATTAGATATTAATTTTCAACTACTTTTCCTAACTGTTGTGATCGTCTAGTGGTTAGGACATTGCGTTGTGGTCGCAATAACCCAGGTTCTGGTCATGGCATTCTCTTTTGATTCAGCATAATAGAAAATGTTTTAGGTATTTGATATTAATTTTCAGCTACTTTTCCTAACTGCTGTGATCGTCTAGTGGTTAGGACATTGCGTTGTGGTCGCAATAACCCAGGTTCTGGTCATGGCATTCTCTTTTGATTCAGTATAATAGAAAATGTTTTAGGTATTTAATATTAATTTTCAGCTACCTTTCCTAACTGCTGTGATCGTCTAGTGGTTAGGACATTGCGTTGTGGTCGCAATAACCCAGGTTCGAATCCTGGTCATGGAATTATCTTTTGATTCAGTATAATAGAAACTGTTTTAGGTATTTGATATTAATTTCCATCTCCATTTTTCTAACAGCTGTGATCGTCTAGTGGTTAGGACATTGCGTTGTGGTCGCAATAACCCAGTTTCGAATCCTGGTCATGGCATTCTCTTTTGATTCAGCATAATAGAAACTGTTTTAGGTATTTGATATTAATTTTCAGCTACCTTTCTTAACTGCTGTGATCGTCTAGTGGTTAGGACATTGCGTTGTGGTCGCAATAACCCAGGTTCGAGTCCTGGTCGTGGCATTCTCTTTTGATTCAGTATAATAGAAACTGTTTTAGGTATTTGATATTAATTTTCGGCTCCTTTTTCTAACAGCTGTGATCGTCTAGTGTTTGGGACATTGCGTTGTGGTCGCAATAACCCAGGTTCGAATCCTGGTCATGGCATTCTCTTTTGATTCAGTATAATAGAACCTGTTTTAGGTATTAGATATTAATTTTCAGCTACTTTTCGTAACTGACTTGATCGTCTAGTGGTTAGGACATTGCGTTGTGGTCGCAATAACCCAGGTTCGAGTCCTGGTCGTGGCATTCTCTTTTGATTCAGTATAATAGAAACTGTTTTAGGTATTTGATATTAATTTTCGGCTCCTTTTTCTAACAGCTGTGATCGTCTAGTGTTTGGGACATTGCGTTGTGGTCGCAATAACCCAGGTTCGAATCCTGGTCATGGCATTCTCTTTTGATTCAGTATAATAGAACCTGTTTTAGGTATTAGATATTAATTTTCAGCTACTTTTCGTAACTGCCTTGATCGTCTAGTGGTTAGTACATTGCGTTGTGGTCGCAATAACCCAGGTTCGAATCCTGGTCATGGCATTCTCTTTTGATTCAGTATAATAGAACCTGTTTTAGGTATTAGATATTAATTTCCAGCTACTTTTCGTAACTGCTGTGATCGTCTAGTGGTTAGGACATTGCGTTGTGGTCGCAATAACCCAGGTTCTGGTCATGGCATTCTCTTTTGATTCAGCATAATAGAAAATGTTTTAGGTATTTGATATTAATTTTCAGCTAGCTCACCTAACTGCTGTGATCGTCTAGTGGTTAGGACATTGCGTTGTGGTCGCAATAACCCAGGTTCGAATCCTGGTCATGGCATCCTCTTTTGATTCAGTATAATAGAAACTCTTTTAGGTATTTGATATTAATTTCTAGCTCCATTTTTCTAACAGCTTTGATCGTCTAGAGGTTAGGACATTGCGTTGTGGTCGCAATAACCCAGGTTCGAGTCGTGGTCATGGCATTATATTTTGATTCAGAGTAATAGAAACTGTTTTAGGTATTTGATATTAATTTTCGGCTCCTTTTTGTAACAGCTGTGATCGTCAAGTGTTTGGGACATTGCGTTGTGGTCGCAATAACCCTGGTTCGAATCCTGGTCATAGCATTACACTTTGATTTCTTATAATAAAAAGTGCTTTTCAAATTTGATAGTACATGTAATTGTTTTTCAGCTTTTTCTCTCAACTGCTGTGATCGTCTAGTGGTTAGGACATTGCGTTGTGGTCGCAATAACCCAGGTTCGAATCCTGGTCATGGCATTATATTTTGATTCAGTATAATATAAACTGTTTTAGGTATTTGATATTAATTTCCAGCTCATTTTTCTAACAGCTGTGATCGTCTAGTGGTTAGGACATTGCGTTGTGGTCGCAATAACCCAGGTTCGAGTCCTGGTCGTGGCATTCTCTTTTGATTCAGTATAATAGAAACTGTTTTAGGTATTTGATATTAATTTTCGGCTCCTTTTTCTAACAGCTGTGATCGTCTAGTGTTTGGGACATTGCGTTGTGGTCGCAATAACCCAGGTTCGAATCCTGGTCATGGCATTCTCTTTTGATTCAGTATAATAGAACCTGTTTTAGGTATTAGATATTAATTTTCAGCTACTTTTCGTAATTGCCTTGATCGTCTAGTGGTTAGGAAATTGCGTTGTGGTCGCAATAACCCAGGTTCGAGTCCTGGTCGTGGCATTCTCTTTTGATTCAGTATAATAGAAACTGTTTTAGGTATTTGATATTAATTTTCGGCTCCTTTTTCTAACAGCTGTGATCGTCTAGTGTTTGGGACATTGCGTTGTGGTCGCAATAACCCAGGTTCGAATCCTGGTCATGGCATTCTCTTTTGATTCAGTATAATAGAACCTGTTTTAGGTATTAGATATTAATTTTCAGCTACTTTTCGTAACTGCCTTGATCGTCTAGTGGTTAGTACATTGCGTTGTGGTCGCAATAACCCAGGTTCGAGTCCTGGTCGTGGCATTCTCTTTTGATTCAGTATAATAGAAACTGTTTTAGGTATTAGATATTAATTTCCAGCTACTTTTCGTAACTGCTGTGATCGTCTAGTGGTTAGGACATTGCGTTGTGGTCGCAATAACCCAGGTTCTGGTCATGGCATTCTCTTTTGATTCAGCATAATAGAAAATGTTTTAGGTATTTGATATTAATTTTCAGCTAACTTTCCTAACTGCTGTGATCGTCTTGTGGTTAGGACATTGCGTTGTGGTCGCAATAACCCAGTTTCGAATCCCGGTCATGGCATCCTCTTTTGATTCAGTATAATAGAAACAGTTTTAGGTATTTGATATTAATTTCCAGCTACTTTTCCTAACTTCCTTGATCGTCTAGTGGTTAGGACGTTGCGTTGTGGTCGCAATAACCCAGGTTCGAATCCTGGTCATGGCATTATATTTTGATTCAGAGTAATAGAAACTGTTTTAGGTATTAGATATTATTTCCAGCTACTTTTCCTAATTTCCTTGATCGTCTAGTGGTTAGGACATTGCTTTGTGGTCGCAATAACCCAGGTTCGAATCCTGGTCATGGCATTCTCTTTTGATTCAGCATAATAGAAAATGTTTTAGGTATTTGATATTAATTTTCAGCTACCTTTCCTAACTGCTGTGATCGTCTTGTGGTTAGGACATTGCGTTGTGGTCGCAATAACCCAGGTTCGAATCCCGGTCATGGCATCCTCTTTTGATTCAGTATAATAGAAACAGTTTTAGGTATTTGATATTAATTTCCAGCTACTTTTCCTAACTTCCTTGATCGTCTAGTGGTTAGGACATTTCGTTGTGGTCGCAATAACCCAGGTTCGAATCCCTGTCATGGCATCCTCTTTTGATTCAGTATAATAGAAACAGTTTTAGGTATTTGATATTAATTTCCAGCTACTTTTCCTAACTTCCTTGATCGTCTAGTGGTTAGGACGTTGCGTTGTGGTCGCAATAACCCAGGTTCGAATCCTGGTCATGGCATTATATTTTGATTCAGAGTAATAGAAACTGTTTTAGGTATTTGATATTAATTTTCGGCTCCTTTTCTTTAACAGCTGTGATCGTCTAGTGTTTGGGACATTGCGTTGTGGTCGCGATAACCCTGGTTCGAATCCTGGTCATAGCATTACACTTTGATTTCTTATAATAAAAAGTGCTTTTCAAATTTGATAGTACATGTAATTGTTTTTCAGCTTTTTCTCTCAACTGCTGTGATCGTCTAGTGGTTAGGACATTGCGTTGTGGTCGCAATAACCCAGGTTCGAATCCCGGTCATGGCATTCTCTTTTGAATCAGTATAATAGAAAGAGTTTTAGGTATTTGATATTTATTTCCAGCTACTTTTCCTAACTTCCTTGATCGTCTAGTGGTTAGGACGTTGCGTTGTGGTCGCAATAACCCAGGTTCGAATCCTGGTCATGGCATTATATTTTGATTCAGTATAATATAAACTGTTTTAGGTATTTGATGTTAATTTCCAGCTCCTTTTTCTAACAGCTGTGATCGTCTAGTGGTTAGGACATTGCGTTGTGGTCGCAATAACCCAGGTTCGAGTCCTGGTCATGGCATTCTCTTTTGATTCAGTATAATAGAAACTGTTTTAGGTATTTGATATTAATTTTCGGCTCTTTTTTCTAACAGCTGTGATCGTCTAGTGTTTTGGACATTGCGTTGTGGTCGCAATAACCCAGGTTCGAATCCTGGTCATGGCATTATCTTTTGATTCAGTATAATAGAACCTGTTTTAGGTATTAGATATTAATTGTCAGCTACTTTTCGTAACTGCTGTGATCGTCTAGTGGTTAGGACATTGCGTTGAGGTCGCAATAACCCAGGTTCGAATCCTGGTCATGGCATTCTCTTTTGATTCAGCATAATAGAAAATGTTTTAGGTATTTGATATTAATTTTCAGCTACCTTTCCTAACTGCTGTGATCGTCTTGTGGTTAGGACATTGCGTTGTGGTCGCAATAACCCAGGTTCGAATCCCGGTCATGGCATCCTCTTTTGATTCAGTATAATAGAAACAGTTTTAGGTATATGATATTAATTTCCAGCTACTTTTCCTAACTTCCTTGATCGTCTAGTGGTTAGGACGTTGCGTTGTGGTCGCAATAACCCAGATTCGAATCCCGGTCATGGCATCCTCTTTTGATTCAGTATAATAGAAACAGTTTTAGGTATTTGATATTAATTTCCAGCTACTTTTCCTAACTTCCTTGATCGTCTAGTGGTTAGGACGTTGCGTTGTGGTCGCAATAACCCAGGTTCGAATCCTGGTCATGGCATTATATTTTGATTCAGAGTAATAGAAACTGTTTTAGGTATTTGATATTATTTCCAGCTACTTTTCCTAACTTCTTTGATCGTCTAGTGGTTAGGACATTGCGTTGTGGTCGCAATAACCCAGGTTCGAATCCTGGTCATGGCATTCTCTTTTGATTCAGCATAATAGAAAATGTTTTAGGTATTTGATATTAATTTTCAGCTACCTTTCTTAACTGCTGTGATCGTCTTGTGGTTAGGACATTGCGTTGTGGTCGCAATAACCCAGGTTCGAATCCCGGTCATGGCATCCTCTTTTGATTCAGTATAATAGAAACAGTTTTAGGTATTTGATATTAATTTCCAGCTACTTTTCCTAACTTCCTTGATCGTCTAGTGGTTAGGACGTTGCGTTGTGGTCGCAATAACCCAGGTTCGAATCCTGGTCATGGCATTATATTTTGATTCAGAGTAATAGAAACTGTTTTAGGTATTTGATATTAATTTTCGGCTCCTTTTTGTAACACCTGTGATCGTCTAGTGTTTGGGACATTGCGTTGTGGTCGCAAAAACCCTGGTTCGAATCCTAGTCATAGCATTACACTTTGATTTCTTATAATAAAAAGTGCTTTTCAAATTTGATAGTACATGTAATTGTTTTTCAGCTTTTTCTCTCAACTGCTGTGATCGTCTAGTGGTTAGGACATTGCGTTGTGGTCGCAATAACCCAGGTTCGAATCCCGGTCATGGCATTCTCTTTTGATTCAGTATAATAGAAACAGTTTTAGGTATTTGATATTAATTTCCAGCTACTTTTCCTAACTTCCTTGATCGTCTAGTGGTTAGGACGTTGCGTTGTGGTCGCAATAACCCAGGTTCGAATCCTGGTCATGGCATTATATTTTGATTCAGTATAATATAAACTGTTTTAGGTATTTGATATTCATTTCCAGCTCCTTTTTCTAACAGCTGTGATCGTCTAGTGGTTAGGACATTGCGTTGTGGTCGCAATAACCCGGGTTCGAATCCTGGTCATGGCATTCTCTTTTGATTCAGTATAATAGAAACTGTTTTAGGTATTTGATATTAATGTTTAGCTACTTTTCCTAACTGCTGTGATCGTCTATTGGTTAGGACATTGCGTTCTGGTCGCAATAACCCAGGTTCGAATCCTGGTCATGGCATTCTCTTTTGATTCAGTATAATAGAAACTGTTTTAGGTATTTGATATTAATTTCCAGCTACTTTTCCTAACTTCCTTGATCGTCTAGTGGTTAGGACGTTGCGTTGTGGTCGCAATAACCCAGGTTCGAATCCTGGTCATGGCATTATATTTTGATTCAGTATAATATAAACTGTTTTAGGTATTTGATATTCATTTCCGGCTCCTTTTTCTAACAGCTGTGATCGTCTAGTGGTTAGGACATTGCGTTGTGGTCGCAATAACCCAGGTTCGAGTCCTGGTCATGGCATTCTCTTTTGATTCAGTATAATAGAAACTGTTTTAGGTATTTGATATTAATTTTCGGCTCCTCTTTCTAACAGCTGTGATCGTCTAGTGTTTGGGACATTGCGTTGTGGTCGCAATAACCCTGGTTCGAAT
This sequence comes from Crossaster papposus, assembly GCA_037893245.1. Classification (NCBI taxonomy): domain Eukaryota; kingdom Metazoa; phylum Echinodermata; class Asteroidea; order Velatida; family Solasteridae; genus Crossaster; species Crossaster papposus. The sequence goes on along the minus strand of JBAIAA010000007.1, from coordinate 2,025,854 downwards.
CCTGGTCGTAGTATTCCATTTTGATTTCTTATAATAAAAAGTGCTTTTCAAATTTGATAGTACATGTAATTGTTTTTCAGCTTTTTTTCTCAACTGCTGTGATCGTCTAGTGGTTAGGACATTGCGTTGTGGTCGCAATAACCCAGGTTCGAATCCTGGTCATGGCATTCTCTTTGAATTCAGTATAATAGAACCTGTTTTAGGTATTTGATATTAATTTTCAGCTACATTTCCTAACTGCTGTGATCGTCTAGTGGTTAGGACATTGCGTTGTGGTCGCAATAACCCAGGTTCGAATCCTGGTCATGGCATTCTCTTTTGATTCAGTATAATAGAAACTGTTTTAGGTATTTGATATTAATTTCTAGCTACTTTTCCTGTCTGCCGTGATCGTCTAGTGGTTAGGACATTGCGTTGTGGTCGCAATAACCCGGGTTCGAATCCTGGTCATGGCATTCTCTTTTGATTCAGTATAATAGAAACTGTTTTAGGTATTTGATATTAATGTTTAGCTACTTTTACTAACTGCTGTGATCGTCTATTGGTTAGGACATTGCGTTCTGGTCGCAATAACCCAGGTTCGAATCCTGGTCATGGCATTCTCTTTTGATTCAGTATAATAGAAACTGTTTTAGGTATTTGATATTAATTTCCAGCTACTTTTTCTAACAGCTATGATCGTCTAGTGGTTAGGACATTGCGTTGTGGTCGCAATAACCCAGGTTCGAATCCTGGTCATGGCATTCTCTTTTGATTCAGTATAATAGAAACTGTTTTAGGTATTTGATATTAATTTCCAGCTACTTTTCGTCACTGCTGTGAGCGTCTAGTGGTTAGGACATTGCGTTGTGGTCGCAATAACCCAGGTTCGAATCCTGGTTATAGCATTCCATTTTGATTTCTTATAATAAAAAGTGCTTTTCAAATTTGATAGTACATGTAATTGTTTTTCAGCATTTTCTCTCAACTGCTGTGATCGTCTAGTGGTTAGGAATTGCGTTGTGGTCGAAATAACCCAGGTTCGAGTCCTGGTCATAGCATTCTCTTTTTATTCAGTATAATAGAAACTGTTTTAGGTATTTGATATTAATTTCAAACTACTTTTCCTAACTGGCTTGATCGTCTAGTGGTTAGTACATTGCGTTGTGGTGGAAATAACCCAGGTTCGAATCCAGGTCATGGCATTCTCTTTTGATTCAGTATAATAGAAACTATTTTAGATATTTGATATTAATTTTCAGCTACTTTTCCTAACTGCTGTGATCGTCTAGTGGTTAGGACATTGCGTTGTGGTCGCAATAACCCAGGTTTGAATCCTGGACATATAGCATTCTATTTTGATTCAGTATAATATAAACTGTTTTAGGTATTTGATATTAATTTTCAGCTACTTTTCCTACCTGTTGTGATCGTCTAGTGGTTAGAACATTGCGTTGTGGTCGCAATAACACAGGTTCGAATCCTGGTCGTAGCATTCCATTTTGATTTCTTATAATAAAAAGTGCTTTTCAAATTTGATAGTACATGTAATTATTTTTCAGCTTTTTCTCTAAATTGCTGTGATCGTCTATTGGTTAGGACATTGCGTTGTGGTCGCAATAACCCAGGTTCGAATCCTGGTCATGGCATTCTCTTTTAATTCAGTATAATAGAAACTGTTTTAGGTATTTGATATTAATTTTCAGCTACTTTTCCTACCTGTTGTGATCGTCTAGTGGTTAGAACATTGCGTTGTGGTCGCAATAACACAGGTTCGAATCCTGGTCGTAGCATTCCATTTTGATTTCTTATAATAAAAAGTGCTTTTCAAATTTGATAGTACATGTAATTATTTTTCAGCTTTTTCTCTAAATTGCTGTGATCGTCTATTGGTTAGGACATTGCGTTGTGGTCGCAATAACCCAGGTTCGAATCCTGGTCATGGCATTCTCTTTTAGTTCAGTATAATAGAAACTGTTTTAGGTATTTGATATTAATTTTCAGCTACTTTTGCTAACTGCTGTGATCGTCTATTGGTTAGGACATTGCGTTGTGGTCGCAATAACCCAGGTTCGAATCCAGGTCATGGCATTATCTTTTAATTCAGTATAATAGAAACTGTTTTAGGTATTTGACATTAATTTTCAGTTACTTTTGCTAACTGCTGTGATCGTCTAGTGGTTAGGACATTGCGTTGTGGTCGCAATAACCCAGGTTCGAGTCCTGGTCATGGCATTCTTTTTTGATTCAGTACAATAGAAACTGTTTTAGGTATTTGATATTAACTTCCAGCTCCTTTTTCGAACTGCTGTGATCGTCTAGTGGTTAGGACATTGCGTTGTGGTCGCAATAACCCAGGTTCGAATCCTGGTTATAGCATTCCATTTTGATTTCTTATAATAAAAAGTGCTTTTCAAATTTGATAGTACATGTAATTGATTTTCAGCATTTTCTCTCAACTGCTGTGATCGTCTATTGGTTAGGACATTGCGTTGTGGTCGCAATAACCCAGGTTCGAGTCATGGTCATGGCATTCTTTTTTGATTCAGTATAATAAAAACTGTTTTAGGTATTTGATATTAATTTCCAGCTCCTTTTTCTAACTGCTGTGATCGTCTAGTGGTTAGGACATTGCGTTGTGGTCGCAATAACCCTGGTTCGAATCCTGGTCATAGCATTCCATTTTGATTTCTTATAATAAAATGTGCTTTTCAAATTTGACAGTACATGTAATTGTTTTTCAGCTTTTTCTCTCAACTGCTGTGATCGTCTAGTGGTTAGGACATTGCGTTGTGGTCGCAATAACCCAGCTTCGAATCCCGGTCATAGCATTTTCTTTTTATTCAGTATAATAGAAACTGTTTTAGGTATTTGATATTAATTTCAAGCTACTTTTCCTAACTGACTTGATCGTCTAGTGGTTAGGACATTGCGTTGTGGTCGCAATAACCCAGGTTCGAATCCTGGTCATGGCATTCTCTTTTGATTCAGTATAATAGAAACTAATTTAGGTATTTGATATTAATTTTCAGCTACTTTTCCTAACTGCTGTGATCGTCTAGTGGTTAGGACATTGCGTTGTGGTCGCAATAACCCAGGTTTGAATCCTGGTCATGGTATTCTCTTTTGATTCAGTATAATAGAAACTGTTTTAGGTATTTGATATTAATTTTCAGCTACTTTTCCTAACTGCTGTGATCGTCTATTGGTTAGGATATTACGTTGTGGTCGCAATAACCCAGGTTCGAATCCTGGTCATAGCATTCCATTTTGATTTCTTATAATAAAAAGTGCTTTTCAAATTTGATAGTACATGTAATTGATTTTCAGCATTTTCTCTCAACTGCTGTGATCGTCTAGTGGTTAGGACATTGCGTTGTGGTCGCAATAACCCAGGTTCGAATCCAGGTCAGGGCATTCTCTTTTGATTCAGTATAATAGAAACTATTTTAGGTATTTGATATTAATTTTCAGGTACTTTTCCTAACTGCTGTGATCCTCTAGTGGTTAGGACATTGCGTTGTGGTCGCAATAACCCAGGTTTGAATCCTGGTCATGGTATTCTCTTTTGATTCAGTATAATAGAAACTGTTTTAGGTAATTGATATTAATTTTCAGCTACTTTTCCTAACTGCTGTGATCCTCTAGTGGTTAGGACATTGCGTTGTGGTCGCAATAACACAGGTTCAAGTCCTGGTCATAGCATTCTCTTTTTATTCAGTATAATAGAAACTGTTTTAGGTATTTGATATTAATTTCAAGCTACTTTTCCTAACAGCCTTGATCGTCTAGTGGTTAGTACATTGCGTTGTGGTCGCAATAACCCAGGTTCTGATGATCATAGCATTCCATTTTGATTTCTTATAATAAAAAAGTGCTTTTCAAATTTGATAGTACATGTAATTGTTTTTCAGCTTTTTCTCTCAACTGCTGTGATCGTCTAGTGGTTAGAACATTGCGTTGTGGTCGCAATAACCCAGGTTCGAATCCTTTTCATGGCATTCTCTTTTGATTCAGAATAATAGAAACTGTTTTAGGTATTTGATATTTATTTTCAGATACTTTTCCTAACTGCTGTGATCGTCTAGTGGTTAGCACATTGCGTTGTGGTCGCAATAACCCAGGTTCGAATCCTGGTTATAGCATTCCATTTTGATTTCTTATAATAAAAAGTGCTTTTCAAATTTGATAGTACATGTAATTGATTTTCAGCTTTTTCTCTCAACTGCTGTGATCGTCTATTGGTTAGGACATTGCGTTGTGGTCGCAATAACCCAGGTTCGAGTCATGGTCATGGCATTCTTTTTTGATTCAGTATAATAAAAACTGTTTTAGGTATTTGATATTAATTTCCAGCTCCTTTTTCTAACTGCTGTGATCGTCTAGTGGTTAGGACATTGCGTTGTGGTCGCAATAACCCAGGTTCGAATCCTGGTCATGGCATTCTCTTTTGATTCAGAATAATAGAAACTGTTTTAGGTATTTGATATTAATTTTCAGCTACTTTTCCTAACTGCTGTGATCGTCTAGTGGTTAGCACATTGCGTTGTGGTCGCAATAACCCAGGTTCGAGTCCTGGTCATGGCATTCTTTTTTGATTCAGTATAATAGAAACTGTTTTAGGTATTTGATATTAATTTTCAGCTCCTTTTTCTAACTGCTGTGATCGTCTAGTGTTTGGGACATTGCGTTGTGGTCGCAATAACCCTGGTTCGAATCCTGGTCATAGCATTCCATTTTGATTTCTTATAATAAAAAGTGCTTTTCAAATTTGATAGTACATGTAATTGTTTTTCAGATTTTTCTCTCAACTGCTGTGATCGTCTAGTGGTTAGGACATTGCGTTGTGGTCGCAATAACCCAGGTTCGAGTCCTGGTCATGGCATTATTTTTTGATTCAGTATAATAGAAACTGTTTTAGGTATTTGATATTAATTTCCAGCTCCTTTTTCTAACTGCTGTGATCGTCTAGTGGTTAGGACATTGCGTTGTGGTCGCAATAACCCAGGTTCGAATCCTGGTCATGGCATTCTCTTTTGATTCAGTATAATAGAACCTGTTTTAGGTGTTTGATATTAATTTTCAGCTACATTTCCTAACTGCTGTGATCGTCTAGTGGTTAGGACATTGCGTTGTGGTCGCAATAACCCAGGTTCGAATCCTGGTCATGGCATTCTCTTTTGATTGAGTATAATAGAACCTGTTTTAGGTATTTGATATTAATTTCAAGCTCCTTTTTCTAACTGCTGTGAGCGTCTAGTGGTTAGGACATTGCGTTGTGGTCGCAATAACCCAGGTTCGAATCCTGGTCATGGCATTCTCTTTTGATTCAGTATAATAGAAACTGTTTTAGGTATTTGATATTAATTTTCAGCGACTTTTCCTAACTGCTGTGATCGTCTAGTGGTTGGCACATTGCGTTGTGGTCGCAATAACCCAGGTTCGAATCCTGGTCATGGCATTCTCTTTTGATTGAGTATAATAGAACCTGTTTTAGGTATTTGATATTAATTTCAAGCTCCTTTTTCTAACTGCTGTGATCGTCTAGTGGTTAGGACATTGCGTTGTGGTCGCAATAACCCAGGTTCGAATCCCGGTCATGGCATTCTCTTTTGATTCAGTATAATAGAACCTGTTTTAGGTATTTGATATTAATTTTCAGCTACATTTCCTAACTGCTGTGATCGTCTAGTGGTTAGGACATTGCGTTGTGGTCGCAATAACCCAGGTTCGAATCCTGGTCATGGCATTCAATTTTGATTCAGTATAATATAAACTGTTTTAGGTATTTGATATTAATTTCCAGTTTCTTTTTCTAACTGCTGTGAGCGTCTAGTGGTTAGGACATTGCGTTGTGGTCGCAATAACCCAGGTTCGAATCCTGGTCCTAGCATTCCATTTTGATTTCTTATAATAAAAAGTGCTTTTCAAATTTGATAGTACATGTAATGGTTTTTCAGCTTTTTCTCTCAACTGCTGTGATCGTCTAGTGGTTAGGACATTGCGTTGTGGTCGCAATAACCCAGGTTCGAATCCTGGTCATGGCATTCCATTTTGATTCAGAATAATAGAAACTGTTTTAGGTATTTGATATTAATTTTCAGCTACTTTTCCTAACTGCTGTGATCGTCTAGTGGTTAGCACATTGCGTTGTAGTCGCAATAACCCAGGTTCGAATCCTGGTCATGGCATTCTCTTTTGATTCAGTATAATAGAGCCTGTTTTAGGTATTTGATATTAATTTTCAGCTACATTTCCTAACTGCTGTGATCGTCTAGTGGTTAGGACATTGCGTTGTGGTCGCAATAACCCAGGTTCGAATCCTGGTCATGGCATTCTCTTTTGATTGAGTATAATAGAACCTGTTTTAGGTATTTGATATTAATTTTCAGCTACATTTCCTAACTGCTGTGATCGTCTAGTGGTTAGGACATTGCGTTGTGGTCGCAATAACCCAGGTTCGAATCCTGGTCATGGCATTCTATTTTGATTCAGTATAATATAAACTGTTTTAGGTATTTGATAATAATTTCCAGCTTCTTTTTCTAACTGCTGTGATCGTCTAGTGTTTGGGACATTGCGTTGTGGTCGCAATAACCCTGGTTCGAATCCTGGTCATAGCATTCCATTTTGATTTCTTATAATAAAAAGTGCTTCTCAAATTTGATAGTACATGTAATTGTTTTTCAGCTTTTTCTCTCAACTGCTGTGATCGTCTAGTGGTTAGGACATTGCGTTGTGGTCGCAATAACCCAGGTTCGAATCCTGGTCATGGCATTCTCTTTTGATTCAGAATAATAGAAACTGTTTTAGGTATTTGATATTAATTTTCAGCTACTTTTCCTAACTGCTGTGATCGTCTAGTGGTTAGCACATTGCGTTGTGGTCGCAATAACCCAGGTTCGAGTCCTGGTCATGGCATTCTTTTTTGATTCAGTATAATAGAAACTGTTTTAGGTATTTGATATTAATTTTCAGCTCCTTTTTCTAACTGCTGTGATCGTCTAGTGTTTGGGACATTGCGTTGTGGTCGCAATAACCCTGGTTCGAATCCTGGTCATAGCATTCCATTTTGATTTCTTATAATAAAAAGTGCTTTTCAAATTTGATAGTACATGTAATTGTTTTTCAGATTTTTCTCTCAACTGCTGTGATCGTCTAGTGGTTAGGACATTGCGTTGTGGTCGCAATAACCCAGGTTCGAGTCCTGGTCATGGCATTCTTTTTTGATTCAGTATAATAGAAACTGTTTTAGGTATTTGATATTAATTTCCAGCTCCTTTTTCTAACTGCTGTGATCGTCTAGTGGTTAGGACATTGCGTTGTGGTCGCAATAACCCAGGTTCGAATCCTGGTCATGGCATTCTCTTTTGATTCAGTATAATAGAACCTGTTTTAGGTGTTTGATATTAATTTTCAGCTACATTTCCTAACTGCTGTGATCGTCTAGTGGTTAGGACATTGCGTTGTGGTCGCAATAACCCAGGTTCGAATCCTGGTCATGGCATTCTCTTTTGATTGAGTATAATAGAACCTGTTTTAGGTATTTGATATTAATTTCAAGCTCCTTTTTCTAACTGCTGTGAGCGTCTAGTGGTTAGGACATTGCGTTGTGGTCGCAATAACCCAGGTTCGAATCCTGGTCATGGCATTCTCTTTTGATTCAGTATAATAGAAACTGTTTTAGGTATTTGATATTAATTTTCAGCGACTTTTCCTAACTGCTGTGATCGTCTAGTGGTTGGCACATTGCGTTGTGGTCGCAATAACCCAGGTTCGAATCCTGGTCATGGCATTCTCTTTTGATTGAGTATAATAGAACCTGTTTTAGGTATTTGATATTAATTTCAAGCTCCTTTTTCTAACTGCTGTGATCGTCTAGTGGTTAGGACATTGCGTTGTGGTCGCAATAACCCAGGTTCGAATCCCGGTCATGGCATTCTCTTTTGATTCAGTATAATAGAACCTGTTTTAGGTATTTGATATTAATTTTCAGCTACATTTCCTAACTGCTGTGATCGTCTAGTGGTTAGGACATTGCGTTGTGGTCGCAATAACCCAGGTTCGAATCCTGGTCATGGCATTCAATTTTGATTCAGTATAATATAAACTGTTTTAGGTATTTGATATTAATTTCCAGTTTCTTTTTCTAACTGCTGTGAGCGTCTAGTGGTTAGGACATTGCGTTGTGGTCGCAATAACCCAGGTTCGAATCCTGGTCATGGCATTCAATTTTGATTCAGTATAATAGAAACTGTTTTAGGTATTTGATATTAATTTCCAGCTCCTTTTTCTAACTGCTGTGATCGTCTAGTGGTTAGGACATTGCGTTGTGGTCGCAATAACCCAGGTTCGAATCCTGGTCATGGCATTCTCTTTTGATTCAGTATAATAGAACCTGTTTTAGGTGTTTGATATTAATTTTCAGCTACATTTCCTAACTGCTGTGATCGTCTAGTGGTTAGGACATTGCGTTGTGGTCGCAATAACCCAGGTTCGAATCCTGGTCATGGCATTCTCTTTTGATTGAGTATAATAGAACCTGTTTTAGGTATTTGATATTAATTTCAAGCTCCTTTTTCTAACTGCTGTGAGCGTCTAGTGGTTAGGACATTGCGTTGTGGTCGCAATAACCCAGGTTCGAATCCTGGTCATGGCATTCTCTTTTGATTCAGTATAATAGAAACTGTTTTAGGTATTTGATATTAATTTTCAGCGACTTTTCCTAACTGCTGTGATCGTCTAGTGGTTGGCACATTGCGTTGTGGTCGCAATAACCCAGGTTCGAATCCTGGTCATGGCATTCTCTTTTGATTGAGTATAATAGAACCTGTTTTAGGTATTTGATATTAATTTCAAGCTCCTTTTTCTAACTGCTGTGATCGTCTAGTGGTTAGGACATTGCGTTGTGGTCGCAATAACCCAGGTTCGAATCCCGGTCATGGCATTCTCTTTTGATTCAGTATAATAGAACCTGTTTTAGGTATTTGATATTAATTTTCAGCTACATTTCCTAACTGCTGTGATCGTCTAGTGGTTAGGACATTGCGTTGTGGTCGCAATAACCCAGGTTCGAATCCTGGTCATGGCATTCAATTTTGATTCAGTATAATATAAACTGTTTTAGGTATTTGATATTAATTTCCAGTTTCTTTTTCTAACTGCTGTGAGCGTCTAGTGGTTAGGACATTGCGTTGTGGTCGCAATAACCCAGGTTCGAATCCTGGTCCTAGCATTCCATTTTGATTTCTTATAATAAAAAGTGCTTTTCAAATTTGATAGTACATGTAATGGTTTTTCAGCTTTTTCTCTCAACTGCTGTGATCGTCTAGTGGTTAGGACATTGCGTTGTGGTCGCAATAACCCAGGTTCGAATCCTGGTCATGGCATTCCATTTTGATTCAGAATAATAGAAACTGTTTTAGGTATTTGATATTAATTTTCAGCTACTTTTCCTAACTGCTGTGATCGTCTAGTGGTTAGCACATTGCGTTGTAGTCGCAATAACCCAGGTTCGAATCCTGGTCATGGCATTCTCTTTTGATTCAGTATAATAGAGCCTGTTTTAGGTATTTGATATTAATTTTCAGCTACATTTCCTAACTGCTGTGATCGTCTAGTGGTTAGGACATTGCGTTGTGGTCGCAATAACCCAGGTTCGAATCCTGGTCATGGCATTCTCTTTTGATTGAGTATAATAGAACCTGTTTTAGGTATTTGATATTAATTTTCAGCTACATTTCCTAACTGCTGTGATCGTCTAGTGGTTAGGACATTGCGTTGTGGTCGCAATAACCCAGGTTCGAATCCTGGTCATGGCATTCTATTTTGATTCAGTATAATATAAACTGTTTTAGGTATTTGATAATAATTTCCAGCTTCTTTTTCTAACTGCTGTGATCGTCTAGTGTTTGGGACATTGCGTTGTGGTCGCAATAACCCTGGTTCGAATCCTGGTCATAGCATTCCATTTTGATTTCTTATAATAAAAAGTGCTTCTCAAATTTGATAGTACATGTAATTGTTTTTCAGCTTTTTCTCTCAACTGCTGTGATCGTCTAGTGGTTAGGACATTGCGTTGTGGTCGCAATAACCCAGGTTCGAATCCTGGTCATGGCATTCTCTTTTGATTCAGTATAATAGAAACTGTTTTAGGTATTTGATATTAATTTCCAGCTACTTTTCCTAACTGCTGTGACCGTCTAGTGGTTAGGACATTGCGTTGTGGTCGCAATAACCCAGGTTCGAATCCTGGTCATGGCATTCTCTTTTGATTCAGTATAATATAAACTGTTTTAGGTATTTGATAATAATTTCCAGCTCCTTTTTCTAACTGCTGTGATCGTCTAGTGGTTAGCACATTGCGTTGTGGTCGCAATAACCCAGGTTCGAATCCTGGTTATAGCATTCCATTTTGATTTCTTATAATAAAAAGTGCTTTTCAAATTTGATAGTACATGTAATTGATTTTTAGCATTTTCTCTCAACTGCTGTGATCGTCTAGTGGTTAGGACATTGCGTTGTGGTCGCAATAACCCAGGTTTGAATCCTGGTCATGGCATTCTATTTTGATTCAGTATAATATAAACTGTTTTAGGTATTTGATATTAATTTCCAGTTCCTTTTTCTAACTGCTGTGAGCGTCTAGTGGTTAGGACATTGCGTTGTGGTCGCAATAACCCAGGTTCGAATCCTGGTCATAGCATTCCATTTTGATTTCTTATAATAAAAAGTGCTTTTCAAATTTGATAGTACATGTAATTGTTTTTCAGCTTTTTCTCTCAACTGCTGTGATCGTCTAGTGGTTAGGACATTGCGTTGTGGTCGCAATAACCCAGGTTCGAATCCTGGTCATGGCATTCTCTTTTGATTCAGAATAATAGAAACTGTTTTAGGTATTTGATATTAATTTTCAGCTACTTTTCCTAACTGCTGTGATCGTCTAGTGGTTAGCACATTGCGTTGTGGTCGCAATAACCCAGGTTCAAATCCTGGTTAAAGAATTTGATTTCTTATAATAAAAAGTGCTTTTCAAATTTGATAGTACATGTAATTGATTTTCAGCTTTTTCTCTCAATTGCTGTGATCGTCTAGTGGTTAGGACATTGCGTTGTGGTCGCAATAACCTAGGTTCGAATCCCGGTCATGGCATTCTCTTTTGATTCAGTATAATAGAACCTGTTTTAGGTATTTGATATTAATTTTCAGCTATATTTCCTAACTGCTGTGATCGTCTAGTGGTTAGGACATTGCGTTGTGGTCGCAATAACCCAGGTTCGAGTCCTGGTCATGGCATTCTTTTTTGATTCAGTATAATAGAAACTGTTTTAGGTATTTGATATTAATTTCCAGCCCCTTTTTCTAACTGCTGTGATCGTCTAGTGGTTAGGACATTGCGTTGTGGTCGCAATAACCCAGGTTCGAATCCTGGTCATGGCATTCTCTTTTGATTCAGAATAATAGAAACTGTTTTAGGTATTTGATATTAATTTTCAGCTACTTTTCCTAACTGCTGTGATCGTCTAGTGGTTAGCACATTGCGTTGTGGTCGCAATAACCCAGGTTCAAATCCTGGTTAAAGAATTCCATTTTGATTTCTTATAATAAAAAGTGCTTTTCAAATTTGATAGTACATGTAATTGATTTTCAGCTTTTTCTCTCAATTGCTGTGATCGTCTAGTGGTTAGGACATTGCGTTGTGGTCGCAATAACCTAGGTTCGAATCCCGGTCATGGCATTCTCTTTTGATTCAGTATAATAGAACCTGTTTTAGGTATTTGATATTAATTTTCAGCTATATTTCCTAACTGCTGTGATCGTCTAGTGGTTAGGACATTGCGTTGTGGTCGCAATAACCCAGGTTCGAGTCCTGGTCATGGCATTCTTTTTTGATTCAGTATAATAGAAACTGTTTTAGGTATTTGATATTAATTTCCAGCTCCTTTTTCTAACTGCTGTGATCGTCTAGTGGTTAGGACATTGCGTTGTGGTCGCAATAACCCAGGTTCGAATCCTGGTCATGGCATTCTCTTTTGATTCAGTATAATAGAACCTGTTTTAGGTATTTGATATTAATTTTCAGCTACATTTCCTAACTGCTGTGATCGTCTAGTGGTTAGGACATTGCGTTGTGGTCGCAATAACCCAGGTTCGAATCCTGGTCATGGCATTCTCTTTTGATTGAGTATAATAGAACCTGTTTTAGGTATTTGATATTAATTTCAAGCTCCTTTTTCTAACTGCTGTGATCGTCTAGTGGTTAGGACATTGCGTTGTGGTCGCAATAACCCAGGTTCGAATCCCGGTCATGGCATTCTCTTTTGATTCAGTATAATAGAACCTGTTTTAGGTATTTGATATTAATTTTCAGCTACATTTCCTAACTGCTGTGATCGTCTAGTGGTTAGGACATTGCGTTGTGGTCGCAATAACCCAGGTTCGAATCCTGGTCATGGCATTCTATTTTGATTCAGTATAATATAAACTGTTTTAGGTATTTGATATTAATTTCCAGCTCCTTTTTCTAACTGCTGTGAGCGTCTAGTGGTTAGGACATTGCGTTGTGGTCGCAATAACCCAGGTTCGAATCCTGGTCATAGCATTCCATTTTGATTTCTTATAATAAAAAGTGCTTTTCAAATTTGATAGTACATGTAATTGTTTTTCAGCTTTTTCTCTCAACTGCTGTGATCGTCTAGTGGTTAGGACATTGCGTTGTGGTCGCAATAACCCAGGTTCGAATCCTGGTCATGGCATTCTCTTTTGATTCAGAATAATAGAAACTGTTTTAGGTATTTGATATTAATTTTCAGCTACTTTTCCTAACTGCTGTGATCGTCTAGTGGTTAGCACATTGCGTTGTGGTCGCAATAACCCAGGTTCGAATCCTGGTCATGGCATTCTCTTTTGATTCAGTATAATAGAACCTGTTTTAGGTATTTGATATTAATTTTCAGCTACTTTTCCTAACTGCTGTGATCGTCTAGTGGTTAGCACATTGCGTTGTGGTCGCAATAACCCAGGTTCAAATCCTGGTTAAAGAATTCCATTTTGATTTCTTATAATAAAAAGTGCTTTTCAAATTTGATAGTACATGTAATTGATTTTCAGCTTTTTCTCTCAATTGCTGTGATCGTCTAGTGGTTAGGACATTGCGTTGTGGTCGCAATAACCTAGGTTCGAATCCCGGTCATGGCATTCTCTTTTGATTCAGTATAATAGAACCTGTTTTAGGTATTTGATATTAATTTTCAGCTATATTTCCTAACTGCTGTGATCGTCTAGTGGTTAGGACATTGCGTTGTGGTCGCAATAACCCAGGTTCGAGTCCTGGTCATGGCATTCTTTTTTGATTCAGTATAATAGAAACTGTTTTAGGTATTTGATATTAATTTCCAGCTCCTTTTTCTAACTGCTGTGATCGTCTAGTGGTTAGGACATTGCGTTGTGGTCGCAATAACCCAGGTTCGAATCCTGGTCATGGCATTCTCTTTTGATTCAGTATAATAGAACCTGTTTTAGGTATTTGATATTAATTTTCAGCTACATTTCCTAACTGCTGTGATCGTCTAGTGGTTAGGACATTGCGTTGTGGTCGCAATAACCCAGGTTCGAATCCTGGTCATGGCATTCTCTTTTGATTGAGTATAATAGAACCTGTTTTAGGTATTTGATATTAATTTCAAGCTCCTTTTTCTAACTGCTGTGATCGTCTAGTGGTTAGGACATTGCGTTGTGGTCGCAATAACCCAGGTTCGAATCCCGGTCATGGCATTCTCTTTTGATTCAGTATAATAGAACCTGTTTTAGGTATTTGATATTAATTTTCAGCTACATTTCCTAACTGCTGTGATCGTCTAGTGGTTAGGACATTGCGTTGTGGTCGCAATAACCCAGGTTCGAATCCTGGTCATGGCATTCTATTTTGATTCAGTATAATATAAACTGTTTTAGGTATTTGATATTAATTTCCAGCTCCTTTTTCTAACTGCTGTGAGCGTCTAGTGGTTAGGACATTGCGTTGTGGTCGCAATAACCCAGGTTCGAATCCTGGTCATAGCATTCCATTTTGATTTCTTATAATAAAAAGTGCTTTTCAAATTTGATAGTACATGTAATTGTTTTTCAGCTTTTTCTCTCAACTGCTGTGATCGTCTAGTGGTTAGGACATTGCGTTGTGGTCGCAATAACCCAGGTTCGAATCCTGGTCATGGCATTCTCTTTTGATTCAGAATAATAGAAACTGTTTTAGGTATTTGATATTAATTTTCAGCTACTTTTCCTAACTGCTGTGATCGTCTAGTGGTTAGCACATTGCGTTGTGGTCGCAATAACCCAGGTTCGAATCCTGGTCATGGCATTCTCTTTTGATTCAGTATAATAGAACCTGTTTTAGGTATTTGATATTAATTTTCAGCTACATTTCCTAACTGCTGTGATCGTCTAGTGGTTAGGACATTGCGTTGTGGTCGCAATAACCCAGGTTCGAATCCTGGTCATGGCATTCTCTTTTGATTGAGTATAATAGAACCTGTTTTAGGTATTTGATATTAATTTTCAGCTACATTTCCTAACTGCTGTGATCGTCTAGTGGTTAGGACATTGCGTTGTGGTCGCAATAACCCAGGTTCGAATCCTGGTCATGGCATTCTATTTTGATTCAGTATAATATAATCTGTGATCGTCTAGTGTTTAGGACATTGCGTTGTGGTCGCAATAACCCTGGTTCGAATCCTGGTCATAGCATTCCATTTTGATTTCTTATAATAAAAAGTGCTTTTCAAATTTGATAGTACATGTAATTGTTTTTCAGCTTTTTCTCTCAACTGCTGTGATCGTCTAGTGGTTAGGACATTGCGTTGTGGTCGCAATAACCCAGGTTCGAATCCTGGTCATGGCATTCTCTTTTGATTCAGAATAATATAAACTGTTTTAGGTATTTGATATTAATTTTCAGCTACTTTTCCTAACTGCTGTGATCGTCTAGTGGTTAGCACATTGCGTTGTGGTCGCAATAACCCAGGTTCAAATCCTGGTTAAAGAATTCCATTTTGATTTCTTATAATAAAAAGTGCTTTTCAAATTTGATAGTACATGTAATTGATTTTTAGCTTTTTCTCTCAATTGCTGTGATCGTCTAGTGGTTAGGACATTGCGTTTTTTGGTCGCAATAACCTAGGTTCGAATCCCGGTCATGGCATTCTCTTTTGATTCAGTATAATAGAACCTGTTTTAGGTATTTGATATTAATTTTCAGCTATATTTCCTAACTGCTGTGATCGTCTAGTGGTTAGGACATTGCGTTGTGGTCGCAATAACCCAGGTTCGAATCCTGGTCATGGCATTCTATTTTGATTCAGTATAATATAAACTGTTTTAGGTATTTGATATTAATTTCCAGTTCCTTTTTCTAACTGCTGTGAGCGTCTAGTGGTTAGGACATTGCGTTGTGGTCGCAATAACCCAGGTTCGAATCCTGGTCATAGCATTCCATTTTGATTTCTTATAATAAAAAGTGCTTTTCAAATTTGATAGTACATGTAATTGTTTTTCAGCTTTTTCTCTCAACTGCTGTGATCGTCTAGTGGTTAGGACATTGCGTTGTGGTCGCAATAACCCAGGTTCGAATCCTGGTCATGGCATTCTCTTTTGATTCAGAATAATAGAAACTGTTTTAGGTATTTGATATTAATTTTCAGCTACTTTTCCTAACTGCTGTGATCGTCTAGTGGTTAGCACATTGCGTTGTGGTCGCATTAACCCAGGTTCGAATCCTGGTCATGGCATTCTCTTTTGATTCAGTATAATAGAACCTGTTTTAGGTATTTGATATTAATTTTCAGCTACATTTCCTAACTGCTGTGATCGTCTAGTGGTTAGGACATTGCGTTGTGGTCGCAATAACCCAGGTTCGAATCCTGGTCATGGCATTCTCTTTTGATTGAGTATAATAGAACCTGTTTTAGGTATTTGATATTAATTTTCAGCTACATTTCCTAACTGCTGTGATCGTCTAGTGGTTAGCACATTGCGTTGTGGTCGCAATAACCCAGGTTCGAATCCTGGTTATAGCATTCCATTTTGATTTCTTATAATAAAAAGTGCTTTTCAAATTTGATAGTACATGTAATTGATTTTCAGCTTTTTCTCTCAACTGCTGTGATCGTCTAGTGGTTAGGACATTGCGTTGTGGTCGCAATATCCCAGGTTCGAATCCTGGTCATGGCAATCTCTTTTGATTCAGTATAATAGAACCTGTTTTAGGTATTTGATATTAATTTTCAGCTACATTTCCTAACTGCTGTGATCGTCTAGTGGTTAGGACATTTCGTTGTGGTCGCAATAACCCAGGTTCGAATCCTGGTCATGGCATTCTATTTTGATTCAGTATAATATAAACTGTTTTAGGTATTTGATATTAATTTCCAGTTCCTTTTTCTAACAGCTGTGAGCGTCTAGTGGTTAGGACATTGCGTTGTGGTCGCAATAACCCAGGTTCGAATCCTGGTCATAGCATTCTATTTTGATTTCTTATAATAAAAAGTGCTTTTCAAATTTGATAGTACATGTAATTGTTTTTCAGCTTTTTCTCTCAACTGCTGTGAGCGTCTAGTGGTTAGGACATTGCGTTGTGGTCGCAATAACCCAGGTTCGAATCCTGGTCATGGCATTCTCTTTTGATTCAGAATAATAGAAACTGTTTTAGGTATTTGATATTAATTTTCAGCTACTTTTCCTAACTGCTGTGATCGTCTAGTGGTTAGCACATTGCGTTATGGTCGCAATAACCCAGGTTCGAATCCTGGTCATAGCATTCCATTTTGATTTCTTATAATAAAAAGTGCTTTTCAAATTTGATAGTACATGTAATTGATTTTCAGCATTTTCTCTCAACTGCTGTGATCGTCTAGTGGTTAGGACATTGCGTTGTGGTCGCAATAACCCAGGTTCGAATCCTGGTCATGGCATTCTCTTTTGATTCAGTATAATAGAACCTGTTTTAGGTATTTGATATTAATTTTCAGCTACATTTCCTAACTGCTGTGATCGTCTAGTGGTTAGGACATTGCGTTGTGGTCGCAATAACCCAGGTTCGAATCCTGGTCATGGCATTCTATTTTGATTCAGTATAATATAAACTGTTTTAGGTATTTGATATTATTTTCCAGTTCCTTTTTCTAACAGATGTGAGCGTCTAGTGGTTAGGACATTGCGTTGTGGTCGCAATAACCCAGGTTCAAATCCTGGTCATAGCATTCTATTTTGATTTCTTATAATAAAAATTGCTTTACAAATTTGATAGTACATGTAATTGTTTTTCAGCTTTTTCTCTCAACTGCTGTGAGCGTCTAGTGGTTAGGACATTCCGTTGTGGTCGCAATAACCCAGGTTCGAATCCTGGTCATAGCATTCTATTTTGATTTCTTATAATAAAAAGTGCTTTTCAAATTTGATAGTACATGTAATTGTTTTTCAGCTTTTTCTCTCAACTGCTGTGATCGTCTAGTGGTTAGGACATTGCGTTGTGGTCGCAATAACCCAGGTTCGAATCCTGGTCATGGCATTCTCTTTTGATTCAGAATAATAGAAACTGTTTTAGGTATTTGATATTAATTTTCAGCTACTTTTCCTAACTGCTGTGATCGTCTAGTGGTTAGCACATTGCGTTGTGGTCGCAATAACCCAGGTTCGAATCCTGGTCATAGCATCCTCTTTTGATTCAGAATAATAGAAACTGTTTTAGGTATTTGATATTAATTTCCAGCTACTTTTCCTAACTGCTGTGATCGTCTAGTGGTTAGCACATTGCGTTGTGGTCGCAATAACCCAGGTTCGAATCCTGGTCATGGCATTCTCTTTTGATTGAGTATAATAGAACCTGTTTTAGGTATTTGATATTAATTTTCAGCTACATTTCCTAACTGCTGTGATCGTCTAGTGGTTAGCACATTGCGTTGTGGTCGCAATAACCCAGGTTCGAATCCTGGTTATAGCATTCCATTTTGATTTCTTATAATAAAAAGTGCTTTTCAAATTTGATAGTACATGTAATTGATTTTCAGCTTTTTCTCTCAACTGCTGTGATCGTCTAGTGGTTAGGACATTGCGTTGTGGTCGCAATATCCCAGGTTCGAATCCTGGTCATGGCAATCTCTTTTGATTCAGTATAATAGAACCTGTTTTAGGTATTTGATATTAATTTTCAGCTACATTTCCTAACTGCTGTGATCGTCTAGTGGTTAGGACATTTCGTTGTGGTCGCAATAACCCAGGTTCGAATCCTGGTCATGGCATTCTATTTTGATTCAGTATAATATAAACTGTTTTAGGTATTTGATATTAATTTCCAGTTCCTTTTTCTAACAGCTGTGAGCGTCTAGTGGTTAGGACATTGCGTTGTGGTCGCAATAACCCAGGTTCGAATCCTGGTCATAGCATTCTATTTTGATTTCTTATAATAAAAAGTGCTTTTCAAATTTGATAGTACATGTAATTGTTTTTCAGCTTTTTCTCTCAACTGCTGTGAGCGTCTAGTGGTTAGGACATTGCGTTGTGGTCGCAATAACCCAGGTTCGAATCCTGGTCATGGCATTCTCTTTTGATTCAGAATAATAGAAACTGTTTTAGGTATTTGATATTAATTTTCAGCTACTTTTCCTAACTGCTGTGATCGTCTAGTGGTTAGCACATTGCGTTATGGTCACAATAACCCAGGTTCGAATCCTGGTCATAGCATTCCATTTTGATTTCTTATAATAAAAAGTGCTTTTCAAATTTGATAGTACATGTAATTGATTTTCAGCATTTTCTCTCAACTGCTGTGATCGTCTAGTGGTTAGGACATTGCGTTGTGGTCGCAATAACCCAGGTTCGAATCCTGGTCATGGCATTCTCTTTTGATTCAGTATAATAGAACCTGTTTTAGGTATTTGATATTAATTTTCAGCTACATTTCCTAACTGCTGTGATCGTCTAGTGGTTAGGACATTGCGTTGTGGTCGCAATAACCCAGGTTCGAATCCTGGTCATGGCATTCTATTTTGATTCAGTATAATATAAACTGTTTTAGGTATTTGATATTATTTTCCAGTTCCTTTTTCTAACAGATGTGAGCGTCTAGTGGTTAGGACATTGCGTTGTGGTCGCAATAACCCAGGTTCAAATCCTGGTCATAGCATTCTATTTTGATTTCTTATAATAAAAATTGCTTTACAAATTTGATAGTACATGTAATTGTTTTTCAGCTTTTTCTCTCAACTGCTGTGAGCGTCTAGTGGTTAGGACATTCCGTTGTGGTCGCAATAACCCAGGTTCGAATCCTGGTCATAGCATTCTATTTTGATTTCTTATAATAAAAAGTGCTTTTCAAATTTGATAGTACATGTAATTGTTTTTCAGCTTTTTCTCTCAACTGCTGTGATCGTCTAGTGGTTAGGACATTGCGTTGTGGTCGCAATAACCCAGGTTCGAATCCTGGTCATGGCATTCTCTTTTGATTCAGAATAATAGAAACTGTTTTAGGTATTTGATATTAATTTTCAGCTACTTTTCCTAACTGCTGTGATCGTCTAGTGGTTAGCACATTGCGTTGTGGTCGCAATAACCCAGGTTCGAATCCTGGTCATAGCATCCTCTTTTGATTCAGAATAATAGAAACTGTTTTAGGTATTTGATATTAATTTCCAGCTACTTTTCCTAACTGCTGTGATCGTCTAGTGGTTAGCACATTGCGTTGTGGTCGCAATAACCCAGGTTCGAATCCTGGTCATGGCATTCTCTTTTGATTGAGTATAATAGAACCTGTTTTAGGTATTTGATATTAATTTTCAGCTACATTTCCTAACTGCTGTGATCGTCTAGTGGTTAGCACATTGCGTTGTGGTCGCAATAACCCAGGTTCGAATCCTGGTTATAGCATTCCATTTTGATTTCTTATAATAAAAAGTGCTTTTCAAATTTGATAGTACATGTAATTGATTTTCAGCTTTTTCTCTCAACTGCTGTGATCGTCTAGTGGTTAGGACATTGCGTTGTGGTCGCAATATCCCAGGTTCGAATCCTGGTCATGGCAATCTCTTTTGATTCAGTATAATAGAACCTGTTTTAGGTATTTGATATTAATTTTCAGCTACATTTCCTAACTGC
This sequence comes from Crossaster papposus, assembly GCA_037893245.1. Taxonomy (NCBI): domain Eukaryota; kingdom Metazoa; phylum Echinodermata; class Asteroidea; order Velatida; family Solasteridae; genus Crossaster; species Crossaster papposus. The sequence goes on along the minus strand of JBAIAA010000007.1, from coordinate 2,005,730 downwards.
TGTGATCGTCTAGTGGTTAGGACATTTCGTTGTGGTCGCAATAACCCAGGTTCGAATCCTGGTCATGGCATTCTATTTTGATTCAGTATAATATAAACTGTTTTAGGTATTTGATATTAATTTCCAGTTCCTTTTTCTAACAGCTGTGAGCGTCTAGTGGTTAGGACATTGCGTTGTGGTCGCAATAACCCAGGTTCGAATCCTGGTCATAGCATTCTATTTTGATTTCTTATAATAAAAAGTGCTTTTCAAATTTGATAGTACATGTAATTGTTTTTCAGCTTTTTCTCTCAACTGCTGTGAGCGTCTAGTGGTTAGGACATTGCGTTGTGGTCGCAATAACCCAGGTTCGAATCCTGGTCATGGCATTCTCTTTTGATTCAGAATAATAGAAACTGTTTTAGGTATTTGATATTAATTTTCAGCTACTTTTCCTAACTGCTGTGATCGTCTAGTGGTTAGCACATTGCGTTATGGTCGCAATAACCCAGGTTCGAATCCTGGTCATAGCATTCCATTTTGATTTCTTATAATAAAAAGTGCTTTTCAAATTTGATAGTACATGTAATTGATTTTCAGCATTTTCTCTCAACTGCTGTGATCGTCTAGTGGTTAGGACATTGCGTTGTGGTCGCAATAACCCAGGTTCGAATCCTGGTCATGGCATTCTCTTTTGATTCAGTATAATAGAACCTGTTTTAGGTATTTGATATTAATTTTCAGCTACATTTCCTAACTGCTGTGATCGTCTAGTGGTTAGGACATTGCGTTGTGGTCGCAATAACCCAGGTTCGAATCCTGGTCATGGCATTCTATTTTGATTCAGTATAATATAAACTGTTTTAGGTATTTGATATTATTTTCCAGTTCCTTTTTCTAACAGATGTGAGCGTCTAGTGGTTAGGACATTGCGTTGTGGTCGCAATAACCCAGGTTCAAATCCTGGTCATAGCATTCTATTTTGATTTCTTATAATAAAAATTGCTTTACAAATTTGATAGTACATGTAATTGTTTTTCAGCTTTTTCTCTCAACTGCTGTGAGCGTCTAGTGGTTAGGACATTCCGTTGTGGTCGCAATAACCCAGGTTCGAATCCTGGTCATAGCATTCTATTTTGATTTCTTATAATAAAAAGTGCTTTTCAAATTTGATAGTACATGTAATTGTTTTTCAGCTTTTTCTCTCAACTGCTGTGATCGTCTAGTGGTTAGGACATTGCGTTGTGGTCGCAATAACCCAGGTTCGAATCCTGGTCATGGCATTCTCTTTTGATTCAGAATAATAGAAACTGTTTTAGGTATTTGATATTAATTTTCAGCTACTTTTCCTAACTGCTGTGATCGTCTAGTGGTTAGCACATTGCGTTGTGGTCGCAATAACCCAGGTTCGAATCCTGGTCATAGCATCCTCTTTTGATTCAGAATAATAGAAACTGTTTTAGGTATTTGATATTAATTTCCAGCTACTTTTCCTAACTGCTGTGATCGTCTAGTGGTTAGCACATTGCGTTGTGGTCGCAATAACCCAGGTTCGAATCCTGGTTATAGCATTCTATTTTGATTCAGTATAATATAAACTGTTTTAGGTATTTGATATTAATTTCCAGTTCCTTTTTCTAACTGCTGTGAGCGTCTAGTGGTTAGAACATTGCGTTGTGGTCGCAATAACCCAGGTTCGAATCCTGGTCATGGCATTCTATTTTGATTCAGTATAATATAAACTGTTTTAGGTATTTGATATTAATTTCCAGTTCCTTTTTCTAACTGCTGTGAGCGTCTAGTGGTTAGAACATTGCGTTGTGGTCGCAATAACCCAGGTTCGAATCCTGGTCATAGCATTCCATTTTGATTTCTTATAATAAAAAGTGCTTTTCAAATTTGATAGTACATGTAATTGATTTTTAGCATTTTCTCTCAACTGCTGTGATCGTCTAGTGGTTAGGACATTGCGTTGTGGTCGCAATAACCCAGGTTCGAATCCCGGTCATGGCATTCTCTTTTGATTCAGTATAATAGAACCTGTTTTAGGTATTTGATATTAATTTTCAGCTACATTTCCTAACTGCTGTGATCGTCTAGTGGTTAGGACATTGCGTTGTGGTCGCAATAACCCAGGTTCGAATCCTGGTAATGGCATTCTATTTTGATTCAGTATAATATAAACTGTTTTAGGTATTTGATATTAATTTCCAGTTCCTTTTTCTAACTGCTGTGAGCGTCTAGTGGTTAGGACATTGCGTTGTGGTCGCAATAACCCAGGTTCGAATCCTGGTCATAGCATTCCATTTTGATTTCTTATAATAAAAAGTGCTTTTCAAATTTGATAGTACATGTAATTGTTTTTCAGCTTCTTCTCTCAACTGCTGTGATCGTCTAGTGGTTAGGACATTGCGTTGTGGTCGCAATAACCCAGGTTCGAATCCTGGTCATGGCATTCTCTTTTGATTCAGAATAATAGAAACTGTTTTAGGTATTTGATATTAATTTTCAGCTACTTTTCCTAACTGCTGTGATCGTCTAGTGGTTAGCACATTGCGTTGTGGTCGCAATAACCCAGGTTCGAATCCTGGTTAAAGAATTCCATTTTGATTTCTTATAATAAAAAGTGCTTTTCAAATTTGATAGTACATGTAATTGATTTTCAGCTTTTTCTCTCAATTGCTGTGATCGTCTAGTGGTTAGGACATTGCGTTGTGGTCGCAATAACCCAGGTTCGAATCCCGGTCATGGCATTTTCTTTTGATTCAGTATAATAGAACCTGTTTTAGGTATTTGATATTAATTTTCAGCTACATTTCCTAACTGCTGTGATCGTCTAGTGGTTAGGACATTGCGTTGTGGTCGCAATAACCCAGGTTCGAATCCTGGTCATGGCATTCTCTTTTGATTCAGTATAATATAAACTGTTTTAGGTATTTGATAATAATTTCCAGCTCCTTTTTCTAACTGCTGTGATCGTCTAGTGATTAGCACATTGCGTTGTGGTCGCAATAACCCAGGTTCGAATCCTGGTTATAGCATTCCATTTTGATTTCTTATAATAAAAAGTGCTTTTCAAATTTGATAGTACATGTAATTGATTTTTAGCATTTTCTCTCAACTGCTGTGATCGTCTAGTGGTTAGGACATTGCGTTGTGGTCGCAATAACCCAGGTTCGAATCCCGGTCATGGCATTCTCTTTTGATTCAGTATAATAGAACCTGTTTTAGGTATTTGATATTAATTTTCAGCTACATTTCCTAACTGCTGTGATCGTCTAGTGGTTAGGACATTGCGTTGTGGTCGCAATAACCCAGGTTCGAATCCTGGTCATGGCATTCTATTTTGATTCAGTATAATATAAACTGTTTTAGGTATTTGATATTAATTTCCAGTTCCTTTTTCTAACTGCTGTGAGCGTCTAGTGGTTAGGACATTGCGTTGGGGTCGCAATAACCCTGGTTCGAATTAATTTGATATTAATTTCCAGCTACTTTTCCTAACTGCTGTGACCGTCTAGTGGTTAGGACATTGCGTTGTGGTCGCAATAACCCAGGTTCGAATCCTGGTTATAGCATTCCATTTTGATTTCTTATAATAAAAAGTGCTTTTCAAATTTGATAGTACATGTAATTGATTTTTAGCATTTTCTCTCAACTGCTGTGATCGTCTAGTGGTTAGGACATTGCGTTGTGGTCGCAATAACCCATGTTCGAATCCCGGTCATGGCATTCTCTTTTGATTCAGTATAATAGAACCTGTTTTAGGTATTTGATATTAATTTTCAGCTACATTTCCTAACTGCTGTGATCGTCTAGTGGTTAGGACATTGCGTTGTGGTCGCAATAACCCAGGTTCGAATCCTGGTCATGGCATTCTATTTTGATTCAGTATAATATAAAATGTTTTAGGTATTTGCTATTAATTTCCAGTTCCTTTTTCTAACTGCTGTGAGCGTCTAGTGGTTAGGACATTGCGTTGTGGTCGCAATAACCCAGGTTCGAATCCTGGTCATAGCATTCCATTTTGATTTCTTATAAAAAAAAGTGCTTTTCAAATTTGATAGTACATGTAATTGTTTTTCAGCTTTTTCTCTCAACTGCTGTGATCGTCTAGTGGTTAGGACATTGCGTTGTGGTCGCAATAACCCAGGTTCGAATCCTGGTCATGGCATTCTATTTTGATTCAGAATAATAGAAACTGTTTTAGGTATTTGATATTAATTTTCAGCTACTTTTCCTAACTGCTGTGGTCGTCTAGTGGTTAGCACATTGCGTTGTGGTCGCAATAACCCAGGTTCGAATCCTGGTTAAAGAATTCCATTTTGATTTCTTATAATAAAAAGTGCTTTTCAAATTTGATAGTACATGTAATTGATTTTCAGCTTTTTCTCTCAATTGCTGTGATCGTCTAGTGGTTAGGACATTGCGTTGTGGTCGCAATAACCCAGGTTCGAATCCCGGTCATGGCATTCTCTTTTGATTCAGTATAATATAACCTGTTTTAGGTATTTGATATTAATTTTCAGCTACATTTCCTAACTGCTGTGATCGTCTAGTGGTTAGGACATTGCGTTGTGGTCGCAATAACCCAGGTTCGAATCCTGGTCATGGCATTCTATTTTGATTCAGTATAATATAAACTGTTTTAGGTATTTGATATTAATTTCCAGTTCCTTTTTCTAACTGCTGTGAGCGTCTAGTGGTTAGGACATTACGTTGGGGTCGCAATAACCCTGGTTCGAATTAATTTGATATTAATTTCCAGCTACTTTTCCTAACTGCTGTGACCGTCTAGTGGTTAGGACATTGCGTTGTGGTCGCAATAACCCAGGTTCGAATCCTGGTTATAGCATTCCATTTTGATTTCTTATAATAAAAAGTGCTTTTCAAATTTGATAGTACATGTAATTGATTTTTAGCATTTTCTCTCAACTGCTGTGATCGTCTAGTGGTTAGGACATTGCGTTGTGGTCGCAATAACCCAGGTTCGAATCCCGGTCATGGCATTCTCTTTTGATTCAGTATAATAGAACCTGTTTTAGGTATTTGATATTAATTTTCAGCTACATTTCCTAACTGCTGTGATCGTCTAGTGGTTAGGACATTGCGTTGTGGTCGCAATAACCCAGGTTCGAATCCTGGTCATGGCATTCTATTTTGATTCAGTATAATATAAACTGTTTTAGGTATTTGATATTAATTTCCAGTTCCTTTTTCTAACTGCTGTGAGCGTCTAGTGGTTAGGACATTGCGTTGTGGTCGCAATAACCCAGGTTCGAATCCTGGTCATAGCATTCCATTTTGATTTCTTATAATAAAAAGTGCTTTTCAAATTTGATAGTACATGTAATTGTTTTTCAGCTTTTTCTCTCAACTGCTGTGATCGTCTAGTGGTTAGGACATTGCGTTGTGGTCGCAATAACCCAGGTTCGAATCCTGGTCATGGCATTCTCTTTTGATTCAGAATAATAGAAACTGTTTTAGGTATTTGATATTAATTTTCAGCTACTTTTCCTAACTGCTGTGGTCGTCTAGTGGTTAGCACATTGCGTTGTGGTCGCAATAACCCAGGTTCGAATCCTGGTTAAAGAATTCCATTTTGATTTCTTATAATAAAAAGTGCTTTTCAAATTTGATAGTACATGTAATTGATTTTCAGCTTTTTCTCTCAATTGCTGTGATCGTCTAGTGGTTAGGACATTGCGTTGTGGTCGCAATAACCCAGGTTCGAATCCTGGTCATGGCCTTCTCTTTTGATTCAGTATAATAGAAACTGTTTTAGGTATTTGATATTAATTTCCAGTTCCTTTTTCTAACTGCTGTGAGCGTCTAGTGGTTAGGACATTACGTTGGGGTCGCAATAACCCTGGTTCGAATTAATTTGATATTAATTTCCAGCTACTTTTCCTAACTGCTGTGACCGTCTAGTGGTTAGGACATTGCGTTGTGGTCGCAATAACCCAGGTTCGAATCCTGGTTAAAGAATTCCATTTTGATTTCTTATAATAAAAAGTGCTTTTCAAATTTGATAGTACATGTAATGGTTTTTCAGCTTTTTCTCTCAACTGCTGTGATCGTCTAGTGGTTAGGACATTGCGTTGTGGTCGCAATAACCCAGGTTCGAATCCTGGTCATGGCATTCTATTTTGATTCAGTATAATATAAACTGTTTTAGGTATTTGATATTAATTTCCAGTTCCTTTTTCTAACTGCTGTGAGCGTCTAGTGGTTAGGACATTGCGTTGTGGTCGCAATAACCCAGGTTCGAATCCTGGTCATGGCATTCTCTTTTGATTCAGTATAATAGAACCTGTTTTAGGTATTTGATATTAATTTTCAGCTACATTTCCTAACTGCTGTGATCGTCTAGTGGTTAGGACATTGCGTTGTGGTCGCAATAACCCAGGTTCGAATCCTGGTCATGGCATCCTCTTTTGATTCAGTATAATAGAAACTGTTTTAGGTATTTGATATTAATTTCCAGCTCCTTTTTCTAACTGCTGTGATCGTCTAGTGGTTAGGACATTGCGTTGTGGTCGCAATAACCCAGGTTCGAATCCTGGTCATGGCATTCTCTTTTGATTGAGTATAATAGAACCTGTTTTAGGTATTTGATATTAATTTTCAGCTACATTTCCTAACTGCTGTGATCGTCTAGTGGTTAGGACATTGCGTTGTGGTCGCAATAACCCAGGTTCGAATCCTGGTCATGGCATTCTATTTTGATTCAGTATAATATAAACTGTTTTAGGTATTTGATAATAATTTCCAGCTCCTTTTTCTAACTGCTGTGATCGTCTAGTGTATAGCATTCCATTTTGATTTCTTATAATAAAAAGTGCTTTTCAAATTTGATAGTACATGTAATTGTTTTTCAGCTTTTTTTTTCAACTGCTGTGATCGTCTAGTGGTTAGGACATTGCGTTGTGGTCGCAATAACCCAGGTTCGAATCCTGGTCATGGCATTCTCTTTTGATTCAGTATAATAGAAACTGTTTTAGGTATTTGATATTAATTTCCAGCTACTTTTCCTAACTGCTGTGGCCGTCTAGTGGTTAGGACATTGCGTTGTGGTCGCAATAACCCAGGTTCGAATCCTGGTCATGGCATTCTATTTTGATTCAGTATAATATAAACTGTTTTAGGTATTTGATATTAATTTCCAGTTCCTTTTTCTAACTGCTGTGAGCGTCTAGTGGTTAGGACATTGCGTTGTGGTCGCAATAACCCAGGTTCGAATCCTGGTCATGGCATTCTCTTTTGATTCAGAATAATAGAAACTGTTTTAGGTATTTGATATTAATTTTCAGCTACTTTTCCTAACTGCTCTGATCGTCTAGTGGTTAGCACATTGCGTTGTGGTCGCAATAACCCAGGTTCGAATCCTGGTCATGGCATTCTCTTTTGATTCAGTATAATAGAACCTGTTTTAGGTATTTGATATTAATTTTCAGCTACATTTCCTAACTGCTGTGATCGTCTAGTGGTTAGGACATTGCGTTGTGGTCGCAATAACCCAGGTTCGAATCCTGGTCATGGCATCCTCTTTTGATTCAGTATAATAGAAACTGTTTTAGGTATTTGATATTAATTTCCAGCTCCTTTTTCTAACTGCTGTGATCGTCTAGTGGTTAGGACATTGCGTTGTGGTCGCAATAACCCAGGTTCGAATCCTGGTCATGGCATTCTCTTTTGATTGAGTATAATAGAACCTGTTTTAGGTATTTGATATTAATTTTCAGCTACATTTCCTAACTGCTGTGATCGTCTAGTGGTTAGGACATTGCGTTGTGGTCGCAATAACCCAGGTTCGAATCCTGGTCATGGCATTCTATTTTGATTCAGTATAATATAAACTGTTTTAGGTATTTGATAATAATTTCCAGCTCCTTTTTCTAACTGCTGTGATCGTCTAGTGTATAGCATTCCATTTTGATTTCTTATAATAAAAAGTGCTTTTCAAATTTGATAGTACATGTAATTGTTTTTCAGCTTTTTTTCTCAACTGCTGTGATCGTCTAGTGGTTAGGACATTGCGTTGTGGTCGCAATAACCCAGGTTCGAATCCTGGTCATGGCATTCTCTTTTGATTCAGTATAATAGAAACTGTTTTAGGTATTTGATATTAATTTCCAGCTACTTTTCCTAACTGCTGTGGCCGTCTAGTGGTTAGGACATTGCGTTGTGGTCGCAATAACCCAGATTCGAATCCTGGTCATGGCATTCTCTTTTGATTCAGTATAATATAAACTGTTTTAGGTATTTGATAATAATTTCCAGCTCCTTTTTCTAACTGCTGTGATCGTCTAGTGGTTAGCACATTGCGTTGTGGTCGCAATAACCCAGGTTCGAATCCTGGTTATAGCATTCCATTTTGATTTCTTATAATAAAAAGTGCTTTTCAAATTTGATAGTACATGTAATTGATTTTTAGCATTTTCTCTCAACTGCTGTGATCGTCTAGTGGTTAGGACATTGCGTTGTGGTCGCAATAACCCAGGTTCGAATCCCGGTCATGGCATTCTCTTTTGATTCAGAATAATAGAAACTGTTTTAGGTATTTGATATTAATTTTCAGCTACTTTTCCTAACTGCTGTGATCGTCTAGTGGTTAGCACATTGCGTTGTGGTCGCAATAACCCAGGTTCGAATCCTGGTTAAAGAATTCCATTTTGATTTCTTATAATAAAAAGTGCTTTTCAAATTTGATAGTACATGTAATTGTTTTTCAGCTTTTTCTCTCAACTGCTGTGATCGTCTAGTGGTTAGGACATTGCGTTGTGGTCGCAATAACCCAGGTTCGAATCCTGGTCATGGCATTCTCTTTTGATTCAGAATAATAGAAACTGTTTTAGGTATTTGATATTAATTTTCAGCTACTTTTCCTAACTGCTGTGATCGTCTAGTGGTTAGCACATTGCGTTGTGGTCGCAATAACCCAGTTTACGAATCCTGGTTAAAGAATTCCATTTTGATTTCTTATAATAAAAAGTGCTTTTCAAATTTGATAGTACATGTAATTGATTTTTAGCATTTTCTCTCAACTGCTGTGATCGTCTAGTGGTTAGGACATTGCGTTGTGGTCGCAATAACCCAGGTTCGAATCCCGGTCATGGCATTCTCTTTTGATTCAGTATAATAGAACCTGTTTTAGGTATTTGATATTAATTTTCAGCTACATTTCCTAACTGCTGTGATCGTCTAGTGGTTAGGACATTGCGTTGTGGTCGCAATAACCCAGGTTCGAATCCTGGTCATGGCATTCTCTTTTGATTCAGAATAATAGAAACTGTTTTAGGTATTTGATATTAATTTTCAGCTACTTTTCCTAACTGCTGTGATCGTCTAGTGGTTAGCACATTGCGTTGTGGTCGCAATAACCCAGTTTACGAATCCTGGTTAAAGAATTCCATTTTGATTTCTTATAATAAAAAGTGCTTTTCAAATTTGATAGTACATGTAATTGATTTTTAGCATTTTCTCTCAACTGCTGTGATCGTCTAGTGGTTAGGACATTGCGTTGTGGTCGCAATAACCCAGGTTCGAATCCCGGTCATGGCATTCTCTTTTGATTCAGTATAATAGAACCTGTTTTAGGTATTTGATATTAATTTTCAGCTACATTTCCTAACTGCTGTGATCGTCTAGTGGTTAGGACATTGCGTTGTGGTCGCAATAACCCAGGTTCGAATCCTGGTCATGGCATTCTATTTTGATTCAGTATAATATAAACTGTTTTAGGTATTTGATATTAATTTCCAGTTCCTTTTTCTAACTGCTGTGAGCGTCTAGTGGTTAGGACATTGCGTTGTGGTCGCAATAACACAGGTTCGAATCCTGGTCATAGCATTCCATTTTGATTTCTTATAATAAAAGGTGCTTTTCAAATTTGATAGTACAAGTAATTGTTTTTCAGCTTTTTCTCTCAACTGCTGTGATCGTCTAGTGGTTAGGACATTGCGTTGTGGTCGCAATAACCCAGGTTCGAATCCTGGTCATGGCATTCTCTTTTGATTCAGAATAATAGAAACTGTTTTAGGTATTTGATATTAATTTTCAGCTACTTTTCCTAACTGCTGTGATCGTCTAGTGGTTAGCACATTGCGTTGTGGTCGCAATAACCCAGGTTCGAATCCTGGTTAAAGAATTCCATTTTGATTTCTTATAATAAAAAGTGCTTTTCAAATTTGATAGTACATGTAATTGATTTTCAGCTTTTTCTCTCAATTGCTGTGATCGTCTAGTGGTTAGGACATTGCGTTGTGGTCTCAATAACCCAGGTTCGAATCCCGGTCATGGCATTCTCTTTTGATTCAGTATAATAGAACCTGTTTTAGGTATTTGATATTAATTTTCAGCTACATTTCCTAACTGCTGTGATCGTCTAGTGGTTAGGACATTGCGTTGTGGTCGCAATAACCCAGGTTCGAATCCTGGTCATGGCATTCTCTTTTGATTCAGAATAATAGAAACTGTTTTAGGTATTTGATATTAATTTTCAGCTACTTTTCCTAACTGCTGTGATCGTCTAGTGGTTAGCCCATTGCGTTGTGGTCGCAATAACCCAGGTTCGAATCCTGGTTATAGCATTCCATTTTGATTTCTTATAATAAAAAGTGCTTTTCAAATTTGATAGTACATGTAATTGATTTTCAGCATTTTCTCTCAACTGCTTTGATCGTCTAGTGGTTAGGACATTGCGTTGTGGTCGCAATAACCTAGGTTCCAGTCCTGGTCATGGCATTCTTTTTTGATTCAGTATAATAGAACCTGTTTTAGGTATTTGATATTAATTTCCAGCTCCTTTTTCTAACTGCTGTGATCGTCTAGTGGTTAGGACATTGCGTTGTGGTCGCAATAACCCAGGTTCGAATCCTGGTCATGGCATTCTCTTTTGATTCAGTATAATAGAACCTGTTTTAGGTATTTGATATTAATTTTCAGCTACATTTCCTAACTGCTGTGATCGTCTCGTGGTTAGGACATTGCGTTGTGGTCGCAATAACCCAGGTTCGAATCCTGGTCATGGCATTCTCTTTTGATTCAGTATAATAGAACCTGTTTTAGGTATTTGATATTAATTTTCAGCTACATTTCCTAACTGCTGTGATCGTCTAGTGGTTAGGACATTGCGTTGTGGTCGCAATAACCCAGGTTCGAATCCTGGACATTGCATTCTATTTTGATTCAGTATAATATAAACTGTTTTAGGTATTTGATATTAATTTCCAGTTCCTTTTTCTAACTGCTGTGAGCGTCTAGTGGTTAGGACATTGCGTTGTGGTCGCAATAACCCAGGTTCGAATCCTGGTCATAGCATTCCATTTTGATTTCTTATAATAAAAAGTGCTTTTCAAATTTGATAGTACATGTAATGGTTTTTCAGCTTTTTCTCTCAACTGCTGTGATCGTCTAGTGGTTAGGACATTGCGTTGTGGTCGCAATAACCCAGGTTCGAATCCTGGTCATGGCATTCTCTTTTGATTCAGAATAATAGAAACTGTTTTAGGTATTTGATATTAATTTTCAGCTACTTTTCCTAACTGCTGTGATCGTCTAGTGGTTAGCACATTGCGTTGTGGTCGCAATAATCCAGGTTCGAATCCTGGTCATGGCATTCTCTTTTGATTCAGTATAATAGAACCTGTTTTAGGTATTTGATATTAATTTTCAGCTACATTTCCTAACTGCTGTGATCGTCTAGTGGTTAGGACATTGCGTTGTGGTCGCAATAACCCAGGTTCGAATCCTGGTCATGGCATTCTAGTTTGATTTCTTATAATAAAAAAGGTTTTCAAATTTGATAGTACATGTAATTGTTTTTCAGCTTTTTCTCTCAACTGCTGTGATCGTCTAGTGGTTAGGACATTGCGTTGTGGTCGCAATAACCCAGGTTCGAATCCTGGTCATGGCATTCTCTTTTGATTCAGTATAATAGAAACTGTTTTAGGTATTTGATATTAATTTCCAGCTACTTTTCCTAACTGCTGTGACCGTCTAGTGGTTAGGACATTGCGTCGTGGTCGCAATAACCCAGGTTCGAATCCTGGTCATGGCATTCTCTTTTGATTCAGTATAATATAAACTGTTTTAGGTATTTGATAATAATTTCCAGCTCCTTTTTCTAACTGCTGTGATCGTCTAGTGGTTAGCACATTGCGTTGTGGTCGCAATAACCCAGGTTCGAATCCCGGTCATGGCATTCTCTTTTGATTCAGTATAATAGAACCTGTTTTAGGTATTTGATATTAATTTTCAGCTACATTTCAAAACTGCTGTGATCGTCTAGTGGTTAGGACATTGCGTTGTGGTCGCAATAACCCAGGTTCGAATCCTGGTCATGGCATTCTATTTTGATTCAGTATAATATAAACTGTTTTAGGTATTTGATATTAATTTCCAGTTCCTTTTTCTAACTGCTGTGAGCGTCTAGTGGTTAGGACATTGCGTTGTGGTCGCAATAACCCAGGTTCGAATCCTGGTCATAGCATTCCATTTTGATTTCTTATAATAAAAAGTGCTTTTCAAATTTGATAGTACATGTAATTGTTTTTCAGCTTTTTCTCTCAACTGCTGTGATCGTCTAGTGGTTAGTACATTGCGTTGTGGTCGCAAAAACCCAGGTTCGAATCCTGGTCATGGCATTCTCTTTTGATTCAGTATAATAGAAACTGTTTTAGGTATTTGATATTAATTTCTAGCTACTTTTCCTGTCTGCCTTGATCATCTAGTGGTTAGGACATTGCGTTGTGGTCGCAATAACCCAGGTTCGAATCCTGGTCATGGCATTCTCTTTTGATTCAGTATAATAGAAACTGTTTTAGGTATTTGATATTAATTTTCAGCTACCTTTCCTAACTGCTGTGATCGTCTAGTGGTTAGGACATTGCGTTGTGGTCGCAATAACCCAGGTTCCAGTCCTGGTCATGGCATTCTTTTTTGATTCAGTATAATAGAAACTGTTTTAGGTATTTGATATTAATTTCCAGCTCCTTTTTCTAACTGCTGTGATCGTCTAGTGGTTAGGACATTGCGTTGTGGTCACAATAACCCAGGTTCGAATCCTGGTCATGGCATTCTTATTTGATTCAGTATAATAGAACCTGTTTTAGGTATTTGATATTAATTTTCAGCTACATTTCCTAACTGCTGTGATCGTCTCGTGGTTAGGACATTGCGTTGTGGTCGCAATAACCCAGGTTCGAATCCTGGTCATGGCATTCTCTTTTGATTCAGTATAATAGAACCTGTTTTAGGTATTTGATATTAATTTTCAGCTACATTTCCTAACTGCTGTGATCGTCTAGTGGTTAGGACATTTCGTTGTGGTCGCAATAACCCAGGTTCGAATCCTGGTCATGGCATTCTATTTTGATTCAGTATAATATAAACTGTTTTAGGTATTTGATATTAATTTCCAGTTCCTTTTTCTAACAGCTGTGAGCGTCTAGTGGTTAGGACATTGTGTTGTGGTCGCAATAACCCAGGTTCGAATCCTGGTCATAGCATTTTATTTTGATTTCTTATAATAAAAAGTGCTTTTCAAATTTGATAGTACATGTAATTGTTTTTCAGCTTTTTCTCTCAACTGCTGTGAGCGTCTGGTGGTTAGGACATTGCGTTGTGGTCGCAATAACCCAGGTTCGAATCCTGGTCATAGCATTCTATTTTGATTTCTTATAATAAAAAGTGCTTTTCAAATTTGATAGTACATGTAATTGTTTTTCAGCTTTTTCTCTCAACTGCTGTGATCGTCTAGTGGTTAGGACATTGCGTTGTGGTCGCAATAACCCAGGTTCGAATCCTGGTCATGGCATTCTCTTTTGATTCAGAATAATAGAAACTGTTTTAGGTATTTGATATTAATTTTCAGCTACTTTTCCTAACTGCTGTGATCGTCTAGTGGTTAGCACATTGCGTTGTGGTCGCAATAACCCAGGTTCGAATCCCGGTCATGGCATTCTCTTTTGATTCAGTATAATAGAACCTGTTTTAGGTATTTGATATTAATTTTCAGCTACATTTCATAACTGCTGTGATCGTCTAGTGGTTAGGACATTGCGTTGTGGTCGCAATAACCCAGGTTCGAATCCTGGTCATGGCATTCTATTTTGATTCAGTATAATATAAACTGTTTTAGGTATTTGATATTAATTTCCAGTTCCTTTTTCTAACTGCTGTGAGCGTCTAGTGGTTAGGACATTGCGTTGTGGTCGCAATAACCCAGGTTCGAATCCTGGTCATAGCATTCCATTTTGATTTCTTATAATAAAAAGTGCTTTTCAAATTTGATAGTACATGTAATTGTTTTTCAGCTTTTTCTCTCAACTGCTGTGATCGTCTAGTGGTTAGGACATTGCGTTGTGGTCGCAATAACCCAGGTTCGAATCCTGGTCATGGCATTCTCTTTTGATTCAGAATAATAGAAACTGTTTTAGGTATTTGATATTAATTTTCAGCTACTTTTCCTAACTGCTGTGATCGTCTAGTGGTTAGCACATTGCGTTGTGGTCGCAATAACCCAGGTTCGAATCCTGGTCATGGCATTCTCTTTTGATTCAGAATAATAGAAACTGTTTTAGGTATTTGATATTAATTTTTAGCTACTTTCCCTAACTGTTGTGATCGTCTAGTGGTTAGGACATTGCGTTGTGGTCGCAATAACCCAGGTTCGAATCCTGGTCATGGCATTCTCTTTTGATTCAGTATAATAGAACCTGTTTTAGGTATTTGATATTAATTTTCAGCTACATTTCCTAACTGCTGTGATCGTCTAGTGGTTAGGACATTTCGTTGTGGTCGCAATAACCCAGGTTCGAATCCTGGTCATGGCATTCTATTTTGATTCAGTATAATATAAACTGTTTTAGGTATTTGATATTAATTTCCAGTTCCTTTTTCTAACAGCTGTGAGCGTCTAGTGGTTAGGACATTGCGTTGTGGTCGCAATAACCCAGGTTCGAATCCTGGTCATAGCATTTTATTTTGATTTCTTATAATAAAAAGTGCTTTTCAAATTTGATAGTACATGTAATTGTTTTTCAGCTTTTTCTCTCAACTGCTGTGATCGTCTAGTGGTTAGGACATTGCGTTGTGGTCGCAATAACCCAGGTTCGAATCCTGGTCATGGCATTCTATTTTGATTCAGTATAATATAAACTGTTTTAGGTATTTGATATTAATTTCCAGTTCCTTTTTCTAACAGCTGTGAGCGTCTAGTGGTTAGGACATTGCGTTGTGGTCGCAATAACCCAGGTTCGAATCCTGGTCATGGCATTCTCTTTTGATTCAGAATAATAGAAACTGTTTTAGGTATTTGATATTAATTTTTAGCTACTTTCCCTAACTGCTGTGATCGTCTAGTGGTTAGGACATTGCGTTGTGGTCGCAATAACCCAGGTTCGAATCCTGGTCATGGCATTCTCTTTTGATTCAGTATAATAGAACCTGTTTTAGGTATTTGATATTAATTTTCAGCTACATTTCCTAACTGCTGTGATCGTCTAGTGGTTAGGACATTTCGTTGTGGTCGCAATAACCCAGGTTCGAATCCTGGTCATGGCATTCTATTTTGATTCAGTATAATATAAACTGTTTTAGGTATTTGATATTAATTTCCAGTTCCTTTTTCTAACAGCTGTGAGCGTCTAGTGGTTAGGACATTGCGTTGTGGTCGCAATAACCCAGGTTCGAATCCTGGTCATAGCATTTTATTTTGATTTCTTATAATAAAAAGTGCTTTTCAAATTTGATAGTACATGTAATTGTTTTTCAGCTTTTTCTCTCAACTGCTGTGATCGTCTAGTGGTTAGGAATTGCGTTGTGGTCGCAATAACCCAGGTTCGAATCCTGGTCATAGCATTCTATTTTGATTTCTTATAATAAAAAGTGCTTTTCAAATTTGATAGTACATGTAATTGTTTTTCAGCTTTTTCTCTCAACTGCTGTGATCGTCTAGTGGTTAGCACATTGCGTTGTGGTCGCAATAACCCAGGTTCGAATCCTGGTCATGGCATTCTCTTTTGATTCAGAATAATAGAAACTGTTTTAGGTATTTGATATTAATTTTCAGCTACTTTTCCTAACTGCTGTGATCGTCTAGTGGTTAGCACATTGCGTTGTGGTCGCAATAACCCAGGTTCGAATCCTGGTTAAAGAATTCCATTTTGATTTCTTATAATAAAAAGTGCTTTTCAAATTTGATAGTACATGTAATTGATTTTCAGCTTTTTCTCTCAATTGCTGTGATCGTCTAGTGGTTAGGACATTGCGTTGTGGTCGCAATAACCCAGGTTCGAATCCTGGTCATGGCATTCTTTTTTGATTCAGTATAATAGAAACTGTTTTAGGTATTTGATATTAATTTCCAGCTCCTTTTTCTAACTGCTGTGATCGTCTAGTGGTTAGGACATTGCGTTGTGGTCGCAATAATCCAGGTTCGAATCCTCGTCATGGCATTCTCTTTTGATTCAGTATAATAGAACCTGTTTTAGGTATTTGATATTAATTTTCAGCTACATTTCCTAACTGCTGTGATCGTCTCGTGGTTAGGACATTGCGTTGTGGTCGCAATAACCCAGGTTCGAATCCTGGTCATGGCATTCTCTTTTGATTCAGTATAATAGAACCTGTTTTAGGTATTTGATATTAATTTTCAGCTACATTTCCTAACTGCTGTGATCGTCTAGTGGTTAGGACATTGCGTTGTGGTCGCAATAACCCAGGTTCGAATCCTGGTCATGGCATTCTATTTTGATTCAGTATAATATAAACTGTTTTAGGTATTTGATATTAATTTCCAGTTCCTTTTTCTAACAGCTGTGAGCGTCTAGTGGTTAGGACATTGCGTTGTGGTCGCAATAACCCAGGTTCGAATCCTGGTCATAGCATTCGATTTTGATTTCTTATAATAAAAAGTGCTTTTCAAATTTGATAGTACATGTAATTGTTTTTCAGCTTTTTCTCTCAACTGCTGTGAGCGTCTGGTGGTTAGGACATTGCGTTGTGGTCGCAATAACCCAGGTTCGAATCCTGGTCATAGCATTCTATTTTGATTTCTTATAATAAAAAGTGCTTTTCAAATTTGATAGTACATGTAATTGTTTTTCAGCTTTTTCTCTCAACTGCTGTGATCGTCTAGTGGTTAGGACATTGCGTTGTGGTCGCAATAACCCATGTTCGAATCCTGGTCATGGCATTCTCTTTTGATTCAGAATAATAGAAACTGTTTTAGGTATTTGATATTAATTTTCAGCTACTTTTCCTGTCTGCCTTGATCATCTAGTGGTTAGGACATTGCGTTGTGGTCGCAAAAACCCAGGTTCGAATCCTGGTCATGGCATTCTCTTTTGATTCAGTATAATAGAAACTGTTTTAGGTATTTGATATTAATTTCTAGCTACTTTTCCTGTCTGCCTTGATCATCTATTGGTTAGGACATTGCGTTGTGGTCGCAAAAACCCAGGTTCTAATCCTGGTCATGGCATTCTCTTTTGATTCAGTATAATAGAAACTGTTTTAGGTATTTGATATTAATTTTCAGCTACTTTTCCTAACTGCTGTGATCGTCTAGTGGTTAGCCCATTGCGTTGTGGTCGCAATAACCCAGGTTCGAATCCTGGTTAAAGAATTCCATTTTGATTTCTTATAATAAAAAGTGCTTTTCAAATTTGATAGTACATGTAATTGATTTTCAGCATTTTCTCTCAACTGCTGTGATCGTCTAGTGGTTAGGACATTGCGTTGTGGTCGCAATAACCTAGGTTCCAGTCCTGGTCATGGCATTCTTTTTTGATTCAGTATAATAGAACCTGTTTTAGGTATTTGATATTAATTTCCAGCTCCTTTTTCTAACTGCTGTGATCGTCTAGTGGTTAGGACATTGCGTTGTGGTCGCAATAACCCAGGTTCGAATCCTGGTCATGGCATTCTCTTTTGATTCAGTATAATAGAACCTGTTTTAGGTATTTGATATTAATTTTCAGCTACATTTCCTAACTGCTGTGATCGTCTCGTGGTTAGGACATTGCGTTGTGGTCGCAATAACCCAGGTTCGAATCCTGGTCATGGCATTCTCTTTTGATTCAGTATAATAGAACCTGTTTTAGGTATTTGATATTAATTTTCAGCTACATTTCCTAACTGCTGTGATCGTCTAGTGGTTAGGACATTGCGTTGTGGTCGCAATAACCCAGGTTCGAATCCTGGACATTGCATTCTATTTTGATTCAGTATAATATAAACTGTTTTAGGTATTTGATATTAATTTCCAGTTCCTTTTTCTAACTGCTGTGAGCGTCTAGTGGTTAGGACATTGCGTTGTGGTCGCAATAACCCAGGTTCGAATCCTGGTCATAGCATTCCATTTTGATTTCTTATAATAAAAAGTGCTTTTCAAATTTGATAGTACATGTAATGGTTTTTCAGCTTTTTCTCTCAACTGCTGTGATCGTCTAGTGGTTAGGACATTGCGTTGTGGTCGCAATAACCCAGGTTCGAATCCTGGTCATGGCATTCTCTTTTGATTCAGAATAATAGAAACTGTTTTAGGTATTTGATATTAATTTTCAGCTACTTTTCCTAACTGCTGTGATCGTCTAGTGGTTAGCACATTGCGTTGTGGTCGCAATAATCCAGGTTCGAATCCTGGTCATGGCATTCTCTTTTGATTCAGTATAATAGAACCTGTTTTAGGTATTTGATATTAATTTTCAGCTACATTTCCTAACTGCTGTGATCGTCTAGTGGTTAGGACATTGCGTTGTGGTCGCAATAACCCAGGTTCGAATCCTGGTCATGGCATTCTATTTTGATTCAGTATAATATAAACTGTTTTAGGTATTTGATAATAATTTCCAGCTCCTTTTTCTAACTGCTGTGATCGTCTAGTGTTTGGGACATTGCGTTGTGGTCGCAATAACCCTGGTTCGAATCCTGGTCATAGCATTCCATTTTGATTTCTTATAATAAAAAAGGTTTTCAAATTTGATAGTACATGTAATTGTTTTTCAGCTTTTTCTCTCAACTGCTGTGATCGTCTAGTGGTTAGGACATTGCGTTGTGGTCGCAATAACCCAGGTTCGAATCCTGGTCATGGCATTCTCTTTTGATTCAGTATAATAGAAACTGTTTTAGGTATTTGATATTAATTTCCAGCTACTTTTCCTAACTGCTGTGACCGTCTAGTGGTTAGGACATTGCGTCGTGGTCGCAATAACCCAGGTTCGAATCCTGGTCATGGCATTCTCTTTTGATTCAGTATAATATAAACTGTTTTAGGTATTTGATAATAATTTCCAGCTCCTTTTTCTAACTGCTGTGATCGTCTAGTGGTTAGCACATTGCGTTGTGGTCGCAATAACCCAGGTTCGAATCCCGGTCATGGCATTCTCTTTTGATTCAGTATAATAGAACCTGTTTTAGGTATTTGATATTAATTTTCAGCTACATTTCATAACTGCTGTGATCGTCTAGTGGTTAGGACATTGCGTTGTGGTCGCAATAACCCAGGTTCGAATCCTGGTCATGGCATTCTATTTTGATTCAGTATAATATAAACTGTTTTAGGTATTTGATATTAATTTCCAGTTCCTTTTTCTAACTGCTGTGAGCGTCTAGTGGTTAGGACATTGCGTTGTGGTCGCAATAACCCAGGTTCGAATCCTGGTCATAGCATTCCATTTTGATTTCTTATAATAAAAAGTGCTTTTCAAATTTGATAGTACATGTAATTGTTTTTCAGCTTTTTCTCTCAACTGCTGTGATCGTCTAGTGGTTAGTACATTGCGTTGTGGTCGCAAAAACCCAGGTTCGAATCCTGGTCATGGCATTCTCTTTTGATTCAGTATAATAGAAACTGTTTTAGGTATTTGATATTAATTTCTAGCTACTTTTCCTGTCTGCCTTGATCATCTAGTGGTTAGGACATTGGGTTGTGGTCGCAAAAACCCAGGTTCGAATCCTGGTCATGGCATTCTCTTTTGATTCAGTATAATAGAAACTGTTTTCGGTATTTGATATTAATTTCTAGCTACTTTTCCTGTCTGCCTTGATCATCTAGTGGTTAGGACATTGCGTTGTGGTCGCAAAAACCCAGGTTCGAATCCTGGTCATGGCATTCTCTTTTGATTCAGTATAATAGAAACTGTTTTAGGTATTTGATATTAATTTTCAGCTACCTTTCCTAACTGCTGTGATCGTCTAGTGGTTAGGACATTGCGTTGTGGTCGCAATAACCCAGGTTCCAGTCCTGGTCATGGCATTCTTTTTTGATTCAGTATAATAGAAACTGTTTTAGGTATTTGATATTAATTTCCAGCTCCTTTTTCTAACTGCTGTGATCGTCTAGTGGTTAGGACATTGCGTTGTGGTCACAATAACCCAGGTTCGAATCCTGGTCATGGCATTCTTATTTGATTCAGTATAATAGAACCTGTTTTAGGTATTTGATATTAATTTTCAGCTACATTTTCTAACTGCTGTGATCGTCTCGTGGTTAGGACATTGCGTTGTGGTCGCAATAACCCAGGTTCGAATCCTGGTCATGGCATTCTCTTTTGATTCAGTATAATAGAACCTGTTTTAGGTATTTGATATTAATTTTCAGCTACATTTCCTAACTGCTGTGATCGTCTAGTGGTTAGGACATTTCGTTGTGGTCGCAATAACCCAGGTTCGAATCCTGGTCATGGCATTCTATTTTGATTCAGTATAATATAAACTGTTTTAGGTATTTGATATTAATTTCCAGTTCCTTTTTCTAACAGCTGTGAGCGTCTAGTGGTTAGGACATTGCGTTGTGGTCGCAATAACCCAGGTTCGAATCCTGGTCATAGCATTTTATTTTGATTTCTTATAATAAAAAGTGCTTTTCAAATTTGATAGTACATGTAATTGTTTTTCAGCTTTTTCTCCCAACTGCTGTGAGCGTCTGGTGGTTAGGACATTGCGTTGTGGTCGCAATAACCCAGGTTCGAATCCTGGTCATAGCATTCTATTTTGATTTCTTATAATAAAAAGTGCTTTTCAAATTTGATAGTACATGTAATTGTTTTTCAGCTTTTTCTCTCAACTGCTGTGATCGTCTAGTGGTTAGGACATTGCGTTGTGGTCGCAATAACCCAGGTTCGAATCCTGGTCATGGCATTCTCTTTTGATTCAGAATAATAGAAACTGTTTTAGGTATTTGATATTAATTTTCAGCTACTTTTCCTAACTGCTGTGATCGTCTAGTGGTTAGCACATTGCGTTGTGGTCGCAATAACCCAGGTTCGAATCCTGGTTAAAGAATTCCATTTTGATTTCTTATAATAAAAAGTGCTTTTCAAATTTGATAGTACATGTAATTGATTTTCAGCTTTTTCTCTCAATTGCTGTGATCGTCTAGTGGTTAGGACATTGCGTTGTGGTCGCAATAACCCAGGTTCGAATCCTGGTCATGGCATTCTTTTTTGATTCAGTATAATAGAAACTGTTTTAGGTATTTGATATTAATTTCCAGCTCCTTTTTCTAACTGCTGTGATCGTCTAGTGGTTAGGACATTGCGTTGTGGTCGCAATAATCCAGGTTCGAATCCTCGTCATGGCATTCTCTTTTGATTCAGTATAATAGAACCTGTTTTAGGTATTTGATATTAATTTTCAGCTACATTTCCTAACTGCTGTGATCGTCTCGTGGTTAGGACATTGCGTTGTGGTCGCAATAACCCAGGTTCCAATCCTGGTCATGGCATTCTCTTTTGATTCAGTATAATAGAACCTGTTTTAGGTATTTGATATTAATTTTCAGCTACATTTCCTAACTGCTGTGATCGTCTAGTGGTTAGGACATTGCGTTGTGGTCGCAATAACCCAGGTTCGAATCCTGGTCATGGCATTCTATTTTGATTCAGTATAATATAAACTGTTTTAGGTATTTGATATTAATTTCCAGTTCCTTTTTCTAACAGCTGTGAGCGTCTAGCGGTTAGGACATTGCGTTGTGGTCGCAATAACCCAGGTTCGAATCCTGGTCATGGCATTCTCTTTTGATTCAGAATAATAGAAACTGTTTTAGGTATTTGATATTAATTTTCAGCTACTTTTCCTAACTGCTGTGATCGTCTAGTGGTTAGCACATTGCGTTGTGGTCGCAATAACCCAGGTTCGAATCCTGGTTAAAGAATTCCATTTTGATTTCTTATAATAAAAAGTGCTTTTCAAATTTGATAGTACATGTAATTGATTTTCAGCTTTTTCTCTCAATTGCTGTGATCGTCTAGTGGTTAGGACATTGCGTTGTGGTCGCAATAACCCAGGTTCGAATCCTGGTCATGGCATTCTTTTTTGATTCAGTATAATAGAAACTGTTTTAGGTATTTGATATTAATTTCCAGCTCCTTTTTCTAACTGCTGTGATCGTCTAGTGGTTAGGACATTGCGTTGTGGTCGCAATAATCCAGGTTCGAATCCTCGTCATGGCATTCTCTTTTGATTCAGTATAATAGAACCTTTTTTAGGTATTTGATATTAATTTTCAGCTACATTTCCTAACTGCTGTGATCGTCTCGTGGTTAGGACATTGCGTTGTGGTCGCAATAACCCAGGTTCGAATCCTGGTCATGGCATTCTCTTTTGATTCAGTATAATAGAACCTGTTTTAGGTATTTGATATTAATTTTCAGCTACATTTCCTAACTGCTGTGATCGTCTAGTGGTTAGGACATTGCGTTGTGGTCGCAATAACCCAGGTTCGAATCCTGGTCATGGCATTCTATTTTGATTCAGTATAATATAAACTGTTTTAGGTATTTGATATTAATTTCCAGTTCCTTTTTCTAACAGCTGTGAGCGTCTAGTGGTTAGGACATTGCGTTGTGGTCGCAATAACCCAGGTTCGAATCCTGGTCATAGCATTCGATTTTGATTTCTTATAATAAAAAGTGCTTTTCAAATTTGATAGTACATGTAATTGTTTTTCAGCTTTTTCTCTCAACTGCTGTGAGCGTCTGGTGGTTAGGACATTGCGTTGTGGTCGCAATAACCCAGGTTCGAATCCTGGTCATAGCATTCTATTTTGATTTCTTATAATAAAAAGTGCTTTTCAAATTTGATAGTACATGTAATTGTTTTTCAGCTTTTTCTCTCAACTGCTGTGATCGTCTAGTGGTTAGGACATTGCGTTGTGGTCGCAATAACCCATGTTCGAATCCTGGTCATGGCATTCTCTTTTGATTCAGAATAATAGAAACTGTTTTAGGTATTTGATATTAATTTTCAGCTACTTTTCCTGTCTGCCTTGATCATCTAGTGGTTAGGACATTGCGTTGTGGTCGCAAAAACCCAGGTTCGAATCCTGGTCATGGCATTCTCTTTTGATTCAGAATAATAGAAACTGTTTTAGGTATTTGATATTAATTTTCAGCTACTTTTCCTAACTGCTGTGATCGTCTAGTGGTTAGCACATTGCGTTGTGGTCGCAATAACCCAGGTTCGAATCCTGGTCATAGCATTCCATTTTGATTTCTTATAATAAAAAGTGCTTTTCAAATTTGATAGTACATGTAATTGTTTTTCAGCTTTTTCTCTCAACTGCTGTGATCGTCTAGTGGTTAGGACATTGCGTTGTGGTCGCAATAACCCAGCTTCGAATCCTGGTCATAGCATTCTCTTTTTATTCAGTATAATAGAAACTGTTTTAGGTATTTGATATTAATTTTCAGCTACTTTTCCTAACTGCTGTGATCGTCTAGTGGTTAGGACATTGCGTTGTGGTCGCAATAACCCAGGTTCGAATCCTGGTCATGGCATTCTCTTTTGATTCAGTATAATAGAAACTGTTTTAGGTATTTGATATTAATTTTCAGCTACTTTTCCTAACTGCTGTGATCGTCTAGTGGTTAGCACATTGAGTTGTGGTCGCAATAACCCAGGTTCGAATCCTGGTTATAGCATTCCATTTTGATTTCTTATAATAAAAAGTGCTTTTCAAATTTGATAGTACATGTAATTGATTTTCAGCATTTTCTCTCAACTGCTGTGATCGTCTAGTGGTTAGGACATTGCGTTGTGGTCGCAATAACCCAGGTTCGAATCCTGGTCATAGCATTCCATTTTGATTTCTTATAATAAAAAGTGCTTTTCAAATTTGATAGTACATGTAATTGTTTTTCAGCTTTTTCTCTCAACTGCTGTGATCGTCTAGTGGTTAGGACATTGCGTTGTGGTCGCAATAACCCATGTTCGAATCCTGGTCATGGCATTCTCTTTTGATTCAGAATAATATAAACTGTTTTAGGTATTTGATATTAATTTTCAGCTACTTTTCCTAACTGCTGTGATCGTCTAGTGGTTAGCACATTGAGTTGTGGTCGCAATAACCCAGGTTCGAATCCTGGTTATAGCATTCCATTTTGATTTCTTATAATAAAAAGTGCTTTTCAAATTTGATAGTACATGTAATTGATTTTCAGCTTTTTCTCTCAACTGCTGTGATCGTCTAGTGGTTAGGACATTGCGTTGTGGTCGCAATAACCCAGGTTCGAATCCTGGTCATGGCATTCTATTTTGATTCAGTATAATATAAACTGTTTTAGGTATTTGATATTAATTTTCAGCTACTTTTCCTAACTGCTGTGATCGTCTAGTGGTTAGGACATTGCATTGTGGTCGCAATAACCCAGGTTCGAATCCTGGTTATAGCATTCCATTTTGATTTCTTATAATAAAAAGTGCTTTTCAAATTTGATAGTACATGTAATTGATTTTCAGCATTTTCTCTCAACTGCTGTGATCGTCCAGTGGTTAGGACATTGCGTTGTGGTCGCAATAACCCAGGTTCGAGTCCTGGTCATGGCATTCTTTTTTGATTCAGTATAATAGAAACTGTTTTAGGTATTTGATATTAATTTCCAGCTCCTTTTTCTAACTGCTGTGATCGTCTAGTGGTTAGGACATTGCGTTGTGGTCGCAATAACCCAGGTTCGAATCCTGGTCATGGCATTTTCTTTTGATTCAGTATAATAGAACCTGTTTTAGGTATTTGATATTAATTTTCAGCTACATTTCCTAACTGCTGTGATCGTCTAGTGGTTAGGACATTGCGTTGTGGTCGCAATAATCCAGGTTCGAATCCTGGTCATGGCATTCTCTTTTGATTCAGTATAATAGAACCTGTTTTAGGTATTTGATATTAATTTTCAGCTACATTTCCTAACTGCTGTGATCGTCTAGTGGTTAGGACATTGCGTTGTGGTCGCAATAACCCAGGTTCGAATCCTGGTCATGGCATTCTATTTTGATTCAGTATAATATAAACTGTTTTAGGTATTTGATATTAATTTTCAGCTACTTTTCCTAACTGCTGTGATCGTCTAGTGGTTAGCACATTGCGTTGTGGTCACAATAACCCAGGTTCGAATCCTGGTTATAGCATTCCATTTTGATTTCTTATAATAAAAAGTGCTTTTCAGATTTGATAGTACATGTAATTGTTTTTCAGCTTTTTCTCTCAACTGCTGTGATCGTCTAGTGGTTAGGACATTGCGTTGTGGTCGCAATAACCCAGGTTCGAATCCTGGTCATGGCATTCTCTTTTGATTCAGTATAATAGAAACTGTTTTAGGTATTTGATATTAATTTCTAGCTACTTTTCCTGTCTGCCTTGATCATCTAGTGGTTAGGACATTGCGTTGTGGTCGCAAAAACCCAGGTTCGAATCCTGGTCATGGCATTCTCTTTTGATTCAGTATAATAGAAACTGTTTTATGTATTTGATATTAATTTTCAGCTACTTTTCCTAACTGCTGTGATCGTCTAGTGGTTAGCACATTGCGTTGTGGTCGCAATAACCCAGGTTCGAATCCTGGTTATAGCATTCCATTTTGATTTCTTATAATAAAAAGTGCTTTTCAAATTTGATAGTACATGTAATTGATTTTCAGCTTTTTCTCTCAACTGCTGTGATCGTCTAGTGGTTATGACATTGCGTTGTGGTCGCAATAACCCAGGTTCGAATCCTGGTCATGGCATTCTCTTTTAGGTATTTGATATTAATTTCCAGTTCCTTTTTTCTAACTGCTGTGAGCGTCTAGTGGTTAGGACATTGCGTTGTGGTCACAATAACCCAGGTTCGAATCCTGGTCATAGCATTCCATTTTGATTTCTTATAATAAAAAGTGCTTTTCAAATTTGATAGTACATGTAATTGATTTTCAGCATTTTCTCTCAACTGCTGTGATCGTCTAGTGGTTAGGACATTGCGTTGTGGTCGCAATAACCCAGGTTCGAATCCTGGTCATGGCATTCTTTTTTGATTCAGTATAATAGAAACTGTTTTAGGTATTTGATATTAATTTTCAGCTACTTTTCCTAACTGCTGTGATCGTCTAGTGGTTAGGACATTGCGTTGTGGTCGCAATAACCCAGGTTCGAGTCCTGGTCATGGCATTCTTTTTTGATTCAGTATAATAGAAACTGTTTTAGGTATTTGATATTAATTTTCAGCTACTTTTCCTAACTGCTGTGATCGTCTAGTGGTTAGGACATTGCGTTGTGGTCGCAATAACCCAGGTTCGAGTCCTGGTCATGGCATTCTTTTTTGATTCAGTATAATAGAACCTGTTTTAGGTATTGGATATTAATTTTCAGCTACTTTTCCTAACTGCTGTGATCGTCTAGTGGTTAGGACATTGCGTTGTGGTCGCAATAACCCAGGTTCGAGTCCTGGTCATGGCATTCTTTTTTGATTCAGTATAATAGAAACTGTTTTAGGTATTTGATATTAATTTCCAGCTCCTTTTTCTAACTGCTGTGATCGTCTAGTGGTTAGGACATTGCGTTGTGGTCGCAATAACCCAGGTTCGAATCCTGGTCATGGCATTATCTTTTGATTCAGTATAATAGAACCTGTTTTAGGTATTTGATATTAATTTTCAGCTACTTTTCCTAACTGCTGTGATGGTCTAGTGGTTAGGACATTGCGTTGTGTTCGCAATAACCCAGGTTCGAATCCTGGTCATGGCATTCTCTTTTGATTCAGTATAATAGAAAATGTTTGATGTATTTGATATTAATTTTCAGCTCCTTTTTCTAACAGCTGTGATCGTCTAGTGTTTGGGACATTGCGTTGTGGTCGCAATAACCCTGGTTCGAATCCTGGTCATGGCATTCTCTTTTGATTCAGTATAATATAAACTGTTTCAGGTATTTGATATTAATTTCCAGCTACTTTTTCTAACAGCTGTGATCGTCTAATGGTTAGGACATTGCGTTGTGGTCGCAATAACCCAGGTTCGAATCCTGGTCATGGTATTTTCTTTTGATTCAGTATAATAGAAACTGTTTTAGGTATTTGATATTAATTTCCAGCTACTTTTTCTAACAGCTGTGATCGTCTAATGGTTAGGACATTGCGTTGTGGTCACAATAACCCAGGTTCGAATCCTGGTCATAGCATTCCATTTTGATTTCTTATAATAAAAAGTGCTTTTCAAATTTGATAGTACATGTAATTGATTTTCAGCATTTTCTCTCAACTGCTGTGATCGTCTAGTGGTTAGGACATTGCGTTGTGGTCGCAATAACCCAGGTTCGAATCCTGGTCATGGCATTCTTTTTTGATTCAGTATAATAGAAACTGTTTTAGGTATTTGATATTAATTTTCAGCTACTTTTCCTAACTGCTGTGATCGTCTAGTGGTTAGGACATTGCGTTGTGGTCGCAATAACCCAGGTTCGAGTCCTGGTCATGGCATTCTTTTTTGATTCAGTATAATAGAAACTGTTTTAGGTATTTGATATTAATTTTCAGCTACTTTTCCTAACTGCTGTGATCGTCTAGTGGTTAGGACATTGCGTTGTGGTCGCAATAACCCAGGTTCGAGTCCTGGTCATGGCATTCTTTTTTGATTCAGTATAATAGAACCTGTTTTAGGTATTGGATATTAATTTTCAGCTACTTTTCCTAACTGCTGTGATCGTCTAGTGGTTAGGACATTGCGTTGTGGTCGCAATAACCCAGGTTCGAGTCCTGGTCATGGCATTCTTTTTTGATTCAGTATAATAGAAACTGTTTTAGGTATTTGATATTAATTTCCAGCTCCTTTTTCTAACTGCTGTGATCGTCTAGTGGTTAGGACATTGCGTTGTGGTCGCAATAACCCAGGTTCGAATCCTGGTCATGGCATTATCTTTTGATTCAGTATAATAGAACCTGTTTTAGGTATTTGATATTAATTTTCAGCTACTTTTCCTAACTGCTGTGATGGTCTAGTGGTTAGGACATTGCGTTGTGTTCGCAATAACCCAGGTTCGAATCCTGGTCATGGCATTCTCTTTTGATTCAGTATAATAGAAAATGTTTGATGTATTTGATATTAATTTTCAGCTCCTTTTTCTAACAGCTGTGATCGTCTAGTGTTTGGGACATTGCGTTGTGGTCGCAATAACCCTGGTTCGAATCCTGGTCATGGCATTCTCTTTTGATTCAGTATAATATAAACTGTTTCAGGTATTTGATATTAATTTCCAGCTACTTTTTCTAACAGCTGTGATCGTCTAATGGTTAGGACATTGCGTTGTGGTCGCAATAACCCAGGTTCGAATCCTGGTCATGGTATTTTCTTTTGATTCAGTATAATAGAAACTGTTTTAGGTATTTGATATTAATTTCCAGCTACTTTTTCTAACAGCTGTGATCGTCTAATGGTTAGGACATTGCGTTGTGGTCGCAATAACCCTGGTTCGAATCCTGGTCATAGCATTCCATTTTGATTTCTTATAATAAAAAGTGCTTTTCAAATTTGATAGTACATATAATTGTTTTTCAGCTTTTTCTCTCAACTGCTGTGATCGTCTAGTGGTTAGGACATTGCGTTGTGGTCGCAATAACCCAGGTTCGAATCCTGGTCATAGCATTCTCTTTTTATTCAGTATAATAGAAACTGTTTTAGGTATTTGATATTAATTTCCAGCTCCTTTTTCTAACAGCTGTGATCGTCTAGTGGTCAAGATCTTTCAAGCGTGACCATACACTCCGGTGGAAAGTGTAATCTCATTGTAAGTCCGAAGTGGAGGTGATTATGGGGTAGAATTATAGGTACTATAGTAGCCTTGGTCAAGGCGTTCATCGTTACCCGTCCGTACGTACATCGCAGCGGTAATCGAAGCTCAAACAACGACCTCACGTGGCCACTATTATAGGCAAACAAATTAACTGAAGATATATGAACGCCTTGGATCAATCATTAAGTTGAAGTTTTGGGGGCGGTGCTCATTATGCTAATATATTAAGCTGACCTTTATAGTCGTTTTCTTATTGGTCGATCGTTGCGTAGAAACTGCATAATTTGAGCTAGCGGTGAAAGGTCAAAGCTAGCTCGCAAGTGTTTACGAACACCGCCATCGTTGACATAATATCTTATCGGAGAAAGTTGAGTGGTTTTTACGAAGGCTTGTAGGAATTATACATGAAGATTTGAACTGTCTTGCTTGATTGGTGAGGGTCGCAGTTATTTTCGCTTGTTTTGCTGGGTATTGTGGCGAAACAGGGTCAGACTAAAACTTGCCTAATTCATGTACTTTAATGCATTGAGTGTGGGGGCCAATCGGTGGTTTGCACCGCGTATGTCGGTGACTATCCAGTGGTGTGCCGCGACCAATCAGCAGCGCGTACAGTTCTAGTCTGGGGCGCGCTTCGTCGAAGCTTTGGGCAGTTCTTGCAAATGGTGGCTATGCTACATGACCTATGTCTGTTACTTGCACGATTCCATTCCTCACGACACGAAACAGGGTTTCAACGTTAGCTTCGGTAAGTGTAGTTGTATACTTTACCGTGTATTGTTATTGCATTCATTGCGGGAACTAGTGTGTGCGAGGGTAGTGAAGCCTGGTTTAAGAGCTAGTGTTACTTGTTGTGGGTGGTGATTGCCTGTCGTCGGTTTAACGCTGTAGTGGCGGTGACGGCTGAGTGGCGATCCGGTGGTTGTCGAGTAGCTAGCTCTGTGAGGCTTACCGTCGTAGCGCTTAGTTCTTGTGAGGGTACTCGCACCCTGGTCTGTGCATAATTACCGATCTATGTATAATTACCGATCTATGTAGTTGTGTGGGGGTAACTGCTGCTGGAATAGTAGCGCAGTACCCTCGTGGATTGAATAGCTGTTCCGATAGTCAGATAACACTGGGACTTTAAGGGACGGGGCTAGGGTAACCTGTTGATTGGGATTTAGCAGAGCTGAGGGTGATTGAAGGGTCTGCATGCCGTGTTCTATGCCAGGCGGCGTAGCATCGGTTGAGTGCATCCCTGATCATTAAGCTAGCTGTCCCCAGAGACGTTTACCTGGTCTATTGTTTCTAAAGTCCAACGAGGGTTATTCTGATCGTTCTGTTTAGTGAGGATTAATTCTGGTTATTGTGGAGCTCATTTACCTCTGTGTGAGGGTTATTGCAAGTACCCCCCCCCCCCCCCCCCCCCTCCCCCTTAAGTGTTACTTTATTTGCTAGTAAAGACCTGTGAGGATTTATATTGTTATTAATTGTTATATTTATAGTGGTGCAGTTGACCACAGTGAGGACTATTTGGAGCCAAGTTATTTATAGTGGTGCAGTTGACCACAGTGAGGACTATTTGGAGCCAAGTTATTTATAGTGGTGCAGTTGACCACAGTGAGGACTACTTGGAGCCAAGTTATTTATAGTGGTGCAGTTGACCACAGTGAGGACTACTTGGAGCCAAGTTATTTATAGTGGTGCAGTTGACCACAGTGAGGACTACTTCTAGCTAAGTTTATTATAAGAGGTGCAGTTGACCCCTTGTTGTAACAAGCGAGGATTATCATTGTATAAATATATTGATTGCTTATAATATAATTAAGGCTGTGATCGAAGAATAATAAGACCAATCATACTCGTCCTTGAAATCTGTTGTCACCGAGGTTTATTTGCAGTGTGTGAGGACTATTAGGACCAATTAATTAGTGCTCCGATTATATTACATTCAAGCAAGAACGGTGGTATATTTCCACCAAACGAACTGCCCCTAGGCTAAGTCCGCCGTTCGTAATTGTCCCCCCTTGCGTCTGGATAGCCGCTCATCCCCTCGTAAGGTTATAAATAGTTTTTTGGGATAATATGCGTTGGTTGGAGTCCTGGGATCAATAAGATCTGTCCCAGAAGGTCTCCCCGCCGACGTCGCTTCCGCCACAGTATTTTCTTGAATGTTGACAAAGTTATGGTCAAAACTAGTTGTGTTTAGCTGCTTTAGTTTTGAGTTTTCAACCGCGGCGTCTGGAGAAGGTCGCGACTCTATTGAAACGTGTCGAACTCGGCCCTACATTATATTTACTTACTCAATGAATTAATGTATTCACCAATTTATTGTTATTCCCAGGTTGTATCGTAAAATCGGGCGTGATTCTAGTCTTGCCCAAGAATCTTGTGTTCTTTCAGCGCCCACGCACAGATTCACTCACGTCGTGTGTTTTCCAAATCCCGGCTTCGTCTGCGTGGTGGCCTCACGCATGCGTAGTTTAAAAAAAATGCAGCTGAATCCACAGCTGCACCGGAGCCGGTGTTCGACGTGCATAATCATTTTTGATGATTCTCTCTCGCTTTTCCGAGGGATCCAATCAGCGACCGAGTTAGAGCCTCATCATAAATTATTCATGTTTTTCTTAATATTGATGCTGACGTTATTTTTGTAACTCAGTTGGTATAGCGCCGGTCCGGCTATTCCGGAGGTGCAGGTTCAAGTCCCGCCTTGCCAATGTTTTTCTTTACTTTGAACTGTATGCAATATTACCTAGACAGTTTCCACTGTGTTTTTGTGTGTATTATTTGATATGTAATAGAACAATTGCAAAAAAGAACTGGATTGCGCATGCGCAACCTGACACAAAGCAGCACTACCTCAAGATCGTTAACGTTGTACGCCTCACTGCAATCTCGCGGTCGGCATGATGACGTCACGAAGGGGCGAGCCGTCCATAGCAACATGCGTTAAACCTCAAACTTTCCCCTTCACGCTATACGTGCATTAACAATAGGACAATAAACGAGGTTCCTGGATGTCCAACCGCGATATATACAATTACGTTGGTCAAATTACAAAAATATAGGTAAAACAACAAAAGCGTGTCAAATTACACTAAAATCGGCCGAAAATATTTAAATACATTAAAGATGGACTACAACGGAATAATGATAAAGGCTGTGTTGCTGTTTTTTGTTCGAGAAATGTATAATGATTACTAATATATCATTAGTATTCAATAAATCTTGTTTCTTCATGCAAAAAAACAACAAAATTGATCGGCGTTCTACGACCCAGATAAACTCAGTTTCAGCAAAAGCCCTTAACTCATGAATAATTCATACTTTGTGTGTGACGTACTACCCATGAAAACGCATACATATGGTGGCCCTGAAGGGACTCCGCAGATCGCGAATATTGACGTCAAATTTGACGTCAATATTCGCGACTTTTGGGGAAAGTCGTGAATATTTTATCGACGTCAAATTTGACGTCAATATTCGCGACTTTTTTGGAAAGTCGTGAATATTGACGTCAAATTTGACGTCGATATTCGCGATCTGCGGAGTCCCTTCAGGGCCACCATGTATGCGTTTTCATGGGTAGTACGTCATCACTTTTCGCTGGTTTACAAGTCCGCTGGTACTATATCGTGGATTTCATTGTGGTTTTCAGTGGATCTTTGCCGGGAACCAGTACAGGGCGGGAAATTTCAAAATCGAAGAATCGAGGTCTAATTTTGTCGGTCAAATTGCAACAAAATTATTTAGAGAAAAACATGACCGTAACAATAAAGTGTTACCTGAACACAACATAAACAAGGTCCGATAATAAATTTAATGTGCGAGTTTTCGTTGTAGTCCATCTTTAACGAACAACGTAAAACCAATTTAAAGCGAACAATCTTTCGTTACAGTGTGACTGATCACGTTTGAGCGAGAACCATTATATACTATCGACAAGGGTCGTGATTTGTAGCGTAACTTACATAGCTGTGCAACTTTTTACAATCGGCCTAGTCCTTTTAAAACATATTTTGTTACCTAAATGAAAACTAATTTTTGTTCTAACTTCAAACCTAATATCTTTGTAATGAATTAAAACGACAAAGACTTTTTTTTGTAAATGGCCGATTTAAACCCTTTTATCACCAGTGATTATACGATGATCAGATAGAGGACGTGATCTCGATCAAAAGGAACGAGAAGACTTTAGTCTTTATTCCCCACATCTAGAATGGCTAGCCATGGTAGGAACCTTCGTAACTCTAAAAATATTAATAATTCTAGCTAAAACACGTCGGTTCAGAAATAGCCCAATTCCATATTATATTGATCTTATTAATTCAAGTGGTTAAGTGTGGAAATATATATCTTTTATTCACTGGCGTTTTTTTAAATTTACATTTTATTGACGTTTTAGGTATTGTTTTCTTACGTCTTTGTCTTGATTGTTTGGGTCCTTGTATTTATTCAATCGTTTTTCAAAATAAATATATAAATTGTAATGAGTATTTTAACTGTTGATAAGGTTACCCGTGTGTTGTTTTTTTTAAGTTGTCTTTATTGTTTATATATATATATATATTTTTTTAATATTTATCTGTAAATCATGTATAATTTGGCCTTTTGGCCACATGAGCTTTTAATAAACCAACAATATAATAATAATACTACTGGGAAAACGCTAGCTTGACTTCGTTATACAACCTGCGCTTAATTCGCTACGTTTTCTAAAGTAAAATTTGTAATCCAACTATACGTGTACAGCCCCAAGTATTGTTTTCTTTTGAAACGCAAATCTCATCAACATGTTAGTGTCAAAATGGGTTTTAATTATCGACTCCTTTAATTTGAGATCGATTTTTAGTAGTACAGTTGTTGACTGATGATCCAATATGTGGTTAATCGCAGCCTAAGACTTCAAACCTCATGCTGCAGTAATCTTGAAATCCAGTGGGGTAAATGCGCAGGAATCTGGTGCGCAGTGCCAACGGAAACCGAGCGGTTACCAACGTGTTTCTGTCCGAGTTACCAGCGAACTGCAATACCAAAAAACATATATATATACCCTTCGTTTAGCGCAACCTGTCGTACTAATAAATTTATTATCATTTTATAGGACTTCCCGTGACTGTAAAAAATGCCACACAACATGAAAATGGTATTTTACTAAAACAAATCAGGTTTTACTCAAACAATATTTCACAACACACGGGCATCATCCTCCCCTAACTCCCGAATATTCGAAGAGATGTCTCTTACTCCTGAATCATTTTAAAGCTAAATTCCTATGGCCTTTTCTTATCCCCGGCTTTGTTTTGTCCAAGTTAGGCTTAAACTCCAGCCACATTCTAGTGCCTGTCGTACTTCAGAAACATTCAATCGGTTATGATTTGAATTAACCCAAAAGTTCGAATATTGCCATTTGCTTCCTATTATTTTTGATTCGGCAGTCGAAGGGCAACCTGAGTCAAAGCTGCAGCCAAAACAAAGCAAAGGTTTAGAAACCCCTCACAGTCTTACCTTTATTGGTGTGCCAACTGCATCAGTCACGTATTGCCAGAACTGAGCGTCATCCCTGTACATCACTTGGTACTCCGTCACCCATTGGTCGAGATTCCCGCGCCCCTGGGTGATCAGACCAATGACGGTGACTTTGCTATTGAAATCCACCTGTATCCATGGATCAGGATCGTTACTGTGCTTGACCCAGGCTCCCGCACCTGCTGTTAAACATATTTAAAGGGACAGTTT
Source organism: Crossaster papposus (assembly GCA_037893245.1). NCBI lineage: Eukaryota > Metazoa > Echinodermata > Asteroidea > Velatida > Solasteridae > Crossaster > Crossaster papposus. Next base: position 1,970,987 of record JBAIAA010000007.1, on the reverse strand, counting down.
ATACCTTTTGTAACCATATAAAAAGTAACAAACCAAATTATTGTTCAAAAGCTCACTATCAGGATGTAAAGATAGTAATGAGACTATAAACTCTCTGTGAATTTATTCCATCTGTTTAGCGGCGTAACCAGGGTTTATTTTGTAGGGGGCACACATTTCTCAAGGGGGACACTAAATGGCAACATATTGGGTGGGTGGGGGGGTGCGGGGGGGGGGGGGGGTACACCAATGCCTATATACCTCATACTCGACGGTTGCGTCTAGAATTTTAGTGGAAGGCCATATGTTTACCAATTACACGGAAGGGAATATAACGTAAGGACTCTTGAATATCTACCTACAAATGTATAACGAAACATTCTCATTGGTGTCCCTCAGCCATCCATGTCCCTCAGCCCCAAATAAACTTGGGTTTTGTTGGATCATTGCATTGTTTCCAGGGCAATTCACTAGCACATGTCATATTGTCATGTATCATACTAAGGTAAACCTTAATATTTTTGCGAAATTTGTGGGCAATGAAACCTATAATAATATGAGCCTCATACAGGACATATGAAGGTATGGTTTGATCCTCAAATCGATACTAACTGAATGGCCGAAAGTAATTCAGATTGTTGAAGTCATCCAAATTATGATCAGGCTTAATATTAGCACGGTAATCGTATCCTGTTACCCGTCCGTCTATCTTCTCTAAAATCAATACGAAATCTCACGCTGATGTATTAAGTTACCTGTTTATGTCTCTTAATTTATTGCATAGGGTGATAAAACTGCAGGGGAAAAAGGGGGGGGGGGGAGGGGGGGGGGGGGGGGGGGTGATCCTATATAGCCTATTCCCTGGTCAAAAAATTGTGTGTGTGTTGGGGAGGGGGTATATATCCCCTTCTAACCCATGAAATTTACGCCATTGTTCCCTTCGTTACCCCTGTACAATGTAAACAAGTCATATTTACACATTACACGTTAAGAGTAGATATTGTACAAATGCTACGATAACCTACTAATAAATACCATGACAGTTTTGTGATTTGGTTTTATATTCAATTGTTCATGCCATGATGAAGTGACGCTTTCCTATGAATGATTTTGATAATCTGAATACGAAAGGAGATCTAATTGATTATAAACCTAATTGCCAACAGTATTATTTGCTAAAAAAAGATGATCATGGAATTGTTTGAATAATAACAAAATTCTGGTCAGGAAATCGTATTTTTTGTCTAAAAACCAGAATAAAACTTTTAGAAACTACACATTTCCTCAGTTCTGATTGGTCAGTTGCTCCGTAATGATATTACTTTAAGATGACGTAGATTATATGTAAATAAACTACCCTTTGTTGGTGTTGATGTATAATGTATGTTTACACAAAACATTGCATTTCGACAAAGTGATCTTGTAAATATTTGTCTTCTGTATCAATTAACGTTAAAACGTGAAAACTACGGATGAGTAATGTTTTCTAGGTCACAATATGTTCAAAGTCCGTTAAACAAAATACGGCGGGTGTTTTTAACATGTGAACAAAACGCATTTATTTAACGATTTATTTAGTGTAGTTACGTCACTGTCTTCTTCTAGCATGCTGTAATTTTTAAAGAAAATAAAATACGTCTCGGAGACGCATTTTTGAAATTTTCCATTTCCATTCCACAACCCATTCATACAAAAATTACCACCTTTAATGTTTTTATCCTCCCCCCCCCCCCCCCCCCACACACACCTAAACAAATAGCACACCCCAACAACAACAACAAACCCAAATTACTTTGTGAATGAAGTCTGCCATGAGGTGGGCCATGATCAGCTTCGTTGTTCCAAATAGATGAAGCCGTGATGCTTTCATCCGGGATGCGACCATCTTCCATCCCAAGAGGTTCCTCCACAGAGCAAGTTGGGTCACCTGAGAATGGGTGCGTTTAAAAGTTGGTTTTTTTGGGTAAAAAACATACACTTGCTCTGGCAACAAATATAGAAAATGTATGAGTTAGGGGATTCACATTTTATATAGTAAATAGTGTGACGTTATCCTGTTTACAGTTTTGTGTTCATAATAACGTTTGGGAAAAGCAACATAATTATTTTCTTGTGGTCTGGCTTCCACCTCTACGACCCGGGTTTGAATCCCACCTGGGCCAATGTGTGGATTGGGTTTTTAGTCCCTGTCTGATTCCGTGGGATTTCCCAAGAAAATTCCTCTGGGGGTTTTCTCCCACCTCTAAATCTGTAACTTCTTTACATTGTCTTCCCTCATTTATAAATACTGTAATTGGCACTATATCGCTGTTAGGTGTTGAGTACAATGAATGAATGCATGGGGCCCGTCGCTCATTAAAAAGAGGATCCGAAAGAAATATCTGGAAATTTGACTCTATTTTACACATATTGATTAATCACGTTTGTTTCGATGGTCAAACATGTTCAAATGTATGAAGGTGATAACTATGGTGGCCCTGAAGGGACTACGCAGATCGTGAATATTGACGTCAATATTCACGACAAATTTCACGACTTTCCTCAAAGTCGCGAATATTGACGTCAATATTGACGTCAATATTCACGACTTTCCCCAAAAGTCGCGAATATTGACGTCAAATTTGACGTCGATACTCGCGTCAAATTTCACGACTTTCCCTGAAAGTCGCGAATATTGACGTCAATATTCGCGACAAAATTCACGACTTTCCTCAAAGTCGCGAATATTGACGTCAATATTCGCGACTTTCTCCCAAAGTCGCTAATATTGACGTCAAATTTGACGTCAAATTTCGCGACCAAAGTCGCGAATATTTTGACGCGAATTTTTTTTCAGCAAGCTAGGTTTTGGCTAGTCTTGCTCCAAGACTGAGTTGTTCATTTGTCCGGGGCGCGCCGTCCGTCTGTCTATGCAGTTCATTAATCCTCCATACTCAGAAAACGGACTTATTAAGGGCGCCCTCGATTGTCACGAGAGATCAGTGGATTTGTTGACTACCGAATTATTAAGAAATATCTTACTTATTTGAAGGTAAAATGATCGCGCAAGATATCCTGTAATTATTCCAAATTGTTTTCTTTATAAAACGGCGATCGCAAAAAAACCCGAATACATGTGTAATAACAAGAATATTCAACTGCCCGACGGCGGTTGAAAACAAACGCAGTTTTTCGTGATTTTCTCGCCATCAATAAATTATTGTAAAGGCCAGTTAAACGAGATTTACTATAAAATACAACCTCCCCAAAATCCACCCATTCATGATAATTCAAGCAATTACCAATGGTGTATCCTACCGTATCCTACCTACACCTTTAAAACAAATCCACTGATCTCTCGTGACAATCGAGGGCGCCCTCAATAAGCCCGTTTTCGGAGTATTGATGATTGATGAACTGCATAGACGGACGGCGCTCCCCGGAACAAATAAAAAAATCAGTCTTGGAGCAAGACTAGCCAAAACTATGGATTAATAAGAAGACAACCTAGCTTGCTGGAAACAAATTCGCGTCAAAATTTATGTCCAGTCGTGAAATTTGACGTCAAATTTGACGTCAATGTTCGCGACTTTGGGGGAAAGTCGTGAATATTGACGTCAACATTGACGTCAATATTCGCGACTTTGAGGAAAGTCGTGAATTTTGTCGCGAATATTGACGTCAATATTCACGACTTTCGGGGAAAATCGTGAAATTTGACGCGAATATCGACGTCAAATTTGACGTCAATATTCGCGACTTTTGGGGAAAGTCGTGAATATTGACGTCAATATTGACGTCAATATTCGCGACTTTGAGGAAAGTCGTAAAATTTGTCGTGAATATTGACGTCAATATTCACGATCTGCGTAGTCCCTTCAGGGCCACCATAGTAAACACCTATTATAAAGCTTCGAAATACAACAACAATACAATAACATGTCTTACCGTTTCTTTTGAAGTATTTCAAGTTCTCTTTGTTGGTCGAAACGACTGAGCCATCGCTCAATTCGCACTGTCTGCTTTCTTTGGTATAACTGAAGTAGCTGCAGTGTGTTTCCTTGAGGCATGCTGCGGCACACCTCAGATACGATCCGCACTGGTTCGACCAGATCGTTCGGTATTTGACGGTGCTGTTAAACTGTGAAGCAGCCGTGAAATCCGACGACTTCACGGCAGGGTTGTTAGAGGCAGCTGTAGGGACCACACAGGCGACGAAAAGAGTGAAACACCATACAAGACGACAGTGTCTTGATTGATAAATAGGACAATTCATGCCGGCGTTTTGTTTTGTTTTTATTTACATATATTTCGAAACAGTTGTGTTGCTAGCAGCAAACGACGAAATGCACTTGTTATATTATACGCTGGCAATATTCGTATGATGAGCAGCTTAACGTGTTATTGCATACGTCGGTTTAATGGCATTAGTGGAAACAGGGTGGACCGCGTGAAGGTTGTCATCTCCCACCCCCGCTGGCAATATTTGAGCGCACAACTCAAATGTATTATTGATCACCCCAAGTCACGGATGATAGGTCACAATTTTGGTCCAAGGTAAATGTAAAGGTTTATCATACACCATTTGCTTTTGCTCTAATTTTCGAAAAAAATAGATGGGTTAGTGGATTCATATTTTAAGAACATGATACTTAGAACATGCCACTTATGTCATCGCCCTTGTCACTTTGCACGTGATTGCCCTTACAAACCCTCACGTCTAGATAAAGTGGCCAATGCATGCAGTAACTTCGGCGTTAGTTGAGGTACTGATAGACGATCGTAGGTGCACTAAAGCTAGTGGCGAAACTAATTCCACACAGCTAGCCAGATAATGTCCAACTAGATAGTTCGTCGACATTGGATTCGTCCGCGTTTCCTCCAAGTGAAACAGTTGCGAGTATGATAACGACTCCGTCCAAAACTTATCGCGTACTTTCAGACTGCAGTGCTGTATGAAAAACGGTTCAGTAAAACTGGAATGTGGGCACGAATTCCCAATCATGAGTGCTGTTTGTAGAAGCACCGATGTTCGTGGCACGCCCTAGTCTTGTTTGCAAGACGATCTTAATCGCGGTATATGCATTATGCAGCGCGCGTAGGCCGCCGATTCGGGCGTCCTTACGCCGTACCATGTTCAAAATAGCATAAGGGTGAAATTTAAAACATTTTTTTTTTCTCAAGTAAGCGCAAGGATGATACTTTGTAATGATAGCCTATAGTTTATTTTGTGATAAAATTTTGTATTTTGACTTGGTGATTTTTTGAAAATAAGCACAAAAACTGTTTTTGCGGCCCCGAAACTGGCTAAAAGTGCCCAAAAACACAAAATGGCCCATTACCATGGCAACGGGTAATAGAACAAAAAATATTTCAATTTTGGTTACTTGCTTACCAAGTCCTTTCATATTAAAAAATATTTAAAAAATGCCGAGGACACTTATATGAAATATTTATGTGGACCCACTCTTAACATCTGCATAATCTGCATAATTTGTTTAAAGATTTTACCAGATTTGTCAGTTTCTCATGAAACACATGTTCACTTAACGAAAGCTTCAAGAATATTATGTATGTTTCCATGTTACCATGGGTTTGTGACTGTTACAATAAGTGTTATTATCTGTACCATATTGTTGAAACATGAAATGTCAAGATGCAGAATTCTGAGATATTTTTACAGCACATCTCAGAAATGTGGAACACCGAGATACAATGTATAGCTTATTTAAGAAAACGTAGTTGGTCAATTAAACTTCCGTAGTTGACTGTTGGCGTATGTGAAATTGCATATGAGGATGCCAGTCACCAGTCCGCATTAAGCATAGTCTTCTCATCAGTCTTTTAGAAACAGGGAGAAATTCTTGTTGAAGCCGGGTCAAAGGTTAATCGGTTTACGCGGTCCTGCTGTTATAACTATATAGGCGAATGAAATGCTGAATTAGACGAATGAAATGCAGATTGGACGAATGAAATGCGGAGTAGCTGAATGAAATGCAGAATCGCCGAATTCGATGAACATTCGTAGAACGCAATGATACAAAAAATAAAAACCAAGGGAATGTTGCCGAAGGGAATGTTGAAATCGTTGATTGAATGATGAACTTGAAGAATGAAATGACGAATTTGATGAACAAAATGACGAAATTGATGAACAAAATGATAAAATTTAAGAATAATGACAAAATTAAAGAATACCAATAATTACAAAATATTTATTGATGAACAAAATGACGAACTTGAAGACTAAAATGACAAACTTGAAGAATAAAAGGACGAAAACAAAGAATAAAATGACGAAATGAACCAGTGAAATGACACAATTGAAGAATAAAATGACAAAATTGAAGAATAAAATGGTAACATCGGAGAATAAAATGGTAAAATCGGAGAATGGAATGATGAAATTGTGAAGAGAAATGAAAGCCAACTACTGAAGGCGCGTTTGGCCTTATGGCGCGTTTGGCGCGTTTGGCGCGTTTGTTCATTATGCGAGTTGTTGATTGGAATGTTTTATAAGTAATAGATCTCGAGAAGACTGTTTATTTTAATACCTCTAAAAATAAGAAAGTAAGTGCAAATTTGTTGCAGAGCTATAACTGAATTTAATGTCAATTTGGTAAATATTTATGTAAATACAAGTTGGTGTTAATGTATTCCCAAGTCTCTTAATCAGTTTTCTTTCCAGGTTGTTCTACATTTGATTTGACATTTAAGGAACTTAAATTTAAAGAATTTAAAGAACTATCACTACTACAGGACATACATTATTTTGATTGGCGAATTTGTTAGTAGTGGCAGCCGGCAATCGGCAATACAAAATATAGCTGCTTTAACATGCATGATCGTTAAAAGCTAACAATACGTACAACGCCATGGCCAACCCGTTGTCTTTGGTGCTTCAGTTGTTTGATTCGTCAATTATTTATTGCTTTTAGTGGGTCCTCTGCATCTCTTGGTAAATTATCTATTTATTATTAACAAGTTTTACATGTATTTCTGAATGGATAAGTAAAGTATTGATAAGGACAGTGTTACCATTAATGGGGCACATTGCACTGAGATCCCCCAAAATTGTATGTTTTGTATTGTTTACTTATTCTCTTTCAAACATCTGGTTTAAAGGAAACCATTCTAATGTCTTACCGTTCCCGAGAAAATACGGGGGAAAATACGTTTACGTTTAACGTAGCCTTGTGCAAGGCGTTCATCGCTATCTGTCCGAAATCTGCAGTTAGCAATGCAAAACAAATGTGGTCAATATGTACCCCAAAAAGTCACAGTATTTCGGGGACTCTTGGGATTTCCCTAGACCTCGTGCGCACGGGACGAAATCGGTTTTTTAAAGTTTTGACTTTGTACCCCAACAAATCCACTTGTTTCCTATTATGGATAGGACAAATCCTGGAGAAATCGAGTGTTTAAACCACTGTACATTTTCGATGGACGCCTGACGTTTTTATTATTTTACATTTTGTAATTGTTATTTTGTAGAATCAATCCTTTCAAAGATGATATTTCGACGTCGCGACGATTTATATTAAATGTACTTGCCTCTGTCGCCCTTCTACTACGTAGGATATACAGGCTTCCAAAATCCATACTGTACAGGTATTGTGCAGTCTTTAAAAATAGACATCCAATAAAAGTTGGAACGACATGTGTATACTCTTGTCGTTGTAGTCACTGTTCTGAAAATGTTCTGAAAATAGGCCGCGTCACAAAACACACGCGTATTGCGAACGTAAGCCCTCCCCGCGCACGCCACGACCGCGGTGAGCGTTTTGCGTTCTTGCAGAACAGTTTAAAAACGCATGGCATGTCTAGGTTATATTTATAGATGCCTATGGGCGTGACGTCTCAGGAAGGCGCGAGCGCATTACATTCAGGCGTGCAGTTTTTGAAATACGCGCGCAGTACGCACTGAATAGCCAGTCAGCGTCGTTTACATATTCTTTACGGCCAGGGGTTAGTGAAGGAGCGCATACACGCGCCCATAGTGGTGAGGCTGAAATAAAACCTAGACATGACATGTCAAGGAAGGCGCGAGCGCATTACATTCAGGCGTGCAGTTTTTAAATACGCGCGCAGTACGCACTGAGTAGCCAGTCAGCGTCGTTTACATATTCTTTACGGCCAGGGGTGCAGGATCGGAGTGCATACATGCGCCAATGGTGGTGAGGCTGAAATAAAACCTAGACATGACATTCGTCGTTTTCAAAACTGTTTTGAATATTGATTCGCGTAATAACAATAACGCGTGTCTTGTTTTTTTATTTTTAGATGTCTATAGTGTTTGCGAGGAACAATGCAGTAGGCACACGCGTTTTCAAAGGATACGTGTGACTGGAAATATGACTAGTGGCCACGGTCCGTCATTTTGTGGAGTCAAAAATCTAGTTCCACAAAATGGCGGACCGTTATTTGTCACAAAATTAAATAAAAACCACGCCATTTGAAGAAATAGGTTTGCGAATCTTTATATTCTACTTTAAAAAAAAGCTTCCCAACAATATCCATTTAATACATGAAAACGCCCGATCAAAAGCAATGGTCCCTTTAAGGCATTGAACAAAAATAAAATGTTTTAACGACAGGCGTGTGTTAATAATTTATATACATGTACTCTATAGTTAAGTGCACCTGTGAAGCAATAGCATGCATGCATGACACTAATTGCAAAATTTGACCCAAGGGAAGGTCTTCTAGGTCTATATTATTAATACTATTTTTGTATCGAGGTGGGTTATCGAGGCGGCAGCTCATTGCGTATCTAACATAGCAACGTCTTGCCCAAAGACTATAGCTTTATTGTAAATAAATATATTCCCAGTGACAGTTTCTTCAGAGGGCACTTGACTATCAAATGACTATCATGCAAATACTAGGTCAGAAACAAAATTGCCATCAAATCTTCAGATACATCTACAACGGCAATATTAACATTAACCTTTTGATTTGTAAATATTGCTCATTATATGCAGTAGATAAGAGGGGATTGTTAATGGTTGGCTGACACAGTGTGGCCTTTCATCACCTGGCTGGGGGGTGTTTCATAAAGCTTTACAATTAATCTTTACTCCAAACTACTAATCTTATCTTCAATATCAATCTTAAACCCTTAAATTTGCAATAAATATTGTCTCTGTTTTATAAAGAAAGTTACGGTCAATTTCAAACTACATCACTGTAGCCTCACACTTGATCTGGATCAATTGTATGAGCAAAACAATTAATTGTAAATACCATGTAAACATTTGGCGGAAAAATAAGACAAGAATTTCAATATTGTGTTTGTGTAACTTATTGGTGCCTGTGATATGTCATTTCGTGTATACACTTTCTCATGTCACTCACCACCAAGACCAAGACACTCCAACAAAACAAAATGGCGACTTGAAACATTTGTTAGCCAAAAGCGCCCTAAGGTCAAAAACAATTAATTTGTATTAATATCGATCTTATTTTACAATCGATCAATCTTGTGCTAAGATTGATTTTATGAAACGCAAATCTACAATTAATTGTTGTTTAAGATTAATTGTGACTTATGCTGAGTTCCAATCGCGTCGTGTTTATCGTGTTCACCGTGAATTTCTCCACGTTCACGAGTGGGTTGCATTCCAAACGCTATCCACTGCAAGACGCATGCGCACAGTCGAGTTAGTCGACCGTGCGGTATTACACAGCGGGGTGCGAATCCTTGCAAGGTATACACGGTCGGTCACACTGTATGTTTGGAGGATAAAGCCTCGCGCGATCCTAAGGGCTAGGGGCCACTGACATCTACACATGGACAGATCATCATTGTTTCACACTTGAAGTCGGCGCGAACTGGAAGTGCAACATGGCGGACCCACGACATCACTCTGTGAGCCAATGAAATGTCCAGGTGTAAGGTTCAGTGGGTACGGTACGTATGACGTAATGTTTATAAATAAAAAAAATGTATAGAGTAAATCCACTGACCTCTACACCTGGACATTTCATTGGCTCACAGAAGTGACGTCTGGGTCCGCCATGTTGCACTTCCGGTTCGCGCCGACTTCAAGCGTTAGCACAGCATGGACAATGGTCCGTCCTGGGGCCAATTTCATAGAGCTGCTAAGCACAACAATTTGCTTAGCATGACAATTTGTCCTTGGCAAAAACAAGGTTACAGACCAAATTTGTACCTGATCTTTATTGTTCTGGATTGATAATCAGCTGTTTTCTTGCTTAGCATGAAAAACATGTATAATTTTGGCTAGTAACCTGTTTTTAATGAGCAAGACTTTTTGTGCTAAGCGAATTTTTTTGCTTAGCAGCTGTATGAAATTGGGCCCAGGTGTAGAGGTCAGTGCTAGGGGCGTACAATGCACGACGCTATAGCTCGCCATTGATGTTTGAGTTGTCTCTACGACTGCGCGTCTCTGACTATGGGAGCTACTGAGGCGACCACGTGTGAAAACTACACAGTCTCGAATAAGGTGCAGTCGGTACGTGCATGGAAAACTGGACAAACAATTAAGGCTTCACTCAAGACACGATATCATGGGCGGATACAGGGGGTCCAATATGAAGCAGAATCAGTGTCAAAAAGATCGGACGTGTTTTTACAACTCGGATGGATTCCTAATTCGGATGCTTTTCGCAAACTCGGATGCTTTTTTAATTTGGATGCTTTTTCAATTCGGATGCTTTTTCTAGTTCGGATGCTTTTTGTAATTTCGAATGCTTTTTTAATTCGAATGCTTTTCTAGTTCGGATGCTTTTTATAAACTCGGATGCTTTTTTAATTCGGATGATTTTCTAGTTTGAGTGTTTTTTGTAAACTCGGATGCTTTTTGCAAACCGAACATAATTCGAAAATCGGATGCTTTCCCAATCCGGCACTAGGGTGGCCCTGAAAGGACATCACACATTGCAGATTCTGCGATATCGCGCATTCTGCGCGAATGTGAACAATGTCAAACATGTTATCGCATATATCTAAGTATCTGAGATGTATATTATTATTGTAGATTTCTGCACAGATTTTGAAAAGTTCTGCGCAGGTTTCTCAGTACGCAAAAATGTGCGATGTCGCACGGATGGGTGTGAAAGGTAATTCTGTCCCCCCTGGTAAATGTGTCCCCCCCGGACAGACTTACCAGGCCGTGACCCGGTAAATCTGTCCGGGGGGACACATTTACCTAGGTATTTCTGTCCCCCTCCAGGTAATTCTGTCTCCCTGTCCAACGTTAAACGTGTCCTCCTGGTAAATTTGTCCCGTGCAACGTCACAAGTCTAGCACCCACTAGACGCAACAACCAGTGTAGTACAGGTTCACCCCTCCATGGTGCATTATTTTTGGTAGACTGTAGGATGTGTAGCGTCCTACAAATTACAGGTGGTCAAAAGTGCTGCCTTATTTCGTGCTGGGTATCTAGAATCTGTACGCGTGCAAGAAGTCTAAAAATACTGATAACTGCCATTTTCCCTTTCGCGCAGAAACGTAGATCGGTTGATTTAATTAATAAAGTTATTTGTATTAGTATTTTTGTTTTGATAAATCGATGAAGGGAAGAGAAGTCCAAATAATAAATACCATGTGGGCTTTTCATTGAAATAACATCAAAATAACCGCTTATGTGTGGAACATTGGGGGACACAATTACCTAGAGAGGGGACAGAATAAACTGGAGGGAGACAGAATTAACGTCTCCAGAGGGACACTTTTACCTAGGTAATTCTGTCCCCCCGGACAATTTTACCGGGGGACAGAATTACCTTCCACATGGGCACCTACATGTACATTTTCATTGCACATTTCTGCGCAGCTATGTCGCACTCACGTACAGCAGATTTATATGCACATTTCTGCAATCGGCACAAGGAGGGGGGGGGGGGGGGGGGTGTAAGGGGCGCCACCAACGTTGGGTCGCATCTCATTGCACGCCGCAAATCCAATATGCAATGCACAACCTCGGTGATACAAAATGTACTGTATATGTACATGTATATTGTGTAATAATACATCACAATAAAAAAACAGCGTCGGTCCGTTTCATAGTTCCCTAGTTAAGTTCAAAGCTATAGCCCATACTGATTGAGCCATTAAAGTAGTATTAGAGAAAATCGTAAAGTAGTATTAAAATAAAGTCAAACAAGTGTTTTTAGTTTTTTAAATATAAACCATTTTTAGCGTAACTTATAGAGTCATATTAAAGTTTTAAAAACAATAAAATTGTATTAAAGTACGTGGTCGCAGCATGCATGCTTCATTGTATGTTAAAAACATAGGGCAATTACACGTTTTCGTAGAACAATGTGTACAGAAGAAAAGCTTAAATAATGTTGGTCGAAACAAACAAAATAATATATAAAATACGACTTTAAAACAAATATTTAATTACTCATTATTTCGAGTACCCCTGTTGTTTAAATGGAAGAGTCACACTCGTGCGATACAAATTTTACTTTAAGTGCTGACAGATAAATGTGCACATAAATCTGCATATCTGATGTACGTGTGTGCGACATAATATATGAACGTACGGCATCGAATAATTCTGCACACTGAGAAATCTGAGCAGAACTTGAAATCTGTAGTAAAAAAGTGCGACATTACAGAAATCTGCGCAGAAAATATTCGACATCTCATAAATCTCTGCAGAAATCTGTAATAAAAATGTTCGACATCTCAGGAAAATATTTAGATGCGAGTCATGTTTGACATCGTTCAAATTTGCGCAGATTGCGCGATATCGCAGGATCTACGATGTGTGATGTCCCTTCAGGGCCACCATAAAGCCGGATTGGGAAAGCATCCGATTTGCGAACGTGCCCGGTTTGTTAAAAGCATCCGAGTTTACAAAAAGCATTCAAACTAGAAAAGCATCCGAATGAAAAAAGCATCCGAGTTTATAAAAAGCATCCGAATTAAAAAAGCATCCGAATAAAAAAAGCATCCGAGTTTACAAAAAGCATCCGAATTACGAATTCATTCGAATTAGGAAAGCATCCAAGTTGTAAAAACACGTCCGATCTTTTTGGCACTGATCTGCTTCATGCTATAGCACATTTGGGAGTGTTTGGAAGTCCATTTCGTGTTCTGACGGTGAATCCCGCAGAAAAGTGTTTCTTAGGCTTGATGGGCGCTATAGCACATTTGGGAGTGTTGGAAGTCCATTTCGTGTTCTGACGGTGAATCCCGCCGAAAAGTGTTTCTTAGGCTTGATGGGCGCTATAGCACATTTGGGAGTGTTGGAAGTCCATTTCGTGTTCTGACGCTGAATCACGCCGAAAAATGTTTGTTAGGCTTAATGGGCGCTATAGCACATTTGGGAGTGTTGGAAGTCCATTTCGTGTTCTGACGGTGAATCACGCCGAAAAATGTTTGTTTGGCTTAATGGGCGCTATAGCACATTTGGGAGTGCCAGTCCATTTCGTGTTCTGACGGTGAATCATGCCGAAAAGTGGTGGTTAGGCTTAATGGGCGCTATAGCACATTTGGTAGTGTTTGAAGTCCATTTCGTGTTCTGACGGTGAATCCCGCCGAAAAGTGCTTAAGGTTGCTGTCTGACTTATGTATTCTCTTAAGTTTGAGTTTTGTGATTACGGCCCCAGGGAAATATTTAAAAAATTGACTTGGTCAACCCTAGTAAAATTGATAAACAAACAATTGCCCCAGAGGTCTTAATCTTTAATTTCCATTCATAAATACCTGGGACAGTTTAAGCATTCCTATTGGTCGAGAGCCCGTCACGTGGCCGGTATTAAACGGACGATAAAGACATGGCTGGAAGTGTTTAAACCCAGTTGGCAACAAAAGTGGCCTCCGCACATGGACAACATTATTCCTGTCTCGGCGTATGCGCGACTGGTTGCGCGTCATTCCGTATTTGGAGTGACGTCACATTTTCGATAAATATTTATTTTAATCAAAGAAGCCCAATTGTTGCCCCGAAAGTGGGTGGGTTATGAAGCTCAGGGAAATTTGGGGTAAAGAGAATAATTATGTTTAAACCCTTTTTTAAATGATTTGTAATTTAAATCCATACAAGATGAATTAATAAATATAATCTTCTTGGCAAAGCCTGAAAAGTTGATGTAAAAATATCGTCTGCTTTCTCGGCGCTATTTTAGTTGTGACGTCATAATTTCTAGAGTTATTTACTTTTGTGAAAGAAGATAAATTGTTTTCCCCCCCAAAAAGGTGGGTTTCGGAGATCAGGAAATCTGGGATGAGAAAATAATTATACTTCAAACCATTTTAAAATAAATTGTAATTTAAAACCATTGAAAAAAAAGCAATAAATGCAAACCTCTTGACCGAGCCTGAAAAGTTCATGTTAAAATAGCGTACAGCTCTGGGAACGAGGTTGCCAATGCAGTGATGTCCATTTAGTCTGGTTCATAGTAAATACGCTTTATTGCATGTATTGTGTAGAGCGACAGAGGCGGAAACATGTTATTTGACAGTGGCCCATGAACATGGATAGGGGAAAACACACAGAATGGCGAAACACCAAAATTTACTTGCGACAATTTTCCGCGATTTGTTGGGCTTTTTAGCTGAATTTTACAAAAACGGTATTTATGAATGGGACTAAATGTGTGTTCGGTCGGTATTAATCACTCTGTTTAATACCGCTTGGAGTCTGGGTGCTGATAATTACCCGAGCCGAAGTAACAAATGCGTGCAGTAAACCCACAGACATAAACGCATAGACCGCCAGTCGTGTGCACAAAACCGTGATTAAAAAAGTATGGGCAAAACGGCGCGTCGGTGAATGGTTGCGCGTAACCGTTACCGCACAAGTTCGACGCGCCTATAAGTTCGACACGCCTTTACAGTACACGCGCGTTCATATTGTGTACAGTATCATTTGTTTGTCGCTTTTTACCAGGGGGGGGGGGGGGGGGCGGAAGGGGTGTTGCGCAATCATTTGCAATCGCAGTTTGGGTACACTCCATTAAAAAAAAAGGTAATGACCATTAAACATAAATAAATAATCCATGTATACTGTTAACATTTTCTCTTTAACAGCACTGAAAACATAATAGTTTATATTGAAAGAGTATTTTCAATTGTTGAGGTGCTTAGTTTTAAATAAAATGTTATTACCGACAATTTTCCGTTGGTTTATTGCAGCAGCTAACGTGTATGAATGGGTCCAGGTGGGAATTTCGTTACAAAACGTCTCCCCTAAAATGGCTACAAATATCGACATAATGTGAAAAAAATTATCGTTCATCCTCTGATTTTTTTAAACTAACGTACTAATTAGGAATAGATCTTTCATTCCTGAAAGTTAAATAAAAATCCCTCGGTACATCCTCTGGATATTTGACCTTTTTTTTTAAATTTGTTTTTGAAAATGGTTTCTGCCAATTCTTAATCGCGAAAGTTTACGCCATGCCTGTACTGTACGAATCTGGATATGTATCACTGAATTCGGGGAGCGAATTTGTACGTGTTTCAATGGTGCGCTTCGAGGCAGCGATCTTTACGTGTTTACTGTATGAGATGTTCGACTCGTGAGCGTGGAAGAATGAATGAGATACATTTCAACGTTGGTGGCGCACTTTTTTGGACCCCTTCCGCCCCCCCCCCCCCCCCCCCCCTGCTTTTTACGTTCTGTGTACTGGGCAATGCGCTTAACATAAAAATAAGCCTCAATATCTTAATTTAAAAGTATCATGATTGACACTGGATATTAGCCTCGGTCATGAATTGACGAAAATCAACCGAAGAGGGCGTTTTGCGGAAATTTGTCAATATGGGCCAAGTTCAATCAAGGACTATAGTTAACTATAGTTTGACTGAGGCCGTGTCCGAAACGAGTGTCTAGAGCTAAGGTCTACGTCTACAGCTACAGCTACGTCTACGTAGGCGCTAAGGCAAATGTAATTCGGACGTGGCTACGGTAGAGCCTACGGCTAGTTATTGCGCCCCCAAGCGATGCTTGAATTAGTGTTTGCAAATTACGATGTCAGAATTTACAACCATTATCTGCTAGATGTTGCGCAATGTTTGTTTACAGCCAGTCAAAATACCTGATGATATTGGCGTATTTGTCGATCTGTTAGTTTCAATTCAATGCACTATCATTGCAAAATAAACGAAAATTTGCTCCAAAATTAACGTTAGTGCTGCCGCCATTTTGTTTTGCCTGAGCTAGACAACTTCTTTTACGGCTAGATTTTTGTGACGTTGTAGCCGTAGCTGTAGCTCTAGACGGCATTTCGGACAGCCCAACAAAATGGCCGCCGTAGACAATAGACCTAGCCGTAGCTCTAGACACCCGTTTCGGACACGGCCTAACTCTGATCGAACTCAGGCTAGTCGACGATGGTTGGACTAGTCTGGTCGACTATTCACGACCAGCCTACCGCGGTTGGTCGCATCGACGGTAACCAATAGCCGCTTTAATAGCACAGTACATAGAGGCCAGTTTGGCAAATCGACAAGAGTCGTTCGCACTTCAACTTTAGTGCGCATGCCCTAATGACGTCACGAACTAACCACCAGTTAACTATAGTTCCTTGATCGAACTTGGCCACGGATTCCGAGCTCTCGCGTAAGACTAACGTTAGCTATGTACCATGGAGGAAGGAAAACAGAAAGTTAGTGAAGTGCGGGGAAATACTTAATACAAAAATGGCCAATCATAAAACTAGATTTGCTTTCCTGAACTTGAAGTGTATTTATGCTCTTAAGAAAACCGGTTAGGCCCAACATTTTAACTAATTAGTGCCTACACTTTTTTGTTTTCAGTGGCACTGAACTGAAGCTTTATTTGAATGCCAATGATATATTTGGATGCCATACAGTAAATATTTTCCGGGGCCAGTTCATACAAGCAATATTCTTTTTGCATTTTGTATTTTTTTTTTACATCAAATGTAAATTTGGGGCTTCACATACAAGCACTTTGTTCACATAATTACTATGGGCGTTAAACCTCAACATTCCTAAATCCTGCAATGTTAATTTAAAAACAAACCAGTTTTAAACACTTTTTATAGTGTCACAATAAATGTAGACGCCTGTGAAATCTAGTATCTTTCACCCTTTATTGACTAAAACCTCACATGGGTAATAAATGACATTTACTATTAAAATAAGTTCGTAAATATTAAACTTGGATTTTCAAAGAATTGTTCAATTGCGCCACGACTTAGGAAACACTCGTTCGATTGTGTGCTAAATTTCTGGACGCCACCGTTTTGGGTTTTTCGGACTAAATTGTTAACAGAGGGTAAATAATTCATAATAGCATAGCATTCATAATATTAACATGGTAAAGGTAAAATAGATTTGCAGTTTGTCAACAAAGAATTTTGGCAACGTTGCATGAGGAAAATCGGCCCAACATTAACTGTTTATAAACAATGTAAACGTCGAAGTACAGCTAGCTACGCACGTACTGTACGTATAGCGCAGCACACTTTTACCAACTGACCATTTTTTCAGTGAGTGTTTTTTTCTCTTTCGTAATGTTACGGTTTTGGATGACATTCAGCCTTATGCCTACGGTTTATTCTTCCAAAATAGCCACAGCCTTTAGAGCTCCGTCGTAAGCCATAAAGTTCTGACATTGACGACACACGTGTTGCATGCTGTTGTTAATTAGCGCCCCCATTTTGACAATTTTCCGCGCGTTGACCTTTTAGAAAGGATGATGGCAGAGGATAATGCTTGATCTACATGGCCTATGATATAACATTATGTATTTGGTTTTTTTTAATCGATAAATGCTTTCATATAATTACTTAATTACTTGACGGGTGTGTACAAATTCCCGGTACCGAGGGGTACATTTGCCCTTAGTTGGTATTTCAGTATAATAGAAACTGTTTTAGGTATTTGATATTAATTTCCAGCTACTTTTCCTAACTGCCTTGATCGTCTAGTGGTTAGGACATTGCGTTGTGGTCGCAATAACCCAGGTTCGAATCCTGGTCATGGCATTCTCTTTTGATTCAGTATAATAGAACCTGTTTTAGATATTTGATATTAATTTCAGCTACTTTTCCTAACTGCTGTGATCGTCTAGTGTTTAGGACATTGCGTTGTGGTCCCAATAACCCAGGTTTGAAACCTGGTCGTGGCATTCTCTTTTGATTCAGTATAATAGAAACTGTTTTAAGGTATTTGATATTAATTTTCAGCTACATTTCCTAACTGCCTTGATCGTCTAGTGGTTAGGACACTGCGTTGTGGTCGCAATAACCCAGGTTCGAATCCTGGTCATGGCATTCTCTTTTGATTCAGTATAATAGAAACTGTTTTAGGTATTTGATATTAATTTCCAGTTCCTTTTTCTAACTGCTTTGATCGTCTAGTGGTTAGGACATTGCGGTGTGGTCGCAATAACCCAGGTTCGAATCCTGGTCATGCCATTCTCTTTTAATTCAGTATAATAGAAACTGTTTTAGGTATTTGATATTAATTTTCAGCTACATTTCCTAACTGCTGTGATCGTCTAGTGGTTAGGACATTGCGTTGTGGTCGCAATAACCCAGGTTCGAATCCTGGTTATAGCATTCCATTTTGATTTCTTATAATAAAAAGTGCTTTTCAAATTTGATAGTACATGTAATTGATTTTCAGCATTTTCTTTCAACTGCTGTGATCGTCTAGTGGTTAGGACATTGCGTTGTGGTCGCAATAACCCAGGTTCGAGTCCTGGTCATGGCATTCTTTTTTGATTCAGTATAATAGAAACTGTTTTAGGTATTTGATATTAATTTCCAGCTCCTTTTTCTGACTGCTGTGATCGTCTAGTGGTTAGGACATTGCGTTGTGGTCGCAATAACCCAGGTTTGAATCCTGGTCATAGCATTCTCTTTTTATTCAGTATAATAGAACCTGTTTTAGGTATTTGATATTAATTTTCAGCTACATTTCCTAACTGCTGTGATCGTCTAGTGGTTAGGACATTGCGTTGTGGTCGCAATAACCCAGGTTCGAATCCTGGTCATGGCATTCTCTTTTGATTCAGTATAATAGAAACTGTTTTAGGTATTTGATATTAATTTTCAGCTACTTTTCCTAACTGCTGTGATCGTCTAGTGGTTAGGACATTGCGTTGTGGTCGCAATAACCCAGGTTCGAATCCTGGTCATAGCATTCTCTTTTTATTCAGAATAATAAAACCTGTTTTAGGTATTTGATATTAATTTTCAGCTACATTTCCTAACTGCTGTGATCGTCTAGTGGTTAGGACATTGCGTTGTGGTGGCAATAACTCAGGTTCGAATCCAGGTCATGGCATTCTCTTTTGATTCAGTATAATAGAACCTGTTTTAGGTATTTGATATTAATTTTCAGCTACATTTCCTAACTGCTGTGATCGTCTAGTGGTTAGGACATTGCGTTGTGGTCGCAATAACCCAGGTTCGAATCCTGGTCATGGCATTCTATTTTGATTCAGTATAATATAAACTGTTTTAGGTATTTGATATTTATTTCCTGTTCCTTTTTCTAACTGCTGTGATCGTCTAGTGGTTAGGACATTGCGTTGTGGTCGCAATAACCCAGGTTCGAGTCCTGGTCATGGCATTTTTGTTTTGATTCAGTATAATAGAAACTGTTTTAGGTATTTGATATTAATTTCCAGCTCCTTTTTCTAACTGCTGTGATCGTCTAGTGGTTAGGACATTGCGTTGTGGTCGCAATAACCCTGGTTCGAATCCTGGTGATAGCATTCCATTTTGATTTCTTATAATTAAAAGTGCTTTTCAAATTTGATAGTACATGTAATTGTTTTTCAGCTTTTTTTCTCAACTGCTGTGATCGTCTAGTGGTTAGGACATTGCGTTGTGGTCGCAATAACCCTGGTTCGAATCCTGGTCATAGCATTCCATTTTGATTTCTTATAATTAAAAGTGCTTTTCAAATTTGATAGTACATGTAATTGTTTTTCAGCTTTTTTTCTCAACTGCTGTGATCGTCTAGTGGTTAGGACATTGCGTTGTGGTCGCAATAACCCTGGTTCGAATCCTGGTCATAGCATTCCATTTTGATTTCTTATAATTAAAAGTGCTTTTCAAATTTGATAGTACATGTAATTGTTTTTCAGATTTTTTTCTCAACTGCTGTGATCGTCTAGTGGTTAGGACATTGCGTTGTGGTCGCAATAACCCTGGTTCGAATCCTGGTCATAGCATTCCATTTTGATTTCTTATAATTAAAAGTGCTTTTCAAATTTGATAGTACATGTAATTGTTTTTCAGCTTTTTCTCTCAACTGCTGTGATCGTCTAGTGGTTAGGACATTGCATTGTGGTGGGAATAACCCAGGTTCGAATCCTGGTCATAGCATTCCATTTTGATTTCTTATAATAAAATGTGCTTTTCAAATTTGATAGTACATGTAATTGTTTTTCAGCTTTTTCTCTCAACTGCTGTGATCGTCTAGTGGTTAGGACATTGCGTTGTGGACGCAATAACCCAGGTTCGAATCCTGGTCATAGCATTCTCTTTTTATTCAGTATAATAGAAACTCTTTTAGGTATTTGATATTAATTTCAAGCTACTTTTCCTAACTGCATTGATCGTCTTGTGGTTAGTACATTGCGTTGTGGTGGCAATAACCCAGGTTCGAATCCTGGTCATGGCATTCACTTTTGATTCAGTATAATAGAAACTATTTTAGGTATTTGATATTAATTTTCAGCTACTATTCTTAACTGCTGTGATCGTCTAGTGGTTAGCACATTGCGTTGTGGTCGCAAAAACCCAGGTTCGAATTCTGGTTAAAGCATTCCATTTTGATTTCTTATAATAAAAATTGCTTTTCAAATTTGATAGTACAATGTACATGTAATTGTTTTTCAGCATTTTTTTCTCAACTGCTTTGATCGTCTAGTGGTTAGGACATTGCGTTGTGGTCGCAATAACCCAGGTTCGAATCCTGGTCATAGCATTCTCTTTTTATTCAGTATAATAGAAACTGTTTTAGGTATTTGATATTAATTTCAAGCTACTTTTCCTAACTGCCTTGATCGTCTAGTGGTTAGGACATTGCGTTGTGGTCGCAATAACCCAGGTTCGAATCCTGGTCATAGCATTCTCTTTTTATTCAGTATAATAGAAACTGTTTTAGGTATTTGATATTAATTTTCAGCTACTTTTCCTAACTGCTGTGATCGTCTATTGGTTAGGATATTGCGTTGTGGTCGCAATAATCCAGGTTCTAATCCTGGTTATAGCTTTCCATTTTGATTTCTTATAATAAAAATTGCTTTTCAAATTTGATAGTACAATGTACATGTAATTGTTTTTCATCATTTTCTCTCAACTGCTGTGATCGTCTAGTGGTTATAGACATTGCGTTGTGGTCGCAATAACCCAGGTTCGAGTCCTGGTCATGGCATTCTCTTTTGATTCAGTATAATAGAAACTGTTTTAGGTATTTGATATTAATTTCCAGCTCCTTTTCTAACTGCTGTGATCGTCTAGTGGTTAGGACATTGCGTTGTGGTCGCAATAACCCTGGTTCGAATCCTGGTCATAGCATTCCATTTTGATTTCTTATAATTAAAAGTGCTTTTCAAATTTGATAGTACATGTAATTGTTTTTCAGCTTTTTTTCTCAACTGCTGTGATCGTCTAGTGGTTAGGACATTGCGTTGTGGTCGCAATAACCCAGGTTCGAATCCTGGTCATAGCATTCTCTTATTATTCAGTATAATAGAAACTATTTTAGGTATTTGATATTAATTTTCAGCTACTTTTCCTAACTGCTGTGATCGTCTAATGGTTAGGACATTGCGTTGTGGTCGCAATAACCCAGGTTCGAATCCTGGTCATGGCATTCTCTTTTGATTCAGTATAATATAAACTGTTTTAGGTATTTGATATTAATTTTCAGCTACTTTTCCTAACTGCTGTGATCGTATATTGGTTAGGACATTGCGTTGTGGTCGCAATAACCCAGGTTCGAATCCTGGTCATGACATTCTCTTTTGATTCAGTATAATAGAAACTGTTTTAGGTATTTGATATTAATTTCTAGCCACTTTTCCTAACTGCCTTGATCATCTAGTGGTTAGCACATTGCGGTGTGGTCGCAAAAACCCAGGTTCGAGTCCTGGTCATGGCATTCTCTTTTGATTCAGTATAATAGAAACTGTTTTAGGTATTTGATATTAATTTCCAGCTACTTTTCCTAACTGCCTTGATCGTCTAGTGTTTGGGACATTGCGTTGTGGTCGCAATAACCCAGGTTCGAATCCTGGTCATGGCATTCTCTTTTGATTCAGTATAATAGAAACTGTTTTAGGTATTTGATATTAATTTTCAGCTACTTTTCCTAACTGCTGTGATCGTCTAGTGGTTAGGACATTGCGTTGTGGTCGCAATAACCCTGGTTCGAATCCTGGTCATAGCATTCCATTTTGATTTCTTATAATTAAAAGTGCTTTTCAAATTTGATAGTACATGTAATTGTTTTTCAGCTTTTTTTCTCAACTGCTGTGATCGTCTAGTGGTTAGGACATTGCGTTGTGGTCGCAATAACCCTGGTTCGAATCCTGGTCATAGCATTCCATTTTGATTTCTTATAATTAAAAGTGCTTTTCAAATTTGATAGTACATGTAATTGTTTTTCAGCTTTTTCTCTCAACTGCTGTGATCGTCTAGTGGTTAGGACATTGCATTGTGGTGGGAATAACCCAGGTTCGAATCCTGGTCATAGCATTCCATTTTGATTTCTTATAATAAAATGTGCTTTTCAAATTTGATAGTACATGTAATTGTTTTTCAGCTTTTTCTCTCAACTGCTGTGATCGTCTAGTGGTTAGGACATTGCGTTGTGGACGCAATAACCCAGGTTCGAATCCTGGTCATAGCATTCTCTTTTTATTCAGTATAATAGAAACTCTTTTAGGTATTTGATATTAATTTCAAGCTACTTTTCCTAACTGCATTGATCGTCTTGTGGTTAGTACATTGCGTTGTGGTGGCAATAACCCAGGTTCGAATCCTGGTCATGGCATTCACTTTTGATTCAGTATAATAGAAACTATTTTAGGTATTTGATATTAATTTTCAGCTACTATTCTTAACTGCTGTGATCGTCTAGTGGTTAGCACATTGCGTTGTGGTCGCAAAAACCCAGGTTCGAATTCTGGTTAAAGCATTCCATTTTGATTTCTTATAATAAAAATTGCTTTTCAAATTTGATAGTACAATGTACATGTAATTGTTTTTCAGCATTTTTTCTCAACTGCTTTGATCGTCTAGTGGTTAGGACATTGCGTTGTGGTCGCAATAACCCAGGTTCGAATCCTGGTCATAGCATTCTCTTTTTATTCAGTATAATAGAAACTGTTTTAGGTATTTGATATTAATTTCAAGCTACTTTTCCTAACTGCCTTGATCGTCTAGTGGTTAGGACATTGCGTTGTGGTCGCAATAACCCAGGTTCGAATCCTGGTCATAGCATTCTCTTTTTATTCAGTATAATAGAAACTGTTTTAGGTATTTGATATTAATTTTCAGCTACTTTTCCTAACTGCTGTGATCGTCTATTGGTTAGGATATTGCGTTGTGGTCGCAATAATCCAGGTTCTAATCCTGGTTATAGCTTTCCATTTTGATTTCTTATAATAAAAATTGCTTTTCAAATTTGATAGTACAATGTACATGTAATTGTTTTTCATCATTTTCTCTCAACTGCTGTGATCGTCTAGTGGTTATAGACATTGCGTTGTGGTCGCAATAACCCAGGTTCGAGTCCTGGTCATGGCATTCTCTTTTGATTCAGTATAATAGAAACTGTTTTAGGTATTTGATATTAATTTCCAGCTCCTTTTCTAACTGCTGTGATCGTCTAGTGGTTAGGACATTGCGTTGTGGTCGCAATAACCCTGGTTCGAATCCTGGTCATAGCATTCCATTTTGATTTCTTATAATTAAAAGTGCTTTTCAAATTTGATAGTACATGTAATTGTTTTTCAGCTTTTTTTCTCAACTGCTGTGATCGTCTAGTGGTTAGGACATTGCGTTGTGGTCGCAATAACCCAGGTTCGAATCCTGGTCATAGCATTCTCTTATTATTCAGTATAATAGAAACTATTTTAGGTATTTGATATTAATTTTCAGCTACTTTTCCTAACTGCTGTGATCGTCTAATGGTTAGGACATTGCGTTGTGGTCGCAATAACCCAGGTTCGAATCCTGGTCATGGCATTCTCTTTTGATTCAGTATAATATAAACTGTTTTAGGTATTTGATATTAATTTTCAGCTACTTTTCCTAACTGCTGTGATCGTATATTGGTTAGGACATTGCGTTGTGGTCGCAATAACCCAGGTTCGAATCCTGGTCATGACATTCTCTTTTGATTCAGTATAATAGAAACTGTTTTAGGTATTTGATATTAATTTCTAGCCACTTTTCCTAACTGCCTTGATCATCTAGTGGTTAGCACATTGCGGTGTGGTCGCAAAAACCCAGGTTCGAGTCCTGGTCATGGCATTCTCTTTTGATTCAGTATAATAGAAACTGTTTTAGGTATTTGATATTAATTTCCAGCTACTTTTCCTAACTGCCTTGATCGTCTAGTGTTTGGGACATTGCGTTGTGGTCGCAATAACCCAGGTTCGAATCCTGGTCATGGCATTCTCTTTTGATTCAGTATAATAGAAACTGTTTTAGGTATTTGATATTAATTTTCAGCTACTTTTCCTAACTGCTGTGATCGTCTAGTGGTTAGCACATTTCGTTGTGGTCGCAATAACCCAGGTTCGAATCCTGGTTATAGCATTTCATTTTTATTTCCTTTAATAAAAAGTGCTTTTCAAATTTGATAGTACATGTAATTGATTTTCAGCATTTTCTCTCAACTGCTGTGATCGTCTAGTGGTTAGGACATTGCGTTGTGGTCGCAATAACCCAGGTTCGAATCCTGGTCATGGCATTGTCTTTTGATTCAGTATAATATAAACTGAGGTATTTGATATTAATTTCCAGCTCCTTTTTCTAACTGCTGTGATCGTCTAGTGTTTAGGACATTGCGTTGTGGTCGCAATAACCCAGGTTCGAATCCTGGTCATGGCATTCTCTTTTAATTCAGTATAATAGAAACTGTTTTAGGTATTTGATATTAATTTTCAGCTACTTTTCCTAACTGCTGTGATCGTCTATTGGTTAGGACATTGCGTTGTGTTCGCAATAACCCAGGTTCGAATCCTGGTTATGGCATTCTCTTTTGATTCAGTATAATATAAACTGTTTTAGGTATTTGATATTAATTTTCAGCTACTTTTCCTAACTGCTGTGATCGTCTAGTGGTTAGGACATTGCGTTGTGGTCGCAATAACCCAGGTTCGAATCCTGGTCATTGCATTCTCTTTTGATTCAGTATAATAGAAACTATTTTAGGTATTTGATATTAATTTTCAGCTACTTTTTCTAACAGCTGTGATCGTCTAATAATAATAATAATAATAACTTGCATTTATAAAGCGCTTAATACAGGGTTTCTAAGCGCTGATGAGTGAGATGGTATAGCTTAAACTATAAACGTGCTTCGATTGATCTAAATAAGTGGGTTTTGAGTTCAGTCTTAAATGAGTCCAGTGTAGTGGAGGCACGGATATGGACGGGAAGGTTATTCCAGAGAGTAGGTGCGGCAATTGAGAAGGCGCGTTTTCCGTAGCGAGTGCGGGGGATAGGACCAGTGTTGAATTCTAGGTGGGCGATAGACGATGATCGAAGAACACGAGACGATTGTTGCTTTTTGGGAATAAGTAATTCTGAGATATATTTAGGAGCTAGGCCATATTTAGCTTTGTAAACAAGAGTAAGAACTTTAAATTGGATCCTTTGACATATAGGGAGCCAGTGTAAGGAGCACAGAACGGGGGTGATATGATCTGATTTCTTTGTGCGAGAAACTAGACGGGCTGCTGAGTTCTGTATTCGTTGGAGGGGAGCAATGTGGGATTGAGGAAGGTTGATGTAAAGTCTAATGGTTAGGACATTGCGTTGTGGTCGCAATAACCCAGGTTCGAATCCTGGTTGATTCAGTATAATAGAAACTGTTTTAGGTATTTGATATTAATTTCCAGCTCCTTTTTCTAACAGCTGTGATCGTCTAGTGGTCAAGATCTTTCAAGCGTGACCATACACTCCGGTGGAAAGTTTAATCTCATTGTAAGTCCGAAGTGGAGGTGATTATGGGGTAGAATTATAGGTACTATAGTAGCCTTGGTCAAGGCGTTCATCGTTACCCGTCCGTACGTACATCGCAGCGGTAATCGAAGCTTAAACAACGACCTCACGTGGCCACTATTATAGGCAAATTAACTGAAGATATATGAACGCCTTGGATCGATCATTAAGTTGAGGTTTTGGGGGCGGTGCTCATTATGCTAATATATTAAGCTGACCTTTATAGTCGTTTTCTTATTGGTCGATCGTTGTGTAGAAACTGCATAATTTGAGCTAGCGGTGAAAGGTCAAAGCTAGCTCGCAATTGTTCACGAACACCGCCATCGTTGACATAATATCTTATCGGAGAAAGTTGAGTGGTTTTTACGAAGGCTTTTAGGAATTATACATGAAGATTTGAACTGTCTTGCTTGATTGGTGAGCGGTCGCAGTTATTTTCGCTCGTTTTGCTGGGTATTGTGGCGAAACAGGGTCAGACTAAAACTTGCCTAATTCATGTACTTTAATGCATTGAGTGTGGGGGCCAATCGGTGGTTTGCACCGCGTAGGTCGGTGACTATCCAGTGGTGTGCCGCGACCAATCAGCAGCGCGTACAGTTCTAGTCCGGGGCTTCGTCGAAGCTTTGGGCAGTTCTTGCAAATGGTGGCTATGCTACATGACCTATGTCTGTTACTTGCACGATTCGATTCCTCACGACACGAAACAGGGTTTCAACGTTAGCTTCGGTAAGTGTAGTTGTATACTTTACCGTGTATTGTTATTGCATTCATTGCGGGAACTAGTGTGTGCGAGGGTAGTGAAGCCTGGTTTAAGAGCTAGTGTTACTTGTTGTGGGTGGTGATTGCCTGTCGTCGGTTTAATGCTGTAGTGGCGGTGACGGCTGAGTGGCGATCCGGTGATTGTCGAGTAGCTAGCTCTGTGAGGCTTACCGTCGTAGCGCTTAGTTCTTGTGAGGGTACTCGCACCCTGGTCTGTGCATAATTACCGATCTATGTAGTTGTGTGAGGGTAACTGTTGCTGGAATAGTAGCGCGGTACCCTCGTGGATTGAATAGCTGTTCCGATAGTCAGATAACACTGGGACTTTAAGGGACGGGGCTAGGGTAACCTGTTGATTGGGATTTAGCAGAGCTGAGGGTGATTGAAGGGTCTGCATGCCGTGTTCTATGCCAGGCGGCGTAGCATCGGTTGAGTGCATCCCTGATCATTAAGCTAGCTGTCCCCAGAGACGTTTACCTGGTCTATTGTTTCTAAAGTCCAACGAGGGTTATTCTGATCGTTCTGTTTAGTGAGGATTAATTTTGGTTATTGTGGAGCTCATTTACCTCTGTGTGAGGGTTATTGCAAGTACCCCCCCTCCCCCTTAAGTGTTACTTTATTTGCTAGTAAAGACCTGTGAGGATTTATATTGTTATTAATTGTTATATTTATAGTGGTGCAGTTGACCACAGTGAGGACTATTTGGAGCCAAGTTATTTATAGTGGTGCAGTTGACCACAGTGAGGACTATTTGGAGCCAAGTTATTTATAGTGGTGCAGTTGACCACAGTGAGGACTACTTGGAGCCAAGTTATTTATAGTGGTGCAGTTGACCACAGTGAGGACTACTTGGAGCCAAGTTATTTATAGTGGTGCAGTTGACCACAGTGAGGACTACTTCTAGCTAAGTTTATTATAAGAGGTGCAGTTGACCCCTTGTTGTAACAAGCGAGGATTATCATTGTATAAATATATTGATTGCTTATAATATAATTAAGGCTGTGATCGAAGAAGAATAAGACCAATCATACTCGTCCTTGAAATCTGTTGTCACCGAGGTTTATTTGCAGTGTGTGAGGACTATTAGGACCAATTAATTAGTGCTCCGATTATATTACATTCAAGCAAGAACGGTGGTATATTTCCACCAAACGAACTGCCCCTAGGCTAAGTCCGCCGTTCGTAATTGTCCCCCTTGCGTCTGGATAGCCGCTCATCCCCTCGTAAGGTTATAAATAGTTTTGTGGGACAATAGGCGTTGGTTGGAGTCCTGGGATCAATAAGATCTGTCCCGGAAGGTCTCCCCGCCGACGTCGCTTCCGCCACAGTATTTTCTTGAATGTTGACAAAGTTATGGTCAAAACTAGTTGTGTTTAGCTGCTTTAGTTTTGAGTTTTCAACCGCGGCGTCTGGAGAAGGTCGCGACTCTATTGAAACGTGTCGAACTCGGCCCTACATTATATTTACTTACTCAATGAATTAATGTATTCACCAATTTATTGTTATTCCCAGGTTGTATCGTAAAATCGGGCGTGATTCTAGTCTTGCCCAAGAATCTTGTGTTCTTTCAGCGCCCACGCACAGATTCACTCACGTCGTGTGTTTTCCAAATCCCGGCTTCGTCTGCGTGTTGGCCTCACACATGCGTAGTTTAAAAAAAATGCAGCTGAATCCACAGTTGCACCGGAGCCGGTGTTCGACGTGCATAATCATTTTTGATGATTCTCTCTCGCTTTTCCGAGGGATCCAATCAGCGACCGAGTTAGAGCCTCATCATAAATTATTCATGTTTTTCTTAATATTGATGCTGACGTTATTTTTGTAACTCAGTTGGTATAGCGCCGGTCCGGTTATTCCGGAGGTGCAGGTTCAAGTCCCGCCTTGCCAATGTTTTTCTTTACTTTGAACTGTATGCAGTATTACCTAGACAGTTTCCACTGTGTTTTTGTGTGTATTATTTGATATGTAATAGAACAATTGCAAAAAAGAACTGGATTGCGCATGCGCAACCTGACACAAAGCAGCACTACCTCAAGATCGTTAACGTTGTACGCCTCACTGCAATCTCGCGGTCGGCATGATGACGTCACGAAGGGGCGAGCCGTCCATAGCAACATGCGTTAAACCTCAAACTTTCCCCTTCACGCTATACGTGCATTAACAATAGGACAATAAACGAGGTTCCTGGATGTCCAACCGCGATATATACAATTACGTTGGTCAAATTACAAAAATATAGGTAAAACAACAAAAGCGTGTCAAATTACACTAAAATCGGCCGAAAATATTTAAATACATTAAAGATGGACTACAACGGAATAATGATAAAGGCTGTGTTGCTGTTTTTTGTTCGAGAAATGTATAATGATTACTAATATATCATTAGTATTCAATAAATCTTGTTTCTTCATGCAAAAAAACAACAAAATTGATCGGCGTTCTACGACCCAGATAAACTCAGTTTCAGCAAAAGCCCTTAACTCATGAATAATTCATACTTTGTGTGTGACGTACTACCCATGAAAACGCATACATATGGTGGCCCTGAAGGGACTCCGCAGATCGCGAATATTGACGTCAAATTTGACGTCAATATTCGCGACTTTTGGGGAAAGTCGTGAATATTTTATCGACGTCAAATTTGACGTCAATATTCGCGACTTTTTTGGAAAGTCGTGAATATTGACGTCAAATTTGACGTCGATATTCGCGATCTGCGGAGTCCCTTCAGGGCCACCATGTATGGGTTTTCATGGGTAGTACGTCATCACTTTTCGCTGGTTTACAAGTCCGCTGGTACTATATCGTGGATTTCATTGTGGTTTTCAGTGGATCTTTGCCGGGAACCAGTACAGGGCGGGAAATTTCAAAATCGAAGAATCGAGGTCTAATTTTGTCGGTCAAATTGCAACAAAATTATTTAGAGAAAAACATGACCGTAACAATAAAGTGTTACCTTCTTTGTAATGAATTAAAACGACAAAGACTTTTTTTTGTAAATGGCCGATTTAAACCCTTTTATCACCAGTGATTATACGATGATCAGATAGAGGACGTGATCTCGATCAAAAGGAACGAGAAGACTTTAGTCTTTATTCCCCACATCTAGAATGGCTAGCCATGGTAGGAACCTTCGTAACTCTAAAAATATTAATAATTCTAGCTAAAACACGTCGGTTCAGAAATAGCCCAATTCCATATTATATTGATCTTATTAATTCAAGTGGTTAAGTGTGGAAATATATATCTTTTATTCACTGGCGTTTTTTTAAATTTACATTTTATTGACGTTTTAGGTATTGTTTTCTTACGTCTTTGTCTTGATTGTTTGGGTCCTTGTATTTATTCAATCGTTTTTCAAAATAAATATATAAATTGTAATGAGTATTTTAACTGTTGATAAGGTTACCCGTGTGTTGTTTTTTTAAGTTGTCTTTATTGTTTATATATATATATATTTTTTTTAAATATTTATCTGTAAATCATGTATAATTTGGCCTTTTGGCCACATGAGCTTTTAATAAACCAACAATATAATAATAATACTACTGGGAAAACGCTAGCTTGACTTCGTTATACAACCTGCGCTTAATTCGCTACGTTTTCTAAAGTAAAATTTGTAATCCAACTATACGTGTACAGCCCCAAGTATTGTTTTCTTTTGAAACGCAAATCTCATCAACATGTTAGTGTCAAAATGGGTTTTAATTATCGACTCCTTTAATTTGAGATCGATTTTTAGTAGTACAGTTGTTGACTGATGATCCAATATGTGGTTAATCGCAGCCTAAGACTTCAAACCTCATGCTGCAGTAATCTTGAAATCCAGTGGGGTAAATGCGCAGGAATCTGGTGCGCAGTGCCAACGGAAACCGAGCGGTTACCAACGTGTTTCTGTCCGAGTTACCAGCGAACTGCAATACCAAAAAATATATATATATACCCTTCGTTTAGCGCAACCTGTCGTACTAATAAATTTATTATCATTTTATAGGACTTCCCGTGACTGTAAAAAATGCCACACAACATGAAAATGGTATTTTACTAAAACAAATCAGGTTTTACTCAAACAATATTTCACAACACACGGGCATCATCCTCCCCTAACTCCCGAATATTCGAAGAGATGTCTCTTACTCCTGAATCATTTTAAAGCTAAATTCCTATGGCCTTTTCTTATCCCCGGCTTTGTTTTGTCCAAGTTAGGCTTAAACTCCAGCCACATTCTAGTGCCTGTCGTACTTCAGAAACATTCAATCGGTTATGATTTGAATTAACCCAAAAGTTCGAATATTGCCATTTGCTTCCAATTATTTTTGCTTCGGCAGTCGAAGGGCAACCTGAGTCAAAGCTGCAGCCGAAACAAAGCAAAGGTTTAGAAACCCCTCACAGTCTTACCTTTATTGGTGTGCCAACTGCATCAGTCACGTATTGCCAGAACTGAGCGTCATCCCTGTACATCACTTGGTACTCCGTCACCCATTGGTCGAGATTCCCGCGCCCCTGGGTGATCAGACCAATGACGGTGACTTTGCTATTGAAATCCACCTGTATCCATGGATCAGGATCGTTACTGCGCTTGACCCAGGCTCCCGCACCTGCTGTTAAACATATTTAAAGGGACAGTTTATACCTTTTGTAACCATATAAAAAGTAACAAACCAAATTATTGTTCAAAAGCTCACTATCAGGATGTAAAGATAGTAATGAGACTATAAACTCTCTGTGAATTTATTCCATCTGTTTAGCGGCGTAACCAGGGTTTATTTTGTAGGGGGCACACATTTCTCAAGGGGGACACTAAATGGCAACATATTGGGTGGGTGGGGGGGTGGGGGGGGGGGGGGGTACACCAATGCCTATATACCTCATACTCGACGGTTGCGTCTAGAATTTTAGTGGAAGGCCATATGTTTACCAATTACACGGAAGGGAATATAACGTAAGGACTCTTGAATATCTACCTACAAATGTATAACGAAACATTCTCATTGGTGTCCCTCAGCCATCCATGTCCCTCAGCCCCAAATAAACTTGGGTTTTGTTGGATCATTGCATTATTTCCAGGGCAATTCACTAGCACATGTCATATTGTCATGTATCATACTAAGGTAAACCTTAATATTTTTGCGAAATTTGTGGGCAATGAAACCTATAATAATATGAGCCTCATACAGGACATATGAAGGTATGGTTGGCTCCTCAAATCGATACTAACTGAATGGCCGAAAGTAATTCAGATTGTTGAAGTCATCCAAATTATGATCAGGCTTAATATTAGCACGGTAATGATATCATGTTATCCGTCCGTCTATCTTCTCTAAAATCAATACGAAATCTCACGCTGATGTATAAGTCTCTTAATTTATTGCATAGGGTGATAAAACTGCAGGGGAAAAGGGGGGGGGGGGGGTGATCCTATATAGCCCATTCCCTGGTCAAAAATTTGTGTGTGTGTTGGGGAGGGGGTATATATCCCCTTCTAACCCATGACATTTACGCCATTGTTCCCTTCGTTACCCCTGTACAATGTAAACAAGTCATATTTACACATTACACGTTAAGAGTAGATATTGTACAAATGCTACGATAACCTACTAATAAATACCATGACAGTTTTGTGATTTGGTTTTATATTCAATTTTTCATGCCATGATGAAGTGACGCTTTCCTATGAATGATTTTGATAATCTGAATACGAAAGGAGATCTAATTGATTATAAACCTAATTGCCAACAGTATTATTTGCTAAAAAAAGATGATCATGGAATTGTTTGAATAATAACAAAATTCTGGTCAGGAAATCGTATTTTTGGTCTAAAAACCAGAATAAAACTTTTAGAAACTACACATTTCCTCAGTTCTGATTGGTCAGTTGCTGCGTAATGATATTACTTTAAGATGACGTAGATTATATGTAAATAAACTACCCTTTGTTGGTGTTGATGTATAATGTATGTTTACACAAAACATTGCATTTCGACAAAGTGATCTTGTAAATATTTGTCTTCTGTATCAATTAACGTTAAAACGTGAAAACTACGGATGAGTAATGTTTTCTAGGTCACAATATGTTCAAAGTCCGTTAAACAAAATACGGCGGGTGTTTTTAACATGTGAACAAAACGCATTTATTTAACGATTTATTTAGTGTAGTTACGTCACTGTCTTCTTCTAGCATGCTGTAATTTTTAAAGAAAATAAAATACGTCTCGGAGACGCATTTTTGAAATTTTCCATTTCCATTCCACAACCCATTCATACAAAAATTACCACCTTTAATGTTTTTATCCTCCCCCCCCCCCCCCCCCACACACACCTAAACAAATAGCACACCCCAACAACAACAACAAACCCAAATTACTTTGTGAATGAAGTCTGCCATGAGGTGGGCCATGATCAGCTTCGTTGTTCCAAATAGATGAAGCCGTGATGCTTTCATCCGGGATGCGACCATCTTCCATCCCAAGAGGTTCCTCCACAGAGCAAGTTGGGTCACCTGAGAATGGGTGCGTTTAAAAGTTGGTTTTTTTGGGTAAAAAACATACACTTGCTCTGGCAACAAATATAGAAAATGTATGAGTTAGGGGATTCACATTTTATATAGTAAATAGTGTGACGTTATCCTGTTTACAGTTTTGTGTTCATAATAACGTTTGGGAAAAGCAACATAATTATTTTCTTGTGGTCTGGCTTCCACCTCTACGACCCGGGTTTGAATCCCACCTGGGCCAATGTGTGGATTGGGTTTTTAGTCCCTGTCTGATTCCGTGGGATTTCCCAAGAAAATTCCTCTGGGGGTTTTCTCCCACCTCTAAATCTGTAACTTCTTTACATTGTCTTCCCTCATTTATAAATACTGTAATTGGCACTATATCGCTGTTAGGTGTTGAGTACAATGAATGAATGCATGGGGCCCGTCGCTCATTAAAAAGAGGATCCGAAAGAAATATCTGGAAATTTGACTCTATTTTACACATATTGATTAATCACGTTTGTTTCGATGGTCAAACATGTTCAAATGTATGAAGGTGATAACTATGGTGGCCCTGAAGGGACTACGCAGATCGTGAATATTGACGTCAATATTCACGACAAATTTCACGACTTTCCTCAAAGTCGCGAATATTGACGTCAATATTGACGTCAATATTCACGACTTTCCCCAAAAGTCGCGAATATTGACGTCAAATTTGACGTCGATACTCGCGTCAAATTTCACGACTTTCCCTGAAAGTCGCGAATATTGACGTCAATATTCGCGACAAAATTCACGACTTTCCTCAAAGTCGCGAATATTGACGTCAATATTCGCGACTTTCTCCCAAAGTCGCTAATATTGACGTCAAATTTGACGTCAAATTTCGCGACCAAAGTCGCGAATATTTTGACGCGAATTTTTTTTCAGCAAGCTAGGTTTTGGCTAGTCTTGCTCCAAGACTGAGTTGTTCATTTGTCCGGGGCGCGCCGTCCGTCTGTCTATGCAGTTCATTAATCCTCCATACTCAGAAAACGGACTTATTAAGGGCGCCCTCGATTGTCACGAGAGATCAGTGGATTTGTTGACTACCGAATTATTAAGAAATATCTTACTTATTTGAAGGTAAAATGATCGCGCAAGATATCCTGTAATTATTCCAAATTGTTTTCTTTATAAAACGGCGATCGCAAAAAAACCCGAATACATGTGTAATAACAAGAATATTCAACTGCCCGACGGCGGTTGAAAACAAACGCAGTTTTTCGTGATTTTCTCGCCATCAATAAATTATTGTAAAGGCCAGTTAAACGAGATTTACTATAAAATACAACCTCCCCAAAATCCACCCATTCATGATAATTCAAGCAATTACCAATGGTGTATCCTACCGTATCCTACCTACACCTTTAAAACAAATCCACTGATCTCTCGTGACAATCGAGGGCGCCCTCAATAAGCCCGTTTTCGGAGTATTGATGATTGATGAACTGCATAGACGGACGGCGCTCCCCGGAACAAATAAAAAAATCAGTCTTGGAGCAAGACTAGCCAAAACTATGGATTAATAAGAAGACAACCTAGCTTGCTGGAAACAAATTCGCGTCAAAATTTATGTCCAGTCGTGAAATTTGACGTCAAATTTGACGTCAATGTTCGCGACTTTGGGGGAAAGTCGTGAATATTGACGTCAACATTTAGGCCGTATGGTGTGGCTGAAAAGATGCCTAGAAAACGAGTTTCGTTTCGACCCCCATGGGTCTACTTTTTGAAGGCATATATAGTTTCTAGTACCCATTTCAATTACTATGCTAAAAGTTCTCCAAAAAATATCTAGTCGAACTCGAGTTATTCACTTTTAAAATGTAATGGGGCGAAAATAGCATGGGGCGAGTTGGTTTGTCTTGCCTAGTTTTCATTGAAATTTCGCCCCAAAGCCACTTCGCCCCATACTTGTTTTCCACCTAATATTGTATATTGACTCAAACTGTACAACATTGACTTCTGTACATCACAGGACAATATTTTTGTGACAAATATGAACTTTACCCCTGTCTACATGTTATTTTAAATCACTCCATTACAAATGGCTTATTCAATCTGCAATAATTGTTTGTATTATAATTAAATTATTTCTTATTTTTTTTTTTTTTTTTTTTTTTGGGGGGGGAGGGTATATTAGTTGTTTTGTTTACTGAAAGGTGTTAATCCAATAAGTGTCACGTAAGGCGAGCTTGTAATAAAATACATACTACATGTACATGTATATAGTTAGTTGTAGCTATTTCAAACACTATATTAAAAGTTCTGAAACATTTGTTTGCGAACTTTTAGCATAGTGTTTGAGCAAATTTTGTCAAATTTTAGCAATGGACAAAGTTTGCCAAATACGCCTGCACTGTTTAAGAGTGTTTTTAATACAAAGACCATATTACTATAAAAAACAAATTGACCTCGTCTTTGCAAATTACAAGAATGCGGAAACAACAGAGTTTTTATCACGTGTATGACAGCTGAAACCTCAAACCTCATTTTCTGTTGAAGCCAACCACAACTGGTTAGTTAAACATCTTCAAAGAATTGTCTACATAACGCACAAATAAAATATACGAATGTCTATGATCTTTAAGTTTCACATCCTGAATTCCTTTTGTTTCTTCACAATTAACAAAAAAAATCATTTAATTTGCCATGTTATCACTGTGTTTATAATAAAAGATGTACTTTCCGTAAAAGAATCCAGTACATTATAATTGATATGTTATGTGTAATACATTCTTTTTTCAAAAAGGCTGTGCGAGGGACACGACTTTTGCATGTTAAACAGTAAAAAAAAAATACAGCATTTCTTTCGATCTTTTTACGTACTCTACATGGATAAATGTACGTCTTCATCAAACGGGTCGTCTAGATAGTAATCATCATCTTCATCACGGAATGTGTCTATCTCGTCATCTTCCGACGCTTTGGAGTTACCACAGTCTGTACATTTACACAAGTCCGTGCAGGGAAGCTCAGCAATGAGACACGAGCACCGGCCTCTAGAACACTTTCCAACTTTGCAGCTACAACTGACGCATTGTACCAGGCTAGCTGGAGCAGATGCTTGGGTCATCCAAACTACACTGAGCTGTTCATTGTCTACTTTCCAACCATTACCGTCAGGCGATGGTGCAAAAATCTGTTGTTACAATGCCCTCTTGTGGATTGCAGCTTGATAATTTGATCGCTTGCAATGCTGTATCAGTGCACTCTTACAAGGCGGAAGGCTTTGTTCACTTGACGAAGATGAACAAAAAGCCTGGTATCTTGCATGATTGATGCTTTTAGATTTCTGTCCATACAGTAGACAAACAAATTCCTCAAGCGAATCATGTACCTCATCTTCAAGGTGAAACTCACTCCCAAGCTTTATAAACGTGTCCTGAAACTCGGGGTGTTCTTGAAGAAGTCTCAAGGCTTTGCACTTTCCCTTTCCATAAAATGCACTAGTCGAATCACATCCCGTGAACACGTGGAGTCCAATCAGACATCTACAACACTCTGGGCCTAGTTTGCTGTGCATCTGCATGAGATCTATCACTCTGCTTCTGTTCTTTTTCCCAGTCATGAAGAAGACTCGGCTGTCTATGCTTTCTAGAAGGCCCAATGCCATAATAGCCACATCAGTATCCGGACTCTTGATTATTATGCTTGAATGTGATCTACTGGCATGCTTTGCATGTAGGAGAAGTCTAGTGTCTGCTTCCTCATGGTCGCTGAAAAGCTCTTGACACTCTGTTGCCTCACATGAGCCTTCATTCCACTTCAGACGATGGCAGTATGACCCGTGAGATATCATCATCACTACATCCAATATATGCTTCGAGGCTTTCCATGTCTCATAGAGGAACTCGGCTAGGGCCTGCTTGTTTGTACCATCTGACAGGAACTTTGGCCATTGTCGTGGAGTCTTCTGCTCCTTGCCATAGATCTTGATAATCTCGGAACCCCTTCCTGCACGTCTTGATCTCTCTATGCCTTTAATGCTTACAGATGGATAGGTGTCGCATACAAAATCTACCCTTGAGCACTTGTTATTTGTTGCAGTGCCAACTACCTGCATGAGTATAGCATCAGAAAGGTCGCCAAAGGTCTCTGGAATATCTCGCATGGATTGCAGATGAGCCATTGCATCGACCATCAATGCAGCACCGTCTGGAAAGTCTGTTACATAAATGTCTTCACACTTCTCCTCCAGTGCTCGCATGAGTGCAGACTTGTCACTTTTTGCCAACGATCCATTCACATTTGCTAGTGGTAACGACACATTGCCGAGGGAGTATTTAAACACTTCTTGCAGATCTATCTTCCGTTTCTGTCCCACAACAAGCAGACGTGCAAAAAAAGTCTTGCTGTTCTTGATGACCTCTTTCCCAATCTTCTTTTGACTTAGGCCATTGTCTCTGAAAGTCTTCAGTCTCTTCTTCTTAATTGAAGCAAACATATCTTCAGAGTTCTCGATCAATCGGGCCTTTAGGTAATCAATGGCTGCTGCCTCACCACAACTCAATGCATTCAGGAGATCATCCTGGACGTCACTGCTAGCAACTGCCCCTGAACTCAAACAGACAATCTTTTCAAAATCTTCACCAAAAGGGTTGATCATACTAGATACTGTTGACATTACTGATGAGACAGCATTCCCAATCCTTCTTATCCTTGGCTTATCTAGTTCCTTTGGGGTCCGATCAATCCTGCAAAAACCAGACATTAGCTCACACTGTCTTGTGATGTCTGCCCGCTCAGGCTTGGCAAGAATCCACCTCTGAACAGCACAACGATTGAGGGTGATGCCTCTGAGGCCACCCCTTGTCTTGCTATCTCTGTTGACTGTCTCTTCTATTGCCTGATCACAGGCAATAGAAGCAAATGGGTAGATATCTTGCCGCTGCATTGTCCATCCGCCACATCTTGACACTTCCTCATAACACGATGGATGTGTTGAAGATAGAGTAGCCATCTCAAGCCAGTATGCGGGAAGGTACCTTGAATAATTTGTCCGGTCGTAGGCAAAAAACCATGGCATCATCAGCCGCACAACTGCAACGTGAAGCTTCCAATTAGACTCTCTAGTTGCCCTTATGAAAGTAAGGAGAAGCGACACCATCTCCAGGTATGAACTCCACAAGGCAAATGTTGGGTCTTCCCCAGACCTCTTTGTTACAAATTCATTGTACTTCGCCATAACCTTATCGATTTCAACAGACTCTTCTAGTTCCTCAAAAGATATGTTCTTTATATGAAGTACATCTTCGTACCTTTGAAGGTCTTCACTTGAGAGATTCTCGATGAATGCAGCAAACCTCATCTTTTGCAGGGCCTCGAATACTACCTTGTGGGCATAAATGCTGCGATTGTAGTGGTGGCCTGTTACAACACCATTCACAGATCCTGCAGCTACCACTCGTGACTCTATCAAGATATCTGTCAAGCCAGCTTCACTATATCTTTTGCCAATGACTGACAGGAACGACATACAGGTATGGAACTCCCCTAGGCGCACAACCAGCCGTTTTTTCAATGATTCGTTTGCCCATCGGATCTCCTGCACCTTCGCATAGATTGCTTGATCAAACACCAAGACGATGTGCTGCAGATGCAGCCTATCAGCAAGTTCCACACTTTGCCTTATGATCGTGTTGACTGTCGACATCTCTGTTGGAGAGGCTTCAATAACAGGTAGGTAATGAATTGCTGACTTCTGCATCTTCATCTCCCCAAGCAACCTAATGTTGAAACCTGTCCATCCAGGTACTTCCAGTCCATCATCATTTAACTTGGCGAGGATGAAAGCAAAGTCCTTCTTCAGAGCTGGCAAAATCAAAGGCTCGTAGTGTTGTGTGCCAAGAAGGGACACATCGACAAAACACTTTGGGCCTTGTCTCTTGATCTTTCTAAACTGCTCAAGAGCACTAACTTGGGGCTTCAATGAACGAGCACCCTTCTTTACAGATGGTCTGTCTTGAAACCCATTCTCACTGACCTTCTTTTGTAACATAATGCCATTGGTGTGGTGGGTGGTCCCGTGTCCACTGACGGTCTCCTCTGCAAAGTCTATGTTGTCCCACACAACAACAGTAAGCTCCCCAGCAGCAAAACCCTTAGGTATTGTTTTTGAGGATGCCAGTCGAAGCAGTGCCAGGCCCGTCTCAAATGCGACAATTGCATCCCACGATGAGCAGTGACCAAACTTGTGCAGGATTTTAAGTAGATGCGATGAGCCTGTAAGGTGACGAACTGTCAACCCAAGGCAGAGTGACTTGGGGGTCTGCTTCTTACCCTTTGAAGCAAGGTACACGATGTCTTGGCAAATGGACATCAACTTGCCTTGGACTTCCTCATCAACATTTACAAAAGTTGATACACCTGGCTCTTCAGCTGCACCAACACACCATGCAACAAGGTTGAAAAGCTCACATGGAACCAACTGCTGCACAGCTTCCATGGTGAAGTCCTTGGCTGTGGGTGGCCATGGTCCTGTCATGCCCGGTAATATCTTGAGGGCATTCTTCACGATCAAACCTAAGCACAAAGCAAAATATAATATATATACATGTATGTTTATTTCGTCCATTTTGTGCACACCAATAAATTACACGAAAAAACAGATACAAGATTTTAATATCCCAGAGAGAAAACAGTTATGGGTAAACAATCTCAATCATTTTGACCATAAGTGTAGTACATGTATATGGATCCTTTAAATCATCTACAGTCAAGTTTGTTTTGTCACTCTATCTGCTTGCAAAAGGTTTCTCGACAAAATTCGAAGAGACATCTTTTACATTATTTGCAGACAAAGTTATCATGTTTTTAACCAAACAAAAATTAATGAATAGTTTAATTTTCCATCTTTAATAACCAATCCATACACTTTTTAGTTGCAATAACTAGAACGGCAAGACAAAACAAGCTCAACAGCCAAGGAAATGTTATATGGCAGGCCAGTGCATTGCCTCTCCCCCCCCCCCCCCCCCCCCTCCACCTCTCTGCTCTGCTCTGCTCTGCCCCACCCCAGCACTTTATTGAGCTAAACAAGGAAAAGATTTATACAAAAGTTATATTTCTAGAATGAAAACAATAAACTTCCCATGTTGACTAACCTGCCATATAGACAGTCCTTGGCACATCTTGGTCGAAAGTAGTCGAGGTTGATGGTACTGAGTGTGTTTGACACTCCCCCTCCAATGAATCGGTAGAACTGCTACTTGACTTGTACTCAAATTGGTCAAATACACTGCCAGCCGAAACCTCTGCACAGTAAACAATTTGGCTTTCATTCTGCCTGGATGGTCTGTGGAAGATGAGCTGAGGGAAATCATTTTGAAGTTTTCGCTTCAACGTGTCAACCCTAGCAAACAAATAAAAGATAATACAAAGATAATGTCCGAGTCGGATACAGAGAGGGAGGGGGAGGGGGGGGGTGAATAGATTTAGGGCGTTTCTTCTGTCCTCCCCGGTGTTTCTTCACCCCCCCGCCCCCTACACAAAAATTACTTAAAGCTAGATCAGTGCCGTCTGCTGCATTATCATGTCCGCCTATTCACAACAGTCGGACATAACAAAAAATCTGGACAGTCCAAACGGCTCCATCCCTCCCTCTTTATACAAATCTTGATCAGCCCCGGACTTTAAAGGAAAGTTAATTGACTTACCTGATGCATGGAAGATCAATTCCCTCCTGTTTGTTAATCAGCTTGGTGAGGAGCTGGGTAAGTTTGAACATCTTCAAAACCTCTTGATTGTCAATTATTCGCTGCTGAATAACAGTCTCTCTGAAAACTTTGTATCCATCCTTGTGTTGTTCTATCATGCTGTCATACCTCACCGTAAAGGACCTTTACAGAATATGATATACAATGAAATATGTTTTAACACATGAACGCAAAAAAAGTAGACATGAAATAAACTTACCGTGACAAATAGCTTCACATCATTATGCTATTTTGTGTCATCTTATACACATCAATTAGACATTTTGTTATCTGTCACAATTTTGAATACATGTTGAACTATGACTGAGACCAGAACTATGACTGAGACTACTACTATTGTTTATTTTACATCTTGGTTTTAATGTTTTCATTTCATTATTTTTTTTAATAAAAAAAAATAAAAAATTGGCACGCGTACGAGATGGTCTGTGTATAAGTTGGGCTCGCGTACGAGTTGGCTCGCGTACGAGTTGGCTCGCGTACGAGTTGGCTCGCGTACGAGTTGGCTCGCGTACGAGTTGGCTCGCGTACGAGTTGGCTCGCGTACGAGTTGG
Source organism: Crossaster papposus (assembly GCA_037893245.1). Lineage (NCBI taxonomy): Eukaryota > Metazoa > Echinodermata > Asteroidea > Velatida > Solasteridae > Crossaster > Crossaster papposus. The sequence goes on along the minus strand of JBAIAA010000007.1, from coordinate 1,929,327 downwards.
CTCGCGTACGAGTTGGCTCGCGTACGAGTTGGCTCGCGTACGAGTTGGCTCGCGTACGAGTTGGCTCGCGTACGAGTTGGCTCGCGTACGAGTTGGCTCGCGTACGAGTTGGCTCGCGTACGAGTTGGCTCGCGTACGAGTTGGCTCGCGTACGAGTTGGCTCGCGTACGAGTTGGCTCGCGTACGAGTTGGCTCGCGTACGAGTTGGCTCGCGTACGAGTTGGCTCGCGTACGAGTTGGCTCGCGTACGAGTTGGCTCGCGTACGAGTTGGCTCGCGTACGAGTTGGCTCGCGTACGAGTTGGCTCGCGTACGAGTTGGCTCGCGTACGAGTTGGCTCGCGTACGAGTTGGCTCGCGTACGAGTTGGCTCGCGTACGAGTTGGCTCGCGTACGAGTTGGCTCGCGTACGAGTTGGCTCGCGTACGAGTTGGCTCGCGTACGAGTTGGCTCGCGTACGAGTTGGCTCGCGTACGAGTTGGCTCGCGTACGAGTTGGCTCGCGTACGAGTTGGCTCGCGTACGAGTTGGCTCGCGTACGAGTTGGCTCGCGTACGAGTTGGCTCGCGTACGAGTTGGCTCGCGTACGAGTTGGCTCGCGTACGAGTTGGCTCGCGTACGAGTTGGCTCGCGTACGAGTTGGCTCGCGTACGAGTTGGCTCGCGTACGAGTTGGCTCGCGTACGAGTTGGCTCGCGTACGAGTTGGCTCGCGTACGAGTTGGCTCGCGTACGAGTTGGCTCGCGTACGAGTTGGCTCGCGTACGAGTTGGCTCGCGTACGAGTTGGCTCGCGTACGAGTTGGCTCGCGTACGAGTTGGCTCGCGTACGAGTTGGCTCGCGTACGAGTTGGCTCGCGTACGAGTTGGCTCGCGTACGAGTTGGCTCGCGTACGAGTTGGCTCGCGTACGAGTTGGCTCGCGTACGAGTTGGCCTGTATTCAGCTTTTATGATATCCGATATTAAATAGATTGAAAATAAAAACAGTATTTTTTGCAGGACAAAAAATAACTCACTCTTCTGGGTGGCTTCTCTTCCTCGTCAAAAAGCGAGTGTAGTTTTTGTAACATGATCCATGATATCTGACTTCAAGTGACACGCAATCTTTATCCCGTATTTGCATCAGGATATCCTCATCCTGCTTGGCCTCTGCAGCATTTCGAAGCAGACCTACGTTAAGACATAACAAAAAGTGATTGAAGTTTTTGATGAAATGGTTACAACTTAATTAAGTGGTCAACATCATTAAGTATGGCATATTTGTAATCCTGTACCAATGATTCAGTATCTCAAGATATAAAATATGTGCATCCCTCACAATCGCTCACAATCGCATAATTCTCAAAGGCCAAAAAAAATTGTTGCTTCCAATTACATGACATTAAAAAATGAGGACAAGTATTTTGTATTTGTTTGCCAATTGTTTGGTTGTTGATCATATGTAGGGGTCTGCGGGTAGGTAAGGGTATTAGGCGGTTATTGTTGGGGTTTGTTTTTTACTCAGTCTCCCCCACCTCCCCTGATCCTGATCCCCATACCCTCCCTCACCCCATACCCCCCCTCACCCCCCCTCACCCCTCACCCCCCCTCACCCCCCCCCCCCTCACCCCTCACCCCTCACCCCCCCTCCCTCACCCCCCCCCCCCCCCTCCCTCACCCCCCCCCCCCTCCCTCAGCCCCCCCCCCCCCCTCGAAAAAAATTAACTAGAGTTATTTTGAAATGGCTTTAAATTCAATAGGTCTATTAATACGGCCTACATGTACATACCTCCATCTTTAGTTTCAGCCTGTCTGAGTTTATCCCTCACACGTTTACCGTGTGCGTTGATTAGCAACTCGACCTTCTTGCAAATAATACACTTGGCCGGCAACACGGGACCCGATGATGACAGTGACCCTGCGGAGGCTGACTTCGATCTAAGACGGGGTTTTTTGGGAGGTGAATGTGTTTTCTCTGATGTCTCTACTAATGTACAACGCTTTTCCGCTGCAATTAGACGTTTGGAATCAATAAACCGGCGGTAACATGTAGCGTGAAACCCAATGTCTGGATGCCTTTGACGAACCTCCTCGTACGAAAGTTCTAGCAGGTCGAGGCTCGCCAACTTCTTTGCCAGTTTTTTGTCTTGTCCGGAAAGATTGATCCATTTTTTTGAGCAATTAACAATCTTTTCCCATCGCACATTGGTAAGAAATTGGGCTTTCTCGGCCTTAACAGATTGTAAATGGACAAAACAACTTGGTTTTACCACGGAGTCTTCGACACGCGAAGATCGTGGCATGGGCGACGCCATGATTGTTGATTCACAATGGCCTATGACCTCTACCGCGCGTGATTGGAGAGTTTGGATCACGTGGTACCAGAGCGCATGGATTTCGACCTAATGTGACGCGCTAGCGTAATACGGTCCGAATCAAATACCCTGTCGCTGTTGATTATTTAGTGCCGATTTTGGTAGATAATTACTCAAATTCGACAGGTGTTTTTGTGGAGAACTGTTTTTAATCATAATCTCCAGGCAAAACTATGCCCAAAACCAAGAGTTCTCTTTGACCCACGAGGTCGAAACGGGATGAAAAGAAAAACGTGGACAGCGTACGGCCTACATTGACGTCAATATTCGCGACTTTGAGGAAAGTCGTGAATTTTGTCGCGAATATTGACGTCAATATTCACGACTTTCGGGGAAAATCGTGAAATTTGACGCGAATATCGACGTCAAATTTGACGTCAATATTCGCGACTTTTGGGGAAAGTCGTGAATATTGACGTCAATATTGACGTCAATATTCGCGACTTTGAGGAAAGTCGTAAAATTTGTCGTGAATATTGACGTCAATATTCACGATCTGCGTAGTCCCTTCAGGGCCACCATAGTAAACACCTATTATAAAGCTTCGAAATACAACAACAATACAATAACATGTCTTACCGTTTCTTTTGAAGTATTTCAAGTTCTCTTTGTTGGTCGAAACGACTGAGCCATCGCTCAATTCGCACTGTCTGCTTTCTTTGGTATAACTGAAGTAGCTGCAGTGTGTTTCCTTGAGGCATGCTGCGGCACACCTCAGATACGATCCGCACTGGTTCGACCAGATCGTTCGGTATTTGACGGTGCTGTTAAACTGTGAAGCAGCCGTGAAATCCGACGACTTCACGGCAGGGTTGTTAGAGGCAGCTGTAGGGACCACACAGGCGACGAAAAGAGTGAAACACCATACAAGACGACAGTGTCTTGATTGATAAATAGGACAATTCATGCCGGCGTTTTGTTTTGTTTTTATTTACATATATTTCGAAACAGTTGTGTTGCTAGCAGCAAACGACGAAATGCACTTGTTATATTATACGCTGGCAATATTCGTATGATGAGCAGCTTAACGTGTTATTGCATACGTCGGTTTAATGGCATTAGTGGAAACAGGGTGGACCGCGTGAAGGTTGTCATCTCCCACCCCCGCTGGCAATATTTGAGCGCACAACTCAAATGTATTATTGATCACCCTAAGTCACGGATGATAGGTCACAATTTTGGTCCAAGGTAAATGTAAAGGTTTATCATACACCATTTGCTTTTGCTCTAATTTTCGAAAAAAAATAGATGGGTTAGTGGATTCATATTTTAAGAACATGATACTTAGAACATGCCACTTATGTCATCGCCCTTGTCACTTTGCACGTGATTGCCCTTACAAACACTCACGTCTAGATAAAGTGGCCAATGCATGCAGTAACTTCGGCGTTAGTTAAGGTACTGATAGACGATCGTAGGTGCACTAAAGCGGCGAAACTAATTCCACACAGCTAGCCAGATAATGTCCGACTAGATAGTTCGTCGACATTGGATTCGTCCGCGTTTCCTCCAAGTGAAACAGTTGCGTGTATGATAACGACTCCGTCCAAAACTTATCGCGTACTTTCAGACTGCAGTGCTGTATGAAAAACGGTTCAGTAAAACTGGAATGTGGGCACGAATTCCCAATCATGAGTGCTGTTTGTAGAAGCACCGATGTTCGTGGCACGCCCTAGTCTTGTTTGCAAGACGATCTTAATCGCGGTATATGCAGCGCGCGTAGGCCGCCGATTCGGGCGTCCTTTAACGTACGCCGTACCATACACGCAATGACCTTCGATAACATGGTCTTAGCGAAGGTTATTCGCGCGTGGTCTACGGCGTACGTTAGAGGGCGCCCCGCATCGCGAAGATCGTCTTGCAAACAAGACTATACACGCCCGTAACTAGAGGCATTAGCCTCTGTCATGATCTTTCTAAAAGGTCAAGACGCGGAAAATTGTCAAAATGGCGGCGCTTCACAACAGCAACACGTGCGTCGTCGATGTCGGAACTTTATGGCTTACGACGGAGCTCTAAAGGCTGTGGCTATTTCGGAAGAATAAACCGTAGGCATAAGGCTGAATATCACCCAAAACCGTAAAATTACGAAAGGGAAAGAAACAGCGACTGAAAAAATGGTCAGTTGGTGAAAGTGTGCTGCGCTATACGTACATACGTGCGTAGCTATAGCTGTACTTCGACGTTTACATTGTTTATAATTAACAGTTAATGTTGGGCCGACTTTCATCATGCAATGTTGCCAAACTTCTTTGTTGACAAACTGCAAATTCATTGTACCTTTACCATGTTAATGTTATTAATGCTTGCTATTTACCCTCTGTTAACAATTTAGGTGTAAACTTAGTCCGAAAAAAACCCAAAATGGTAGCGTCCAGAAATTTGGCACACAATCGACCGAGTGTTCCCTAAGTCGTGGCGCAATTGAATAATTCTTGCGGAAAATTCAAGTTTAATATTTACAAACTTTTTTTAATAGCAAATGTCATTTATGACCCATGTAAGGTTTCAGTCAATAAAAGGGTGAAAGATACTAGATTTCACAGACGTCTACATTTAATGTGACAGTATTTAAAACTGGTTGGTTTTTAAATTAACATTGCAGGATCAGGAATGTTGAGGTTTAACGTCCATATAGTAATTATGTGAACAAAGTGCTTGTGTGTAAATCCCCAAATTTATATTTGATGTAAAAAAAAAATACAAAAAGAATATTGCTTGTATGAATTGGCCCCAAAAATGTGTTTACTGTATGGCATTCAAATATATGGCATTCAAATAAAGCCCAGTTCAGTGCCACTAAAAAAAAAATGTTAAAATGTTGGGAATAACCGGTTTTCTAAGGAGCATAAATACACGGCGGGTCTTTTCAAGTGCAGGAAAGCAAATCTAGTTTTATGATTTGCCATTTTTTATTAAGTATTTCCCCGCAATTCACTAACTATCTGTTGTCTTTCCTCCATGGTATAGCTAATTACGTTAGTCTTACGCGAGAGCTCGGAAGCCATATTGACAAATTTACGCAAAACGCCCTCTTCGGTTGTTTTCGTCATTTCATGACAGAGGCTAATGATAAACGACAAGTAGAGTTCGTGCGTTTTAGACCGTAAATTACCGTTGTACGCAAGACTAGCCAATCAGCACATGCGAGTGTTCGTGAGGTCAGCAGTGCTTGCGTTCCATCCAATGAACTATTGGGACTATACCGTAGCTTATTGTTATTCAGAATAAGGTCTGGCATACGATCTACGTGATTATTATAATCATTAGTATACACCCCCCCCCCCCCCCCCCCCCCCCCCCCCCCCCCCCCCCCGCGGTCGCATGACTGACACGCCAGATATGTACATGTACAATAGCGGGAATTGTAATGGTATTTTCAACATGCAGGTTGTCGGGATCAAACCATTTAAATGCAGGGAACACGAACGACTGCTCGTTGCTCACGCAGTGTCAGTATGGTGGACATTGTACCGTAAAATGGGAAACCTTAGTCAATATTTTCAGACAATTTACAATATATTTCTGCATATTAAACAATAATGTTATATTTTCCGTGTTATGTTTTACAATAGAGTTGGGTTTGAGCCAACAAACATTTTTGACCGTAAACAAAATCCGTTTGCACACAAAAAAACTACAAATAAAAATCGATTTGATTGCTCAAACGCCCCAGAATTTTCTGAAAAGCTAAAATTTACGATTGCCCTTTTTAAACACAATGAGTTGAATAAGTTTCCGGAAGCGTATTGTACGTTTTATAATCATTTAAAGAAATTCAGGGTTAGGGCAACTTTACATATGAAGCACGATATGTGGCAGAGAAACCCCCCCCCCCCCCCCCCCTCTTTTGTGTTGACCATCGTGTTCCCGGAATCTTAGGAATTCCTTTTAGGTTTCAAGGGGGGGGGGGGGGGGGGGGGGGGGTGGGGGGGGGGGGGGGGGGGGGTTAGGTTACACTAGCGTTGAGTGCGTATAAAGTATAGGGATAAGAGGGGGGGGGGGGGGGTACCCCTCTGCCACATATCGTGCTGGGTATACAACTTTGGTCAGATCGTTTGGGGAAAAAATTTCTAAACAAATCACATAAAATCCAGTTTGATGTTGTTTTTCAACTCTTATTTACATAAATAATAAAAACCAAATACAAAAATACAAGTAAAATCATCAACAAAAGATTGTTTTTTGCATGTAGTGGCCAAAGTTACCCAGCATGAAAAAGTTGCCCCATTTTACGTTATGTTTGGGGGTGGGTCACGGTGCACGTTTATTGGTTCTGATGTGAGAGTTAATATACCCCTTTTCTATCTCTGGGGTGGAAATAGAATACACCAGTTAAGGCATCCGCGTTTTGGTATCATGTCTGACGGTAATAACACAATTTTTTTGCGTGGACGGCACTAATAATCATTAGGGACAAACATCCCCTCTGGAAGTGGCGTGTCAGTCACCAGCGGGAGGAGGGCGTCAGTCACCCCGTGATCATTTTCGTCATATCTTTTTTATAATCTATTTGACTACCTGAACTATTTTAGAAAAAATGAGCTCCTCCTATGCCCCTCTCAAAATGTGAAGTCTAACTCCGGCTAACTCAACGGAGCTTCAAGTGAAGTTGTTTTATCTTTTATTTGTCATGCATCGAAGTGTATAGCATCATAATAGCAATTAAGCTATAAATAATACTTAATGTTGTTTATACACATCCATGTAAAACCGATCTCCGAAAATAATATGTTGTTCACAGTCATAGTATCGAGTTTCCATTTTAAATAAATTATGCCTTCAACCAATCATCCACGTAGAAGTGACAAAACTATAACAAATTCACTCGATATTTGTTTGTGTACGATCCGATTTTAAACTGTTTTTTAATTTTTTGTCGTTTCGTTTCTTCGACAATAACGTCAGTCCAAAAAGACGATTCTGCCGCACTTTTTGTTTGTATTTTTAATAAAATTAAGTAACTTTGTATTATGTTTAAACAATTTTTGTTTTTCTGAAGTGTGAGTTAAAATTAGTGAAGAAGTTGCAAAATGCGTTGGTCGAGTAAACAGAAACAATTGTCAAATACATGTAATGAAATTTACGGTATATGGACATGGTAGCAGTTTTTTCACAAATACTAATTGACACATCAATTTTATCTTCCTCGTGTGTTTGTTCCGTATATCGAGTTAAAGTCAGTCATTTACAGTTTTTCTCAATCGCTTTAATGCACTTTCCCAAACTCTTACCTCATTTTTTTAACAGCGTCTCAAAACCCCACATCATGAATGCAATTGGCCAATCCACTATTTCCAGTTCCCATTGTGTGCACACAAAATGCAAAACTCTAAACGCACTTGTCATAGCACAGATGCAATTTTCATTCTATTTTGACATTCTAGGCAAAACAGGTTGTTTTCTTCTCAACTGACTGTGTACCTTTTCTATTCGAAATACCGCAGTTGTGCATTGGGTAAATCATTGCATGCAAAATACTACGTACAATGAGCAATGTGTTTGTACAAAAGATAACGCCAGCACGATGGGAGTTACTGCTCTTCACTGGCACAATTGAATAGGCCTACTACCAGAGCATAATGCTGTCCATTCCATCACACAAGGTGGAGATGCTGGATGTTCAGTACTCATAAAGTGTATATAAGGGTTCCACTGAGCGCACTAGTTCTACGTAAAATGGAGCGAGAGGCAGGTATCAACGAGCGTCGTGCAAGAGGGGGTGTCCGTGTGCGTGGTGGTAGGGCAGGAGGAAGAGTGCACAGGGGACGGGGGGGCATGGAAGGGGAGAGGGAAAGAGGCAGGGGAAGAGGCAGGGGAAGAGGCAGGGGAAGAGGCAGGGGAAGAGGCAGGGGAAGAGGCAGGGGAAGAGGCAGGGGAAGAGGCAGGGGAAGAGGCAGGGGAAGAGGCAGGGGAAGAGGCAGGGGAAGAGGCAGGGGAAGAGGCAGGGGAAGAGGCAGGGGAAGAGGCAGGGGAAGAGGCAGGGGAAGAGGCAGGGGAAGAGGCAGGGGAAGAGGCAGGGGAAGAGGCAGGGGAAGAGGCAGGGGAAGAGGCAGGGGAAGAGGCAGGGGAAGAGGCAGGGGAAGAGGCAGGGGAAGAGGCAGGGGAAGAGGCAGGGGAAGAGGCAGGGGAAGAGGCAGGGGAAGGAATATGAATGTTTCAAATGAGATACGAGCCACCATTGTTGACCATGTAGTGAATCATGGCCTAAGTATGGCTGAAGCAGGTCGACGAGTGCAGCCTCAGCTGACCCGGTCCACTGTGGCATCGATAATACGTGTGTTCAGGAATGATAACAGGTATAGTAACGCACTACATGTACTTTACATATTACAGTACAGTACTGACTGTGAAACTGGTCATAATAGCACGCTGTAACACATTTCATTTTACTGTAACATTTATATCTATAGAATTGAAGCACTGCCCCACGCTGGTGGGAGAGGCCGAATGTTCACACCTCAACAAGAGGTAGCCATAGTCGACATGGTGAAAGCTAACAATTGTATCCGACTGCGAGAGATCCAGAGTGCTGTCATAGCTGATAATGGCATCTTTGGTAACATTGGCTCTGTGAGTCTCTCCACCATTGACAGGGTCCTCAAGAAAAACGAGATGTCGATGAAACAAGTTTACAAAGTTCCATTTGAAAGGAATTCTGAAAGGGCGAAGCAGCTAAGATTTCAATATGTACAGGTATGAGTCTGAACAGTATGTTTGGTGTCAATAACATTATTGCAGTACATCATGACGATTTGACAATTTATTTGACAATTTACATATATATGTACTATTATAGTATGTGTGTCATAAGCAGACCTACTCTAAGGATGTGGCCTACACAGTGCATGTGCTGTTGTTATACAGTGCAGTGTGTTGCTTTACATTGTATTGTGTCCTGTATTTGGGATTTATGTGAACCGCTGTGCTTACGTTTTTAGAGGATGATGGATCTGGAGGCGAATGACACCCCACATACATTTGTGTATGTGGATGAGGCAGGATTCAACCTCAACAAGGTCAGAAGACGTGGCAGGAACATCATCGGTCACCGTGCCACCGTTGATGTACCAGGCCAGCGTGGGGGGAACATATCAATGTGTGCTGCCATCTCTAACAACGGCGTAATCCACCATGTTCCCCTCATCGGACCTTACAACACAGCCCGTCTTTTGGATTTCTTGGGGGGGGCTGTACAATGCGCTTATCCCTGAGAATGAGAGGGGAGTGGTGAATCCTGACTTGCCAAATTATGTCGTGATTTGGGATAATGTCTCATTCCACCGCTCCCTTCTTGTCGGGGAATGGTTTGCTGCCCGTCCACGAATGCTAAGAGAGTTCCTTCCACCCTATTCACCTTTCCTCAATCCCATTGAAGAATTTTTTTCAGCATGGAGGTGGAAGGTGCATGATCACCGACCCCAAAACCAATTATCTCTACTGGACGCCATGAATGCTGGTTGTGGGGATATCTCAATCGAGGACTGCCAAGGTTGGATACGTCATGCCAGAAGGTTCGTTGGATCTATTTCTTTAGTATTTGATGTGGGTAATGTGTGTACATGAGCATTACTTTATTGTTTAGCGCAATAACATTTTCATATGTTGTCCCACAGGTTTTTCCCTCGGTGCCTTCAGAGGCAACACATCAGATGCGATGTGGATGAAGTGCTTTGGCCAAACAGGGAGGAGAGAATGGATGCCCAATGAGAGTCCTGTGGAGCTTGACTACATTTGTCAGCAATGGGGCGATTGTCCCAAAAACTATACATAAATAAAGAAATAAGAAATAAAACAACAATACTACATGTACATGTATTACACAATATGTAATAAACGTAATACATTCACACCATCACAAATGTGTCTTTTCTTATATAGTGTGTCCATTTGTTGTTTACATTATCAGCAACACTATCACTCTGTCCAGTTTTGATGCAACTACTTTGCCATTTGGGTGTCTGTGTTCATGCAGCAATCAGAAGGAGCTGTGCATTTGGTTACATTGATGTAGCAATCGACTGACTTAGTGTATTTTGACGCCTGTTGTTAGCATTTTGATTGTTATATTTGCTTTTGCACGGGTGGTACAGTGTTGTGAGAAATGCTTTCAGTGTTTTGGGGATTGCATTTTGAGTTTTGAGAAAGAGGTTACTGTATCGGGAAGTGCATCAAAGCAACTGAGAAAAACTGTAATGTTATGATCCAAAGACTTCAATGGTAAACTAGAGGTAAATAATATAGGATATTGTAATACATTTCATTTGTCTAGTTCAGCATTTCGTTCGTCTAGTTATAACAGCAGGACCGCGTAAACCGATTAACCTTTGACCCGGCTTCAACAAGAATCTATCCCTGTTTCTAAAAGACTGGTGAGAAGACTATGCTTAATGCGGACTGGTGACTGGCATTCTCATATACAATTTCACATACGCATATAGTCGACCAGAACGTCGCCAGACTATTGTCGCGCGGGAATTCTGGTACAAACCACTGATCTCAACACGAAGTGAATTTCACAGAAACAATGCAGTTTGATCCGAAAAATTAAGTAAAACATTATAACCCCCAAATAATGATATGTATACGCCAGGTTTGAATGTTAAATAGGCGTATTTTCGGGAAAAGATATATATGTGGGACAAGTATTTTCAAGAAAAATGTTAAACATGTCTAACTTCTAAATTCACAAATTTGTTAATATTTTTTCAGGGGGGGGGGGGGGGGGGGGGACACAGCATTTCACATCATAACCTCATGCACAAACCATGGGAAAAGGCAAGACGAGTTTTGGGGGGCTTAAGAAAATGCTTGAAAATGTGGGTTTAATTGCATATCAAGACACACAAAAATATGACTTGAACCACTACTGCTGCATAATAAAGATACGGCTCTATTTCTTGAACTAACAACTTAATAATAAATAATACTAATCACACGTGTGTAAATAATGAACTAGGGGCCATAAGTCACACAATGAATTCAACTTTGTTTGCTTTTATTTTGCATTGATACACTACAGATAACGTGTGATGACTGCTGCAATAGTAATTATATGCTTATTATGTATTGTTTACTGATGTTATAAAACCAAACACTAACAATCTGACTTTCTATACATTTGAAACCAAAATAAAAACTTCAGATAATAATTTGTCATACTTTACAAAGATACGTCTTCACAGGCCAAATTTTAATATGACACCATGTACGGCTTACAGAATTACAACTGTGAACCGAGTGCTTGCATGTTACTAGATATTTCTGCGATATGAACATGATATAGTTTTGTGCACCACAATTGTTGTTATAATGTACAAGAAAGCAAGATAAAATCGTGATTAAACAGTAACATTTTAACAGGGTGGCATAACATTGATGATATCAGGGTAGCATAAAAATTCGTCACCGACACCATGAACTGACACCCAGTGGTCGCCGTTACAGAAATACAATTCGGAGAAAAACTCTTTTAAAGGTTTGACACGAGTTTACTCAGTCAACAAATCCGTCTACTTGAGGGGTTTTGGTATCATTAAACGTAACAATTCGTTAACTGCTGAAACACAATTTTTATATTGTGAAAATATGATTAGTTAATTAATAATTAAATGATTAAGACGGGTGCCAGTTCGTGAAAACGAAAACTGTCGCGTTTTCCGAGAGTGCGCGCATACATTGCAGTGAGTGCATGAGTGCCAGTTCGTGAAAACGAAAATTGACGCGTTTTCGCGGAGTGCGCGCACACAGTGCTCGGGTGCCGCCGTGTTGACAACATCGAGTTCTATTTATTTCGTAGAAAAACGTGATACGTATACACGGCGTAATACAACATTGCCCTGGGTACGTTGTATAGACAGTGCCAGTTCGTGAAAATCTATTTCACAGCGCGCCCCCGCAATTTCGTTTTCAACCGAAAAACGACAGAATGGACTAATTTCTGCAAAACTCCCCAATAAAAATTTGCAAATTAACATTTAAGAAAAAAACAACTTCGCCATGTTATACTTCATGGCACAAAATGATATATTCAGCAATAATTTTTTTTTCGAATTTTTTGAATTTGTTGTACACATGTGATGCAGAGGGTGCCAGTTCGTGGTGTCGGTGACGAAATGTTCACAGGGCGGACCACCCTGCTAAAAGTGATTGTGGAGAACACGACTGGGTTAATCCATGTCATCTTAAGAGTGGGTCCACGTAAATATTTCATATAGGCCTAAGTGTCCTCGGCATTTAAAAAAAAAAAATTAATATGAAAGGACTTGGTAAGCAAGTAACCAAAATTGAACTAATTTTTTTTTCTTATGCCCGTTGCCATGGTAACGGGTCATTTTGTGTTTTGGGCATTTTAAGCCAGTTTGGGGGCCGTAAAAAGAGTTTTTTTGCTTATTTAAAACAAATCACCCAGCCAAATTACAAAATGTTATCACAAAATTAACTATATCATTACAAAGTATCACCCTTGCCCTTACTTGAGAACAAAATAAAATTGTTTAAATTGCACCCTTATGCTATTTTTAGAACATGCATTAAAGCATGTTTTCAGAACTTGTAAAATTGACATTTTTAACAAATTTGTGTCCCTCAAAAAGTCAACTTGCCAGGGGTCTCAGAATATTTTCCTTTTGGATTGGATTAGAGCCAACATTGGTCTTTTCATATCTGGTGAGAAAAGTTTGGGGGATTGTATCCTCTTGAGGCAGTACTGCATCAAAAATTGTCATTTTCCCAAAAAACGAAAAAAATGAAATTTGAACTTTTTCTTTAGTTTGAAGTAATAATACACACAAACAATAATATTTGTATAAATCTTGCGCCTTTTTCAAATCATAAGAGTGAATTGTAGGCCTATCAATTACTCCTATTGAATAAGCAGCGTTTTTGACGGCGAAAATCTAGACTAATCCCCTCCACAACATTTCTTACATACCATTTTCTGATAACATTTTATTAGTGACATATAAAAAGAGGAAACAATACTTGTTGTGAACTAAAACATTATTTCTACAGAACCAAACAGCCCCTTTAAGCACGTCACCCCTCAAAAACACAGCTTTATCGCCTGCAAGTGTATCCAAAGTGTTGCGTTATAGCGCCCCCTATTGGCGGGACTCGAACCTGCGACCTCCAGAATAACGGACCGGCGCTCTACCAACTGAGCTATCTTAAAGTCTTTGCCAACGACCACTGCATTCGACAGTGCAATCGCTAACGACACGATTTATATTCACATCAGCTCCCTCGATCACGCAATGGTCTTTGCAAATTGCTTAAATGGGGCGTGACTTTTTAATACAAATTCGACCATTCGAATATAGGCATATAGCTTCTTCACGCAGTCAACTACCATTCAACTATGTTGGCAGTCTCCCAAATTGTCAGTATCTTTGTTCGAGGACGCCAGTCGGAAGTCACAAACACCATAATGCCGTGTGGCCATGGGATCACACTCGATTTTACGATACAACCTGGGAAGCGACATTGTGGGGATCACTCAATGAGGATACAGCTTTTTATCTTATACTACACAAATAAACCACATACATTTTTTTGTTTTGATTGGTTTTAAAAAGTTGTTACATGGTATAAAAAGTTGTTATATGTTATAAAAGTGCAAAAAAGCCCTATGTTTTGTTCTTCGAACTGACATAGCTCTAAGGGAGCGCTATAATGTAACACTTTGGATACACTAGCAGGCAATAAAGTTTTTGAGAGGTGACGTGCTTAAAGGGGCTATTGGTGGTTTTTTTGAAATAATGCTTTAGTTGGGTTCTGTAGTAATAATGTTTTAGTTCACAACAAGTATTGTTTTGTCTTTATATATACCACTAATAAAATGTTATCAGAAAATAGAATGTAAGAAATGCTGTGGAGGGAGTTAGTCTAGATTTTCGCCATAACAAATGCAGCTTATTCAGTAGGAGTAATTCACAGGCCTACAACTCACTCTTATAATTTGAAAAAGGAGCCAGATTCATAAAAGTACAATTGCTGTGTGTATTATTACAGTATTTAAACTGAAGGAAAAGCTCAAATTTCATTTTCCCAGATTTTTTGGAAAAATTACCATTGATGCAGTACTGCCTAAAGAAGATACAATCCCCTAAACTTTTCTTAGGCCCCTGTCACACTTGTCCGAATCTATAATTCCGTTTATAAACCGATCTGAAATATTATTAATTCGAACACGTTCGGAGAGAAATGTCAAAAAACCAGCCAGAAATGAAAATACACCGATCATATAAATCCGGTCTTATTCCGGATCTAATAAGTTGCTATTCCGATTGCAATCCGTCTATATTCAGAACCTCTCCGATCATCACCGGACATGCCACTTTGAAAAATTTATTGATCTCAAGACCGACCGCTTTTATAGCAATTTTGCCGTCCCCGGATCTCCCGCTGAACCGGAATTTATTCGTTATATGATCGTTATATATATATCGTCGGATTTAGTGACATCAAAGTCGGTGCGTCCGTTTTTTGATCGGCATTACATTGGTGTGGGTTCGGAATGAAATCTGAATACATACGGTTATCGATCGGAATCGGAGGCCTTTTCCGTACTCTTCCGTACCTATTCCACATTGCAACGAATGGCAACGAATGAGTACAGTGCATATTCCGTGTGTATACCGGATACCGTCCGTATTGAGGTTGCCGCGACAATTCGGATAAATTATTAAACAGGTTCAATAATTTCTCCGAGTTCCTCAGTACATCACCGAACGTACACGAGTATATAGCGTTGGAAAACCGAGGAAAACCGAGGGAAATCCGTTTGAGTTCAGTTCAAACCGATTAAACACCGAATTCACAATTTTTTACTCGGAACATGAACGGAGTGACGATTCGGACAAGTGTGACAGGGGCTTTACCAGTATGAAAAGACCAATGTTGGCTCTAATCAAATCCAAAAGGGAAATATTTCAGGCTAAGACCCCTGGCAAGTTGACTTTTTGAGGGACAAAAATATAATTACAATTTTACAAGTTCTAAAAACATGCTTTGACGCATGTTCTAAAAATGGCATAGGCCTAAGGATGACATTTAAACCATTTAATTATTTTCTCAAGTAAGGGCAAGGATGATACTTTGTGATCGTTGATTTTGTGATTTAATTTTGCATTTTGGTTGCATAACGGGACTGTTGGGTTATGTAGAAATAATGCTTTAGTTGGGTTCTGTAGAAATAATTGTTTCGTTCACAACAAGTATTGTTTCCTCTTTGTATATGCCACTAATAAAATGTTATCAGAAAATGGTATGTAAAAAATGTTGTGGAGGGGGTTAGTCTAAAGTTTCGATGTTAAAAATGCTGCTTATTCAGTAGAAGTAATTCACAGGCCTACAACTCACTTGTATGATTTGAAAAAGGCGCCAGATTCAACAAATGTTATTGTTTTCGTGTATTATTACTTCAAACTAAAGAAAAAGTTCAAATTTCATTTGTTTAGTTTGACAAATTTTGATTCAGTACTGCCTTAAGAGGATACAATCCCCCAAACTTTTCTCACCAGATACAAAAAGACCAATGTTGGTTCTAATCCAATCCAAAAGGAAAATATTCTGAGACCCCTGGCAAGGTGACTTTTAGAGGGACAAAAATAGGTTAAAAATTTCAATTTTACAAGTTCTGAAAACATGCTTTAATGCATGTTCTAAAAATAGCATAAGAGTGAAATTTAAAACAGTTTTTTTTTCTCAAGTAAGGGCAAGGATGATACTTTGTAATGATATAGTTTATTTTGTGATAAAATTTTGTATTTTGACTTGGTGATTTTTTGAAAATAAGCACAAAAACTGTTTTTGCGGCCCCAAAACTGGCTAAAAGTGCCCAAAACACAAAATGGCCCATTACCATGGCAACGGGCAATAGAAAAAAAAATTATTTCAATTTTGGTTACTTGCTTACCAAGTCCTTTCATATTAAAAAATATTTAAAAAATGCCGAGGACACTTATATGAAATATTTACGTGGACCCACTCTTAACATCTGCATAATCTGCATAATTTGTTTAAAGATTTTACCAGATTTGTCAGTTTCTCATGAAACACATGTTCACTTAACGAAAGCTTCAAGAATATTATGTATGTTTCCATGTTACCATGGGTTTGTGACTGTTACAATAAGTGTTATTATCTGTACCATATTGTTGAAACATGAAATGTCAAGATGCAGAATTCTGAGATATTTTTACAGCACATCTCAGAAATGTGGAACACCGAGATACAATGTATAGCTTATTTAGGAAAACGTAGTTGGTCAATTAAACTTCCGTAGTTGACTGTTGGCGTGTGTGAAATTGCATATGAGGATGCCAGTCACCAGTCCGCATTAAGCATAGGGCGTTTACCAAACGGGGCTTGAGGCTTGAGGCTTGGGGCTAGGCTCGGGCTTGGCTTGGGCTTGGCTAGGCTCGGGCTTCATCACAAAGCAAAATGGCGCCAAAACGATTCGTACGGTCAGGCTTCGGGAGGCTTCGGCTGGCGTGTGACTTCGGTTATCGATACTCGGCTCGGCGCGCATCGCGAACTGTAAATTGTTTTTTTATCGCTAGTGCTAGTGATATGAAATTTCGTCTGACAAAGTTTATTCTTCGAAGGTTTTCAAAATATACAATGAATTTTAGTAGGTAGGAAATACGGTAGGGGGGGGGGGGGGGTTTGAAGTAGATGCTGAGTTGAGTGCTTCTAGATTTTGTCCAATGTATTTTTTAGTGTCTTGTAGGCCTATTCATATTTGTAGTGTCTTCGAGGTGGGGTGGTTGAGTATCAGTACTTAGTACGAAATACTTCGAGGGTCACGTACTGAAGCACCAATTAATAAACAAACCCCTGTGATAAGAATTATCAGTTAACACAGTACTGCATTTCACTGGTGCAGGATTTTGTGCATTAATTAATACAACAATAATTAATTCCAGCAGTCAGTATCAATAACATTTTCAATGTCAATTTCAATATTTGTTTTCTTCCCTTTTTAATTAATGCTGTTTTATTCAATAAATACAATTTCAATTACATATTGTGACAAATCACGAACTACACGTTTTATATTAGTCTTCTCATCAGTCTTTTAGAAACAGGGAGAAATTCTTGTTGAAGCCGGGTCAAAGGTTAATCGGTTTACGCGGTCCTGCTGTTATAACTATATAGGCGAATGAAATGCTGAATTAGACGAATGAAATGCAGATTGGACGAATGAAATGCGGAGTAGCTGAATGAAATGCAGAATCGCCGAATTCGATGAACATTCGTAGAACGCAATGATACAAAAAATAAAAACCAAGGGAATGTTGCCGAAGGGAATGTTGAAATCGTTGATTTAATGATGAACTTGAAGAATGAAATGACGAAATTGATGAACAAAATGACGAAATTGAAGAACAAAATGATAAAATTTAAGAATAATGACAAAATTAAAGAATACCAATAATGACAAAATTAAAGAATACCAATAATGACAAAATTAAAGAATACCAATAATGACAAAATTAAAGAATACCAATAATGACAAAATTAAAGAATACCAATAATGACAAAATTAAAGAATACCAATAATGACAAAATTAAAGAATACCAATAATGACAAAATTAAAGAATACCAATAATGACAAAATTAAAGAATACCAATAATGACAAAATTAAAGAATACCAATAATGACAAAATTGATGAACAAAATGACGAACTTGAAGACTAAAATGACAAACTTGAAGAATAAAAGGGCGGCGAAAACAAAGAATAAAATGACGAAATGAACCAGTGAAATGACACAATTGAAGAATAAAATGACAAAATTGAAGAATAAAATGGTAACATCGGAGAATAAAATGGTAAAATCGGAGAATGGAATGATGAAATTGTGAAGAGAAATGAAAGCCAACTACTGAAGGCGCGTTTGGCCTTATGGCGCGTTTGGCGCGTTTGTTCATTATGCGAGTTGTTGATTGGAATGTTTTATAAGTAATAGATCTCGAGAAGACTGTTTATTTTAATACCTCTAAACAATAAGAAAGTAAGTGCAAATTTGTTGCAGAGCTATAACTGAATTTAATGTCAATTTGGTAAATATTTATGTAAATACAAGTTGGTGTTAATGTATTCCCAAGTCTCTTAATCAGTTTTCTTTCCAGGTTGTTCTACATTTGATTTGACATTTAAGGAACTTCAATTTAAAGAATTTAAAGAACTATCACTACTACAGGACATACATTATTTTGATTGGCGAATTTGTTAGTAGTGGCAGCCGGCAATCGGCAATACAAAATATAGCTGCTTTAACATGCATGATCGTTAAAAGCTAACAATACGCACAACGCCATGGCCAACCCGTTGTCTTTGGTGCTTTGTTTGATTCGTCAATTATTTATTGCTTTTAGTGGGTCCTCTGCATCTCTTGGTAAATTAACTATTTATTATTAACACGTTTTACATGTATTTCTGAATGGATAAGTAAAGTATTGATAAGGACAGTGTTACCATTAATGGGGCACATTGCACTGAGATCCCCCAAAATTGTATGTTTTGTATTGTTTACTTATTCTCTTTCAAACATCTGGTTTAAAGGAAACCATTCTAATGTCTTACCGTTCCCGAGAAAATACGGAGGAAAATACGTTTACGTTTAATGTAGCCTTGTGCAAGGCGTTCATCGCTATCTGTCCGAAATCTGCAGTTAGCAATGCAAAACAAATGTGGTCAATATGTACCCCAAAAAGTCACAGTATTTTGGGGACTCTTGGGATTTCCCTAGACCTCGTGCGCACGGGACGAAATCGGTTTTTTAAAGTTTTGACTTTGTACCCCAACAAATCCACTTGTTTCCTATTATGGATAGGACAAATCCTGGAGAAATCGAGTGAAAATGACACATCTGTTTAAACCACTGTACATTTTCGATGGACGCCTGACGTTTTTATTATTTTACATTTTGTAATTGTTATTTTGTAGAATCAATCCTTTCAAAGATGATATTTCGACGTCGCAACGATTTATATTAAATGTACTTGCCTCTGTCGCCCTTCTACTACGTAGGATATAGAGGCTTCCAAAATCCATATTGTACAGGTATTGTGCAGTCTTTAAAAATAGACATCTAATAAAAGTTGGAACGACATGTGTATACTCTTGTCGTTGTAGTCACTGTTCTGAAAATGTTCTGAAAATAGGCCGCGTCACAAAACACACGCGCGCAGTGAGTGTTTTGCGTTCTTGCAGAACAGTTTAAAAACGCATGGCATGTCTAGGTTATATTTATAGATGCCTATGGGCGTGACGTCTCAGGAAGGCGCGAGCGCATTACATTCAGGCGTGCAGTTTTTGAAATACGCGCGCAGTACGCACTGAATAGCCAGTCAGCGTCGTTTACATATTCTTTACGGCCAGGGGTGCAGGATCGGAGTGCATACATGCGCCAATGGTGGTGAGGCTGAAATAAAACCTAGACATGACATTCGTCGTTTTCAAAACTGTTTTGAATATTAATTCGCGTAATAACAATAACGCGTGTCTTGTTTTTTTATTTTTAGATGTCTATAGTGTTTGCGAGGAACAATGCAGTAGGCACACGCGTTTTCAAAGGATACGTGTGACTGGAAATATGACTAGTGGCCACGGTCCGTCATTTTGTGGAGTCAAAAATCTAGTTCCACAAAATGGCGGACCGTTATTTGTCACAAAATTAAATAAAAACCACGCCATTTGAAGAAATAGGTTTGCGAATCTTTATATTCTACTTTTTAAAAAAGCTTCCCAACAATATCCATTTAATACATGAAAACGCCCGATCAAAAGCAATGGTCCCTTTAAGGCATTGAACAAAAATAAAATGTTTTAACGACAGGCGTGTGTTAATAATTTATATACATGTACTCTATAGTTAAGTGCACCTGTGAAGCAATAGCATGCATGCATGACACTAATTGCAAAATGTGACCCAAGGGGAGGTCTTCTAGGTCTATATTATCTTCTATATAATAATACGCTACTCTCTGTCTGTGTGTCTGTGCGCGCTTTTTCGTCCCCTTCCCGGGGTCGTGCGGCGTTCGAACTCGGTGGGTGGGTCCGGCTCGGTCCCCGCAAGAACCAGTTTGCATTCGCTAGGGCGTACGAGGTCAAAGGTCATCTAGGGGTCACCTTTTTGAAGTTGGTCGGATCGTGCTTAAACTCGGTGATCGCAATGCTCGATGCGAAATAAAACGGGTTAGCGTTTTTTCGGGTCTTCCGGGGTCAAAGGTCGTCTAAGGGTCGAATTTTCAAAGTTTGTCCTATCGGGCTAATGGACTGGGAAAAAAATTCTAACCCAGGAGGTCATTCAGGGGGTGAAACATCCCTTCAAAATAATGGTTTGGGCCAAAAGCCATAGAGTTGTGCTTTTTGAAGTTGGTCGGATCGTGCTTAAACTCGGTGATCGCAATGCTCGATGCGAAATAAAACGGGTTAGCGTTTTTCGGGTCTTCCGGGGTCAAAGGTCGTCTAAGGGTCGAATTTTCAAAGTTTGTCCTATCGGGCTAATGGACTGGGAAAAAAATTCTAACCCAGGAGGTCATTCAGGGGGTGAAACATCCCTTCAAAATAATGGTTTGGGCCAAAAGCCATAGAGTTGTGCAGACAAATCGAAATCTGATCCCTTTGTGTTTAGCCGCTGTCAAAAAAAGTCGCTGACATCTCTTTGAGCGGCCTTGGTAGAGAACAAACACAGCTGTTATCAATCGCCACCCAGATATCCCCTGGGGGGGGTAGTTAGAGCTGTTGGTCGTCACAATCCCCATCCATCCAGGGAAGTAGCTACAAACCCGAGAACCGACAAACCCCGGGTGACCGCCTAGTTAATACTATTTTTGTATCGAGGTGGGTTATCGAGGCGGCAGCTCATTGCGTATCTAACACAGCAACGTCTTGCCCAAAGACTATAGCTTTATTGTAAATAAATATATTCCCAGTGACAGTTTCTTCAGAGGGCACTTGACTATCAAATGACTATCATGCAAATACTAGGTCAGAAACAAAATTGCCATCAAATCTTCAGATACATCTACAACGGCAATATTAACATTAACCTTTTGATTTGTAAATATTGCTCATTATATGCAGTAGATAAGAGGGGGTTGTTGATGGTTGGCTGACACAGTGTGGCCTTTCATCACCTGGCTGGGGGTGTTTCATAAAGCTTTACAATTAATCTTTACTCCAAACTACTAATCTTATCTTCCAAAATATCAATCTTAAACCCTTAAATTTGGAATAAATATTGTCTCTGTTTCATAAAGAAAGTTACGGTCAATTTCAAACTACATCACTGTAGCCTCACACTTGATCTGGATCAATTGTATGAGCAAAACAATTAATTGTAAGTACCATGTGAACATTTGGCGGAAAAATAAGACAAGAATTTTAATATTGTGTTTGTGTAACTTATTGGTGCCTGTGATATGTCATTTCGTGTATACACTTTCTCATGTCACTCACCACCAAGACACTCCGACAAAACAAAATGGCGACTTGAAACATTTGTTAGCCAAAAGCGCCCTAAGGTCAAAAACAATTAATTTTTATTAATATCGATCTTATTTTACAATCGATCAATCTTGTGCTAAGATTGATTTTATGAAACGCAAATCTACAATTAATTGTTGTTTAAGATTAATTGTGACTTATGCTGAGTTCCAATCGCGTCGTGTTTATCGTGTTCACCGTGAATTTCTCCACGTTCACGAGTGGGTTGCATTCCAAACGCTATCCACTGCAAGACGCATGCGCACAGTCGAGTTAGTCGTGCGGTATTACACAGCGGGGTGCGAATCCTTGCAAGGTATACACGGTCGGTCACACTGTATGTTTGGAGGATCAAGCCTCGCGCGATCCTAAGGGCTAGGGGCCACTGACATCTACACATGGACAGATCATCATTGTTTCACACTTGAAGTCGGCGCGAACTGGAAGTGCAACATGGCGGACCCACGACATCACTCTGTGAGCCAATGAAATGTCCAGGTGTAAGGTTCAGTAGGTACGGTACGTATGACGTAATGTTTATAAAAAAAAAATGTATAGAGTAAATCCACTGACCTCTACACCTGGACATTTCATTGGCTCACAGAAGTGACGTCTGGGTCCGCCATGTTGCACTTCCGGTTCGCGCCGACTTCAAGCGTTAGCACAGCATGGACAATGGTCCGTCCAGGTGTAGAGGTCAGTGCTAGGGGCGTACAATGCACGATGTTATAGCTCGCCATTGATGTTTGAGTTGTCTCTACGACTACGCGTCTCTGACTATGGGAGCTACTGAGGCGACCACGTGTGAAAACTACACAGTCTCGAATAAGGTGCAGTCGGTGCATGCATGGAAAACTGGACAAACAATTAAGGCTTCACTCAAGACACGATATCATGGGCGGATACAGGGGGTCCAATATGAAGCAGAATCAGTGTCAAAAAGATCGGACGTGTTTTTACAACTCGGATGGATTCCTATTAATTCGGATGCTTTTCGCAAACTCGGATGCTTTTCTAATTCGGATGAATTTGTAATTCGGATGCTTTTTGTAAACTCGGATGCTTTTTTAATTTGGATGCTTTTTCAATTCGGATGCTTTTTCTAGTTCGGATGCTTTTTGTAATTTCGAATGCTTTTCTAGTTCGGATGCTTTTTATAAACTCGGATGCTTTTTTAATTCGGATGATTTTCTAGTTTGAGTGTTTTTTGTAAACTCGGATGCTTTTTGCAAACCGAACATAATTAAAAAATCGGATGTTTTCCCAATCCGGCACTAGGGTGGCCCTAAAAGGACATCACACATCGCAGATTCTGAGATATCGCGCATTCTGCGCGAATGTGAACAATGCCAAACATGTTATCGCATATATCTAAGTATCTGAGATGTATATTATTATTGTAGATTTCTGCACAGATTTTTGAAAAGTTCTGCGCAGATTTCTCAGTACGCCACAATGTGCGATGTCGCACGGATGGGCACCTACATGTACATTTTCATTGCACATTTCTGCGCAGCTATGTCGCACTCACGTACAGCAAATTTATATGCACATTTATGTGCACATTTCTGCAATCGGCACAAGGAGGGGGGGTGTAAGGGGCGCCACCAATGTTGGGTCGCATCTCATTGCACGCCGCAAATCCAATATGCAATGCACAACCTCGGTGATACAAAATGTACTGTATATGTACATGTATATTGTGTAATAATACATCACAATAAAAAAACAGCGTCGGTCCGTTTCATAGTTCCCTAGTTAAGTACAAAGCTATGGCCCATACTGATTGAGCCATTAAAGTAGTATTAGAGAAAATCGTTAAGTAGTATTAAAATAAAGTCAAACAAGTGTTTTTAGTTTTTTTAAAATAAACCATTTTTAGCGTAACTTATAGAGTCATATTAAAGTTTTAAAAACAATAAAATTGTATTAAAGTACGTGGTCGCAGCATGCATGCTTCATTGTATGTTAAAAACATAGGGCAATTACATGTTTTCGTAGAACAATGTGTACAGAAGAAAAGCTTAAATAATGTTGGTCGAAACAAACAAAATAATATATAAAATACGACTTTAAAACAAATATTTAATTACTCATTATTTCGAGTACCCCTGTTGTTTAAATGGAAGAGTCACACTGACAGTCGTTCGTACTCGGCTCAGCCCCCCCCCCCCCCCCCCCCCCCCCCCCCCCCCCTTCGTGCGATACAAATTTTACTTTAAGTGCTGACAGATAAATGTGCACATAAATCTGCATATCTGATGTACGTGTGTGCGACATAATATATGAACGTACGGCATCGAATAATTCTGCACACTGAGAAATCTGAGCAGAACTTGAAATCTGTAGTAAAAAAGTGCGACATTACAGAAATCTGCGCAGAAAATATTCGACATCTCATAAATCTCTGCAGAAATCTGTAATAAAAATGTTCGACATCTCAGGAAAATATTTAGATGCGAGTCATGTTTGACATCGTTCAAATTTGCGCAGATTGCGCGATATCGCAGGATCTACGATGTGTGATGTCCCTTCAGGGCCACCATAAAGCCGGATTGGGAAAGCATCCGATTTGCGAACGTGCCCGGTTTGTAAAAAGCATCCGAGTTTACAAAAAGCATTCAAACTAGAAAAGCATCCGAATGAAAAAAGCATCCGAGTTTATAAAAAGCATCCGAATTAAAAAAGCATCCGAATAAAAAAAGCATCCGAGTTTACAAAAAGCATCCGAATTACGAATTCATTCGAATTAGGAAAGCATCCGAGTTGTAAAAACACGCCCGATCTTTTTGGCACTGATCTGCTTCATGCTATAGCACAGGAGTGTTGGAAGTCCATTTCGTGTTCTGACGGTGAATCACGCCGAAAAGTGTTTGTTAGGCTTAATGAGCGCTATAGCACATTTGGGAGTGTTGGAAGTCCATTTCGTGTTCTGACGGTGTTCTGAGCTCTCGCGTAAGACTAACGTTAGCTATGTACCATGGAGGAAGGAAAACAGATAGTTAGTGCGGGGAAATACTTAATAAAAAAATGGCCAATCATAAAACTAGATTTGCTTTCCTGAACTTGAAGTGTATTTATGCTCTTAAGAAAACCGGTTAGGCCCAACATTTTAACTAATTAGTGCCTACACTTTTTTGTTTTCAGTGGCACTGAACTGAAGCTTTATTTGAATGCCAATGATATATTTGGATGCCATACAGTAAATATTTTCCGGGGCCAGTTCATACAAGCAATATTCTTTTTGCATTTTGTATTTTTTTTTACATCAAATGTAAATTTGGGGCTTCACATACAAGCACTTTGTTCACATAATTACTATGGGCGTTAAACCTCAACATTCCTAAATCCTGCAATGTTAATTTAAAAACAAACCAGTTTTAAACACTTTTTATAGTGTCACAATAAATGTAGACGCCTGTGAAATCTAGTATCTTTCACCCTTTATTGACTAAAACCTCACATGGGTAATAAATGACAATTACTATTAAAATAAGTTCGTAAATATTAAACTTGGATTTTCCAAGAATTGTTCAATTGCGCCACGACTTAGGAAACACTCGTTCGATTGTGTGCTAAATTTCTGGACGCCACCGTTTTGGGTTTTTCGGACTAAATTGTTAACAGAGGGTAAATAATTCATAATAGCATAGCATTCATAATATTAACATGGTAAAGGTAAAATGGATTTGCAGTTCGTCAACAAAGAATTTTGGCAACGTTGCATGAGGAAAATCGGCCCAACATTAACTGTTTATAAACAATGTAAACGTCGAAGTACAGCTAGCTACGCACGTACTGTACGTATAGCGCAGCACACTTTCACCAACTGACCATTTTTTTCAGTGAGTGTTTCTTTCTCTTTCGTAATTTTACGGTTTGGGATGACATTCAGCCTTATTCCTACGGTTTATTCTTCCAAAATAGCCACAGCCTTTAGAGCTCCGTCGTAAGCCATAAAGTTCTGACATTGACGACACACGTGTTGCATGCTGTTGTTAATTAGCGCCCCCATTTTGACAATTTTCCGCGCGTTGACCTTTTAGAAAGGATGATGGCAGAGGCTAATGCTTGATCTACATGGCCTATGATATAACATTATGTATTTTTTTTTTTTTTTTAATCGATAAATGCTTTCATATAATTACTTAATTACTTGACGGGTGTGTACAAATTCCCGGTACCGAGGGGTACATTTGCCCTTAGTTGGTATTTCAGTATAATAGAAACTGTTTTAGGTATTTGATATTAATTTCCAGCTACTTTTCCTAACTGCCTTGATCGTCTAGTGGTTAGGACATTGCGTTGTGGTCGCAATAACCCAGGTTCGAATCCTGGTCATAGCATTCCCTTTTGATTCAGTATAATAGAACCTGTTTTAGATATTTGATATTAATTTTCAGCTACTTTTCCTAACTGCTGTGATCGTCTAATGTTTAGGACATTGCGTTGTGGTCCCAATAACCCAGGTTCGAATCCTGGTCGTGGCATTCTCTTTCGATTCGGTATAATAGAAACTGTTTTAGGTATTTGATATTAATTTTCAGCTATAATTCCTAACTGCTGTGATCGTCTAGTAGTTAGGACATTGCGTTGTGGTCGCAATAACCCAGGTTCGAATCCTGGTCATGGCATCCTCTTTTGATTCAGTATAATAGAAACTGTTTCAGGTACTTGATATTAATTTCCAGTTCCTTTTCCTAACTGCTGTGATCGTCTAGTGGTTAGGACATTGCGTTGTGGTCGCAATAACCCAGGTTCGAATCCTCGTCATGCCATTCTCTTTTAATTCAGTATAATAGAAACTGTTTTAGGTATTTGATATTAATTTTCAGCTACATTTCCTAACTGCTGTGATCGTCTAGTGGTTAGGACATTGCGTCGTGGTCGCAATAACCCAGGTTCGAATCCTGGTCATGGCATTATCTTTAGATTCAGTATAATAGAAACTGTTTTAGGTATTTGATATTAATTTCCAGCTCCTTTTTTCTAACAGCTGTGATCGTCTAGTGGTTAGGACATTGCGTTGTGGTCGCAATAACCCAGGTTCGAATCCTGGTCATGGCATTCTCTTTTGATTCAGTATAATAGAAACTTAGGTATTTGATATTAATTTCCAGCTACTTTTCCTAACTGCTGTGATCGTCTAGTGGTTAGGACATTGCGTTGTGGTCGCAATAACCCAGGTTCGAATCCTGGTCGTGGCATTCTCTTTCGATTCGGTATAATAGAAACTGTTTTAGGTATTTGATATTAATTTTCAGCTATAATTCCTAACTGCTGTGATCGTCTAGTGGTTAGGACATTGCGTTGTGGTCGCAATAACCCAGGTTCGAATCCTGGTCATGCCATTCTCTTTTAATTCAGTATAATAGAAACTGTTTTAGGTATTTGATATTAATTTTCAGCTACATTTCCTAACTGCTTTGATCGTCTAGTGGTTAGGACATTGCGTCGTGGTCGCAATAACCCAGGTTCGAATCCTGGTCATGGCATTATCTTTAGATTCAGTATAATAGAAACTGTTTTAGGTATTTGATATTAATTTCCAGCTCCTTTTTTCTAACAGCTGTGATCGTCTAGTGGTTAGGACATTGCGTTGTGGTCGCAATAACCCAGGTTCGAATCCTGGTCATGGCATTCTCTTTTGATTCAGTATAATAACTTAGGTATTTGATATTAATTTCCAGCTACTTTTCCTAACTGCTGTGATCGTCTAGTGGTTAGGACATTGCGTTGTGGTCGCTATAACCCAGGTTCGAATCCTGGTCATGGTATTCTCTTTTGATTCAGTATAATAGAAACTGTTTTAGATATTTGATAATAATTTCCAGCTACTTTTCCTAACTGCCTTGATCGTCTAGTGGTTAGAACATTGCGTTGTGGTCGCAATAACCCAGGTTCGAATCCTGGTCATGGCATTCTCTTTTGATTCAGTATAATAGAAACTGTTTTAGGTATTTGATATTAATTTTCAGCTACTTTTCCTAACTGCATTGATCGTCTAGTGGTTAGGACATTGCGTTGTGGTCGCAATAACCCAGGTTCGAATCCTGGTCATGGCATTATCTTTACATTCAGTATAATAGAAACTGTTTTAGGTATTTGATATTAATTTCCAGCTCCTTTTTTCTAACAGCTGTGATCGTCTAGTGGTTAGGACATTGCGTTGTGGTCGCAATAACCCAGGTTCGAATCCTGGTCATGGCATTCTCTTTTGATTCAGTATAATAGAACCTGTTTTAGATATTTGATATTAATTTTCAGCTACTTTCCCTAACTGCTGTGATCGTCTAGTGGTTAGGACATTGCGTTGTGGTCGCAATAACCCAGGTTCGAATCCTGGTCATGCCATTCTCTTTTCAATAGAAACTGTTTTAGGTATTTGATATTAATTTTCAGCTATATTTCCTAACTGCTGTGATCGTCTAGTGGTTAGGACATTGCGTTGTGGTCACAATAACCCAGGTTCGAATCCTGGTCATGGCATTCTCTTTTGATTCAGTATAATAAAAAAGCTTTTAGGTATTTGATATTAATTTTCAGCTCCTTTTTCTAACAGCTGTGATCGTCTAGTGTTTAGGACATTGCGTTGTGGTCGCAATAACCCAGGTTCGAATCCTGGTCATGGCATTCTCTTTTGATTCAGTATAATAGAAAAGGTTTTAGGTATTTGATATTAATTTTCAGCTCCTTTTTCTAACAGCTGTGATCGTCTAGTGGTTAGGACATTGCGTTGTGGTCGCAATAACCGAGGTTCGAATCCTGGTCATGGCATTCTCTTTTGATTCAGTATAATAGAAACTTAGGTATTTGATATTAATTTCCAGCTACTTTTCCTAACTGCCTTGATAGTCTAGTGGTTAGGACATTGCGTTGTGGTCGCAATAACCCAGGTTCGAATCCGTGTCGTGGCATTCCATTTAAATTTCATATCATAAAAATCGCTTTCCGAATTTGATAGTAATTTTCAGCTACTTTTCCTAACTGCTGTGATTGTCTAGTGGTTAGGACATTGCGTTGTGTTCGCAATAACCCAGGTTCGAATCCTGGTCATGGCATTCTCTTCAAGTTGATTCAGTATAATAGAAACTATAGCTTTATTCGGGGAACATCACGTGACAATGACCATGGCCTGCATTTGAGCGTTCAGTTATAGCACGGCTTTCGTGTCTGCATTGATCAAACGCACCCATAGAGATAACAGGAAGGACCACGATGGGTGGTTTTCCGTTAGGGTGGGTTTTCACGGGGCACGCAAACGATTTGCGAAGCATGCAAATGCTGAAAAAATTGCAAAATCCAACATTCGTATTTTAGTCTCCAAAAGTTCGCCAAACATGCGCAGGGGTTCAGATGCTGAGTTAATTGTTCGCGGGAGTCGTTTTTAGTTTGGCGGGAATTTCAAAAAACGGTTCCAGCACTCCGGGTCGTTTTTTGCTCGTGATTTGCCCTCAAAAATGTCTTAAAAGCTTCGTCATAATGCGCACGACCTACTCACGACGTGCGTGATGTTTCGCAAAATGTTCGTGAAACCAGAAACAGATTCCGACACTTTGATGAATGTCTCGCGCATGTCTCGCAAAAGCAGCGAAGTTCGTTTCATTTCTCGAGCTATTCGCAAACTGTTCGCGTACTTTTTGAGAACAGGTGACTTCGCCAAAGAAGCAAACTTGAGCCTTTCGCAAGATGATCGCGCGACATATGTGCGAATGTCGCATGAATGTCGCACGGCGTTCATTATTCGCGAAATATAAGCGAAAAGTTCGCATGTGTCGCATGTGTCGCGAAATGTCCGTACGAATGTTGCCCGAGATTCGTGCAACATTCGTGTTGTTCGAATTTTAGTCGCATGTTCTTCGTGTATGTGGACTGGCCATATAGTTCGGCAGATCTACACACGACATTCGCACATACGTTGTGAGAAACCGCATTGTCGCGACACATTTGGAGAATAACTTCTCCGAATGTTGGACTTTGCCTTTTTTTCGGCATTCGCATCCTGCGCGAATCGTTCGCGTGCCCCGTGAAATCCCACCCTTATTAATTTACTCCGGAGTGGATGTTTTCTTTACTGCATTAGCATTACCCACTATATTTATTTATTTGTTTATTACATTTCTTTAAGCAGGGTGTGCCCAAACACTGGTTTTTAATGGGGCCCTGTATACATCATTTAAACAGATTGGAAGAAAACAAATACATTAAAATTCATAAACTAAACCATGAACTGACAACTAACAACAGTACATATAAATACAAACAGAATATTTACAGACGGACAAGGATATTTACAGGAATACAAAACATTGATACTTAGGTATGTCTGTACATACAGTTCTGTTTAAGGCCAATTCTGATTAACGGGATGGGCGAAAACCCGCAAAAAAAAACCTTTTGGGGAAAAAAAAGAAGGGTAAATTCCCATCCGGCTCCACATATGCATCCACAACAATGATACAATATTAAAAGTAAGAAACACCATTAAATTGCTTAAATTATCAGGAATGGGTAGATTTGTGGAGAGGTATTGTATAGTAAATATAGATTATCTGACCTGTCCAAATTTTTACAATAATGGTTCCATGACAAAAGCAAGAAAAACGACGTTCGTTTTCAACCGGCGTTTGTTCGGACGGCAATCGCGATTTTATAAAAATAAAATTCAATTTTTCGGAACAATCACAGGATATTTAGCGCAATCATTTTGCTGGATGCCTCCAATCATTATTTACTTTCAAATAAGTAAGATATTTCTTAATAATTTGGTAGTACAAATGTTCGCCATCTGCAGATGGTGTATACTACATTTTAATGTATAATGTGGTGGTCCACGTTTGTTCCAATCCCTCTGGGGGATGGAACCGCACCTGGGCAGATTCGCTCACTCACCAATTTGCTTGTGAGGTCTCACCAGTAGCACAGAAGGACCCCCTTTCCCCGTGTTTTTGCAATGGAATGAGCTATGTTATTTACACGATGATGCACAAAACATCTAAACCACTGAACCGCCAGGGTGAAGGCCAGTTCCTACGCAAGACAAAATCACGATTGTATACCCTTAATATTGTGTTGCTATAGTATTACAGCATTATAGCATGTTACCTCCAGCTTGTATTTCTGTGAAATTTGATACAAATAAGGCCCTAAATTCTATTTGGCAATGAAGCGTAGGCATCATTTTGTTTCAAAATGGCAATAGGATTATAGTAGGGGTGATGATCCTTTGTATGTACATTTTTTCCCAAAAAGTCACGGAATTACCAACAATAAATAAAAAATAAACAGAAATTTAAAGATAATTTGATAAATTGTGAATTTGTGAGTATTTATCTCCTGAGAAGTGGGCATTCTTATCACTGAGGTCTATTATAAAAATGGCATTGATATAATATGGGCTAACCTGAATTGACCCGGGTGAGCTAAACGAACGCCGTGTTACTTTGCGGGTGCGTTCGTTTGCTCACCCGAGACGAGACGGGTAAAGTACAGTACATAAAAGTCGGGTTAGACGCGGGTTAGCCACGAGAGCAGTGCTAAACGAACGCTCAAACGTAGGCCATAAGATAGTCACGTGATGCTCGTAGCCGTTTCCGTAGCCATTGACAAAACGCCATTGTCGAACTGAGGCTTTCGTGATTTACTGCTTTTTCACTAGTTGCAAACAAGTATTAACATCGGGGAAATAACATATTCTAAATCACAATAAGCTCAATAAATAATTATGTTTAGGCCTTCAATAAAGTTAATTTTGGGCCAACTTGAACGTATCCAGCCGCCCGGCCGCCATATTTGTCTGCTTCGTTTGGAATGAACAACGCATGCGTGCGTGTGACGTGTTCCAGTGACTCTGCTCCTCGAGCTGGGTCTGTGGTAGTCTTTGCCAAAAACCACTTTATTCGACAATGCGACCGCTAGCCCCTTACAAACATTTCCATAGGATCTCCATGGTGATAGCATTGGAAGACCAAAAGCAGTTTTGTAACACCATGGGAACCCAAAGCTCGTACCATGGCGAGCCAGAAAACCATGGACTATCTCTGAACACTATCGGAATCGAAGATAGTGCCATGGGGAGCCATGAAATACAATGAGTCCTAACTGAACACAATGAGAATCCAAATTATTACCATGTGGAGCCATGGGAACACCAGGAACTGTCTCTGAACACCATGGGAACCCAAAGCTCGTACCATGGCGAGCCAGAAAACCATGGGCTATCTATGAACACCATCGGAATCGAAGATAGTGCCATGGGGAGCCATGAAATACAATGAGTCCTAACTGAACACAATGAGAATCCAAACTATTACTATATGGAGCCATGAGAACACCAGGAGCTGTCTATAAACACCATGGGAATCGAAGCTAATAGCTAAGAGCCATGGGAAAAAAATGAGCCCTAACTGAACACCATGGAAATCCAAAATATTACCATATGGAGCCATGGGAAAACCAGATGCTGTCTCTGAACACCATGGGAATCGAAGCCGATGCCATGAGAAGCCATGTGGCCAGTCAAAAGATTGGTGATGAGGTCCTCGCAGGACTGGTCTTTCCCGGAACCCTCAGAAATACCAAAGAATACGATGTTGTTCCTGTGCGGTTGTGCAGAAGGCGTCGATCTGGTCGTCGAGTTTGTTGATTTCCCGGTGGTTGCCATGAAGTCTGTTGTCAACAAACTCTTTGAGTGACTTACATCTTTTCTCGACCATTTCCAACGATGTCTTTATGTCATCTATATTGCCATCGACACGGGTGTTAGTCTGTTGAACAGAAGTGATTCCAGGTCAGTTTTTCATGTTTCCATGGTGTCGAGTGAAAGAAGGATTTTGCCCAACTTGGCAAAGCGTTGCGGCAACACTGGCAGCCATCTTAGATTTTCCCGCTGGTGGTTGAGAAGGCCGATAAGGGTTGATCATTTTTCCCTTTTCTGAAATTTCTCCTATTAGACCATGGGATGAACATGAAATAGGCATTCACATTTTAAGAATTGTGACCCCCCTCTAGAAGCTACCTGATATTTTCCAGAAATACAAATATGATCCTATTGAATTAGAATATCAGGTTCGCCAGATTAAAAAATTGCACATTAATTAGGCTTAACCAATTAAAACATCACGCTTAAAAATAGCGCCCTCTGTTGGTCACTTCGGGAGAGGTGTGTACAAAACCTATGAGGAATTAAAATGTACACAAACAAATGGCAGGGGGCGATTTGAGCTCGTCTGGACAGAAATGACTGCTGTTTTTGTTTTCCCGATTTCCTGTATATTCCTTATTTAAAGAAATATTCCTAAACCAAGATTGTTATAGTTTTTTTCATGTTGTCAACAGTTCAGTTTTTGTTTTCATAATTTTTTTTTTCATTTTATCAACCGAATGTTTGTATCTTGCCTGTTTCTTTTTGATTTTGGGACTCCCCCCAAAAAACAAATTAAAACAAAAAAACCCACAAGAACAGAAGAAAAGAAGAAGAAACAGTTATAAGAACAATGACAAATATATTATACATTATTGCAAATGTTCACAATAAAATAAACGAGACACTTGTTTTTATAAAATACAAATTTTGTATCATTATTTTTGCAATTTTTTTAACAATATCAGAACTTCATCAAAAACTTTTTAGAATGGTATAATTTAAACGCCACGTGATTGACAATCTTCAACAAATTGTTATCCTGAAAGATACAGCAATATTGATTATTGCTTTGTAAGTTATATCTGTGCAGTAATTGTAATTCAATGATATTTTAAAGTTACAACAGATTTGTGTAGATAATTATGCTTAAATGAGTTACAGGTAAACCAGCACATCAGCTTCCATCAATGTGAGCAAGTGCTTTGTTTCAACATCTGAAATTCATTTTAAAATTTTGTTATGATGCTTCCGTAAACAAAATTATAACTGCATTTATATACCTGTAAAAACAAAAGGATTATCTTAATCTGAGGTGAAATTGAAGGAGTGATAATTAAAATACGAAATTATGTGTCGCGATAAGTAAATATTTTTCAGGGCAAGACTTTCACTTTTACGACACTGAAAATTAGTGCCATTTTACTTATGTAAATCTTCTCAAGTTTTTTAATTTACATACTCCCATAAAACATGCTATGAAATAAGATAAGGCAGGTAAATTAAACCATTGATTGGATGAGCTTCTCCATTCTTGAAATGACAGTTGATAATCTTGCTGCACAGTGTCATTTGCTTTTGACTTGTACTCCCTGGCTACTTTGGTGTACTTTTGTAACATGTACGGTGGTATTTTACCTATATTGCTACTACATGTAGATCCCTACCCTGAATATCAAGTAACAGTAGCTCATCCTGCCTAATATTTGCTGCTTTAAGCAATTTACCATCCTGCATTGTTTCGCAATTAACTAGCCGTTGCACCTTACGCTTGTGCGTGCGTTTTTCTTTGTTAGTATATATATTTACAATTCATAAATACCTGGGACAGTTTAGGCATTCCTATTGGTCGAGAGCCCGTCACGTGGCCGGTATTAAACGGACGATAAAGACATGGCTGGAAGTGTTTAAAACTAGCTGGCAGCAAAATACGTCACGCGATGTCGCATTATACCCGTCCCCAGGGCTCACTTTATTTCCAACCGTACATCGTCTCCAATAGTAGGGTGGTGTTGGGCGCGTACAGCTTGACACGCTGAAAACGAGGTTGCCAATAGCAGTAATAGTCTGGTTCCTAGTAAATACGCTTTATTGCATGTATTGTGTAGAGCGACAGAGGCGGAAACATGTCATTTGACACGCACAGAATGGCGAAACACCGAAATTTACTTGCGACAATTTTCCGTGATTTTCGGGGCTTTTATGGCTGAATTTTACAAAAAAGGTATTTATGAATGTAGCCTTGGTCAAGGCGAGTTCGTCGTTATCCGTCCGTCGTTATCCGTCCAGAAATACACTGTACGCGCGCCCCGCATATGCTGCATGCTAGCTTGCGCCCCGTGCAAAGATACAGCGCGAACAGCGACCTCATACGGCCACTATTTATGCAAATCAACTGAGGCTACTTTTTCGCCTTGGATCATTGGGTTTTTGAAATCTTATGTTTTTCCTATATTTTGCGCCACATTTGTGGCGCATGACCTCGTATGCGAATACAGATAAGTATAGGCGGGGCTAAGATGTGAAGTGTCCAATCACAACGCGGTTGAAACCCGACGTCATCAAATTTGATGCAGCATGACATTTAAGACAAAATGGCAGATATTCAGCGTCGTCTTTCGTCCGAAGATCTGTCGTGTTGTTTGAATTTTACAGCGAAAATATTACCCCTCGAAGATTTTAGACCCGAG
Source organism: Crossaster papposus (assembly GCA_037893245.1). Lineage (NCBI taxonomy): Eukaryota > Metazoa > Echinodermata > Asteroidea > Velatida > Solasteridae > Crossaster > Crossaster papposus. Next base: position 1,894,145 of record JBAIAA010000007.1, on the reverse strand, counting down.
CAGCGAAAGGCCATTAGAATCCTTTCTTCGTGGTCTTTGTCATTTTTCAGGCAGCCTGAGCCCCATTTTGCTCGGAGCTCGCACGTACGACCAGGTACTCAGCGTCAGTTTTCAGCGTGTTCGGTCAGTTTCTTATCGCCGCATAATCGGCATTAACCCAGGCATGCTGGTCTGTGCGGTATCGCCACATTGTGGTTCAAGCATGGTCCAACGCTGTGGGGAGGGGGCTTGTTTACGGCTGCAGAACCAACCTTCAAAGTGATCGCAATATCGTAATTTAAACAGGGACAAGTGTCTTATATCCCCAATAACTCCTCAGATTATTTTCTTGGCAAAATTCAGCCGGCAAGGCATTTAATTATCAGAGTTCCGCGTTTTACCGAGCCACGGTTTTCAGATCAGCTGGATTAGATGTGTGCGACATAATGTAGGGCCGAGTTCGACACGTTTCAATAGAGTCGCGGCCTTCTCCAGTCACCGCGGTTGAAAACTCAAAACTAAGCAGCTAAACACAACTAGTTTTGACCATAACATTGTCAACATTCAAGAAAATACCCAGCAAAACGAGCGAAAATAACTGCGACCCTAACCAATCAAGCAAGACAGTTCAAATCTTCATGTGTAATTCCTACAAGCCTTCGTAAAAATCACTCAACTTTTTCCGATAAAATATGTCAACGATGGCGGTGTTCGTAAACACTTGCGAGCTAGCTATGACCTTTCACCGCTAGCTCAAATTATGCAGTTTCTACGCAACGATCGACCAATAAGAAAACGACTATAAAGGTCAGCTTAATCTATTAGCATAATGAGCACCGCCCCCAAAACCTAATGATCCAAGGCGTTCAAGTAGCCTCAGTTAGTTTGCATATAATAGTGGCCGCGTGAGGTCGTTGTTTGAGCTCAGATTACCGCTGCGCTGTACGTACGGACGGGTAACGATGAACGCCTTGACCAAGGCTATTATGAATGGGAATAAATGTGTGTTCGGTCGGTATTAATCACTCTGTTTAATACCGCTTGGAGTCTGGGTGCTGATAATTACCCTCGCCTTCGGCTCGGGTAATTATCAGCACCCAGACTCCAAGCGGTATTAAACAGAGTGATTAAAACCGACCGAACACACATTTATTCCCTTAATGATGCACTGAACAGGCAAGACATGTGTTCTGCCTGGAAGTGGTTGCACGTGTTGGTCACCAGAAGTTAAGGAACGCAGACCAGCTTGAACAAAGGCTCCCAATCTTGTTTGTCTGCCGTTTTCTTCTTCAGCAGCTGAAAAATAACAACATATTACATAAATAAACTACAAGCTTTAATTTTAACTTGTTATCCATTTATCCACTCCCCCCAAAAAAAAATTACATGTACTTCATCCAAAACCTCTAATGAAAGTGGTTAAGAATACATTTTTTTTGCCTTTAACTACAAAGTAGTATGCATGTTTTTCTATTATTTTATACTATTTTAATATTTCCCCCCAATTTTTTTAATGAATCCTCAGTTAATTTAAAGTTAGGATACATCATTGGCAATTGTTTGAATTACAATGTATCAGAAATTGGTAACAAAAATGGGGGGCAGTTGTTGTCTTTTCTTTTGCGATCACCTGAAGACTATTGAATTTTTGGTAATAAAATGCAAATGTTTGAACAATTATGGGATATCTAGCGCAATCATTTTGCTGGATGCCTAGTATCATTATTTACTTTCCAATAAGTAAGATATTTTCCTAATAATTCAGTAGTAAATATTTTTGATATCTGCAAATGGTGTATCCTTCCTCAAGTCCTATATTTATATTTGAATCTATTTATATTTACATACAAATTACATTATAAAGCAGATGCCAAATGCTATTTTGTGCTGTTTTATTTATATAAGAGATTTTACTACCTTGTTCTATTTCTCTCTGGTCTGCCATTTTTTGTCTGTCTTCAGCCCGTTTGACTTGCAGAAGTGGTGGAGATGATCCCTCGGATTGTCGCTGTGTCTCCTACAGAATAATAATTTAAAACTGTTAGTACAAACTTAGCCCAATGCTCAACGTAACAGTAAAACACCAAGAACTGGAATTAGTTTCATACTCGGCCACCACCACATTTTATGAACAATAAATAACTTTCTAAAAAGGCTTGAAAAAGTGGTGACATTTGGGGAGTTTTAATTTATGAAATAAAATGCGGTGGCCAAATACGGAGTTCTTTCCCCATAGAAAAAATACACTATTTAGTAAGGCCAAGGGACACTTTGTTGTACACAGGGGTTAAGAACCCAGCATCAGTCCCCGCTTTGCATAGAATAAATACAAATTAAAAAAATGGCCACTGACTTGAAATCGAACCTTACCAACAATGATAAGGCCTGTAACATAACATTAACAATAAATTAACCGAATATTTGCCATGTTGTCCCATTCCTCCATGGCTGTCCTAGCCACAATATACAAAATCTTACCTTCTTTGGGTACGTCCATGGTCCTGGAAAGCACTTGAAAGAGCAATGGGGTGGCTGGCGTCTTCACTTTCAAGAGGCACGGCTTGGCCTCTATAGTAGCTTACCCGGCTTGCCGATGCCGAATACCCTCGTGCGTGGTCTATATAAATGAACGACAACGTAGTGGCAGTTTGGGGCAATTTAAAGCTTTGCCATAGCGTACAACACTCTCTGAATTTAGCCTAGCTCTTCACGCTGAATTGTATTACTTTAGATTTGGAATAAGTTGTGTGCATACAGCAATACAAAGGACTTTCGTCGCCTTCCCCTTCATTCAGCTAAATTCGCGTCCGATGAAGACGCCATCTTGCACAACGTGATCGCACCGACTCCGCTGAAACAAGTCGTGACATTGGTCAACGTTGCATGAGAAACTCGTTGTGATTGGTTAGCAGTAAAAGTCATCGATTTATCTTTACATGGTTCGGGAGTATTTTTCCAACTCAAATTAACTATTACTTGATAATGCGAATGTTTTAGGCTTGGCGAGTTTTAGGGTGATGAAAGACGGAATTTACACGAATTTTAAGCCCAAAATGTAATAGCTTCTTGAGGGGGGTCACAAAATCAACGAATTTGTGAGACCATCCTGCGGCCTATATTGCCACGAGCGGATCTACTCACATCAGTGGAGTCGGTCATGAGCTCATTTAGTTTTAAAGATACGTTAGGTTTTGTAGCGTGCGTGCATTGTTTTGGTTGAGCAGATGACCGTAAGTTTTCATTATGTAGATTTAACAAAGATTACAAATATTGATAAATCTGAAAATTTGAAAAACAATTACTACCATTCACTATTTTGCATTTTTCTCTTCTTTAGCCTGTGCCCAGTTCCGTCTCATTTTGCCAGAACGCCTCAAATATAGGCAATCGGAGAATGTGCGGATCGAGTGTTTCAAACCAATATACTCCATCATTTTGTTATTTATTAGGCTATATAAACCCCAATAAACTGAGAAGAGAAGTCTAAATGTAAATATTTCCAAATATTTCTGATATTGTATTGGTCTAGAATCTTGATTCATTGTTTCAGGCCTTTGGTTTCTCAAAATTGTACTGTTGAACACCATCTGGAAAACTCCTTTAAAATCCAGGACCCGCCATGCACACCGGAAGGCAGAAAATGTTAATTATTATAATAATGTTGTGCTTATATACTCCTAAACATGGCGTCAAAGCACTTCACATATCATTATTACCCCAGTCATTGGGCCCATGAAAACATTCAAAATACCATCTCAGCTCCCTGGGGAGTTTACAGACTCGGACACTCTCGATACAAGTGACATTTAATTGATTGTACACAAACCATTGGTACTGATGGTTCATGTACATCAGAGTGAGCCAATAAGAAAACAGTGCCCATGGTGTGTGCACTGACAGATGTAGCCAATAACAAAGCATACAATAATCTACGATCCCTGCCCATGGAGGAATCAGCCTCGAGGATTGCGTAACTTAAGATAAATAGCAGATTGTTTATCGACCGCAGGGTCATACAAGCACTGTGAGCGCGCTGTTTTGTAATTGACCAACTACATGTATATGCACCGACCATTGATTCTATTTTAATAATAGCTATAGTTGTGGTTTAGCCTACGTCTTTGATGTCATTTCACTAAACGGACCCAGAGTGGTTATAATTAGAAAGCGTTGGAAGAACATTCTTGGATGGTCCTTTCTCTATAGTGTATGACTATGACAATGACGATTATATAAAATAAGAAATAACCCATAACTATTGACTTTATGTTTGGACCAGAACTCTGCAAATTATGTTCTTTAAACATTAACATTTAAACGTAATCCATGAAAACAGTACAACTTTTTGTATGAACTTGGAACATTTTATAACATAACAACATGTTTTGAACATTTTAATTTGTCAAATTAAGTAGACAAAAGAACAAAAAAAGTAGACCTAGTTTAATGATCTACGTATGAAGTAAATGAGAATATGTAAACATGGTTCAACCAAAACTTAAAGGGGGGGGGGGAAATAACGCTTACGTTGTAAAGCAACTTTTATGATAAAATTTCAATTTGTTCGATCTTTTTGTTTGAAGTTGGTGTGTCCGTGCTTTTTTTTCAAAATATTGATGTTCTTTTCCTTCGTGTGTGTTTTCCTTTGCTTTGGCAGGCCAGTTCCTACAGTTTTAAAAGTGGTTTTTGTCATTGCTCAAATATACCTTTTTACTGTAATATGATAATTTGTTTAAATAAGGCCCATGAGGCATTTACTCCTGGGTGGAGAGAAGCAATGAGTGACAAGGTGCCTTGCCGAAGGGAACACGCACCGTATATGATTAATTACTACCGTGTAATTTCATGGTGTGCAAGTAATTGATGTTAAATGCTTGTTGGTATTCCTATCTAGAATGTCTTTTTTTGTTCTCTTAATTAAGGCCGACTCATATTTTATGCGAATGCCATAAGAATTTGACGACTCAAAGCTTTCCATGCAAAATTTGCCGGAGTTGTTCTCTCTGACAAATCTGGGTGTGGCTTTACTAAAAATTGCTTTAATTTGTACTTTTTATGTACAAACGACGGGGGATTGTTTGTGTGGTTTACAAGGTTTGCCATTTAAATTGGCACCTCAGAATGATGCAATGGTCATCTGAAATGTTACCTATGGAGAATGAGTTTGGAAAAATAATGTATACTAGAAAACAAATGTTTCAGTTAAACCAATTTAACTTGTTTTAATTCACTCTTTGCGCAGTCATCAAGCTTGAGAGGATATGCCTCAATCTGGCAACTGCAACATTACTAATCAACATACAAAGGAATTACTGAACCGGCTATAGTTATTGTGTAAAGTTGACTGTTTGAGGTTCTCCATGCTTATTGCCGAAGCGTGCACGATGAATTAGTTGAAACCAGTCCAACTGGGTTTCAACTTCTCTCACCACACCAACTAGATCTCTATCGATCGTTCACCGGCTCCACTGACCCTCTGCAACAGAGCCATCTGTTTGTGATAATTTGCTTGGCAAATATTTCACATATTTCACTCTTAGTCTGCAAGGAGGGTCAAGAAGAATCCTTCTCTCATACCAACTAAATATCTATAGAGAGCATCGCATCGTCAACATGAGTCCAGCTGTCGTGCCCAGTTGAGTGGTTTCTGTCAGTTGAATTGCAATGGCAGAGTCTAAAGGCTTTATATTATTAAAGGAGCACTTTGTCCTGAAATCCGCGAACATTTCATTGTTTGGAATGTTTACTAACATGTATCCTTTTTCAAACATACATGTATGGTTGAAAGGAAATCAACCTAATGTCTCAAAATATCAAAATGTCAACTTTACTCTGATTTCGTGGGAGCAGGTCATCACAAATGTGGTTTCTTACACGTCCGCAAAAGGCGAACACTTTAGTACAAGAGTAACACAAAAACGTTTAGTTTTTAAACGCATTTTCTAGCCCAATTGGGCGCTTCCAGGACATACATGTAGTATCCCTTTAACTACCAGCCGAGTTATTGATGTCGCCAAACAGCTTACAATAGCATATCACGAGTATAACAGCCTTCTTCAATGATAATGCAATTTTAATTGCTTCATTTGACATCTTCTATTGTGTAAACAGCAAAATCAGGGTTGGCTTGAAAAGGAGCGCCAATCTTGAAGGAGGGGCGATTGAGAAAACAAGATTTGAAGTTAAAAGCCTGTCACTTTAATGCAATTTTGATTGCCTTGTTAAATGTAGTCCCTTTGTAGCAAGACAGGTCAATTATAGTAACTTTTGATGACTGAGAAAAATCCTGGGCATTCTGTTAACACTTGTTACTGCATTGACACATGATATTGCAAACTTATAATTTGGGTGTTGGTGGCAGTTGAAGTTTATGTTGACTTGAATTCATGCTACACCCAAATATAACAAAACAATGTTGCAATGTTTATCAAGGGAGAAATCCTACCATTGATACACTTGTTTTACAATTAGATCAACAACTCGCATCCAAATGAGTCAGTGGTGTATCAAATTGGGAGGGGGAAGGGGAGGGGGGAGGTATGCATTTTAGCCATAGAAGAATGTGATGTCAACAAAAGATTTCCAGAAGCACATGCAAATGCTCCAAATTTCCATCCTCGGTTCAAATTCACATCCTGGGTAATAAATGGTTGTGAATTTAAATCTATAAGTAACGACTTAACCCAGGATGTGAATTTAGACTGAGAATGTGAATTTGGAGGATTTGAATGGGATTGTGGGTTTTTTTTGGTTAAAATCCCATCCTTCTTTAGATCCTGTCCACTTTGAATGCAAAATCACATCATGCCCTAGTGTAATAAAATAAACAAAAATAAATGTAGTCTTTTTAGACTGTACAGTTTGGATGTTATTTTCCCTCCATGGCACAAAAACCTGGACACGCTATGAATTTAGTCTATATTATTTAAATGATCGAATTATGTTAGTCTCGTTGTGTTCACTGAACTAAACCTACATTTGGACTTCTCAAATCCATCAACCGATGAGTTCGCACAATGAAAGACAATCGGCATGCCCTGTCTAACCAACTTAACTAGTCTGGCAAAATTGCCTTTCATAAAACAAACCTTGATGTAAATCTCTTTATTTTTTCTAATATCTGAAAGTAGGAGTGCCTTTTATAACTATCTTCCTTTACTTCCCCCCCCCCCCCCCAATTTTTCCCATAGGTTTTATTACACGTTTTTATTCTACAAGCCACTTAGGGAAATATTTTAAATGTAATAAACTCTAAACTTTGCAGTCATTAACCATCATCTAAAGATGTATGCTGAAACTGTTCGTTATCGTGACATAATCAGGGGTCACGTGACATCTATTCAAAGGTTTATTTCTATACAGTTTTATAACTATAGAACTATTTGAGCGATTGATTTCAAATTTAAACTTGTCCCCGAAGTACAAATTTATAACAGTTCTATTCAATTTCAATAAAAACTTACAATAAATTAGGCTTTTAAGGCTTCTAAAATCATATTAATGATTCGGAAAATAGTGCTTTTTAAAACGGTTTTAGGAAACTACACCAGCGGCGTAAATAGGGTTGAATTTGTAGAAGGCTTTTGAAGGTGTACAAAGTTTTCAAGGGTGCACTAAATGGCAACTGATGTATATAGTTTGTGTGCAATCCAAAATAATAAAAGGGGAGATGCATGGGTGGCATGTGTTCCCCCGACCCCCCGTAGTTAAATCACTGTGTGCTAGCAAACAAATTGTTTTAAATGCCTATAAACAAAATTGAACGTTCCTACAATGAATACAAACTAATGAATCATTAAACAGGTATTTACACTGTATATACGCATTGTCGTCCAGAGGGATTTGTTACAGAAAAAACATGCGACGAGTCACGAAAATACAAAGGATGTTTCCAGCTATGATCCAAAATCCACGAAAGCTAATGAAACAAGTACGGTAAGCAAAAAAAGGAGCAGAGGCACGCCCAAAGGATCTGGTGATAAATCATTCACACTGTGCAAAGATGGTAAACAAATGGGAACCTGCACATGAGTTGGCTTCTAAGTGTACGTAGAACATCAAATAGCTATGGCTAGCTACTTTTACTCAAAGCTAAAAGGGCAATTGTTGGCAAACGAATTGATTTGGACCCAGTCAACATTCATGGCAGTCACAAGACAAGCTTCTCTCACCACACCAACTAGATCTCTATCGATCGATCACAGGCTCCACCGACCCTCTGCAACAGAGCCATCTGTTTGTGATGATTTGCTTGGCCTTCTGACGGAAGGAGCGATTAAACAGACAGTAAATGACAACATTGGAGACACTGTTAGATTGAAAGAGCCAGAACGTCAGAAACTGAAGCCATTTTCCCGCTTCCTCATGGGTGTAAGCCTCAACAATTCCCATAATCGCAAATGGTGTAAAACAAACTGCAAACGTCAGAGTGACGACGACAAATGTCTTGAGAGCCTTGTTGTCCTGGATGTTGTTTCTGTTGTTGGGGTCGTTCTGGTTGATTCGTTTCTCATGCTCTCGGCTGATCTTAATGATGTGATAGTATATGCAAATCATTGTTAACACTGGAATTACATCAAATATTAGAAGGAATGAAATGTTTAATGCTGCACAGGAGTTTGCATATAAACAAACTGCAGGAGCTTCAAAATATTTCACAGAACCTTTAAGAACTTTGAATATCACAATTTGTAAACTCAGAGCTGTTATTGCTGCTACAGTGACACTGCTGATAATACGACGTCGAGTGCACCAAATAGGAAACTTGTACGGCCTGGTAACGGCAATGTAGCGCTCAACATTTAAACAGATGAGGGAAAATTCTGACATCATAATTGCCACAGTTGTAATGTAGGCGTAAGCCTGACAAATGATATTTCCGAAAGGCCACCGGTCCATAGCTGAAGCGACGACACTGAACGCTGTTAAAAAGCCAACCGTGAGGTCAGACACTGCCAAAGATGTCATCAAGATCTTGGTACTGTCGGCCAGGTCTGGTAAGCGACGAGTCACGACAATGGACAAAATGTTTCCAGTTATGATCAACAATCCAAGGAAGCTGATGAAACAAGTACGGAAAGCAACAATGATCGGGGACATGCCCGAAGGATCTGTTGATGAATAATTCATATTTCACTCCCAGTCTGCAAAGAGGGTCAAGAAGAATCCTTCACTCGAGTTGCTTCAGATGGCTCATATACATGCAGTACATTAAATAGATGAATGGCTCTATACTCTAAGTTGCATGAAAGAACAACTGTTGACAGGGACGTTTATTTGGACAGAGTTAACATCGATGTTTGTCCGTGGCAGTAACAAGACTGAAAGCTTCTCTCATACCAACTAGATCCCTATTGAGAGCATCGAATCGTCAACATGAGTCCCGCTGTCGTGCCCAGTTGAGTGGTTTCTGTCAGTTTAATTACAATGGCCGAGTCTAAAGGCTTTAAATTATTAAAGGGGTACTATGCCCTAAAATCTCTGAAAATGTCATGTTTTGGATTGTTTACTTATCCTATTTTAAACATATGGTTGGAAGGAAACCAACCTATAATGTCTTACTGTTCCCGATAAAAGACTATTGTTTACATCGGTCACGACGGTGTACACATACGTTTTTTCTGTCGTTTTCATTCAATGTTCGATACACGTTGTGTGTGCCCATAATTTACACACAGCACTAATGCACAAATGTAGTTTCTTACACGTCCGCAAAAGGCGAACACTTTCCGGCTAGGATCACGACTACACCCAAACAGCTCGGGTTTTAGTGGTCACTTTTGTGACCCTCGAAACTCATTCTACACAAGAATACCTACAATAGTTTAGTTTTTAAACGCATTTTGTAGCCAATTGGGTGCTTCCAGGACATACAGGTAGTCCCTTTAACTAATAATAGCCCATCACTTTAATGCAATTTTGATTGCCTTGCTAAATTTAGTCCGTTAGTAGCAAGACAGGCCAATTATGATTATAGTAACTTTTGATGACTGAGGACAATCACGTGCATTTAATCCTTTAACCAATGAATCCGCACAATGAAAGGCAATAGGCCATATTTTTTAACGTTGAGGGCGCTGTGCAAACGGCATTGGGGGTATAATTAAAAGTGATTAGAGGATAATTCACGTCAGTTTACATATTCTTACGGCTCCAAAAAATTTCATTTTTCAATATTCCATTTTTAGATAAAAGTAATGTTACTCAACTACTTCAGTAAACGTGATTTTACCTGTGTTGGGTACCCGGAAAATGGCGTCTTATAGCGCCCTCATGCGACCAGTAATACGGCGCATTGACATGCTCTGTACAACCAACTATAGTCTGGGAAAATTGCCTTTCATTAAAAAATAAAATTGATGCACTTTTTTCTATTATCTCAAAGGAGTGCGTTTTATAACTATCTTCCTGAATGACTTGAAATTTTTTGAAAATGTTAATTATTAATGATCAATCTATAAGAGAGGCGTCTCAAAAATGGAACAAAAGCTGTCAGATTGCTGCCTCACAATGTCATGAGTATTTCCACAGCAAAACTCAATATTTAAAAGTCTAAAATCTCATCACATAGTGAGATACAGGATATACGGATCAAGTAAAATAAGCTATCATTTGCGGTTTATGACTACATTTTGTCGACTTACTGGGGAGCGATGTTAAAACCCGTGATTCAGCTCAGTGACGCCGTTACAACGATGTAGTGGAATTCTATCCATAATAGACAGGGCCCAGACCAGAAAAACTAAGGGTTTTTCCTGTCAAGGTTTTCTCAACGGTTTCATCATCCTGAACCTCAACCATTTGATATTAGTTTGGGGGCCACCCTGATTTTTGCCCCTAATTTAAAATTGCCGCCAAAATCCAAAATGGCCGCTAAAATTACATAAATTACATAAATACTGCTAACTACGTTTAATTTCAACGGGCTTTTTAGTGATTCTGTCATCTTGAATGTACACCCATTGAATTTAGCTCCAGAGCCACCCAGAATTTGGCCTCAAATCCAAGATGGCCGCCAAAATCTAAAATGGCTGCCAAAATTACATAAAATAAATATATACTGCTAATTACGTTTAATATCAACGTTTTTTTGTGTGATTCTTTCATTTTTAATGTACACCCATTTAATTTAGCTCCAGAGCCACCCAGAATTTGGCTTCAAATCCAAGATGGCCGCCTAAATCTAAAATGGCTGCCAAAATTACATAAAATATACTGCTAATTACGTTTAATATCAACGGTTTTTTGTGATTCTGTCATCTTGAATGTACATGTACACCCATTGAATTTAGCTCCAGAGCCACCCAGAATTTGGCCTCAAATCCAAGATGGCCGCCAAAATCTAAAATGGCTGCCAAAATTACATAAAATAAATATATATTGCTAATTACGTTTAATATCAACTTTTTGTGTGTGATTCTTTCATTTTTAATGTACACCCATTTAATTTAGCTCCAGAGCCACCCAGAATTTGGCTTCAAATCCAAGATGGCCGCCAAAATCTAAAATGGCTGCCAAAATTACATAAAATATACTGCTAATTACGTTTAATATCAACGTTTTTTTGTGATTCTGTCATCTTGAATGTACCTGTACACCCATTGAATTTAGCTCCAGAGCCACCCAGAATTTGGCCTTAAATCCAAGATGGCCGCCAAAATTAAAAATGGCTGCCAAAATTACCCTAATCAAGTTTATACTGCTTCTTGTTTTTTTCTGTCAGAGTTTTTTTCAGTGATTCCGTCATTCTGAGCCCAAGGCCTTAAAGATTAGTCTGGGTAATACCCGTCTAATCCAAGATGGCTGTCAAAATGGCTGCTAAAATGGCTGTCAAAATGGCTTCCAAAATGGCTGCTAAAATGGCCATCAAAGTACATGTTTGTCCTGTTAAAGTTCACTAAAGTTGGTTTCATTGTGGCGTCCTGAACCTAAGCCTTTTGAAATTAATTTGTGGCTATACCCAAGATTTGTCCGCCCAAATCCAAAATGGCTGCCAAAATTACCTTAATCAGATTTAAACAGTCTCTTATTTATCCCCCATAATTTAGTAAAGGACCTGGCTCAGACATGTATGCACATTATTTAGGAGACGATAACTCAACTGTTTTAGGCTGATATGACCCCAAGAAACAACTCGGGATGTGTGCCAAAATCTCTATCCATGGCGAACAGCCTGGATATGACCACGCCCTTGAAGTGCTACTTCCGACATACCTGTATCTTCTAAGACGCAGCATTCAAAATCAAGGTTCACTTTCCTCTTCTTCCCCTCTCTCCATTCTTGATGCTGTCCTGTCTGCAAGTGTCAAAAGGCATGGTGACTTTTCAGTTTCAGTTTCAGTTTCAGTTTCAGTTTATTTCCACAGTACCAAAAACATAGAAAAACATTTAGATTAAAGGTAAATAAAGCAAAACATAATTTCATTGTTTAAAAGATAGATGATACTGCGGAGGAGCCCATAAAGAAGCAAAGCTTGTAAGGAATGGGCTCCTGATAGTATGCATGTACATTGAGCCGAGTAGATGTGGGTTTGTTGACTAGGAAACGTGTACATACATGTACAAGCAAAAAAGTGTACAAGAAGTCGAATACTATAGTAAATAATCCCCGGAATATGGGTTCAATGTACATGCTGCTAACAATGAACATAACACAAGAAAGTGACAAATAACAACGGACATAAACAGTATACTACGACAGGTCAGCAATACAAGTACAGTGTACATGATAAACAAATTAAATCATCAAATTAATAATAAGATTCCAACAAAGTAGACTTATGTATATGTTTAAATGCGGGAAGATTTTTCGAAGTTTTAAGTTGGTCATTTAACGAATTCCAAAGCTTGGGTCCCTCAAATTTGACTGTTTTGTGCGTAAGAGAAGTGCGAGCATATGACACGTGAAAATTGGCGGCTTGGCGAGTAAAATGAGAATGAATGTCACGGTTGTGGGTAAATATACTTTGGATTGAAGTTGGTGAAGTATTATAGGTAGATTGATACATGAGGGACCCAAGTAGTGATAGTAATACACATCTTTAACTTTAAGTGTTTTATGTTTACAAAAGAAGGGATTTGTATGTGAATTAAAATCAGCAAAATTAATAGTACGTAATGCCCGCTTTTGTAGAAGTAACAGTCTGTTCAATTTAGTAGTTGAACTGTTTCCCCAAGCAAGTATTCCATAGTTAAGATATGATAAAATTAATGAATTATAAAGAGAATCTAGAACACTAGTAGGAACAAAGTATTTTATCTTATTAATCACACCAATATTTCTAGAAATTATTTTGCATAAATGGTCAATATGATTATTCCATTTTAATCCAGAGTCGATAAGCAAACCCAAAAATTTACAGCAATCCGTTTTTTGTATAACAAAGTTGTGAATTTTTACTTCACAAGGAGTTTCAGTGGCAGAATTGCTGAACAACATGAAATTGGTTTTTGCAATATTTAGAGATAGCTTATTGACATTAAACCAATTAGCAACAGATTTGAGTTCAATATTGACCTTATTGATAAGATAAGTAAGGTTACTATGAGAACAGAATATGTTTGAGTCATCGGCAAACAATATATAAGAGAGTTCCTCAGAGGATTTGATAAAATCATCAATGTATATTAACAAAAGCAAGGGTCCCAATATGGATCCTTGGGGTACACCATGTGAAAGGTTCCTAGAGTTTGAATTAATGCCATTAATAGATACATACTGGGATCTGTTGGAGAGGTAACTCCTAAACCACTGAAGAGAAATTCCTCTAATACCATAATACGAAAGTTTATACAATAAAATATCGTGGTCAATTGTATCGAACGCCTTTGAGAGGTCAAGAAATATCCCCAGTGTGTGCTTAGAGTCATCAATTGCTTCAGAAACCTTATCAATAAAATCTAGAAGGGCATGAGAAGTTGAATGTTTACTACGGAATCCATATTGGGATTTGGACAAAATATTAAATTTATCAAAAAATTTAATAATACGTGCATATACACATTTTTCTAGAATCTTGGAAAAACATGAAAGTAATGATATAGGTCTATAATTATTGACACTGTTGGGATCGCCTTTTTTATAAACTGGAATAACCTTAGCAATTTTCAATTGAGATGGTACAACACCAGTCATAAAGGAATCATTTATTATATGTGTAAGTGGTTCGCATATGGCTAAAATTGAATTTTTAATAGTAATCATGCTAATTGAATCGTGACCAGAGCTCTTTTTATTTTGTAGATTATTAACTACCTCAATAACTTCATATTTATTTACTGGGGTTAAAAATAATGATTTATTGTTTGGATTAGACAGGTACTCTGTAAAGCCAGGGGAAGATTGAGTAGGTAAGATTTTACTAGCAAGATTTGAACCGATATTGGTAAAATAATCATTGAAACAATCAGCAATTTTATTAGGATTCGAAATTAAATTCCCCTCTGAAATAATACTTGTAATAGTTTTAGAAGATGTTTGTTTATTTAAAATACGGTTAATTACCTTCCAAGTATTCCGAATACTGTTTTTTTCCTTTTCAAATTGTTGGGCATAATACATTTTCTTGGAAGCACGCAAAATGCTAGTAAGTTTGTATTGAGTATACTTATTTTTACGTAAGGTTGAAGGGTTAGACAAATATTGACGATAGAGTTTATTTTTCTTATTAATTGATTTAATAAGTGCAGAAGTTATCCATGGAATATTTGATGATTTTTTTCGACTACTATTGTATTTTTGAGATTTAAGTGGAATGTCTTTATCATAAAAATAGTTAAATCTATCCATAAAGGTATTGAATGCAACTTCTGGATTATCGCAGCAGTAAACATCATCCCAATTAAGACTAAGTAGGTCCTCGTTAAATCTAGAAGATTGAATTTAGAAAAATTACGATTAGAAGATAAATTGTGATTAATATTATTGGAAACATAAGAGTTTGGGGACTGAATTTGAATGTACATAAAAATTGGCAAGTGATCAGTAATATCAGACAATAAGATACCAGATTTGGGACAGGGTAATATATTACAAAATATATTGTCTATAAGGGTGGTGGAGGTATCAGTAATACGGGTAGGTTTATCAATTATTGGGAGAAAAGAAAGGGTCGTTAATAAATCAATGAAGGACTGGGAATTAGAATTTGAATGATTGAGCAAGTTGATGTTAAAATCGCCAGTGATAATACAAGTTTTTTTTATGTGGGAACATACATGTTGAAAAGTGGCCATAAACTCATCATGAACAATGGAAGGTGCTTTATATACAACACCTACAATGATATTTTTAGATTTTGGATTAGAAATTTCAACAAATAAAGATTCCAATGTGTCATCAGAAATATTGAGTTCCTCTCTAGCAATAACATTCAATTCAGTGGAGATATAAAGGGCAACCCCACCCCCAACTTTAGTGCCGTGTCTATTGTTCACAATCAGCTCATACCCAGGCAAGGAATAATAACTGTGGGGAACAGTTTTTAACCAAGTTTCAGAAAGTGCAATAATAGAGAATTTATGTTTTATTGAATTCAGAAGAATTTTCAGGTTCTCAAAATTTTTGTTGAGACTCCGAATGTTAATATGTAATACGGAAACATCCAGACCATTCGTCGTCTTAGGAAACTGTTCAATAGAGTAGTAATTAGAATTATTTGATAAACTAAAAAGATTGTTGGTGTTAATGTCATCGTCATCAATTAAACAATTAGGGGCAGCTATATCTTAATGAAGATTGAGGACTATTGCTGACCTGCAAACTTAGTACAATACACATCAATAACAAGGACCAAAACAGTTCACAGATAAACATACACATACTAGTTATAAGTAGTTTCATGGGGTACGCAAATTACAGTACATAGATTGCCACACTAAGCATTGCTACCGTAAATTACCCTAAAGGACGAGCATCAAACCTTATAATTTGTTCAATTTGAGCACAGAAATGCAGTAGTTGGTGTATTTGCATACACAGGAATTAGTATATTTTAGGTAAAATCATTATTTTGGGTGTATATTTATTATATTTATTTTTTTTAATTTATTTTTCTCCATTATAACATTATTATTAATTTGCAATTCTGGGATTCAGATTTAGTATTTTTATAACATTGTATCAGTTTGATACTTGACCTTAGTTTAATTAAACAAAATTTTTTACCACCAGTTGATAATTAATTTTGGCTAGATATTTTAAGTTTTAGATCAAACTGAGCGTGTTTCTAATGGAGGAGTATACTTTCTGACCATTTATGTAGAGATGACCACTGCGAAACACTTTGTTCACTGCGAAACACTTTTGGTCATCTTCCATCAGCAAAACTGCTTTCCAGGCATTCTATGTTGAGTGGCGCACCACCAGATAACAAGACACCAAACCTCTATACCTTGGTATATTACCAAAGGCAGGGGGGGGGGGGGGGCCCTTCGAGGCTGTGATTGCGAAACGCTGTGGTACCGTCCATTCTCAAAATAGGGGGGAACAATTTTCTCACGCGAAAAATAAAGAGTTTTTGGCATCCAATCTTAACATCTTGTCTTTTGTAGTTGTAAAACGTTGTTATTTACCTTAATTTTTATCATCCAATGACAAAAATTGTATTGAAAATGAAAAAAGCAGTCGAAAAAAATAAACGTTGACGTACCGTTGATGCACGTGGAGATTGTGCACAAATACTCAAACGACTTTAACAAATGCCTCCCCTAAAAAGGGCAATAATAATCGATAAATTGTGAAAAATCGTGCTTCGAACCCACTAATTGTTTTCCATGGATACGTTAAAAAAGGATGTAGCAGTGATATACTGAATTTAAAAAAAAATCTGCCTGTGAACCCCGTGCGTTTTATCGTGTTGTTTTCGAACGAAAATGGCAGAAAATGACATCTCCCAAAAAAAATTCCGTGTAGATCGTGCCTGTGTACCTGGCTTTGCGGACGTTGTATAAATCACTGAATTCGGGGAGAGATGCGCGGAGCAAATTTGTACGTGTTTCAATGGTGCGCTTCGAGGTAGCGATCTATACAGTGGACTTCTATCGTGCAATAACGTACGACAGCGAATCAAATACACCGACAAAAAAAATATCCGAGTTCTGGCGCAAAATATTAGCAAAATTACACTGGAATTTCGCTTTGCCTGCTCATCTCCGCTGGCGAGGTTGTTCAATCGTCGTCAGAATTTTTCATCACGGTCGGCACTAAAGTGGAAACAAGCGTCACACCGCACAGATGGCAATTCGCTGAAAGTTTTTACACCGTAACGCCATCAAGCTGCGTAGCCACCACTAGCACTTCGGTAGGGTGGATATGATAGGCTTCGGATTTTGGCCCAAATTAGAACCTCGAGCTTCGTCGTGTAGCCAAAACCCGCATGAGGGTGAAATCCGAGTGTGACGTCAGAGCTAAACGAACGACAAATTTATGGAACAAGTATAAAGACTTAAGAGCACTGTCTTGTTAAACGTATGACCAAAGCTTCCTATAATGATTATATTCAGAATCTATCTACTGATTGTAAACGTAACCCCAAGCGCTTTTTGTCATTTGTAAAGATTAAGAGGGATTCCCACCCAGTTAATGTATTTAAACAGGGCGACAGTAATTTTAGCACTCAAGCTGACATCGCTGATGCTTTCAGTGCTCATTTTCAAAGTAATTTCTCCCCACAGCATTTCACTGTTCCCCTCATTTCTTCCTGTGACACGTATCCTGGCATTGCTCCTGTGAATACTCTCAAGGTAAATGAAGGGGACGTACTGATGGCCATCAAGAATCTCAACTCTTCTAAACCACCTGGGTCCGATGGCATTTCACCGGCAATACTCAAGCTTGCTGGCTCCTCTGTATCTCCTGTTCTGACGATAATTTTTTAATTTTAGCCTTTCTACAGGTGCAGTTCCACAGGATTGGAAGCTAGGAATTGTTTTTCCACTATTCAAAACTGGAGATAAATCGACCATTGCTAACTATCGCCCAATTTCCCTTTGCTCTGTTCCATATAAAAAAATGCTTGAAGGCTTTGTATCAAAACGACTTCTTCAGCACTCGGCAGAATACAACATTATACCCGACTCCCAGCATGGTTTTCAACCCAAACGTTCTTGTATAACTTTAACTACCCTTTTTGACACGTGGACCAGAGCTTTAGATGCAGCAAAACCAGCACGAGTTGATGCAATCTTTCTTGATTGGTCCAAAGCCTTTGACCGTGTTGATCATTCTATTCTTTTACAGAAACTACATAAGTATGAAATTTGCAGTAACATGTGGATGTGGATTAGAAACTTTCTTTCAATCCGCCAACAGTGTGTTCTTTTTTCAGGTGCCAAGTCTGATTGGATACCTGTTACATCTGGTGTCCCACAAGGCTCAGTTCTCGGTCCTGTGTTATTCAATTTGCCTAACTATGTCACATCCTTGGGCCCACAGTATGCAGACGACACAGTCTTGTACAGAGTAATTAGAAATGCTAATGACACTGTCATTTTGCAGAAGGACCTCGATATCATTAGTAAGTGGTGCACAGATAATCACATGATGCTAAACTCGAATAAATGTAAAATTATGCACATTTCTCGATCTAGGAACCCAGTATCCACAGCGTACTCTCTACAAGAGGCACACCCAATGGAAGTTGTTGACTCATATAAGTATCTTGGCATAATCATCTCAAAAGACTTGTCCTGGTCAAAACATGTTCAAATGGTTCGTTCAAGATGTGCTAAATTGGCTGGATTTATTCGCCGCACAGTCAAATCTTGAAACCCACAGGTACTGATCAAATTATTCTGTTCTCTTTGCAGGCCTATTACTATAGTATGGTGCTCCTGTCTGGCTTCTACACCAGAAAAATCACATTGAATGCATCGAGTCAATCTAACGACGCTTTACTAGGTCCTGCTTTCCATTTCTGGTTTATAATTCTCTCTCCTATGAACAACGTCTAACTGCATTTCACTTGCCCCCACTGTACAACAGACTGATATTACTCACTGTATGCTTTATTACTAAATGTCTACACAGGAACAACATCATTCCCGAAACTTTCCTACCACTGCCAAATGTAGGGGAAAAAACAACTTTGCTTTTTAAGAAAGACCGAAACTTTGCTTTTTAAACATCAGTACAGCAGGACTAATTGTTTAAAATTTTCTTCCTTTCTATTCCTACCCAGGTTTTTTTAACTCTCTCCCTTGTGACCTTAGAGACCTTTGTATCGAACCTTCACATAAACCATTCATTAATTCTTTACGCGATCATCTGTTCAGTTCCAGTCCAATCCTTCAGGCATTATTAGGGCATCCAATAATTGTCTTGGTTAAATTTATATAGTGGTCCTTGTTTCTAATTAGGCCATGTTTGAATAATAGCCTTGGCTGTGACTTTAACCGTTGCTATGCTGCTGCTAAGGGTGGACAATGACCACCCATGGCAGGGGCATGGCGGCGGCCAGAGTCACAGCCAACATGGCAAGGGCAGGCAATTCGGTATTCTTATTATAGGAATGTAAAGTTTATTTAATAAAGAAATACCTAATTATTATTATTATTTTTATACAATATTTTGTACTTATTTATTATTATTATTTATTATTTTATTATTATTTATTATTTTATTATTATTTATTATTTATATTATTCTTATTCCCTTTTTATAATTATAATTACAATCTTGTTATATAATTGTTTTTTGTATCCCATTCAGCTTGGAGAACCCCTCGACAGGATCAATGTTTCTTTTGGGTAATCCTTCGGGAGCTGAATGGCATTTTGTCTTTGTCTTGGTTATTATGTTTTGTACATTGCATCTAAAGCTTTTATTTTATGTTTTCTTTGTAATTTTGGTCTGTGCATTTGTTAATGTTTCTCGAGAAATAAAATAGAGAATAGAGAATAGATACCGGGGTAACCCATAGACATCTGGGGTAATCCATATACATCATGGGATAACACGTGTCGCGACTCGGGTGAACTGTTGTTGTTGTTGTAGTTTAATGGCACTTTGGCAATCTACGTGCCCTTTGTGCCAGTCAATGTATATCTAGAGGTAACTTTGGGAAAAACTAGCAGGAGTAAATATGGAGAGCTAGGTGTGACTGACGATTCTGGAAACAGCAGACCACGTAAACTGAAGACTGTTCTGTAAACTGGTGCGCTCTGGCTGAAAACTAGTGTTAGCAGGGGGAGACTATAGCTTCTTATGGTCAGCAAAAGAGATGTATGAAGTCGGGTCAGCAAAAACCTGTAATGAGATTAATAAAGTCATCAATCAGTGATGGATCATGGGGAGATGAATTGACAAGGGTTCTGAATGAATGTGAAAATGCCAGTGATCAGTGATCCTTCGAACACTGAAGTGCCACAAGTAATCCTGCAAGCAGCACCGTTTCCCTCGCATTTATGGGATACACCATTGGTAATTGCTTGAAATATCATGAATGAGTAGATTTGGGGGTTGTATTTTATAGTAAATATCATTTAACTGAACTGTCCGAAGTTTTACAATCATGGATGCCGAGGAATGCACGAAAAACAGCGGGTTTTTTTCAACCGGCGTCGAGCAGTTATTCTTATGTTATCTTTGTTTTTTCGCGATCGCCGTCCGGCGATCGCGATTTTTTCATTATAAAATTCTATTTTTCGGAATAATTACAGGATATCTAGCGCAATCATTTTGCTGGATGCCTAGAATCAACATTTACTTTCAAATGAGTAAAATATTTCTTAATAATTCGGTAGTAAATATTTTTGATATCTGCAAATGGTGTATCCTACCTTTAAGAGCCCGTGCTCTGCCGGTACAATTGCAGGTCACATAACTTTGTCCAGACAATCATTGAACACTCGGCACTCGATATGCGATCGGGTGAACTAAATGGACGCATCCATTGTACGAAACTGTAATAGCGCCCTCACGGTAACAGGTGTCAGTGTAGCATGCATACACGCAAACTGCAGTCAAGTCGCGTCCGAACCAGACTTGGCGCTAGCTTGCTGTGGGGCTGGCAATTTATGTACCGGAAGTATAAAAATGAATCAGACATGACGTTCGTTCGATGCATAAAACCAATTACTCAGTGCGACAAATCCTGTCAAGTACATGTACTTCGTTTGGTTATAGCCCACAAGTTGTGCAGGTAGGATATAATTTTTGGGACGAATCTTTTTTCGTTTTTTGTAATTGTATAACCATAACCTTGTGTTGTGGCTTGTTGTTAATCCTTGGGCCGGCCTGGGCCGGCAACAACCATCAATCAATACCATGCATTGCTATATAATTACTAACTACATCATTTATGCGTGTTTGGCGTGTGATATGTTCTACTACAGTAACATTATATTTTGTGTGACTGTGAGTGTGAATGACGGCCAGCCCAAAATGACGGCCCACATGCCTATTAAACATGATGTACTGTATGAGTGAGAGTAGCATGCCTATGTTGACGTACCAATGCCTTACAAGTTACAGGGCGGACGAAGCCGCATATAGTTGGCCAACTACAACCACGACAGTACAAAGATTGAATTTGTAAAAATTACAATTTTCAACATTAACTTTCAAACCACTTCACGGTTTACCTCCATGTTTCATGTTTTGCGAGGATAAAATAAAAACACATAAGGCATTTTTTTCATTTTTCATTATTCATTATTTGTCATTAAATCTTTATTTATAATAGAAAAATGTATTACACGGGAGACAACCAGAGTTTCTGTTACGTCGCGTTATTATGCACGCAACGTCACACGCGCATGCAAATACGACACAATTTTGCTCGGGATTTTCCAAGCTATTATGCGAGTTAGCCAAGATGACCTATTTGAAGGTCATGGTGTGGTCTACGTACGTCTACTGCGTACATTAGACGGCGCCCGCATCGGCGGCCTACATGTATGTGCACTGCATACGGCCGCGATTAGATCGCCTTGCAACCAAGACTATATTGACAAAAGAGGTAGAATTGTAATACATACAGTAGTATGTATACATACATACGTGTGCGTTTGTTTATGGTGCAAATGGAAGACACATACCTGGCGACACGAAGGTGAATTGGGGTTAGGGTTAGAATCGAGGACGACCTCAATTGAGATTCGTGTACAAAACCAATGAGAGCCGTCGGAAAAACAAAGGAAATTTCCGAGAGGAACAAAGGAAACTCCTCGATTTACACCGTAAACAAACGTACATAATACATGTACATGTACACAATACAAAAGAGTGTCACTAAGGCGAAAACAAAAAAGACATGTTTCGTGTCCCTGCCCGCTTCCTTTTTTTGAGGCCGCCTGGATTTATTTTTTATTTCCAAAAAATGAGGACAAAATATTCAAAACTACAACAAATCCATCAGAAAATAAATACTTGCGAGTTCGAAGTCTTCTATATAGACTCACTTGGTGACTTTCTACATCGTGTAGAAAAGACAAGTTGAAAAGGACCTGAGAGTTCAACCTTGTCGTTTTCAACTGCATTTTAAAGCGCCTTAAACCTTCGAGCTGTAAACAACTCGATGAAGTATAGCGTTGCAAATCAACGGAGTGAAAGAAAACAAACAATGACAGACATAGCCGTTATCCGTCAAAAAATACACGCCACGCGCGCGCTGAATATGCTAGCTTGCGCTTATAGCGCACTGTGCAAAGAAACAGCGCAAACAGCGACCTCACACGGCCACTATTTATGCAAATCAACTGAAGCTACTTTTTCGCCTTGGATCAACCATTTTTGAAATCTTATGTTTTTTCCTATATTTTGCGCCACATTTCTAGTGCATGACCCCGTATGCGATACAGATAAGTATAGGCTGGGCTAAGATGTGGAGTTTCCAATCACAACGCGGTTGAATCCCGACGTCATCAAATTAGATGCAGTTACTTATTTGCAGTGTTGTGGCCGAGCAGTTAAGAACCCGGTTTTCTGTTCCGCTGAGCGTGGGTTCGAATCTCGGTCTCGACACCTGTGTCCTTAAGCAAGGCACTGAAACCACTATTGCTTCGTCTTTCGGATGGGACGTAAAGCCGTAGGTCCCGTGTATTGTATAATAATCATTATAATGCACGTAAAAGAACCCAGTAACACTTATCGCTAAGAGAAGGGGTTTGCCCCGGTGATTCTGACTGTGCTCCTGCACATCCCAGTATATAGTTGTCTACAACTGCAAAGGGATTAATCTACCAAGTACCAAGTACCAAGCAGCATGACATTTAAGACAAAATGGCGGATATTCAGCGTCTTCTGTCGTCCGAAGATCTGTCGTGTTGTTTGAATTCTGCAGCGGATAAAATAACAAACAGTAAAATAAGGCTATTAAAACAATGTAAATATGTACAGTTCTTGTGTTGCTAACAATTATCCCTTTTATTTGTAACCTTTCATTTATAGCGAACACATCAGGGATTGCCCAAAATCTCTAATGGCGGCCATCTTGAAAAAAAATATAAAAAAAATAATAAGCCCCTCTTCCTTTTTTTTGAAAAGCCGGACGAGAAACATGTTTGTTTTTTTACTCGGCCTAACTTGGGGTAGCATTTCATTGCTGAAAATAGCTGGCCAATGTTCATGTTGGATAGAGAAATCAATTTTTAAAAATTAAATCTAACTTCAAGTTGAGTGATCTGACACTCTTTTGTATCGTATGTATTACATTTCTATACCGCTGCCAAAAAGCAAAATAGCTGGCAAATGTTCATGTTGGATAGAGAAATCAATTTTTATAAATTAAATCTAACTTCAAGTTGAGTGACACTCTTTTGTATCGCATGTATTACAGTTTTATACCGCAGCCAGAAGGCAAAATAGCTGGCAAATGTTCATGTTGGATAGAGAAATCAATTTTTACAAATTAAATCTAACTTCAAGTTCAGTGACACTTTTTTGTATCGTATGTATTACAGTTCTATACCTCTGTTTTCAATAATAAAACATGTTTTGAATGTGTGGTTGGTGCTGTGCATGTTGTCGGTGATAAGTATGACCCCCAACAAAATTGAATCCAACATTTAATTAGTATTATACATGAATTTTTTAAAATTCTGTAGTATTATACAGTATGTATTTTCTTAAAATTCTCAAAAAATTTCTATTTTCTGGCAGTAAACAATTCGGTTTTTAAAATAATATAAAAAAAAATTAAAAAATTGTTTGTTTGATATCTCAATAAAAAGCAAATACATGTACATTGGATGTACATTTGTAACTTCAATATTTCTAGGAAAATAACAATGTACATATGTACATCCTGTAGCTTGGTTTTCTCCGAAGTGTAAAACACAAAAAAATGACAGAGAAGGAATCTTTAAAAACAATTTTGCGAGTACTTGCAGTGAACAATGAACTGATTATTTTTTTTAAACTGGTTTTGATTTCATTCTCGAACCTGTGTTTATTTGGAAGCAGTTCTGCTCTCGATGGATATATGTGCTGATTTTTGCACGTGGAGTTTGGCTGGATGGGGATTGTTAGGTTAAGCAAAAGCAGTTTGCTGCAAGTAAGATTTACAGATACCGGTAGCAACATTTTAGAGGCTGTTGCCAACCTCATTAAGGTCTGTAGTATACATCGGTATTTCTTAAGAATTTGGTAGTATTTTCTTTTTTTTATATCTGCAAACCCTAACTCCGTTTAGTGACTGTAATTTACTGGAAACGAAACCCATCCTTGCAAATTCTAACACTGTAAGGCAAACTGTACACACAAACTGTTGGACTCTGATTCTGGAGACCTGTACATTGTACATTGTATGCTTTACCCAGTGCAAAAGACAATCAGTTTAGGGGTCCAGTACTCATCCTAACAGATCCCAACCAAACCTGGTGTTGGAGTTTGACTTCATGGGGATTGTACAAGTTAAAGGTAAAAGTTAAAGGTATATGTAGGATACAGGATACACCATTGGTAATTGTTTGAATTATCATAAATAGGTGGATTTGGAGGGTTGTATTTTATAGTACTGTAAATCTCGTTTTAACTGACATGTCCGAAGTTTTAAAATCATGGATGCTGAGAAAAGCAAGAAAAACGGCGTTCTTACATGTATGTTGTTCTTGATTTTTTCTTAATCGGCGTCCGGCCATTGTGAATTTTTTTTTTTTCAATTTGATTTTTCGGAACAATTACTGGATATGTAGCGCAATCATTTTGATGTACATTTGTGTATGTCTACAATCATTATTTACTTTCAAATAAGATATTTCCTAATAATTCAGTAGTAATATTTTTGTTGATATCTGCAAATGGTATACCGGTACGTTGTATATTCTACCTTTAAGTTAATATTTAGGGTGAGTATTATGAATTTAAAATGTTTGACTTAACCAGTTCGCGCCGGGACTATTTTAACATCGCCGAGCCCACGGGCGGGATTATTTTTAACGAAACTCGATCCGAAGCGGGTTCAGGCTGATAGTGCCGGGAAGCACACCCACGCATTTCCGGCCTTGCTCGCTGCTGACATACATTTCCGAACTTGAACTTGGCGTGTTTATGCGTCATCCGTTTTGAATTTGGGGAAATTGTTGCGTTTATATACGTCATCCGGCGCGAACTGGTTAAAGTTATTAAATCCCACCACTATTTTCTAAGAATTGGGTACAGTAGATTTTTGTTTAATGTTTGCAAATGTTGTACATTTAATATCCAAGGGTTTTAATACTCGAAAATAGCAACGTAATGACATCATCTAAAATCTTCTAAAAACTGTTGCGTCATAGACTTCCATGGCATGACTTCGTGCTAACAAGCGTTTGTTTCCGATGTGCATGCATGGTGCCTGATGTCACTTCCCTTAGTATTTGATGAGGACCACCACAACTTCATACATGTAATGCATGTGCTGCTATCGGTGTATGTACATTTGTCCGTACATGTACACTGTATACATCACCAACATTCATACATTATTTGTGCCCTTTCCCCCTGGTCATTGGGATTCTGTTTACCACATTACCAGCAATACTTTGTTTTCATATTTTTGGTTGACACTGGTTTTGTTTCTGTTTGTTTAAAAAAGGTGGTTTTTCTTAGAGCCGACTCTTTGTTGACAACACGTTGTTGACAACACTTTGGGCCAGCCAGAAATACTTGGAATATTTATAATCTGAGGAATAATAACAGAGTTTTTGTGTTGCCTGACCATAACCCTTCAACACACAACAAAGTGCAGCAAGTGGACCTGATACATGTAGATCTCTCGCACTAAGCAAGGTTGACACTTTGACAAATGATGCAATCTGATGCTATTAAAGGTACAGATAACTCACACTCACAGAATACCCCTTGGGAATTAGGGCTTAACAAAGTTTTATGGCGCTACTGTGCAGTCTAATTTTTGTTATCTCTATCTCTGTGTTTATGTTAAGATTTTAGGTAGAAGAACTTCTAGGCCTATGGAATTTGATAAAACTTGGATGCAGCGACCCTTCTTCATTGGATTAAGGTCAAAATTCATGCATGAGTCATTGTTTGAATTGTGTACAGATTTTGCTGGATTTTCATGTACCGGTAACTTGGATGAAGTGATCCTTGGGTGGTGTTTCATCACAACTCTTTTAAAGTAGGTCAAAGGTCATTGATTAAAAATGCGCATAGGAATCGACTGTGGTAAAAGGCAACATTCGCAGTTCGAGAATCACTTGTAATCACGAGAATCTCTGGTACTGTCTATACTGACAAAGCGCTATGTGATGTTTGAGGTGATGTGTGTTTGGCCAAATTTCTCAAGAATTTCATGGCTTTTTAAAATTCAAATAAGTTTCAAATATCTGGGTTGCAGGGAATCCACATAATCTCTCACTATGCGGAAGACACCTAATAATAGCCTGTGTAGCGGTTCGCGATTTCTTTTTTTTTAGCAGCTGGTTTGTGCGTGATTTTCATAAGAAAGAACAATGGCAACTCAGCTACATTTATAAAGACTGGCTGTCCCCAATCAATTCGCCAATAGCCTACTGGTAGTTGGTAGAGAGGTGAGCTATGGATCGAAAGGTCTGTGGTTCGATTCCGGCTATCGTTATCTTTTATCTTTCATCTTTTTCTTCACAAATTTACCTTGTGGATTATTTTAATAGAGCTAGGCTGAAGGGAAAACCGGTTAGGCTACTTTTTTGTACATATGTACATTGTAAGTGCCTTGAAAAAAAAAAAAAAAAAAAAACTACACTAGATAGTTTATAAATAGTACTTGACTTCCTACAGTTTCAGGGGGAAACATTGGAAAAGATATTTGTTTGCATCTGACTAAAAAGTGTTTTTTAATTTTATTTTTTAATCATCCAATTGTCAAATTTTGAACCAGATTGCCCAGGAAAGACTTGAGCCTTCCCTGTGAAATTCACTGTGATACGGTATATCAGGCCCAATGTTAGCTCCAGAATTACATTTTACTTGTACATTGTACATGTACGTACATGTACCTGTACATGTAAATAATGATTGGTCAAAAACCCCAAAATGTTGTGTTTACGGTAATCCGACTGACCTGGAATTTTGACGGCCGAATTGCCCACCTTTGTTGCCATTTTGCTAGTTGATAATATTCAATGAACACTGCTTTGAATTATTTGCCTAGAACATAATCATTTTTCACACTTGAAACTGAACAGAAATATACTGTACGTGTAGGTTTTCCTGGCTACTTTAAACAAAAATTCATTCAATTTGATACCCGGCTTATTCAATTTCGTTTTAAACTGAATGCTTTGTTGCAGCATTCAACAGTCAAAAGGAATAATTTCATTTCAGCAGTTACCGTACATGTACATGTACATGTGTGACACTTGACTCGGTTACTGAGGTCGAATAAACGTAAGAGGAGAACAGCTTCTTTGGAGGAGTGTTAACTCTGTAACAGAAGAGATGAGAACATGTTAACTTGTCTCTGATGAAATGGGTTGTCAAAAAGTAATTAACATATTTACATTAAGTGAACAAGGCGATATTTACAAATAACGATTCGTAAACTAATATAAAATGGCGGGCGAGGAACTTGACACTCGCCTCTCAAAACTAAATTTAATGTACAAAGAAAATATTAAATACTTTGACATCCTCCTTCAATCTCCTTACAAAAGTTACTGTGTAGTCAGAAGGAAGTTATATCTTAACTTTAACCATAACTTTCGCGGATAATCATGACAAATATAATCAACATTTATTTCCCGCCGAAACTAATGCATCGCCGCCATCTTGGGGATGCACTAAAACATTCTGTTTTTGTTAATTTTCTTAAAGTTTCTTAAAAACGTTTGCTATTTTTTTAATTTGACATGGTCCGAACATTAGCAGAAAATAAAGAAGAAAACATAAAGACCAGTGCACAAGGCTGTAGCGAAAGATTTAGTTTTTAATTATAAATTGATC
This sequence comes from Crossaster papposus, assembly GCA_037893245.1. Classification (NCBI taxonomy): domain Eukaryota; kingdom Metazoa; phylum Echinodermata; class Asteroidea; order Velatida; family Solasteridae; genus Crossaster; species Crossaster papposus. The sequence continues at coordinate 1,865,803 of JBAIAA010000007.1, read as the reverse complement.
ACCACAACTTTGTTAACTTTACTTACATGTAACCGTCTTCTACATAAACAAGATACAGACTTTGACCTCAATCGTGGGGTAAAATGGCTATTTCCAGCTTCCTTGAAAAGCAACAAGCCACAACTCGTGTTTAATTTGAATGCACAGAAGTTAAAATTAGAAGCTAGAAATTCAACAAAAAAATGGTGAAAATGTAGTCTTGAATGTCGATGAATGAAATAGGACTAAAACTAACCTGAATGAAAAGAACGAAATCATGTGTACACAAACACGAAATTGAATGCAATAGTAAAAAAACAAACCTACATAGTATACATGTACACAGTTTAATTGAATTGGGGGAAATGCATGAAATTGAAATGCCATGAAATTTAATTAATTTGTGATGAAATTGGCCGGGAAAACCTATAAACAAAATTTTAAAAATAATATAAATAATTATAAATAATATTATATCTATTCTCTACCTACCAGGATTTTTCTTTTTTTAACATGCCTGGTTTCATTTGTTTATACTTATGGTCACTGAATGCATTAAAAAGTATCAACAATTATCTTGATTTTCATCAGTGTTTTTTATTACTGCAAAATATGGAAAAGCTTATATTTTTTCTTGAGCGCAATTTATGCATATTGAAACCAATTTGTTGAGTGGTACATGTATTTATTTAGCCAAATTTTGCGCACATTGTATTATTTTTAAACTGTACAAATATTGGATTGTCACTCAAGTAGATGCAGTGACACAGTCAGTGTACATTGTACATTGTAAAGTGAAGGAACTTTTCATCTAAAATTATTCATTGATAAAACTAAATTACCTTAGAGGTATAGAATACATATCGAAAATATTTACTGCCGAATTATTAAGGAATATCTTACTTATTTAAAAGTAAATAATGATTGTTGGCATCCGGCAAAAGGATTGCGCTAGATATCCTGTAATTATTCTGAAAAATTGAATTTTAGTTAAAAACATTGCAATCGCCATCCGTCAATAATAACATTTATAAGAATAAATGCCCGACGCCAGTTGAACAAAAATATTGTTAATTTCTTTTTCTCGGCATTCATAATTGTAAAACTTCGGAAAGGTCAGTTAAATGATATTTACTATAAAATACAATCCCCAAATCCACTCATTCATGATAATTCAAGCAATTACCAATGTCGTATCCTACCGTACATGTTAAATACATGTACATTGTAAATATAGCTTGATCAATCGACAACATACAACGCATGTTCACTGTATTAATAGAATTTGATTGTTTTATTCCAAAAAGGTCTAACAAATATTTTACTTTCAAAAGTCCATTAATTACTTCCAAAAGTCAGCCCATTTCCGTAATTAAAATTACCGTTTTTACCTTTCTATGGTTTTGTTCGGAGTGACTCAATGATATCGGTTCACTTTATTACTCAAATTCTCAGAAAAAACACTTTAGTTTGTTTGAGGAGGAAAACACAACAATATTTTTCTCCCCTTATATACAAATTTATGTATTTTATTTGGTATGAATTGTACAATTTTGTATGGCATGTCTCTGTTCACACAATTACCCCAATTCTTGGAAAAACCTTTTAGCAGAATTATATCTCTGTATTTTATGCATTTAAAAAAAATAGGTCATTCTATAAATGTAGGGTTTAAAGGTACCGGTAGGATACACCATTTGCAGATCTATATCACAAATATTTACTACCGAATTATTAAGAAATATCTTACTCATTTGAAGTAAATAATGATTCTAGGCATCCAGCAAAATGATTGCGCTAGATATCCTGTAATTATCCCGAAAAATATAATTTTATAACTTAGACAAATTCGCGATCGACGCCGACCGGCGATCGCGAAAAAACAAAAATAACATAAGGATAACTGCTCGACGCTAGTTAAAAACAAACGCCGTTTTTCGTGCTTTTCTCGTCATCAATGATTGTAAAACTTCGGACAGGTCAGTTAAAGGTAGTATACACCATTGGTAATTTCTTGAATTATCATGAATGGGTAGATTTGGGGGGTTGTATTTCATAGTAAATATCGTTTAACTCACATTTTTCTGAAGTTTTACAATCATGGATGCCGAGAAAAGCACGAAAAACAGCGTTTGTTTTTAACCGGGGTCGAGCAGTTATTCTTATGTTATCTTTGTTTTTTCGCGCTCGTCGTCCGGCGATCGCGAATTTTTCTTTATAAAATTTATTTTTTAAAGAATAATTACAGGATATCTAGCGCAATCCTTTTGCTGAATGCCTAGAATCATTATTTACTTTCAATTGAGTAAGGTATTTCTTAATAATTCGGTTGTAAATATTTTCGATATCTGCAAATGGTGTATACTACCTTTAAATAATATTTACTATAAAATACAACCCTACAAATCTCCCCATTCATGATAATTCAAGCAGTTACCAATGGTGTATCCTACCTTTAAGCATGACATTTGTTCCTGTCCTTTTATTTTGATACACGAGACATGATAAAATGAGACATCAAGTGTCTCTTAATTTTTGACAGAGTTGTGAGTATTTTTTCAAGAGAGGTCAAGTTGACTATAGCCGTGTTCGCACTGGACTTTTTTTTTGGAAGGTTTTACTGAGACGATGGTAAAATAAAAAATGGTCAAATGTTACCACTGTTCGCACTTGGACTTTCGACACGGAAAATTTTTACCGAGACCGCTGGAGAAGTAGCCGAGCTGTCATTATAATGACTCATGAAGGCGAATGTGATCACAATGTGATGTGCATGCATCAGCGCGCGCACGTAAACAATGCAAAGAGCGCATGCGTGGTGTCTTGTGTAGCGTGAAATCGTACTAGGGGGCCGGATGTACGTTTTCCTCAGCCGCTTTTACCGACTCGCGCTGTTCGCACTGGACTTATCGTCTAGGGAAAAGTTACCTGGGAAGTTTCCCCGGGCAGCAGTTGGCAGGTAAAAGTAACCACTGGACTCGGGAAAAGTAACTGAAAGGAAAACGTTCTAGGCTGTCCGCACTGGACTTAAAATGGGAAAAGTACCCATCGTCTCGGTAAGTTTTATCAAAAAAAGTTCAGTGCGAACAGGGCTTATGGGATCAAATTGTTGTTTTTGTTTGGATGTGCAAGTGTTGCAATGTGGATGAGCTGTTGATGATCAGCTAAACGCACGTGTCCAATTCCTAAACATCAATGTTCAATGGCTGAACACTACCCATCCTCGTACTAAACATATTTAGCATATAAACATGTTTACAAACATAAATTTGGTTAACTCACTAAAGACAGTTTTGGCAGTGTAGACATTGTAGACCAGGCAAATATCCAAATGTGTACATGTTACAGGTAGGCTACACTGTACGCGTTGTCCCGGCCCAATGCCTAAAATGAAAAACTTGAATTGGTCTCATGGTCATTTGACCTATGTAGGAAATTAGATTTGGACGTTTGATGTCTCATTTTAAAGTGGAAAGGTGTATCTTTCAAACCATATCTACATGTACCAGTACAATGTAGACGATGTGTACACAGTACATGTACCTTTACATTGTATGTATGTTGGTACCTACATGTAAAGTGTACTGTACTGGTAGTGGAATTCTGTTATATCTTCTTTGCATTTATTTTGGACATCACACACAGGAATTCATTTGAGGGTAATGTACAACAATACGTCTAGCAGCGCTGAGTTCATCCATTACAATATGCATTTCCACACACCCTTGGGGGTTAGGGACTACAAAGTACTACACAATACATGTACAATTTGCTTGCAGTAGCCTACACAATACTATTATTGCTTAAAGGTAGGATACACCATTTGCAGATATGAATTTGTTTTACTACCAAATTATCAATAAATATCTCACTTATTCAAAAGTAACTAACAATTGTAGGCATCCAGCAAATTGATTGTGCTAGATACATGTACGTATTTTTTAATTGTTACAAAAAATTGAATAAAAAAACCCCAATGATCACCGAAAAGCGATTGCGGAAAAAAACACCATAAGAACCACTGCCTAACGCCGGTTGAAAACACATTGTTTTTCTTGCTTTTCTTAGCATCCATGATTGTAAAACTCCGAACAGGTCAGTTAAACGATATTTACTATAAAATACAACCCTCCAAATCCACCCATTCCTGATAATTTAAGCAATTACCAATGGTGTACATCCTACCTACGGTAACAATATTGCTAATGTATGCCAGAGTAGTACATGTACAGTATGCAACTTGTAAGAGTATACATTGTACTACTGTTGACTACTAGTACATGTATTTAGTGTTTTGTACATGTACTACTGTACAAGTACATGTAGTACACCCCCAGTACATGTACATTTGTACAGTACATGTACATCAAATATACAGGGCGAGCTTAGGGTTAAAGGTAGAAAACACTATTTGCAGATATCGAGAAAAAAAATACTACCGAATTATTAAGAAATATTTAACTTATTTGAAATTAAATAATGATTGTAGCCATGTTCCAAATTTTTCTTTTTTATAGAACAACATTAAGAACGCCGTTTTTCTTGCTTTTCTTAGCATCCATGATTGTAAAATCAGTTAAACGATATTTACTATAAAAAACAAACCCCAAATCCACCCATTCATAATAATTCAAGCAATTACCAACTACCTTTTAAGTAATGCATCAGAATAAAAATAAAATAAAATAAATATACCACAGCATTGTGTGCAGACAATCAAAGTCTGTTACCCATTGAGATAGGTTTGCTGTAAAGTAACATTTTTGATGAACTGCAAGCAAATAAACATGGTATTCAGGTTAATTTAATCTTTTAAACGGTTGATACGGTCACGGTAAGGTTCAATTTGATGCTGTCTGGATTTGGTTTCAACTTTATGATAATGCCTGCAGTAAGGCTGGTTTATTACCAGCAGGTTCCAATCCTCTCTGCAAGAAGAAATAATCTGAGATCTGGAGATGATATCCTACGACTTGAATATCCTAGAACAAGAGTACAAGCCGGTGATAGAACTTTCACTGTATGTGCCTCCCGTGCATGGAACAATCTCCCGATCTCAGTTAGATCTTCTACCTCTGTAAATAACTTCAAAAAATCTTTGAAAACGCATCTTTTTGTATAATTTTCCTACCTTTGTATTATTCTGCAATCATTGTTTCAATTGTTAGTTTTAATGTAACTATTTTATTGTAAGTATATCTAAGTAACATTTTATAATTGTACGCGCTTTGAGCCTTTTGGGAAAAGCGCATTATAAATATTAATGTAATGTAATGTAATGTAATGTAATGTTTTGCTCAGATTTTGTTGTTGACAAAACAGCTCTGCAGTACAGGTGAACTTCACCACTGGTCCCCCATGCACCCCTTTTGGGTAAATAAGGTACAGGTACAGTTGTACATGCATTAGTGGAGTGAACAAAATATGTTTGTCTACTTCAGACTGTCGAACTACACTGTGTACTTTGACTTAATCATGCTGGCAGAATAAAGCCCATACTCCCACCCATATTGTTGATATACAAAGGTACATTGTACTTGTACAACCCATTCAGCACTTGCGCAATGTTTTACAACTGGTCCCTAAGCTATTTTTAGGACATGTTTTGTGTGACAAGAGTTCCTACTTTGGGTCAGGCATGTCAGTAATATTTTTGTTGGCAAGTGTGCCAAGTTAATTGTGAATAGGCCTGCCTTTTATAATAGAATCTCAGACTTAAGCTTTTCTTCCTTTCATACATGTAGTTCCTGTTTTTTGTTTGCTTCGGTTTTGCCTTTTTTTTCTCCATGAAATTCTTACATTTTCTTACTCTTGAAGGAGAAAAGTGAAATGAAATCTCGTTGAATTATTTTCATAACTGTTCCATGTGAATGTTGCAGGAGAATGTACTGCAACTGTATACACGTATGTGAGGTTCGTTGAGGTTGCAGTGTTTTGAGTACCACATGTAAGGCTTATGATGCTGTGGATATCGGTGAGTATCACTACTTCTGGTAGCCCACAAAAGTTCAGATTTTGTTCTTTTATATTGTGATCCTATTCCTGACGTTCTACTTTTTCACCTGGGTATGCTTGCAGTGAGAGCCAGGTATCGTTTTCTTCAACGTTGATAATTGTTGTTCTGGTCTTTTGCCTAATTTAGTCGAAGTGATTGAGGAACTTGGCTAGAAGTCAAGACAATGTGTTAAGAAGAGTTTTCTATACATGTACAATGTCTATTATCATTGAATTATCATTGTTTAAGTTCAGTTTGACAGCAGTGTTGTACATTTACAGTATGAAAAAACATATACCGGTACACGTTGTAGGAAGTTGAAGAAGAATTATTTACACTAGGGTTTTGTGGTTTTTTTCTACTAAGTTTTATTGTATACTAATGGTCAGAAGCGAACACATTTTCAAGTCTATAATGGAGATATTTTACAACCTGTTCCTACCAGTATTTGTACATGTACACGTATGGTCTGTTCACACTAATTAATGCATACAACTGCACAACATCACGTTTAGATATAATTAAAATTGTGTTCAAACTCAGCAAATCAACTTTAGTGATGGTACAGTGCATGTAGTTGTACAGTTGTATGTACATGTGTAGTGTACACAATAATAACAAATGTTGTTGTTGGTTTATTACACAAATACAAAAATTGATGAAAATGGCCAGAGTATTTTTGAGATCCTCGTGGGACATGCGTATTACCATGCAAACTCATTATAAACCTTCAAAAACTTCCTAAATATTGCTTAAGGTATTTTGGTCTTTCCAGACTAACGAGCATAGAGTCAAGATATAGTACATGTACCGGTATGTGCAAGCAAGTATGTGCAGGCAAAAAATAAGGAAATTAAATTTTAAATGTCACAAAAAGTATCATTTAATGTGGACAAGACCCATCTACGCGTGTACATGCCCCACCCATGTGTGGTGAGCCTTAACATAATGTTTTGACATAATTATGTCTAAAATGTCTAATTACCGGTATGAAAAATATCACACACTTGCTTCCATTTTGCCTACATTTTGTGGACTTATTGTGCAAACTACCGGTAAATACATTATTACATGTACAGTAGTTATCGTGGAACACAGAATAATGTAGTGCCTCTGCGTCCCATATCCGACGAGGCCAAATGCTGATCAGGATATGGGACACAGACGCACTACATTTTCCGTGTTTCGCGAGCGCAAGCGGGATTTACAAATTTATCTTCAAGCAAACTTGATGAGCAGTAAAGATAGAGAAAACAAATATAGAGCTGGGAGCTGTTGAATTTGCAAAGGTTTGTGTAGCACTGCATTTTTCGTAAAGTTCTGCAATACGTGGAATTACCGGTAGAACAGTGCAACTTGCGTCGTTTGATACATGTGCTCTGCAATATGGTCTCGTATCACACTGGTTGTTGCCATGGTTCGACCAATCAGGATTTAGGATTCAAGTTTGCTTTAAGATGTACTGTTGCCTGTACATGTACCCGTTTTTTTCCCTCCACAGTATTCAAGAGTGCACAGTCCTTAAATCCAGTGCTATAGTTGTTAGTATTAAAGGTAGGATACACCGTTTGCAGATATCACAAATATTTACTACCGAATTATTAAGAAATTATATCTTACTCATTTGAAAGTAAATAATGATTCTAGGCATCCAGAAAAATTATTGCGCTACATATCCTGGAATTATTTCAAAAAACAAAATTTTATCAAAAAAATTCCCTATAACCGGACGGCTATCGAAAAAAAGTCAAAGATAGCATAAGAATAACGGCTCGACGCCGGTTGAAAACAAACGCTGTTTTGTCGTGCTTTTCTCGGCATCAATGACTGTAAAACTTTAGACAGGTCAGTTAAACAATATTTACTATAAAATACATGTACAACCCCCCAAATCTATCCTTTAGGATAATTAAAGCAATTACCAATGGTGTATCCTACCTTTAAGGGGAGTCTGCAACAAAAGAAGAAATGACCGAATCGGGTAATTCCGTACATTGTTGCCGAATCTATATATGGCACACCGTACACAGCAATGAATGTCCCGTTAACATTGGGTTTCAGAGTGTATAAGGTCTCCAAGTGCAATGTATTTTATGAATTGATAAATTGTACAATGTTGTACATATATTGTACACTGCTACATCATGATTTTCTTACACTGTCTGTATACATTATATTGTGTAAGAAAGTAATTGTTTATTACATGTAATTAAAAGGGAATTTATTCCTGTCTCACTCCGAACACAACTTGTTATAGGAAGTGGAACAAGAGCAAATTTTCTTTTAAATTTAGACCTTTTTCTAGTTTGTAGACAAAACATTTTTAACAGTGTTTTAGAAATGTTAGCATTCTTTTCTAATAGTTTTTTCATCAGACTTGTTTTAAGTTTCTCTTGAGCACCATTTATAACAAAAAATAATAATTTGTGTCCTTTCATTTATTTCTTGCAGGTTAGTCTGAGATTGTTTTCTTCCCAAAGAAGCTCAAGTCCTTGACTTTCCTTCCGCTGATAATCTCCAGTTCAAGCCGCTCCGCCCGTTACAGTTCAGATCATTACACAGGAAAGGGATATTAAATGTGCACAGGCTGGTAAAGGAGTCTATTTGCCATGTGTTCTTTTTACAATGATGAAGGGCAATAGCTGAAAGCACACCTTTTACGCAGTGGGATTAGCACGGCCATCGCGTTTGGTTGAATCATTGTGAAGACAGGAAGCCTGCACTTCCCAGTCGCTTTCTGTGCATACATTGTAGATGTCAAGAGAAATATTGCGCAGAGTTGCTCTAAATTAACGCAAGTGGATTATCTTGCACGTTTGTAACCACCGAAAAAGTGCAACTGTCTGACCAAAGCCAGACATACTATCATCCAAGAATCATTACTTGCTTCAAGCATTTGTGTTTTATAAATAATGGTCTGCACAGGTTTCATTACTTCTAAAACTCTGTGAAGTTGAACAATTGTGCCTGGAAGGAGATTTCAGAAAATCATCAGCCTTCAGGTTGTACACGTGTGCAGTGTGCGTTTACCAAGATTGCCGTCTGCAACCTTTAACATGTTGAATCCCTCGATGAGCGATTAGACGTATTGCCTGGCTGTGCCTCCTGTGAACTGCGCTTTCTTTCAGGCTCTGTTCTCTGGAATGAATCCACATCCCGGTTGTATTTGTGATGGCAAAAGCCAGTCATCAAGCTTTTCATCAGGATTCCCAAGAGGCAAGTCCTTCCCTGTGAGTATCCCCAGACAAGATAATGTTAGTTATGGCGAGAGACTCCGTCATGTTCTGGAAAGCTTTGGCCAAGCAGATTCGTGCTCATCGGCTTTTTATCCGATTCAGTCGTCAAGTATAATCCCATCGAATGTTGCCGACAGAATGTCTGAAAACTCTCCACCTCAGTCCAGTCGAATGACCTGTTGGCAGAGACCAACTTCTCCTCGCATTGTACCAGTTCACACCATAGAAAGTTCCCAGGAGTCCAAGTCAGGGTCACAGAATCGTTTTCAAATGCCACTGTCTCACTCTGGAAAGAAAAAAAGTTCTGGAGGAGATTCTTGCAGGACTTCTGGACAGATACATGTGGATCTGTTATTACGTACGGACAAACTATCAGCTCCTGCAAACGTCAAGCCCACAAGAAGTCTTTCGCATGATCCTGTGACTGTCAGGCCAGTATCCCCACGAATCCTAAGTCTATGCAGCAAATTTGCCTCCGTGAATACCTCCACAGGTTCGTATTTGGATCTTCCAAAGGTGCGTCTGCGATCACTGTCAGCATCTGGATCTTTGACTTCTGAGAAACCAGATTCCCCCGTTTCCCCACTGCTTGCGAGACGGTCAGTGAGCCCCAAGCCAACAAAGCTGTTACTTCCAAGTGATTCATCTGACTCTGAGACCGGACAGAGTCTAAGCACAGCCACTAGAAATCTGCTTTCCCCAAGCAACAGCCCCAGCAGTGGATATGGAAGTGGCTTTTATTCCAGCAGTCCAATGTGCCTAAGTCCTCGGAGTAATTCCCCTGCACTTGCCACTGACCTGACTCAAAGTAGCGACAAAACAAGCCAAGACCACCTTGCTCTCCCTGATGTGGATAGCAGGCCATTACGTTCCTCTAGCCAAGACAGTGGAGTCGCAAACATCTCTGTCGAATCAGGAGCACAGTTAGAAGGCCAAGAGCCGTTAAACAGTACAATAGCGTCCACTGGGGCATCAGTGATAAGCCTGACAGTGCCCCACAGTAGACCCAAGACACTGACACGATCAAGCAATGTCTTTGAGAGTATCGATAGAGGGGACTCTGCCTCCTCAGGTAGCAGAGAGCCAAGCCCCCTGTCTCCCGACGAAGGTTTTCAAGACAGTGACAAGTCCAGCAGCTTTGATCCCACCCTAATGTCGTCACCTCGAGATCACCAAACCGCAAGGGAAGTCAAGAAGTCCAAGCTCACCATCAGGCTTCGGAGCCCTGTCAGTTCGCTAGACCAGTCTTCTCAGGAATCCAACTCCCCAGAAGTGACCCTGTTGAGCAACGCCGGATCTTTTCTCACTGTGGAGGAGCGTCGCCGTGACTTTGGTTACCGATCGGACACGTTACAGTCCAGTATGCAAAGCTTTGAGTGCCTTCCCTCAGTCATAGTTAGTGACCATTGTGATGAGGAAGTCGGTAACATTTCATGGGACAGCAACTTGAATACCTCAGTCTTCACACCCTCTAAGGCGTCCTCTTCTGAGATAGGCCTTACCATTGACGATATCAAGCAATGTGGGACCATGCGTAAACTGTCAACTGCCAGCAGTATTTCGTCGTTCAGCCACGATTCCTTGGATGATGAACTGGCTGATGATAACAGCAGCAGAGATGAACCCAAAAAGGTAAGCACATACCGTATACATGTAAAAAAATACTTTTGGAGGAATAGTGGACAGGTAGCGGTATCTATAGAATACTTGGAAAAAAGTATAAATGTACTTGTACAGGATACTTTATTGCAAAGACAAGTATTTTGGGTATTTATTCCCATAGTTGTATGACTTGTTACTCCCATTTTCCATACCTCGCACTCCAACTTGCGTTGCTACAACAAATGACTCGGGCTCTGACCTGAGCTTTTGGACTTGGACTTGACCTGCGTGACTCAGGGCTTACAAATCCCCTTAAAATTTCTACAAATCCCATGTTTTATGCATGTAATTTGCGCCTCATTAAATTAGAGAAAAGCTGTGGGAAAAAAGGGAAACCATTTATACTGTTTGACTGTAAGGCTTTAAATTTCAGTAAATATAATACTTCAAGGTACATGTAACTCTGACTCGACCTTTGTGACTCGGTACTTAAACTCAATGTTTGGTGACTCAAATACAAATTGTTTCACAACATGTACTGTATACTAGTACATGTACTTCATTGACCAAAGTGGGCGTGGCGCTTACTTGAGACGAGCTCAATGCTTGATTAGTTACTCCCCATCCTGGGCTGTCCTCGATTCACCATTGTCTTTGGTGGCCCCTGAGGGTTCTGCCTTTTGTGAGTCGGCTTCCACAGGATGACTCGGCTCTCACGGGATGACTCTGAATGACTGGACGGGAACCAGTCAATGGCCATTTAATGTTGAATTTTACCGTTAAATGTTAACATCACATAAACATGCCTCAATAAACATTGATAGAAAAAGCAAATTTCTGAAAGTTCATTTAATACAGAACTTGATCTCACTGTGTGTGTATTTTAGTTTCAATACAATTATTTTTAGGCTGTACTGCTCGTACTTGAAAGTGAAACAGCGTAGCGTTTTTTTTTTGAAATTTTCTACCGCAGCACATGTTTTGTTGCCCGGCGGCTAGCCACAGAGCACAGTGCAGTCATGCAATAAAACAAAAATTACAGTGGCAGTAGGGTACAGATACATGTAGCACTCAATTCCCTGTTATCAGAGATAACATTTTACTCGTTTTGACACATAATTTTTTTTAAAGAGATGACCACTTAAAAAAAAAAAAAAACCTACATGTATATTTGTCTAGTGATTCATTTCCATACATCGCTAATTTGACACGAGTCTATGGATGCACTTGTCATTGTCAAAGAATTTGTCATTGTTAGTGTAGCTGTGATGAAGATGATTAGCATTTTTGTCGAAGGTCATACTGGTGGTTGTAAGTACACACAGTACCTGCAACTTGTAAATTATGAATATTGTGACTGAATTGGAAATTTTGCGGGCATTACCCAGTTCGCGCCGGGATTATTTTTAACGAAACCCAATATGTTACGGTACATGTACCTGTATGCAGTGAAAGACCGGGTCCTCACACTGTTATTCACTTTAAAGAATACCTTTTAAACGAAATAAACGGTGATATAATCAGAACGGTGTGAACACGTAATATTATAATTATTATTTATTCGGCCATATTGCAAACACACAAGCAATCCACAAAATAAACTGAATTATTTATATTTATAAACAAAATAACACTCAATTGATCAATTGATCTTTCATTATGTAACAGCCTTTCTCTATGGTACAATGTACATGTATGTAATAGCTCAATTGTTCTTGACGTACATGTATGTGACCTGTCACCACAAAATGAGAGTAAAGTAAATTGAGATATTGGTATTTTCAAATTCCTAAGAAAGAGCTTTCCAATGGTATATAACACTTGGGGGTTTTGCGATAAATACTTTTAACAGCGCTCTAAAAGGTCATGGGTTTCACAAAACGTGTTTGTGAGAAAACTTACTTTAAACATCTTAAACAAAAACACGCTAAAGATTACAAAACAGAACAAGTGAGGTTCGGTTTAGTATAGCAACGGCTATGTTCTAATCATTATTTCTTCTTGAAATTTACCACACAAACCAACTATTGTATAAACAACAAAATATTAACATTTCAAAAATGTGGGATACTTACGAGAACCTGATTTGCATATTTAATTACCGTGTTAATTAGACCACTAATGGACTTTAATCCAAACACTAACTACAAAAAATCGCGTAATTTAAGAGGTTTTCGATCGTCTGATCTCACCCCAAAAATGGGAATATGTAGAGGAGGACTTGGGCTTTCCAAATTACACAAAAAATGAAAATTGACCACCCCTTCATATTTTGACTTTGGATGGCCATATCTCTGAATCACATTGTGCGACTTTACTCTCATGTTGTGGTGACAGGTCACATACAAAGTATAGATTCGGGTAATTATGAAGAGGTTTCAAAGAAAATGTTTATGTAGGCCTACATTCACTACACAATCATCACCCATAGGTAAAATGCTGGTATCAATTGGCGTTTAATATTAGAAGCATTAATTATTTCTCTAAAAATGACACAAACTCGATTTTGAGAGCTTGTGGTTATAATCAAACATTTCTTTAAATTCACAAAAGCAAATTTGGTAAAACAAACAGAATTTGAAAGCTAATATCTTGAAGCTCGTAATTTGGCAAGATAAACTGGTATTTGCCGCAGTCAGTTACATGTACGGTACATTGTACGTTTCTGGGCAGTGTACTGTAATTTTTTTTATTTTTTATGATTTCTTATGGGTGATTTCTTATTTACATTGTACACTTTTGACCTTGGCAAAAGCAATTTTACTGAGCTTGGGGTTGAGATATCTTTTGAGTCGGTAGTCAATTTATTCTTGGACAAAATGCAGTCATATTTGGAGAGATTTATTAAGAAGGTACATGTACAAAATGTAGGGTTAAAGGTATAGTTTGCTTTTGCAGTAATTTTCAAAAATGGATGTGTAGGAGATTAATATTTTATAGTAAATATTGTGAAGCTGACATGTTTCACAATTGTGTTCATAGAAGCTGGAAAAAACTAAGAAAAAAAGTGCTGTTCTAGCAGTCTGGTTATTTGAGATTTATTTTAAACGAATTCAATGGAGGATTTTGCAGGAATCAGTGGTCCCCAGTAATTAATAGGATTCAGGTTACATGGAGTTTTAACACTTTGGAATTGTAGGATTTTGCAGGATTCAGGTTACGTACAGTACGTACAAAGTATGTGTGAGAAAGGTGGGATAGGGAGTTTTGTACCTGTAGTTTTTTTTTAATGTTGCAGCAGCGCAGTTTGGGTCATACCGGTATCAAACATCAACTTGAATAAAATGTAATCAATTGACATGAGTTTTTACTGTGAGATGTCAGGTCCAATACTATCGTACATAATCCGTACATGTCCCTTAAAAATTGTGCAAGTGAAACACATCTTATAATAATTTCTTTATAAAATATTTTATCTGATTTGGTTTTGTTAATGTCAGTCCAGAGATATACTGTAATAGCTGTACCAATGACCTAAAGCTACCCAAAATCTACGTTGTGCTACAGTACTTTCCAGTTAAAATATTACTTTACATGTACTGGTATGTATGTACAGGCCTAATCCAATGACAAAACACACTACGAGATATATACGTCATGAGGAAGGTCTATCGGCTCGCAGTGAGTGATCGAAATATCACGTACCAGTACTACCCACAAATGCCGGCTTGAACCTGTCTTAAACCCTGCACCTGGGCCCGGTCAATGCTCAAATAATCTGTTATTTGGTAAATGTATTTTCGCACCCAAATGGACGTTCTCTCTCGAAGGTGCTTCATTCCCTAACACACTAGTATTAAGACTTCTACAGTGTACAAGTACATGTACATGTACAGTACTATCAATTCTTCAATTTCTTCTTCAATCAGTTCTTCAATTTCACACATGCGGCGCTATTGGAATTGAAGCATGGTGTGTACCCAACATGAATCACACTTGACAGTACAATTACAATTCACTTCAGCTGCGTGCTACCGGTGCTTGAAGGAGAGAAGCCACTTGTTAACATTTAATTGTGATATTTAACGGTAGAATACACCATTGGTAATTGCTTGAATTATCATGAATGGGTGGATTTGGGGTTGTATTTTAATGATAAATATCGTTTAACCGATACACCATTGGTAATTGCTTGAATTATCATGAATGGGTGGATTTGGGGTTGTATTTTAATGATAAATATCGTTTAACCGACCTGTTCGATGTTTTACAATCATGGATGACGAGAAAAGCAAGAAAAACAGCAATTGTTTTCAACCGGCTTCAGGCAGTGGTTCTAAATTTATGTTGTTCTTGATTTTTTCATGATTGCCGTCCGGCGATCCTGATTTTTTCAGGACAAGATATCTAGGGCAATCATTTTGCCTTAAATCATTATTTACAAAGTACTTTCAAATAAGTAAGAAATGTTTTAATAATTTGGTAGTATATTTTTTCGATATCTGCAAATGGTGTATCCTACCGTAGCTTTAATTTTCTTCTGCCTGACACAATCTAGAGCCATTCATCTTTCATTATTATTATTATTTGTATTTATTATTATTTTTAGTTTATTCCAGCCACTGTCGCAGCCCTAGGGCTGAAATAAAATGTAAACAAACTTTAAAAGGTAAATAAAAACAGTGACAAAGTCATTCAATATGCAACCTACATGTACATGTATGAGGCGTAAAATCAGGACATACAATGTACATGTACCGGTACACGTTATGTACATTATGTACAAAGATAACTGATCGGGTGTTAAAACCCCCTAAAACGTCTTCCAGTCTGCATGAGGGAAATATCATTTTGAGTGCTTATCTATCCCCAGAAGCGTGTTGGCATTTACATGTATATTGGATTATAAATAAACGTGCAAACTGTCTTTACATTACAATTCACCTGCATTTTTCTCTAATGAAGTGCATTACATAAATTCCAGTATCGGAAGGTACGGTACTGGTACATAATACTGGAGCCTGCACCAGTACAAGTACCCGATATGTGTTCAATCCAAGCGTACGTAACGTCATTAGACAATATAATACAATTTTAATTCACTGTGGAAGTTTCATCAATTAGTCGTCATGGTGACAGGTTTTTCCGCATCCTGTATTGCATCCTATCGCATTGTCCGCATGTACTGTTGACTAAAACCATGGATCGGCATATATCCCCTAAAGCAAATTGTGGGTTTTCTTGGAGCATCTGCTGCACACCTGAGCCCCCCCCCCCCCCCCCCCCCCAGGCTATTTTAAAGGTTGGTCACACCATTTGCAGATATCGAAACAATTTACTGCCAAAATATTAGGAAATATCTTATTTATTTGAAAGTAAATAATTATTGTTTTTTTCTCGGTACTCATGATTGTAAAACTTTGGACAGGTCAGTTAAATGATATTTACTATAAAAAACAAACCCCCCAAATCCACTAATTCCTGATAATTCAAGCAAAATACTTAATGGTGTATTCTACTTTTAAATCCACCCATTCCTGATAATTCAAGCAATTACCAATAATGCATCCTAAATCCAGTCAATTCGTGATAATTCAAGCAATTACAAATGGTGTATTCTACCATTAAATCCACCCATTCCTGATAAATTCAAGCAATTACCAATGGTGTATAACATCTTATCTTTACATTTACTCATTCCTGATAATTTAAGCAATTACCAATGTTGTATCCTAAGTACCATTCCTTTAAATGCACCCATTCCTGATAAATTCAAGCAATTACCAATGGTGTATCCTACCTTGAAGGCAATTGACAAGTAGGCCTACATGTATTTTTTACAAGGACAATTTGCTGACAGAATACTGTACTACATGTACACAAGAAATCTATTTCGAGCAGGTGGGGCCGTGTCTGACACTGAACACGTGAAGTACTGGTACACGTAAAATCCATCTTAATGAACTCGTTTGTTTCCGTGACTAAAGTCACGATGTACTTTGTATGGCAAGGCTTTTTTAAATTGTTTCTCAAATTGTAAGAATTAATCCAGGGTCTGCATGAATTATTTTTCCTTGGTGCACTAGTTTTTATAGTTGGATGCATCACACGTGAACCATTAAAATAACCCTAAACCTGCAGAGTGCTGAAGTCTTAGAGTTAATCAATTATACTTTCTATAATTCCATACAGTACAAATTTCAAATAACTTACAAAGAACCAGTAGAACCTGTTATTATTAATCTGCATACGTGGCATGAATTTAAAATCTTGGAATGACTAAATATAATAATGTCTGTTCACAAGTTATAATAAAAACTCATGAGACCGTTCAGTTTAAGGTAGTATACACCACTGGTAATTGCTTGAATTATCAGAAATACTGGTAGGTGGACTTGGTGGGTTGTATTTTAGAGGAAATATTGTTAACTGACCTGTCCAAAGTTTTACAAAAATGGATGCCGAGAAAAACCAAGTACAACGGCGTTAGTTTTTAGCTGGTGTCAGGCAGCTCTTCTTCTTGTTCTCTTTTTTTTGTTTTGCGATCGCTGTCCGGCAATCTATATTTTTTTTATAGAATTTATATTTTTGGAACAATTACAAGATACCGGTACATGTATCTAGCGCAATCATTTTGCTGGATGCCTAGAATCATTATTTACTTTCAAATGATATTTCGTAATAATTTTGTAGTAAATGTTTTTCAAAATCTGCAATGGTGTATCGTACCGTACCTTTAATACGTTTATTTCTTATTTAGTACGGTATGCTCTACTGTACCCGTCATCATTACCATTTGAGCTTAATGAAATGCCACCTGATATCTCATGGCCAATTACTTCCATTGCATGCAATTGTGTTGCTTATGTGACATTAGCAGCTTTATGGCTCTTACCATAATTAATTCAATATTCAGTTTAAGTGCAATTACCATATTTTGGTATTGTACTGTATAATTGTGTACCCATCAGTATGAATACTAGTAAAAGCACATCCTCTATACTGTCTTTTAATAATACATTCTGTAAAAATAATAAAATACAAAGTAAATTCTGTATTACATGTACTGTATACCCACTGGATTAAATACGGAATCCTTATTATACAAAATATTTGTTATTAGTGCTGTTTAGCCGTTTCAAATCATTCATACTGACTGAGCGTGTTTTACGGATTTTGTATGTTATAAAATACAGATTTTGTATGTTATACAGATTTTGTATGTTATACAGATTTTGTATGATATGGATTTTGTATGTTATGGATTTTGTATGGATACACATACTGTTCCAGTGCGTATGCATGTAATACAGATTTTGTATTTTGGTGAGTGTGGGGGGGGGGGGTTATTTTCATGCTACCGGTACATTGTAGATACCCACTTCCTGTGCAAAATATCTCCCAAATGACCCAATGCATCACCCCTGTAACTGTAAGTAGACGTAATCATAATCAAAAAATTTGGTTTTCAAATATAATATTAAAAACATAATCTATCAAAATACTGTAACCTGCGGGACCAAATCCCCCTAATAAACGAGGTTTATTTTTAAGTTTATTATTTTTCTACTGCGGGTACATGTACCGGTACATGTTAGTAACGTCGGGCGTGTATAGACGTCCACCGCGACCTGTGAGAACGTCTGACGTGTAAACATGTCAAATGAAATAATCAAAGAAAATTCTGCCGCGTGCTCGCACATCCTCTGCCGAATCAAGTCGCCGTGCCTGACGGGTTAACGCGCCATTTGTGGATAGTAAACAATTTGTTTCCAGCGTTGCTCGCAATGTGTTTATTCGTCATCTGTTTAGAATTTTGGGAAAATGTTGCGTGTGTAAAATATACTGTACACTCATCGCAACTTCCAGCGTAAACTGGTTGAAGCCAATATTACTACACCTCATAAATATTCATGAGCAAATTGGGGTGCGTCATTGGCCGATTCTGCCGCGCTTC
Source organism: Crossaster papposus (assembly GCA_037893245.1). Taxonomy (NCBI): domain Eukaryota; kingdom Metazoa; phylum Echinodermata; class Asteroidea; order Velatida; family Solasteridae; genus Crossaster; species Crossaster papposus. Next base: position 1,847,094 of record JBAIAA010000007.1, on the reverse strand, counting down.
TGAGAAGTAAAAATGATGCGCTGCCATGTGACTTCAGCCAGGGGAGTATGCTGCTCGCTGCCGTGCGGTATTCTTTATGGTAGCACAACAAATTCCCACTAGAACCCGCCTCGTAAACATGTAGTTTGTGGCATGTAATATTTATGGAACCAGTCTCAGTAAGGTAACTAGATTTCCGTCATTTACTTGACAGACGAAGAACTTTAATATCTTGTGCTGAATAAAGATGCAAAATCTATGAAGGCCGTTATCGACAAGGCAGTGAATATTTATAAGGTGTATAGTAAAACAAAAACAATGTACAGCATGATTTTTTTCTGGAAAATAGTGGGAATTACCTGTTCCTCGGTGTAGGTCAGCTCGACTACCTTTCTCTACTTTGCGTCGGGAGGTAGTCAAGCTGACTTACACCTCAAGACCAGTAATTCCCATTACTTCCCCTCAAACCAAGCTGTATTGTAAGTATACTTGTACAGTGTTTTAGATACGGTACATACTGTACATATATGTGCATGGTTTTTGAATTTAGTGAAAACAAAACTCTTATTAATGATTCATAATTAAAACTTAGATATCAAATCGCCAAAATATTGTGTTTCATCACGAACACAATCAGTAACAAAAATGTTCAACGTAAAATTTGGTGTGATCCCTGGCCACACGCCATTCTGGTGTTTATGACTTCTGACTAGTGCCCTCGAACAAAGGTACCGGTACATGTACTGACAATTTTGGAGTCCGCCAAAATACATGTACAGGGCAAGATACATGTAGCTCAGTGGGTAGAGCGCCGGTCCAATATTCTGGGAGACCAGTTTTGAGTCCCGCCTTGCCAATTTCTTTGTTCAATTTTAAATGTATGCAAATTTACCTGCATTACCGCTAATTTCCCTTGTGGTTTATTTGTGTAGTTTGTGTAAATTGTGTGATAAAAACCTATAATTACATCGGGTTTAAGCCTTGTTCTCTTACTTCCTTGAATGTGTACAAAAATGTATACATAATGTCAGACAGATTGGTGAACAATTGTTCAATCAAATGATACAACAAGCATTGAATATTTGCACACAATCATCCAGGTGGGGTACATACATAGCTTTTATGTACATTGTATGTTTTGCTAAAGGCCATTGAAGATTTGTTCTTTGAAAAAATATACAATTGATGGAAAAGTAGGTAGAAATTCAATAACATTTTGTTAAAATGCATTAAGTTCTCTCTATATTTTTTCAAAGGTCAAAATCTGCGATTGCCCTACAGCCAAATATCTTTCTCATGACATCTGTGCCAAATTTCCTGATTTTATCAAGTGAACAATTCTATCATAATAATTTGTGTGTACCAATCTGCCTGACAAGCAGGAGAGTACGCCTATTAAGCAACTTTAGCAGGGGTCGAAGTGTACATAAACACACGCAATACATACAGTAGACTTTAACCAGAAACCAGGAAGTTGGACTAGTCAGAACAAGCGCACTAGTCATCCCGGAATTACAGCTATCAAATTTAAAGGTAAGATGTATGTATACTGGTACATGTACCATACTGGTAATTGCTTGGATTATCAGGAATTGGTGGTTTTGGTGGTTGGTGTTTGTTTTTTTTGTTTTTTTCGGGGGGGGGGGGGGGGGGGGGGGGGGTTGTGTATTTTATAGTACATGTAAATGTTGTTTAACCCTAACCCCATTTTTCTTATACAAATAACCTGAATCCTGCAAAATCCTGCAATTCCAAAGTGTTAAAACTCCTATGATATGTAACCTGAATCCTGCAAAATCCTCTAATATTAATGTATTACTGGTGACCACTGCCTGAATCTTGCAAAATCATGCAGTGGGTTATTACCATTGAGCTATAAAACAACCAAACATGGAACAAACAGCTGCTAAGTGCCCTATACAACAAGGGTAGGCAAACGTTTCCTATCATTGACACACATAGACACCTTGACTGAAGCTCTATTGAGAATCCATAGATGAGCAGTGTGAAAGTACAAAGTAACAAATAACCTCAATCCTCAAAAATCATAATTTGGATAAATACCCAAGTAAACTCAATCCTGCAAAATCATCCAGCATTATAGTTTAGGCCTTATGACCCGGATCCTGCAATATCCTCCAGTGGCAAAAAACCCGAACGCCCTCAATCCTACAAAATCCTGCGATGCATCGACTTCCAAGTCGGACCTGGATCCTGCAAAATTCTGTATTTTGCAATGAGCAAATTTGGAGGATTTGGGATGGTTAGAGTAAACTGACCTGTCCGAAGTTTTACAATAATGGATGCCGAGAAAAAAAAGCAAGAAAAACGACATTCGTTTTTCAACCAGCGTCAGGCAGTTGTGCTTGTTCTTGTTTTTTTTGCGATCACCGGATAAAATCCTTTTTTTTTCCCGGAACAATTACAGGATATCTAGCGCAATCATTTTGCTGGATGCCTAGAATCATTATACAAATAAATATAAAGATATTTCTTAATAATTGAGTAGTAAACATTGTTTCGATATCTGCAAATACATGTAGTGATACATCCTACCATTTCAAAGTTCAATTTTGAGCCAGCATTTGATTAATTGGCTTTTTGAAGAAAACATTGGTTTTCTCTGTTCAGACCCAAATCTAAGAGGGTGGTAGTGGATGGTGTGTCACTGGAGGGATTTAATTGGAACTTGGACGGAAACAGATAGTGTAGAGACCTGGGACTAATTTCATGGAGCTGCTAAGCACAACAATTTGCTGAGCAAACAAAAAGTCAAGTGCTCAGTAAAAACAGGTTACCAGCCAAAACTCTTAAAGCAAAAACTAGCTTAATACCAGTCAAAACAAAAAACATCAATTTTTAATTTGTTTTGGCCAATTAAGATTTGTATGCTAAGCAATTTGTTGTGCTTAGCAGCTCCATGAAATTGGCCCCAGTGCACTGAATGATGCTTGGTACCAGTACTAAAGAAAGTATTATTCAATAGTTGGGTACTTTTACGTAATTTGCCAAATACATGATTAATCTTACATAATGTACATGTATATTTGACTCTGATTGTGTTCTGGTAGAAGGTCTTAAATGATTTTGTCAAAATGTCTAAACATTTGTCTAAAACCAAGTAAAGATTATGATTCAGGCATTTCCAATGTCTAAAACGTAACCTTCCTAATCGCCAATTACATGTACAGCAATTCCCAAAGGTAAGCCACACAACAACAAAAAACGAGCAGAAAACTAAACCCTTCAGAAAGGGTTCCCAAAGTGTGTTTGCTGCCCTCTTCCGATGACAAGATAACAAATTATACCCTGCAATCCAGAATCCATTTATCTGTTATGTTATCATTAAAAGGTGATGCTGCCCTCTGTTGACAGATACTGTTGTATACTCTTGTTCATGTTCCAAGTTGTTACTAAATACTTTTGTACTTTAGGGGTGCACTAGCCTAATTCAAGTCCCATTGAAAACAGTGTAAAATCAATGTTTAGGACCAAGTTTCATCCACACCGACATCACTAGGGTTTCTCAAACAACAATCAGATTATTGTTTTGGTCTTTATCTTTCCATTTCCTTTCAATTTTTAGTGGGTTAGCCAATTACATTTTTTAATATTTACACCAAAAGAAACTCACCTCCCGAAAAGTGATACTTCCCGAGCCTGCAAGCAGCCATTTTACAAATGGCATCCCTCCACTTTTTTTTACCAAACAGCCTCCTTTTTCAAAAGAAACTGTGGGGGCACATTTCATGCTAATGAAACCGCGCAGAAATTCTCCCTTTAATTAGGGTAGTGCACCCTTAGCAGTTGCAATGCACTTTAAAAAAAATATATCAACAGAGGGCGCAATTTACAGGCCGACAGCGCGATAAGATTTTGTACATGTACCGTTTGTGGGTCTTTCCATAAATAAGGGGGCCAAAGCAGGACATGGTGTTATTTCTCAAAATGTAATTTACTTTCTATATTCTTTGCATGTTCGTATGGTGGGGATAGCTCATACGTTTAATGTATAACTTCAATTTCTTGAATCAGATGTTTTGTTTTCATATACGATCCAAAACTATCCATCACACTGTAACGGAGACACCGGTGTCTCAGTTACAGTGTGAAGTGTGAAACTTGTGACTTGTTTTGCCATAAATTAGTAGGTTTTCATTGAAAATTTAAATTTCAAAGGGTAATATGTAAACATCATTGGTATACTGTAATTCAGCTATTTTCAATGAAAACCTTCAAACGTTGGCCAAGCAGTAGAGGCCGACAGTTTTACACGTAACCGTGACACCATGGTGTCTTTGTTACACCGTGACTCAAAAAGTCCTGTCTCTCTTATTATGCATCATAAATGTCTGAATCTAGCAAAGTGCATAGTAATACATGCTACATACATGTACATGTAGCAGGTATTACTATGCACTTTGCTAGATTCAGACATTTATGATGCTTAATAAGAGAGACAGGACTTTTTGAGTCACGGTGTAACAAAGACACCAGTGTCACGGTTACGCGTAAAACTGTCGGCCTTTACTGCTTGGCCAACGTTTGAAGGTTTTCATTGAAAATAGCTGAATTACAGTATACCAATGATGTTTACATATTACCCTTTGAAATTTAAATTTTCAATGAAAACCTACTAATTTATGGCAAAACAAGTCACAAGTTTCACACTTCACACTGTAACTGAGACACCGGTGTCTCAGTTACAGTGTGATGGATAGTTTTGGATCGTATATGAAAACAAAACATCTGATTCAAGAAATTGAAGTTATACATTAAACGTATGAGCTATCCCCACCATACGAACATGCAAAGAATATAGAAAGTAAATTACATTTTGAGAAATAACACCATGTCCTGCTTTGGCCCCCTTATTTATGGAAAGACCCTTGTACATGTATGTCAGTGTACATACGCATACCGGTACGTGTACAAAATGTTGCCAAGTCACAGTTTCCATTCAGCCGAATTCAGTTACTGGTACGTGCACACGTGCGTCACTCACTAGTAGACTGACCAATTATAGCACCCTTGCACACGTGTGCGTCGTTCCAATGCTTGCATGCTCCATTTCTAAAAATGTGTCTCTGACACGCATATTTGGAAATCGCCTTTCAGTATTTTTATTATAATGACACCATTCCAGAAGAAATACCCGTACTTACACAGGGAGTTTAGAGTCGTTCACATTAAATGTCCCAGGCATTCATTTGGGGTTCAGTACAGTCAGTACTACAAAATACAAGTACTCAAAGGTTGGACTACTGTAGTTTTAACTGAAATACATATTTTGTATTATTGGGTGACGTTATATCTTTACATCGAGTAAGCTTTTGGGCATTTCCAAGCAAACATGGACATGACACCAACAAATAAAATTTGTGTCACAACTTTCTTTCCACTTCCAAGTTATAGCCTTCGGCTCGGTCCATTACTAGCGGTCATCCCCCAACCCGGTCATTATCAGGCAGTGATGACCGGGTCCCCGCACTGTTATTCCCTAATTAATTCTCTAAAGTTTTGAATACAAATTTAACTGTTTATATTTGTTAAATGTTATTTGCAAAGATTGAGCACAAATTTGTATTGGAAAACTCAACTTATGGTTCTATCTGGAGGTGGATTAAATGATGGGCAATCTGTAATGCGACTGACGGTAATTTGACTGACCATGGTTTTTCCATGCACATATCATACTTTAAAATTCTTTACATTTGTATACATACCGGTACCATGGGAGTTAAGTACTAAATTAAGTCAAATAAGTTAAGAGGGCCTAATATTTCGATATTAACAAGATCTTCTTCAGAGACTAAATGGCTGTGTACAAGAAACAAACATACATCCATACAGCATGATGCACATCATGAATGCTGAAGAAACACAAAAGAAAAAGCACAGATTACAATGGAACAAACAACAAAAGGAGGATTAGGCTGAGGGATTAAAGGGTGAGGTCAGTGTGGGTAGGATCAAAGGCAGGGTAGGAACAAAAGAAGAAGGGGTAAAACCACCAGGAAGGTGGTCCAGGGTGGAGATCAAAGGGAAGAACTAACAAAGAAGTATGAATAAGAGTGATGGGGGGGGGGGGTTGAGGAAAATAGACAGGGAAAACCAGAGGAGTGAAAAAAAGTATTAACCAGTTCGCGCCGGATGACGTACCGGTATATAAACGCAAAAATTTCCCCAAATTCAAAACGGATGACGAATAAACACGCCAAGTTCAAGTTCGGAATTGTATGTCAGCAGCGCGCAAGGCCGGAAATGCGTGGGTGTGCTACCCAGCACTATCGGCCTGAACACGCTTCGGATCGAGTTTCGTTAAAAATAATCCCGCCCGTCGGCTCGGCGATGTTAAAATAATCCCGGCGCGAACTGGTTAAAGGTAATTAAATTGATATGTGTTTTGGTTTGGGGAAGCTTTGGAATTATAAAGAGTGCATTTGTTACTGTGTCCTTTTTGCGTAAATGCGACTGACGCTTTTTTTACATTGTTGTCGTGTTTAAAGTAGAAAACCCACAACTTAAGCTGTGGGTGTTGGGTTTATAATAGTATATGAAAATAACTAGTAGACTGACCCAAACAAAACTTACAGCCCCAAGAATAACAAAGGTTACAGGAAAGTGTATTGCGACTGACCTTGGAAATGCCCTTTTGGATGGTTACTGTTGGATTGTAAAACCAGCCAGCACAAATTCCCTTATTAACTCTAATCTCACCTACTGTACTCATACTTACTTAACTGTACATGTGTACATTGTGTACATTTGTGTACACTGTAGTACTGTACATTTACATGTATGTACAGGTGCAGTATACAGTATTAAAAGGTATACATTTTTGTAGGACACCATTTGCAGTATCAAAAATATTTACTACTGAAATATTAAGAAATATCTTACTTATTCGAAAGTAAATAATGATTGTAGGCATCCAGCAAAATGAGTGCGCTAGATATCCTGTAATTGTTCTGAACAATTCAATTTTATAAAACAAAATTCACGATCACCGAATGGCAATCGCGAAAAAACAACCAGAACAACATAAGAACCACTGCAAGACGCGCCAGTTAAAAACGAAAGATTTTTTTCTTGCTTTTGTCAGCATTTATGATTGTAAAACTTCAAACAGCTCATATTTTTTTCTATAAAATACAAACCCCCAAATCCACCCATTCCTAATAATTCAAGCAATTACCAATGATGTATCCTACCGTACCTTTAATCTTCTTGCATATACTTACCGGTACATGTAGGCCCATTTCAAACATCGTGCTTATGCCGTGTCAAATGAAATTACTTTCTTATTCGACATGGCACAAGCAGACGTTTGAAACTAGTTTGCATCAGCAAATTGATTTCGGCTCAGCTGAATTAAGACTTTACATGTACATGTAGCTCGACAGGGTCTGCCATGAAAATGCAATTTGATGCGGCATTCAAACGGCGCAGGTTCAAATAACACACCCTTGGTGCAGATTGTGGTCGTAATTCAAATTGTCACTCTGCAAATTGTGAATTGAAATCTAAATCTCAGAATATTGTTTCCTTGGAATATGAAGCATTCACAGAGCTTTACACCTTCAGTATCTTTTGAACACGTTTGCTGACTTCAAACTATAAAAATGTACAACCGACAATCGTGACCCAACCCTGTGAAATGAGTCTAAAGCCCGGTTCGCACCTTGGACTTTTTTTGATAAAACATACCGAGACGATGGGTACTTTTCCCATTTTAAGTCCAGTGCGGACAGCCTAGGATGTTTTCCTCTCAGCCAACTGCTGCCCGGGAAAACTTCCCAGGTAACTTTTCCCTAGACGATAAGTCCAGTGCGAACAGCACGTGTCGGTAAAGCGGCCCAGGAAAACGTTCATCCGGCCCCCCATAGTGCGAGGTCATGCTACACAAGACACCGCGCATGCGCTCTTTGCATTGTTTACGTGCGGGCACGCTGATGCATGCAAATCGCATCGTGATCACATTCGCATGTGGTTCTGCAAAAAGATAGTAGAGTTGGGGTTCCTTTGGTCAATATTATGGCAGATATTATTATAGATAGTCAGAAGTTTGATTAGTGCTACCAGTGCATCATTTCCAGATGATAATAAAGAACGTCAACGTGTCTTACAACGAAAGAAAGCACGACAACGGATGCGTCGGCTAAAAACCGACGATGGCATCAATGATGCTATCGGACAAAAAAAAGCGCGCGCGCGTGAATGAGTACACCGGGGTCAATGCAGAAAGGTCACGCAAAGCGCCCTCACGAGTCATTATAATGACAGCTCGGCTACTTCTCCCGCGGTCTCGGTAAAATTTTCCCGTGTCGAAAGTCCAAGTGCGAACAGCGGTAACATTTGACCATTTTTTATTTTACCATCGTCTCAGTAAAACCTTCCCCAAAAAAACTCCAGTACGAACACGGCTTAAGGACTACATGTACTGGTACATGTACATCTGTTCCTTGCTCTATGATGTACACAGCTTTTATTTTTTCACATGCAGTAGAAAGCACATCATTTGCTCTTCATTTTGGTGTATCACTCGGGTCGACACCTTCTTTTGTACAGTTGTTATTTGGGTGAAAGGGTTGACTGTTTTAATAGATTTTTGTTGTGTTTCTCAAAAACAGTTCTGACGACTTGCGACTCATTTCGCAGGGTTCGGTAACAAATGGTACCGGTATATTGTCCCTTTTAAAGGTAGGATACATTTGCAGATATCAAAAATATTTACTACCGAATTATTAAGAAATATCTTACTCATTTGAAAGTAAATAATTATTATAGGCATCTAGCAAAATGATTGCGCTCTAGATATCCTGTAATTATTCAGAAAAATTTAATTTTATAAAGAAAAATTTGCCATCGCCTAACGGCGATCGCAAAAAAACAAAGATAACATAAGAATAACTGCTCGATGCCGGATGAAAACAAACGCTGTTTTTCGTGCTTTTCTCGGCATCCATGATTGTAAAACTTCGGACAGGTCAGTTAAACGGTATTTACTACAAAATACAACTGATAATTCATGCAATTACCAATGTTGTATCCTACCTTTTAAAGGTAGAATACACCATTGGTAATTGCTTGAATTATCATGAATGGGTGGATTTGGGGGGGTTGTATTTGATAGTAACTATCGTTTAAAGGTAGTATACACCATTGGTCATTGCTTGAATTATCATGAATGAGTAGATTTGGGGGGTTGTATTTTATAGTAAACATCGTTTAACTGAGCTGTCCGAAATTTTAGAATCATGGATGCCGAGAAAAGCACGAAAAACAGCATTTTTTTCAACCGGCGTCGAGCAGTTATTCTTTTTGTTATCTTTGTTTTTTCGCGATCGCCGTCCGGCGATCGCAAATTTTTCATTATAAAATTCTATTTTTCGGAATAATTACAGGATATTTAGCGCAATCATTTTGCTGGATGCCCAGAATCAACATTTACTTTCAGATGAGTAGGATATTTCATAATAATTCGGTAGTAAATATTTTCGATATCTGCAAATGGTGTATCCTACCTTTAACTGACCTGTCCGAAGTTTTACAATCATGGATGCCGAGAAAACCACGAAAAACAGCGTTTGTTTTCGACCGGCGTCGGGCAGTTATTGGAAGGTTTTTTTTTTATTTGTTTCCGCTATCGCCGTTTGTGGATATTTACAATTTTCTTTAGGCGACTTTTGTGTGGAATAAAGCATTTTGGTGCACTTAAAGGGATCGTATACGTTTGGTAAATACTCAAAAAATGTGTGGCAATAAAAACTTACTTGGTAAGAAGTACAGCAGCTTTGGATAGTATAATGCATTTTTAGAAACTTTTTAATTCAAAGTACTGCGGTTACGGAAAAAGATATCACTTTTTATCCCAAAAAAATTGAATCTCAGAAGCGTTACTGCAGTGACGTTTCTCAGATTGTGTATTCCAATGCGGAATATTCTTCCTGCGTGGACATAACCGCTCCAGGTTTTTTGGCAATATCTCAAAATCGCTACCACTTTTTTAAATGACATTTTTACAGGTTAGTTTTATGGTATATATCTATAAATATATAGGGTTGAAACAAACAATGGGTTCTAATTACCAAACATATGTTTATACGGTCCCTTTAATTGTCTGTCTGCATCACTCCGTAATGTAACCATTTTCATTGGAGTACATGTACATGTACTGGTAGTTCATTGGAAGTTTGCATGCCAACGCATACTGTATTACAAGTATACTCATTGACGTCATTCAGTTGAAACACATTTTGATCCTTGACTTTTGAGCATTGTGTTGTATGTATACAGATCTACACTTTATACACACATACATGTACCCTGCAGTCTGGCCATCTATTTGTTCAATTTTTAGGGCTCTGCATTTTTTGGTGCCTGGTTCTGTAACAGCTTGTTTGAGCCAAAGCAGGTCAGTGTCTTTATTGAGTACATGTACATGATGACATCAATGTCCTGATGGGCCATAAAGTGTAATGCCTGATCAAATGTGATAAATGCAGAATGACAGTACATGTAAAAGGGAAGGCAACATTGTACATCATGAAGGGAGCTAATGGTTTAGGAAAATCCAGGGTAGTAAATCCATTTTGTGATGGTGGTTTAAAGGTAGGATACACCATTTGCAGATATCGACAATATTCACTACCGAATTATTAGGAAATGTCCTACTCATTTGAAAGTAAATAATGATTCTAGGCATCCAGCAAAATGATTGCGCTAAATGTCCTGTAATTATTTCGAAAAATATAATTTTATAAAAAAAAAAATCGCGATCGCCGTCCGGCGATCGCGAAAAAACAAAGATAACATTAGAATAACTGTTCGTCGCCGGTTGAAAACAAATGCTGTTTTTCGTGCTTTTCTCGGCATCCATGGTTGTAAGATATCGGACAGGTCAGTTAAACGATATTTACTATAAAATACAACCCCCCAAATCTACCCATTTATAATAATTCAAGCAATTACCAAAGGTGTATCCTACCTTTAAGAATGAAGGCAATTTGTTTGCGTACTGGTAATGTGCAAAGCGGTGTACGCCCTTAACGACAATTAGATTTTGTTTATGGCCCAATCGAATAAATAACACTGAAACTTTAAGGTCACCTACGTGTACATGTACTGTATGGGTAGCAAATGCTGTTATTTTGGCCTTCCTTGCTTAGTTCCAGCTAGTCTCTGTGACAGATATTTCCAGCCTTGCTTGTGGCGTGTTTATCCATCATCTGTTTGAAATTCGGGAAAAATGTGGTTGTATGCAATTGAAGAAGGTGGGGGGGACACCTTAACTTCAGTTTGGGGAGGGGGAGACCATAATTTTCCTTCCCTACTGGTATACCCTAGCGGTTACCCTTTACGTTCGAACGGCGGCAACGCGATCCAAGAACATTGCACATAGAACAATATTACAGCCACACGCGCGCACTCTATCACCCAACACGCTATAGAGTGTGGGGTACCACTATTGTCCAAACCGTCTTTTCCTCTTTTGTTTTCCTTGGTCCCCTTAGAATTCTCGAAATACATACAGGCCTTCATTTTAATAAATCTGAGGAGAGCTGTGCATCGCTCTCCTTAAATCAAAAAGTGAATTAAGGAGAGTGATTTTAAAATCGCTCTCCTTAAATCAAAACAATGAATTAAGGAGAGTGATTTGCTCTCGCTAACAATGCAAGTTTAAAGGCCCTGGACACTATCTGTAGTTACTCAAAATGACAACCAAAGGTGTCTATGCCTTTAATAAACACATACTCAAGAAAAGGAACACAAAATTGACCAGTAGTTCAACTTTTGGTTAAGAGAATGATGGCGCTTTCCCATCCAGTGACATTATATTTCTCTCTCTGTGACTTGTATGGATTGTATGGATTAATTAAGCGCGAATTAGTCTAGGCCCGTTATGTCCGAAATAAATGGAATGGGCGAACACGAAAGACTAGATGACCGTTGTTGGTATAAGATAAATCTGATGTGATTTTATTTGGGGGTGCGAGGAGAGAATTGTAATCGCAAATTCTCTTGTGTTAGCAATAGCAATGCTTTCGTGTCTTTACTGTTATTTTTTTATTTTTTTTTTTTTTTTGCTCTTGTTAAAATTGTAAGAAGCGCTTTTTTTTGCTCTCCTTAAAAATTTTAAGGAGCGCGGAGGAGCGCGAGCGCGATCGCGCTCCTTTAAAATGAAGGCCTGTACATAGCGTTACGAGTGTGGGGTACTTCCATTTCTAAAGAGGGGCCTGTGGGGTACCGGTACCATTGTTCCATTGTTGCCCTTTTGTGGCCGGTACTCCGTAAGTGCCAGTTCGTGAACGCGTAATAATACGCTGGAAACTGGGACTCATGAAAGCAACGACGATGAGCGAAAGGAGACCTACATGATTTACTGGTATATTATGCCCTTCAAAATACGATTCTATACATAAGATCAGTGTTAGACAGTTGAGGCATCGTAGTCATAGAGCCACGACAATCACATTCAAGAAAGAGGGTAACTACATGTAAAAGTGATTATTCGGAAAGCATTTGGTGCATTTTTTTAATGGAAAATAGTGCCATAACAAATGAGGTTAAAATGTGTCTCTCTGATTTCAATAAGAGTGGTCAAAAACAAAATTTACCAGGGCCCTAAGTGCTTCGCACTCTACGCTTTACAAAAATGTCCTTTTGGAAAAAAGAGCTCTAGAGATAAAATTGGGTTAGGATATGAATTATATGTGGGTTGAAAGAATTTTTATGGAGTGACTAAAATTTGCATTTTTGTAAAATTTGGTCGAGGATTCTTAACTACATTTACATGTACCGGTACAGTGTACACGAATTGAAAAGAATGTCCACACAATGTACAGTAATGTCGGCCTATAGAGTATACAATGTAGGTGTGTACAATATTTTTTACACTTTAATTGTTTCCCCAATAATGTGTGGGAAAATTGTGAAGTTTGCATTGATGTATTTTTCATTTATGATGTAATTATTTTAGGAAATCATTTCTAATCAACAAATCTCATCCAACCTGCACATTACCTCCATGTACTTATGTATGTTGGTGCGAAATACGGTACCCTCTGGAGACTTGAACACAATGGGAGTGAAAAGGTCTCCAAAGGGGAATTTCTATAGATGAATAGGTCTCCATTAGGAATTTTACGAATTACATGTAGATGTTTGGATTGTACTTAAATTACTCAAAAACTAGGGTTAGAATGTGGGTTAGGGTTAGTGTTTGGGCTAGGGTATAATGTAGGGTATATTGGGTCGAAATTTCAATCCAGGAAAATAATTGTGGTTAAAATGGGAGCATTTTGAAAAATGTGCTCGACTTTCTAACCATTTTGTACACGAGAACAAAGCCATGTCTCCACAGTGATACAAAAATGCGAATACTTGTCCACACAATGTACAGTAATGTAGGCCTATAGGTGTGTACAATATTTCTACACTTTAATTGTTTTCCCAATAATGTGTAGGAAAATTGTGAAGTTTGCATTGATGTATTTTTCATTTATGTTGTAATTATTTCAGGAAATCATTTCTAATCAACAAATCTCATCCAACCTGCACATTACCTACATGTACGTACCGGTACATGTACCGTACATGTTGGTGCGAAATACGGTACCCTCTGGAGACTTGAACACAATGGAACATGGGAGTGAAAAGGTCTCCAAAGGGTAATTTCTAAAGATGAATAGGTCTCCATTAGGAATTTCATTTTTGGATTGTACTTAAATTACTCAAAAACTAGGGTTAGAATGTGGGTTAGGGTTAGTGTTTGGGTTACGGTATAATATAGGGTATATTGGATCAAAATTTCAACCCAGGAAAATATTGTGGTTAAAATGGGAGCATTTTGAAAAATGTGCTCGACTTTCTAACCATTTTGTACACGAGAACAAAGCCATGTCTCCACAGTGATACAAAAATGCGAATGCTTGTAGTACTGTACATGTATGTACATGCACCCTGTACAAGTATGTATATTCACCCTGTATATTCACCCTGTATACAAGTATTTGTTGTATTTAATAGGAGTGCCTAATATACCGGTACAATGTACTTTGTGTACAAGTATGTGCATCATTGCTTTCTATCATAATATTGGACAATAGGGAGACATCCGTACTTTTTTTATTTGGTTTTTGTTACCATGAAAACCACAACCATTGACTGCTTCCTACGCAAAAAAGGGACTCTGTTTATAAATGCCATTGGTACAGCCCTGCATGATATACATGTATGTTCAAACCAGTCTAGTAGAGTTGTGTATGCCTGGTGATGACGTACTGGTATGTTGATTTGTGGCCATGAACCGGATTTGGTTCAATAGTCCAGATGTAATATGGTCTAGTATTTGTTATTCTTTTTGTTTTCTCTTTCATCATTGGATACGCTTTGGTGGTTAATTTATCAGAGAATCTGTCGCTTTCAGTCTCTGTGATAGAGTTTGTCGTGAGATGTGCTGCATACGAAGAAAAGAGTGAGAGCTGCTGCAGGTGCATCGCAAAGCAATTAAGACAATTGCTTTGAATACATGTGTAGAGATGCAGTTGGGTACTGTAGGACAGTGTTATAAATATTAAGAATTCTCTGAGGTCCTGGTACCACATCCTCCATCTTGTTGCCAGTCGATCGTCTGTCTATTCACCACTCTCTCTTCGGAAGCCAATTGAGACTGAATCTTCAGTGAAGGATGAAATAATGGGATACATGTACATGTACCAGTACACGTGTATGTTTATTAATGAGCTCTGCCGAATTCAGCGCTCTTCAATGCTGAGCAAGTGTGCTTGATGCTGTGTGATAAAGCACATACCGGTACATGCTTTGTCAAAGTGAACTGCTGTACATGTACCGGTACACCTAAACACGTATAATTTTTGTTTAGAGGAAGACCCCCAAATTCATGTGAACTGGTCTCCATTATTCGGGTTGTAAATAATACCCCTTTAGTTTTATCTCACCCACACACATCCCCCATTGATCAACCAGTCCATGGCCCCAGGGATCAACAGTTGCCTTTGTTGGGATTGTGAATGAGACTGACCCTCATCCCACTTGCTTTTGCTAAACAGTGTTTACATGTACAGTGGCACAGGTACTGTGCTGCATGTACAGTACACAGGTATATGGTAGGCCTACACACAGCACAACCAGACACAACCTGGATCCGTTCAGCAAGCAGAGCTAGCTAGAAGAAGAAAAGCTGTGACTGAATGTGTGTACACATCATAAATTTGGAAGAGCACACCAGCATTGATTAAAGTCCCTATTGGTTGTGGGTGCCAGAGGGTGGTGGACTCTGCTCCTTGACCAGGCTGGGCGCATAAAACACACACACAGACAGCTTGGGTACCCAATCTATCTATGCCATGTTACAAGGACGACCTGTACTGTATATACCCTGATGTTATCATCACTCCACCTTTAGAAATATTCTAAAATCTGCAGAGACTGGTATACATGTAGTGAGGTGAATTCTACTCGAAAAGATGACGTACCGGTAACTCTTCCAAGTCGGCACCATTCACGTTCGACCTGCTCGGCAAGGTGTATTTTTGAAATTCTGTGCATTTCCTAATGGTCATTCTGTGCGCACTGATCTGCGATACGGGAGTCTGCAGTGGTTTGCAAGCCTTGACACACTCACCTACTGTACATGTACCCACGCATTCATTGACTAATGACTCATCAGCTGACCATACCGGTAGGTAAAAAGCTTGTCAAGATGCAGGAGAACAACAACGAGGAGGCGGTGGAGATGGAGATTGTGGATGAGGACAGCGATTCACCTCTGGAGGATGAGTGCTCTCGCATCTGCATGTGCGAGAAGTGCATCGCTGAGAAAGGCCCAGCAACTAAGGTAGATAGTTTACATAGTGTGTAAGCCCATAGGATTATGACATGGCTTTGGATACGGTACATCCATGAAATGTTCACAGGTAGCATTACATGCATTGATCTGGAACCCTAAACAAAATTCTTTGAACATTGATGGGCAATAGGTCATGGTGCTGTTATAGTTCCACAAATGGTAAACCAGTAAAAATACACAATAGGGCTTTGTTGTTTTGGAGGGAGAGGGGGTGCTACATGTACATGTAATAATGTTCAGAAAAGTTACCATGTATGTACAAAATGTACATGTACGGTACATACAGTATATGTACAAGTACCGGTACATGTACTGTACAAAGGTGTCTTATTTCGCGAAATTGAGTTATATACCGGTACATGGTAAGAAAGCCCACAACGTAAGCTTTCATTTAGTATAGAATAGAAATCCATAGCCCCTCCCATTTTGGAGACACGACGAGTTTACATATTGATTACTTTTTTGCAGTTCAAATTACACAACTGAGAAAACAGGCTTTAAAATAGCCGGCTCTGTTGTACTACAACAGAACGATGCACACAAAATGATCGTTTTTTTTTTCACATTATTCCTCAAAATCAACATTTCTTTTAATGAAACCTTAAACTGTAGGTATTAAAGATTTCATTTATGACAACAAATAAAACTTGCATTTTGATAAAATGTTTACCCTCTCAATGGGCAATAGGTCATGGGCAATAGGTCATGGTGCTGTTATAGTTCAGAGGAAATAAAACAACCCATTTGGAAAGATCATTAAAATATACGGTACTGTTTAGCCAGGAATAAAGAATCACACAGAAAATATCTTGCAATAAGTCCATTTAAGTGAATTTCTGGATAGAATTTATTTGGCACTACAAAAATTGAGCTGTTGAACACTAATTGTCATTCCAGTCACACATTTCTTTTCAAAACATTGTCATTTCTGGCCAAAATCTTGCCAATTGTGATCTTTAAAAGTAGACCGAATTGGGTTTCAATGTGTCTGTAGATGAATTTTTTTTTTTCAAATTAAAAATATACACAAGAATACATTGAAGGCCTTACATTTATTTTTAGTCAACCAACAATTATCACGGAACCTACATGCGTAGCTTCTGTTTACTTATTGCCATATTTTTTTAACATTTCTTTTCCTCGCTAAAAATAAGTTTCAATCAAGTTGCCCAAGAACATGCTGTGATAATTATAATAACCCTGTAGCATAATTTTCATGTGCACACTCTAGACACACCTTTTTGAAAACTTGAAGGGAAGGACCTGATGACCTCCGTTTTTATCAAAGTTTGTGTTCATAAAAGGTCGTATCTATGGAAATGCGTTGGCTCAGCTTTTTAGGTTAACTTCTGCCACATGTTTTTGTTGCTGAAAGGTTAGATTTTAAAGGTTACATGTACCGGTACATGTACAATGTAGGTTTGTTTGTTCCAGTGCACCTCAAAAGGCTGGTACAAAAATTGTGTGTACATACCGTACATGTACTGGTACCTACAGTAATTGTACACATAAAATATGAGTTAGTTTTGCATACGCACTGTGGACCTCCGAACAATATAGGTCCACACGATGCGGGAAGAGGTTACGGTTTGTGGACTTGCCCAGGTCCACAATCTGTTTTTCAGTTTCCAAAAAAGAGCGCTAGAGGAAAAACGGGTTAGGGTTATATATAGAAAAGATAGAAGGAACAGCTGAGAGGCCCAGAATCAAAATTTGAGGGGTAAATTTGTTTTGGGGAAGCGAGAAAAATGAGCATTTAGTCAACGTTTTTTAACTACACGAATACAAAAGAATGTCCACAGTACGTATGTAAGGTAAAGCTGCGTGTACTAGTGTACATTTAGTTGCTTTTTCCTGTCTTGCCTTATCTATATAACAATGGAAAGACCAGTTATCTCAAAACCACAGATTTTCAATGCCAACAACTCTGAATTGCAATGAAAAAAATCAATTTGAAAACTAAAATTGGGAATACAAACAGTGGGTCGATCATGTACCGTACCGGTACCATAATTAGGTTTATACTGGATCTGGCCCTTTACAGTTGCTGAAAGTGAAAATGTCGTTGACTCATTAAATTGGTGGTTTTGTTTTTTAACATGGACAGGTTTTTTTTTGACCTTCGGATACAGTTCGGTAAAAATACAAGTAGTTTTGTTAGTCACAGGAAACGTACATGAACCTTTTATGAAATTTGTTCAAAGAAATGAAACAGGAAAGGGAAAAGCAAGCAATTTTGAGGACTGGTATTTGAAAACATTGAATTTGTATCGTGAACTTTTGATTCTGCCCCCCCCCCCCCCCCCCTCAAAAAATAGACATCAAATCGTGATCACTAACATAATTTTCCAAATAGAAACAAATATATATTTATATTTATAGAAAATATTGTGACGCTGCCCTGGGCTTAAAGTTTTGTGTTCATAGATGCTGACAAAACCATTAACATTAATGCAGTTTTTGTAGTCTGATTCCTTGACTTCCTTCAGACAAAACATAGTAATTTATAAAGTACCGAGCTTAGAATCATAATTATATGTTACACTAGCCAAAGCAAATTGTGTACTTCGTCCACACATTTCTAGTTTATATTTGTTTACTTATTGGCACATTTATATTTTTTTGTTTATCCATGCTATCAGAAGTTACGCATCTTTTACATGTACATTTATGTGAACATTTTACACAACTTTTTACAGTCAATAACATGTACATGTACTTTATCCCCATGTTATTGTTATGAAATTAAGCGAGCTACATTTAAAAGTTTTTTTTAAAGTTTAATTCGGCCGCTTTTATTTTAACTCGCCCTACATGTACATGTGTATAGGTACAGTGTGGCTTGTCAACTTGCCATGATGAAGAAAGTGGCTTGGAACCTGACACGGAATACATGTAAATTAAATGTTATGTGTGAATCCAAAGTACCGGTAGAATCGATTTCTGCTGGTACAATGACGTCAAACGCGGTTTGTCTTGTTGATTCACAATCTGTACAATATAAGTGTTTGTCATAATATTCCAACCAGGAAATGCAACCCAGAGGTCGGATCCAATATGTGCGCGACCCTGAATACAAAATGTTGTGTTTTTTTGTACAGCATTTAAAGATAGAATACACCATTTGCAATTTTCAAAATGTTGACTATCAAATTATTTAGAAATATCTTACTTATTTGAAAGTAAATAATGATCCAAGGCATCCAGCAAAATGATTGCGTTTGATAACCTGTAATTGTTCTAAAAAATTAAATTTTATAAAAATAATTTACTATCGCCAGGCGTGCAAAAAAAAAACAAGAACAACTGCCTGACACCGGGTAAAAACAATTGCCATTTTTCGAGCTTTTTTTTCTCGGCATCCATGTTTGTAAAACTTCAGACAGGTCAGTTAAACGATGTTTACTATAAAATACAACTCCCCCCCCCCAAAAAAAAAAAAATGTAGGAGTGTTCCTGATAATTTAAGCAATTATGAATGGTGTATCCACGAATGATGTATCCACATTTTTGATGCCTAATCTATCCACAATAACGATTACATAAAGAAATTTACCTGAACAAAATAGTAAATTTCACTGACACTTGCATGAGAAATGTGTGAAATTATACCTCTAGGTCAGGTGTAACCAGGACACCAAAAATGGGCACACTTGTATACCCCTTACATGTATCTACATGTACTATAAGTATTGTAAGTCCACGTACATTGTAGGAGTGAGGCATGAAAAGTATTTTATTTCCATTGGTAAACAAGTAAAAATACACAATAGTGCTTTGTTGTTTTGGTGGGAGAGGGGTGCTACAAAGTACATACACATAATGTTCAGAAAAGTTACCTTGTACATAAAAGTATGTACAAGTACTGTACTGTACATGTACATTGTATGTACATCGTGTAAGGTGTGTTTCTGACATTACAAAAATTGCATTTGAAGCTCTTTAGTGTTAAAATATTGTTAAAGCTTGCTAATAAAATAATTTGATGCCGATTTAAAGAGAGTGATTGCTGTATGACAACAGACAACTCACAAAGTTAGTTTTCACAGTAAACTGAACTGACCCTGGCAGAAGTTGGTAAAAGTTACCTGAAACATACCGTACATTGTAGCCTTGCTGCTTATTAATAACAAGTTGTTGAGACTAATTAACTCGATTTGTTTTTACAGTAAACTGAACTGACCCTGGTAATAGTGGTTTCCACAATACCTGAAACATACTGGTACATGTACATTGTAGCCTTGCTGCTTATTAATAACAAGTTGTTGAGGCTAATTTAAAGGGAATGGTCGCTATGACAACAGACAACTCGGTTTGTTTTCACAGTAAACTGAACTGACCCTGGTAAGAGTGGTTTTCATAATACCTGAAACAAACATACTGGTACATTGTAGCCTTGCTATTTAATTATTTATAAAGCACAATCAATTGAAATTGAAGGCAACATCCGAGCCCCCTCTCCCCCCATATTTCCCCCTTTCCCCTCCCTCTCCCCCCATATTTCCCCCTCTTCCCCTATATCTCCCATCTGAGGAAAAAGTGACCACATTATGCATTCTTGCAAATGACGTTTTCGTTTTCCATTTTGGCAAATTCCGGAAATGATAAAGCCAAATAGTCCAAATTTGAAAATCGACAAAATATTAAGTTAAGTAATGTGTCATATTGAAGGTTATACAGGTAGTAGTTCTGTTGTGTAGTTTCATGAAGAAATACCGCATTTGACCAAATATTCAGAGTTTGTCAGAAATAAAATGTCGGCAATATCCAAAATACAAAAATTTGAGCTTCAGAAGACCTTCAGCTTCAGAGCTTCACAAGTTTTTGTTTGAAGGTCTCTTTTGCAAACAAAACTGCATCAGTTTCCATTAATGGCCCAAACACTTCAAAGTGATTTTGATACGACCACAAAAAGAACAAAAACCTTGTTATGAATATTATGTAACTATTGTAAGAAACTTGTTTTTCTTTTCGTACAGGTCTACGTGTATCATGCTTATACTAAGAATGCTGTTACAATCAATTTGTCAGGAATTAAACTTAAACCAGGGATGCTTGAAAAAAAATGTGTTTAAACTCAAACAGCTTTATGATTACTTGAGTAATTGCAAGCCCCTAAAATTTCTAAAATGTACGTTCAAATTTCCGAAATTGCCGAATACTTCACTGTAGAGCCACATTCTACAAACTTTTTTAAAGAAATACAATTTATTACAAATTACATTGTGCACATGTACGGTAAGTTGGACTTGATGTTTATTTCATCCTTCAGTTTAACTTTTGTGAAACCAATAATAACATTCCTACCATGCAGTTGCCTGTGTAGTAAACGAGGTCAGTGTTAACATTCCTACCTGTGCCACCATCCAATAATCCTTTGTCACTAGTACAAATGTTCCTTTGCTTCATTCAGCAATGATAATATACAACAGCTACAATGTACACAAGGGTGTGTGCAGCAACTTTTTAGACAGTATTATAGTATAGTACAGCTACTGTATGTACTGGTACATCAAACATGTACTGTACATGTATAGGAACACCATTGCTCTGTGAAATCATTGGCTTATTACCGGTACATTCTGAGCAAAATTTGCAAATATTGAAATGTTTTGGAGCATCAGAAAATAAACCCATACACTCCTTAGACTATTGTTGCCTAACGCACCCCCCCCCCCCCCCCAAAAAAAAACCAAAGCAACATTCCGCAAGCACAATGACCCCCACCAAGGAGGGTGGGGGGGGGGGGTGTCTCTTCGTCCCATATATTACTTAATTTGATTTTGTACAGTATAACGCCGCTATACCGAACACCATCCTTGGCTTGATTAATGTGCGGCTGATTAATGCGCATTCTTGTGTGCCTATATGAACGTATCTTTTGCAATATGTGGATGTTAACAGGTTGTGTAATCTGAACATTTAGGAGGCTTCCAAAACTACCGTTGGAAAGAAAATAGACTAACCTATAAACTAAGTTGTGGAGTGCCGTGGCCTCGTGGTCTGGAGCATTGAATTTGTAATCTGTAGGTAAAGCTACCGTACAAGTTGTGGGTTCGAGTCCGGCCTGGGACTACAGTGCGTGTGCCCTTGGGCAGGGCACTTTGTCACTCATTGCTTCTCTCCACCCAGGAGTAAATGGGTACCTGTGAGGGCAGGGTTGGTTATTGTGGTTGATTTAGCTGCTTTGTGCCAAAATGGCAGCATTGAGCTGTATACTCCCCAGGGAGCTAAGATGGTATTTGGAATGTTTCATGGGCCCAATGACTGGGGAAATCTCAGCGCTTAGAAACACTTGTATTAAGCGCTGTATAAATGTTATTTATTATTATTATTATTATTATAATTAATATAACAAGAAACGGCCAATTATCTAGGTTCCACACTGAATATGGTACAGGTACATGTACTAGACTACTGAATGGTCCATATTTTAACACCTTCTCTACTGTTATAACTACACGTACATTGTACATGTACCGGTATGTACCGGTACATACAATGTTCCTCTCTCATGGTGTGATCGTTTAGAGAGGGAGGGTTAACCCTAACTCCCTCACCATTGTTATTGAACAATACAATTCCTTCAAAATCCTCCAACTTTCTTTGTTGTGTAGGGAGTTAGGGTTAATGTTTGTCTAGACCGTTTGTTCTAAACATAATAATGTGTGATTCCATCACTTATAATTTCAAGGAAATTTGCACCAAAAAGTTGGATGTGGCTAAAGAATGAGTCAAGTTAGCAACATTTTGTTTGGCTATTTTGTTGTATTTTTATTGGGTTTACCATACATGTGTCAGCAGTGGTACTAAGGCCTAGGAATAACATTTCTTTCAACAGTGCATGCAACCTTCTTCAACCAGGTGTTTTTCTAAATATAAAAAAGAAAGAAAAAAGTGGTTAACAAAAGATCTGTTGTTCAATGACCAACACAAAATAATAACTGTACATTTACGCACACCTGGCAGCATCGGATAGGAAACGGCGGACCTTTGCAGAAATTGACATTATTGATTTCTGCCGTCGTCAACAGAACGGCATCATTGACAACCAGTGTATGGAACATCCTGCTTTGTCTACCAAATCCGGAAGTGACAGGTGTTAAGAACAGAATACCAACAATTTTTTGTTTGTCTCAAATGATTCCCTGCCGATCGTTATAGTTCCGACAATAGACTTCTGCACGCGGCAGAATTTGCCAATAGGAAATTGCTGCAGGTGATTTTGTTCTCAGAAAACTGAACACTGTACTGTACTTTACATGTACACTATTTACATCCTCTTTCTGGAAACTTTTTGCAAGTCTGGAAACTTTTTGCAAAATGTAACTTGTTGGGCATCATTTATAATGTTGTACAAAAGTTCATTTTCAAGTTACCAGGACCACTGGCGGGACTAGTTTTCATCAAAAATAAATAAATATGCATTTCTTTATTCAGTAAAATATTCCTGTTTTGATAATTTGCAACTACTACAAGGTGCCGACACTTACGGGGTATATTAGCACCATTATTTACATGATTTTGCAAACATTCTGTCGTCTAGGGCATTGTTTTTTTTCTCTGCAGTCGGGGCGTGAAATTTACATGTAAGTCATACGCTACCCGCCATAAAATCTGACGCATGTAGATGTAAGCCATGGAACTTTGTACACACAGAGCCTGGGACAATTGTACGCGGTAAAACCTATATATATTTGCAAGCTTAGCTGAAAAGGACCCTTTACAGAATTTCAAAGGAGACTAAGAAACAATAGTGTGGAAATTTAAATGTCAAATAAATACTGGACGCAGTTGATAATCCTTGGCTGTATGAATTCAATGGAGAAAATAGAACTAGGGTGTTGAATAGGCCGAATTACTGAAGCGTGGTATCAGGGTTCTAGCTAGGACCTTTTTAGTGCCTGGTAAATTATCAGATTGCGAAGCGTTGCGAGCGCAGATCTTGTAGCGGAGCTCTCGTGTACATGTACACGTCCACCGCGTTAACGAAGCATGTTTGGCAACATTAGCACGTGTACACGTCCATGGCGGATATGCTACTAACGTCAGGCATGTATTGACGTCCACTGCGACATGTGCTTGTTACTGTACGTCTGAGGTGTAAACTTGTCAACCGTAACCATCAAGATAACTTCCACGGCGTGCACACTGCTGGATCAAACCTCCATGCCCAACGGGTTAACGCGTCATCCGTGGATAGTAAAGGATTTTTTTCCGGTGTTGCTTGTGACGTGTGTTTATCAGTCATCCGTTTAGATTTTTTCGAAAATTGTTGTGTGTATGTACACGTCCTCTTGCGTGAACTGGTAAATACGGTAGCATTTTGGTCCACTTTCTCATTCAACTCCTCAAAAGTGCAACTTTATTTCTGCACTTTTTGACATACATGTAAATTACTTAATTTCATCTATACAATCATTGTTATTGTTAAATTAAAAAGTATGGCCTGTTTCCTAGAAATTTTCTCAACGGAATAGTGGTTGTTTGACCTAAAAGTGCTGAGTAATTTTTGAATTATTATCACCAAAAGTATTGGAGGGACTTTCTTTTTTGGGTTGGGTGTATACCATTTATTGTGCAGAAAGTGTTACAATGTACTATGTAAGCACATATCCATAAACATGATTTGAACGCTCACCATTATTCATTTAAAGTGCTAAACAATAACTGTAAAAACCTTCCCAAATCCATCAAATCCATCTCTCCATTTTGGCAGATTTTGCAAGACTTGGTCAGACTGCAGGTGAATAATTAAAGTTTGATTTATAATGATGGACTCGGGCCAGGAGGCCTGAAGCACTGCTGGGGGAATCCAATTGATTTTGTCCATCATGTAGTATGTCCATTAACATCAATCAGCATTTGATCAATGGCAATTCCATTCATGAACCCATACATAAGAAGCAGATTTTTTTTTCGTTTTTTTTTTCTGGATTTCATTGAGGACTTACACTTTAATTAATTTAATTTAGTTGAGTGGAAGTTTGGTCCAGTACTATAACAAAAGGGAGTTAGGATTAATGGACAATTCCAGATTTTTTTTATCTGGATTTCATTCAGGATTTCATTGAAAAATGATACTTTAATTATTAATTATTCCTAACCCTCCCAAATCGTCCAGAATCAATATGATTTTGCACACACCCTAGGGAGTTAGGGTTGAATGGAGATGGTATTTATCCTGCTATACCCTGACCTTTTTCAAGACGCATGCCCAAGTTTTAAATAGCTTGACGATTAAAGGTGGGCTTCCTTGCCTAAAGCCTTTACATCGCTGCACGGTTATGACGCAAGTTGTAACTAGAAGGTTGTGTTTTGATGGAGTCTTAAAAGTCACCATGTCGTACATCCTTCTGAGTTCTTGCTATTTAAAGTTTACGCCCTTGCTGCTAATTTTAACTCCTCACAAACAGCATGAGCCTGATTAGCCTATAATCTAATATGTGGAACTTTACACATTGTAAGGGCCACGCAGAGGATGTTGGAGTTACAAGTAATTGGCTTTTCTTCATTAGATTACAAGGGGTCAGAAGCTTTTATTATCTGACAATTTGCACTCGCCCTCTGGACTTCCTCAGCATTAGAGTATACTTTTGTGCGTTGTGTCGTCTTGGAGAAGCGTGATTTTGTCGTCTTCCCGCATTTGGTCAGAGAGAGGCTAGTTGGATAGGTGGTGTATCATGTTTTCTCTGAAGAGAATGACTTGTCCACGGGATGATTCTCCGTTGCTTTCTGGACACTGCCAGTATTGCCCGACCGTTTGGCGTACCCATCAGCAAGTATGATCACTGCATGGGCAGGGAAGATTGTTTAGTAAAGCAGATACCAGGGGAAATGTTTGGGGGAATTGTGCCTTTGATGATGCAAGCATGGAATTTGGCGCACAGTCAGAGTACATCATGAAAAAGATATTTGGATGTACCAGTACATGTATAGGGCCATCGCAGATTTGTCCTTTAAAGAAATATCTAGGTAGAATAACCAGCAATATGGCAGCCATGAAAATTGCTTGTTACTTGTTACAAAGGACAATTATGCGATGACCCTATAGCCAAATATCTTTCTCACGACATATGTACGTGCATATGTGTATACTCTGTGTGCCAAACTCCATGCTTGTCTTATAATATCATGCTCAAAGGCACAACCGTATAATCGCCTACCAGGTATTGGTATCTGCCATATTACATGTACCGGTATGTCGGATATGATTGACTGAAAAAAATATTTGTCAAAAAAATCCCTAAAACTGCTGTACAGTACATTTAGATGTTATGCTCAGTTTTAAACGTTTTGTCCACCTGAGGTTAACTATAGAACTAAAATTAGATAAAAGTTTGTAGATTTGATTGTTTAAAGTTTGAATACATTGTATGGGTCTTACATGTTGTAATGAAAGGCAAACCTTAACTGGCATTTTAAATACAGTATACAGTAGAAACCGTACACGACTTTTCTGTCAAATGAGAGTAACACATGTGATCTTCAACTGCGTACATGTATAAAAGCTGCAACAAGTCACTGAACGTGTTAAAAACAGATTGTACGGTGCATCTATCCGTATGCCACATGTGACGTTTACTCGGTTGTGCGTGCATGAATGCATGGTTTGTAAAGATTTTTCATGCTCTTTATCTAACAAGGTTTCTCTATTTTTTGGGGTGGTTTTCTTTGCAGGCGAGTTCATGGAGGAAGATCAGAAACATGGTGCACTGGTCACCGTTTGTTCAGTCTTTCAAGAAGAAGTACCCCTGGGTCCAGTTGGCTGGCCATCAAGGTACTGTAACAGTTTCTTTCCTCTATCTGTGGGGTTTTATGGCACATTGTGACATTGTTGCCCTAATTAAGGAATAAGAGTGTGAGAACCCGGTCTTCACTGTGTGATAATGAACGGGTTGGGGAATGACCGCTGTTAACCAGTTCATGCCGTAGGACGTGTATACACGCACAATTTTTTTGAAAATCTAAACGGATGATTGATAAACACGCCACGAGCAATTATTTGCCGGCTACTTGTCAAATATCTGTCAGCGACCGGCTCGCAGCTGGCATGTACATGTATTGGTGTGCTGACCATGGATTGCAGGCCTATGTGCCCGCTGGGGTTGATGTTCGTGAAAAATAATCCGGTTATTAACTGGTTAACAGCGGCCGTCCCCCAACCTGGTCATTGTCCCGCAGTGAAGACTTGGTCCGGACTCTTATCCCATTAACAATTTATCTAATTTAAGAAGTAAATAGTTAAAATGCTCAAAAATTGGTGACTTTTTTGGCAATATTTTCAGACTTTTGTGTTTATGTTCAGGGGTCGTATTTTAGCTTATTGCATGGTACCCTGTCTCTTCAATATGCGTTATTATTTATGCTTGATCAATGCTGATTCAGAGCCATTTGTTCGCATTTGAAGCCTGTTTTTAGTCTACTCTAGTTTTTTTTTTAATGAAATTTGAATCCTCTCACCGTTTATTTAATGTTAAAGTCTGTAGGCATTACACAATGAGGCAATACACAACTTCATAGAACTGAATGATTCCCGTAAAATATGTATTTTATTTATGTGAAATCAAGTGTGTCTGTGCTTAGGGACTTGATTACAATGTTAGAGACGGTGTTGCTACAGGTGATATGCAAAAATATTTACGACACTGATGTCATCTAAATAAATTATACAATATGTACCGTATGTGTGTCCATCGATTTTACTATTTTTCTATTTACATACGTACCGGTACATGTAATTGCCTAGGTCAGAGATTTAATTAATTTAATTAATCTTTAAAGAACAAAAATTATCAAGTCGTTTGTTATTTTGGAAATTGTTAAATTCACCTCTTTGAATTGTCACTCAAGCTTGATCATTGGAGTTTTGACAGAAAGTATTGCTATTTTGTTGTCACACTGTTGATAATATTTGTGCTGGTTCATCATTGGAGAGCTTCATGAATTTATAATGCGTGTAAGGTAATTGTCAGTGCTTCATGATATGTACCGTAGGCATCATGACACTTACAAAAATACAATACAATGTAATGTATATTATAAATGAAACCTTGTCTTTTATCAGACCTAAATGTATAGGATACACCATTGGTAATTGCTTGAATTGTCATTAACCCTAACTCCCTACCCCATTTTTCTTACACATAACCTGAATCTGTTGGACATAGTTAAAGGTAGAATACACCATTTGCAGATATCAAAAATATTTACTACCGATTTATATCTTACTCATTTGAAAGTAAATAATGATTCTAGGCATCTAGCAAAACGATTGCGCTAGATATCCTGTAATTATTCTGACAAATTATTCTATAAAGACAAATTTCGCGATCGCCGGATGGCGATCGCGAAAAAACAAAGATAACATAAGAATAACTGCTCGAACCCGGTTGAAAACAAACGCTGTTTTTCGTGCTTTTCTCGCCATCCATGACTGTAAAACTTCGGACAGGTCAGTTAAACGATATTTACTATAAAATACAACCTCCCAACTCTACCCATTCATGATTATTCAAGCAACTATCAATGGTGTATCCTACCTTTAACCTGTCAACGCAATGTCCGATTGAAGTGCAACAGACATTACTGTAAGGAGAATTGTATTCTCTTTCCTAACACCCACAATCCCTCATTTCATCGTCCGCCCAGTTCTGTCTTATTTTGCCAGAATGCCTCTCATATACAAGTAAAAGGCAGGTTTCATTTTATTGCTATTTTTTTTCTAATTCAGGTAACTTCAGAGCTGGTGAGTTTGGCACTATCTTGAAGAAGTACACCCCTAAGGAGCAGTGGGCCTTAAGAAAACTAATGGCTGACATCTTGAGACCTTACATCCCAGAGTACAAAGGCATCGTGGAGAAGAACTCGGAGAGTATCCTTTTTTACTGAATATATCTTATTGAATATTTTACTGAATAAAAAATATTAAAAATTAAACCGGGGCAAACTGGGTAAATGTTTGTTAACCCTAACCCTGCCAAATCCAGCACAGTGCATCTGTAGTGACTGCTTGACCTTGCTGGACTCTGCACACAAGTCAATGTGACAAAGTATGCAATCTGTTGTGTCTGGCAGGGTTTCTAGCCAAAATACCCTGGAGGGTTATGGTCTGCAGTAAAGATGTGCAATAAACCTGAACAAAAACCAATTTTGGATCTGGTTGGATATTACAATCATGTTGGGTCGATTTCTGATTTGCGCTGTGTTGCTAAAATTTGAGGGGTTCTGGCAAAATGAGAAAAATGCAGTACTGTACATGTAGTGAATGGAAGTTATTTTTTCCAAATTTTCAGATTTATTGATATTTGTAATCTTTGTTATGTCTACTAACAATATTTCTAAAGAAATAGTAATAAATTAGTGGAATAAGGGTGTTTTAAGGAAAAACCATTGTACAAAAACTTGTACAAAATTTTACTTGTTGACATGTTGATAAATGCAAACTTTAAACAGCCATAACTTGTTAATGGAATGTCCGATTGAAGTACAAGAATCAGCATTGTAAGGAGAATGTTATCCTCTTTTCTAATACCTTTTCAACCTCTGCCCAGTTCCGTATCATTTTGCCAGAACCCCTCACAAATGACAAAAGCCAATTTCCTTAACCTTCTGTGATCAGAATATGTACAAATGCAAGATCTGCTAGGAGATTATGACAACCCATCCGTAATGGACTGTAAAATTGGAACACGGTAGGTATTTGATTTTTATTCTAACATATACGTCGAAAGTAATTCTTAAAACACTTTCATATATGTGACCTGCTCCCACGAAATCAAAGTAAAGTTGGCATTTTTATATTTTGAGATATTGGTATTTCTAGATTCCTTGAATTCTTAGCTTTAAAATGATATATAATTTATTGGGTAGGGTATTTAAAAAAATATATAATATTGAGCAAAACCAGCGGTCATTACACACATCAAATTAAGAATAGTCAAGAATTAATTTTGCTACATTTTACTTCTTGGGTACGCGCTATGGTATATTAAGTTATGATTGAAAATAGCCGATTTGACAGTGGGGAATCGTTTTTTGGGTTTTGGCTTAATAAAATTCCCACATATGTTTTCTTTCGAACTATCGAGTATTTTTTGCAAAAGATTAACAGAAAAAATATAAATGTGTGTTTACTCCTAGACCCACAAACGTGTCGATATGTATGTCAGTATGTATGTAGCCTGCAGCACATATTTTGAACGAGCACTACACACTGCTGCATATTTTAAATTGGTTCTGCACTCTACCGCCACGTTTGCGGGTATACCGGGGGCCAAGCGTTTTGCCTATTCTGATCAGGTCTCGAGACCTCTCTCAGGTCTCCTCACCTCCGTCAGGTCTCGAGGCCTCCGTCAGGTCTCGAGGCCTCTGTCAGGTCTCGAGGCCTCTGTCAGGTCTCGAGGCCTCTGTCAGGTCTCGAGGCCTCCGTCAGGTCTCGAGGCCTCCGTCAGGTCTCGAGGCCTCCGTCAGGTCTCGAGACCTCCGTCAGGTCCCGAGACCTCCGTCAGGTCTCGAGACCTCCGTCAGGTCTCGAGACCTCCGTCAGGTCTCGAGGCCTCCGTCAGGTCTCGAGGCCTCCGTCAGGTCTCGAGGCCTCCGTCATTGTATGTACATGTACACGGTATGTACATGTACATTGTATACATGTATGTATCATATTTTACACCAGTCTTCACTGCAGCATCCTTTGTGTAATACAATTTCCAGCACCGCAGTGCTTTTCTGTGTATGCCTCTACAGGCAGTGATTAATTCCAGTATCTCTCTAGATCTGTTCATCATGCTTGAAGGCATGTGCACGGCCGTAGCTATGCTCGGCCGTAGTGGCCATTTCCCTGTCGGCTATGCACGCAAGATCTTTATCTACAGTTTTCCAATTTTCTGTGGCATATGCGGGACATTCAGGATGACTGTCTGGATGGTCAATCATCATCTCCATCTCATTTTTAATATTTTATATTTCCAGCTTCTTCTTTTTTGAGGATTTAAAAATAATCAAGTTCAGTCTAGAACAACGGCTTATATGTACACCATTTTCTTCTGCTGTGATTTGTTTAATTTTTGTAATTTTTCGGGATTCATATTTTATAGTAAATATTGTGACACTGGCCTGTTTAAAGTTTTGTGTTCACAGAAGCTGCGAAAACCAAGAAAAACTGCTGTTCTTGCAGTCTGGTTCCTTGACTTCCTTTAAACAAATTCATTAAATTGGGGCAGTGTTTGAAAATAGTCAGGTTTTTACAACGATTGCAGGCCGGAAATCATTTAAATCATTCAATCGTTTGCAAATGATGCCTACTGCTTTTAAGAAAACATTTAGTAATAATAATACAAATTATTAATTTTTTTTTTGGAAGTTCTTAAACGCCAATGCAAAGGGTTTTTTAACCACTCGCACCAGAATTATTTTAACATTGAACGGGCCCAGGCGCCGGATTGTTTTTCACGAACCTTGATCCGAGATGTGTTCAGCCCGACATCTGTGGCTTTGCTCGTGACGTGGTTATCTGTCCGTCATTGGTTTTGAATTTCGAATTAACTTTGTGTGTATACACGGCATCCGTCACGAACTGGTTAAAGGTAGGATACACCATTTACAGATTTATAAAAAAAAATTATTACCGAATTATTAAGAAATGTCTTACTTATTTATAAGTAAATAACGATTGTAGGCATCCAGCAAAATGATTTCGCTAGATATCCTGTAATTCAAGGTTCCCAATTTTTTTAAATTTTATATAAATAAATTGCGAACGTTGCCGGCGATTGCAAACAAAACAAGAACTACATAAGAACCACTGCCTGACGCCGGTTGAAAACGAACTTCGTTTTTTCTTTTCTCAGCATACATGATTGCAAAACTTCGGACCTAGTCAGTTAAACGGTATTTAGTATAAAATACAACCGCCCAAGCAAGTATCATACCTTTTTAGTTTCTAAGAAAAGTTGTGTACGTTTGGGACCATTTTGCCGCGAGACAATACATGATTGATTGTGGCATGTGATAATGAGAGCTTGTGTGAACACTCAACTGAATCTTAAAAGTCATCCACATACTTCACCAGAGTGTTACAATTAATGCTGACATTGCTGGAGGGAGGCTTTTACTTTTCCGGTTTGGAGGAAACATTATCATGACCCAGGGTATCTGTCGGCTGGATTAGCCTGTAATGGGTTTCCTATCAAGATGTCTAGTACATTTTTCTCCAGATCTTATTCGACCTTATCATCGGAGGTATCAGTGATATTCAGTATTTTGTTTATTATAACGGAGGAAATTGTACCCTTTTGAACATTTGTTATTCATAGGAATGTCCAAATGATGCCTCCAGCAACACACTCTGTCTTAAGATTATCTTGGAAACGCAGTTTGATAAATGTTGAACAAGAACAAGTTTTAATATCACAGGTTTGATTACTTGATTTAAAAGCTAAAAAAAGGTTCCACTCCGTGGTGAAATCGGCTGAATTTTGAAGGTAAAAAAATAACAAATGCAAATTGACGACATTACGGCGAAATATTCAAACTGCATAATCTCTGAAGTCGAACACAATGGTGAATCTTTGCATACATGTATAAACATACATTCGCATTTTTGTATCACTGTGGAGACTTTGTTCTCGTGTAAAAAATGATTAGAAAGTCGAGCATGTTTTTTAAAAAATGCTCCCATTTTAACCATAATTATTTTCCAGGGTTGAAATTTCGACCTAATATACCCTATATTATACCCTAACCCAAACACTAACCCTAATTCACATCCTAATCCTAGTTTTTGAGTAATTTAAGTAAAATTCAAAAATCTAATTCGTGAAATGCCCAGTGGAGAACTATTCATCTATAGAAATTTACCCTCCGGAGACGTTTTGTCTCCATTGTACACATTGTGTTCATGTCTCCAGAGGGTACCGTATTTCGCACCATCAAATTTATTCTTCCTCACATTTATGTGAAGAGCAAGATGTGAGGCAAGGATGCATTCCCTTGTGTGTTTATATGCTGATGCATTCAGCTCCGTCTTCCATTAGGGATCCCAACGTCTTGACCTCGGGAGCCTAAGTAATCCCCAAGTACACTGTACATGTACATGTACTCGGGTCAGAATCGGTCGTCGTCACACAGGTCGATTCCACGAGACTGGCAGTAGTGTATCCAGGGGCTTGCGAGATGTCTGTAATGGAGTCCCAAGTAAAGTTAAGCTGTTTGTACAACTGGATGATGTATAAGTACATGTACTTCTAGTTTCCGCACTCAGAAAAGTCTAAATGTCATTCGATTGTACCAATGCTCATGGCAATACTTGGCACATAATTGATTTTATAAGGAAGCCCTTGTCAATCTTAGAGGGGAGGGAGATTTGTATTTTAGTTTTTTGATAAACGGCTGGTTTACACTTGTGAATGCAAATGTAAGGGGGATTTAATGTCATGAATGCTTTTCTACAAAATTTAGTTGAGTTGAAATGTTGACCATTTGAGAGACCGCCAACATAGGGCAAGATAGCTCAGTTGGTAGAGCGCCGGTCTGATATTCTGGAGGAGGCAGGTTCGAGTCCTGCCTTGCCAATTTCTTTGTTCACTTTTAAAGTTGAAATGTGTCAAATTTTAGTGAATTTGTAGCAGGAATACTGGCCATGCCGTCAAAAGATTGCACAAGTTTGCGTTTGCGCCAGGTACATGTACATTTGCATCTATGGCATTCAAGGTGTTTTTCTTTGGTATTTCACTAAAAGAAGCATGGCATCTGAAAGAAAAAGCAGCACATTCTTAAAGCCATTAACCCCAACCTTACCAACCTTCATTCGAGTCGAGTAATTCTGATGAGGGAATCGAGTTCAGTCATTTGCCTGCAGTGACTCGAGTCGTGTTGATTCATTTGCCTGAAGTGAGTCGAGTCGAGTCATTTACCCATTGGCAGTCAAGTTGAGTCAAGTTGCCGAATATTGTTACTCGAAGTCGAGTTGAGTCATTACAACTTTGACTCGAGTCATTACAACTTTGACTCGAGTCATTACAACTCTGACTCGAGTCATTACAACTCTGACTCGAGTCATTACAACTCTGACTCGAGTCATTACAACTCTGACTCGAGTCATTACAACTCTGACTCGAGTCATTACAACTCTGACTCGAGTCATTACAACTCTGACTCGAGTCATTACAACTCTGACTCGAGTCATTACAACTCTGACTCGAGTCATTACAACTCTGACTCGAGTCATTACAACTCTGACTCGAGTCATTACAACTCTGACTCGAGTCATTACAACTCTGACTCGAGTCATTACAACTCTGCCCTTGGCCCTCTATTCACGGATGTTTAGCTGATTGCAAAATTTGAACCAACTCAGTTTGGTAAAAGGGAGAGTGGGGTTGACGTTTGTCAGTTTATCCAATGATGGTCGGCCAACCATCTTTGAAAATTGATAAAACAAATTCCACTCTTCTTAAAAATAGCAGCACACCAAGTGACAGGATTCTACAGGCTGCTTGAGACTATTAATAGTATTAATCAAGTAAGGTTTTTTATATTTCAGTAATTTTGTCTTTTGATGTTCGCAAATGTTGTATATTACTTTTTAAGTTCAGTTACGGAAAAAGAACAATGTGACATTTGTAAGGTCAGTTTGTGCTGACATGTGTAATGATGTTGTTTTTTGGTCTCTCCTCAGAACCTACCTTGAAGAGGAACTGAAGAAGGCCAGAGAAAAGCCCAAGCTTCGAAAGGTGGGTACGAGACCGGTGTTTTGCCGGCTATTTAAAATAATAATTTTTTATTAAATCGAAGGAGGAGGCCCTTTTTTTTCTCAAAATGGCCGCCCGACACATCTTAATTTGAGTCATGCAGTAAACATGTCACACCCTATCTTCCAATTTAAAATTAAAACATCGTTCACCCACGATTAGAAATTAAAATTCATGTGGGTCGATCAAGTATGCACCGTACACGACTACACGTCACACCCTAGCCTTCCTATTAGAAAAAAAATATTTCGAGAGCATGTACACAGCGATCCTAAAGCCTAAAATACGATCTTAAAATTGTATTATCTTTAAAACATTTTTTAAATTTATTTTGGCCAAAATGGTCAAATTTATCATTTTTTTTCAAAAAGAAAAAAGAAAGAAAAAAGGAGGCAGCCCCCAAAAAGGAAGCGTGCGGTGACGCTAAACATGTTTTTTTTTTATTTGGCCTTAGTGCATCTTAGTGCATCATTTGGTTGTGTTTCAAGATTCATTGTACAAACCTCTGCATACTAACTGATCACAAAATAGTACCATACATTGTACATATTTTATAAGGTTATTGTAGATAAATTACATGGGATATGTTGAAAATTATGTTTTGATGTAGCAAGTGTCACACTATGGTACACTATGTTAACCCTAACCCTCATCATGGGGTATTATTTAAGCACCCTGCCAAATGCAGCAATATGCATCATTTGTCAATGTGACAATCGTGCCTAGTGCAGCGAGATCCATCTGGTCAGAAATCCCCATTCGCAGCGTGTATACACGTCCTCCGTGGAATTAAACCGATGTGCCTGGCGAGTTAACGCGTCATTCATCGATAGTAAACGATTTTCAGGCCTTGCTCGTGACGTGTTTATTCGTCATCCGTTTTAATATTTAGCGTGTATACATCCTCCGGCGCGAACTGGTTAAACATGTAAAGCAAATCTGTGTACACAGCAATTTGTGTGCCTCACAACAGGTTCTGGACATAATAAGGACGCCGTGTTCCAACTTGGTGGAATGAACCATCTTAAAGGCAGGATACACCCATTTGCAAAAAATTTACTACCGAATTATTAGGAAATATCTTACTTATTTGAAAGTAAATAATGATTGAAGGGCAACCGACAATTTTTTTTTTTTATAAAAACAATTTCGCGATCGCCGGTTGTCGATCGCGATAAAAAACAAGAACAACATAAGAATCTCTGCCTGACGTCGGTTTAAAACGAACGCCGTTTTTTTTTGCTTTACTCAGCATCCATGATCTACCCATTCATGATAATTCAAGCAATTACCAATGGTGTATCCTACCTTTAAAGAGAGGCAGGTTTCTTTAAGCTGTTGGCAGTTGTCTGCAGAGTATATTTAAGTGTTTTAGATAGGTGGCATATTTGCAAGTTATTCTTTTATTTATTTGGTACGCCTGTACATGTGATGTATGCAAAAGTCTATACAGTCAATGTCAAGATATCTCATGGGATGAAGTCCCAGTAGAGCCTACTGATGCAACCCCCTACTCCCCACCCTTGCAAAATCTCCACATAATTGAGGATGTAATTTGGTTCGCTGGATATCACTCGTAGCCAGCCAAGACCAAAGATCCAGCCAAGACCAAAGATCGATAGGGATCTGCCTGAGGCCGCTAGCAGGCAGGGGCTCATGGGCCATGACAGCTACCTGGTAGGAAGTCTGGCCTTGCTCAGTCATGTACAAAACAAAACAACATGGTCCTGATCTTGGAGTAAGGATCCAGCAACTGTGGTGTTTCATTGGATTTGTTACGCTCCCCTGAATGCCAAAATGCAGATGCTGGATACATGTATGTAATGAACAGGAAAAATTATGACATTATTACATTATTATCTAATTATTACATTAGCTTTAAGCTTAATCAAAAATTGCAGGAAACATGATGTGCAAGTACATTGAGCGGCTCTGATAAGAATTACATGTAATTTGATTTGGCAGCTACGGTACATGTACACAAGCGTACAAGGTCTCACAGTGAAGAAAGAGAACATCGATTGTCTGTTTGAAATTACGCCACAGCCTTATAGATTATCACATTACATTACATTACATTACATTACATGTGAATTGATTTCTTGCCAGGCGCTCGGGGTAAACCAAATCCCTCAAAGGTCATACATTCAAAGAAGAAACAAAAATCATTAAATTAGTGGGCATATCAGGCCTGAACATACAGTGGGCACACCTACGCCCAAGTTATAGGCACTCGCCTTAAACGATGCATCATGTATGGCGCCACCCTGGACACACCAGGCCTGAACCCAGGGTACACCCTAGGCAATTTCATGGAGCTGCGGAGCACACAAATTTGCTTAGCACAAAACAAATCTTGCTAAGTAAAACAGGTTACCAGCCAAAACTTCATGTGCTTTTCATGCTGGGCAAAAACCAGCTGAATATCAATCACAAACAATATATGCATCACCTGAAAATTTGGTCTGTAACCCTGTTAAATTGTTGCCATGGAAATGTTTTCATGCTAAGCACATTTTTGTGCTGAGCAGCTCCATGAAATTAAGCCCAGGCCTTAAACCTGGGGCACACCAGGCCTGAACCCGGGGCACACCAGGCCTGAACCCGGGGCACACCAGTCCTGAACCCGGGGCACACCAGGCCTGAACCCGGGACACACCAGGCCTGAACCCGGGGCACACCGGGCGTGAACCCGGGGCACACCGGGCGTGAACCCGGGGCACACCGGGCCTGAACCCGGGGCACACCAGGCCTGAACCCGGGGCACACCAGGCCTGAACCCGGGGCACACCAGGCCTGAACCCGGGGCACACCAGGCGTAAACCCCGGGGCACACCAGGCGTAAACCCCGGGGCACACCAGGCGTAAACCTGGGGCCGCATTCCTGGTCAAACCATGAGTGAACACAGCCCAAAAACATGGGCACACACATTTCAAAATGTATACGGTATCTCTGCTGAGACATGGTATTGTTGTTTTCCTTGTTCATGTATTTAAGCATCCCCCTCCTCTAGAATTTGTGCACAACATTTCTCGTGGAGACATTCTGCTCGCTAACATTTCCCTGTGAAGACCTTATCATTCATTTGTTCTCTATCGTTTGACTTGTACTAAATTTAGAAACACCAGGCCCAAACCATATGTACATGTTGTACATGTACCAGGCCTAATCCAGATCCAAACCAGACCCAAGCCATTGACAAAGTTCTTTTACCATATAAATGGCAAAGTTTGTTTGACCTTTTACGCCAGCAAGCTGGTTTAGGTCGGGAAGTGCATCATTGCTTTAACATCCTGAACTGCCACAACTCCTACTAAACTGACGTCACCTGTCGTGCTGGTCCAGAAACATAACACCCTCCCACTCTAGTGCTGATGATGACATTTAGACTTTGGAAAATACATCAAGTTTATGAAAAGGGCTCTGGGGATGTTGGTAACTATTATGTCCTCACAGGAATAATTGGATCTTTTAATACAAACAAAAATACTGGTAGGTTTAGAAACGAGCTCTAATTATTGAAAACCAATTGTGCACTATAATTAGATGAGCTATTTCTACAACCCTATATTATGATATATGTTTGCACATCCTGTCCACTGGCAATTGGTTGTTACATGCGACAGGACCTCTGTTGTTGGGTCCACAGCTGTTTTGTCTAGGTCCCAACTGGGAGTAGTTTAAGCTTGATCTAATTTTACCTCTGCAAATGGCCTGTGGGTTCTATAATTGAGGAAATGTTTTGTTACTAGGCAACTGACATGTAAATGTACGTCATCACCTTGTTTCTACACCAGGTACTATAATTCAACATTTGCTTTGGCTGGAATTTTCAGAAATGGATGAATTTGGGGGTTAGTATTTTACAGCAATTCAAGTTTTGTGTTCATAGATGCTGGGAAAACCAAGAGAAAAAAAAGCAAACAGCAAATTATTGATTAATGATAATGATGATTCATTTAATTTACATTTAAATAAGGGAATAAATGTGTGGTTGGCCGGCTTTACACTCATATTAGACTGGGCCATACTTCAGGAAAAGAAAGTCCTGTAGGCATTTTTGAGGAAAAGGGGCCAAACAACTTTTTCGAGAGTGTTTTTTCGTGCCGAAAACGAATATTTTGTTTGGACATCTCAGTTTTGCCTAATAAGGTCAGAAATCGAGGTCAAAGTTCAATAACTAGGTCATTTACTATATTTGACCAAAAATGTACATAATCACATGGCCTAATGGAATATTGAAAGATTACTTTAAAAATAGTTACCATTATGGGTGTGGTAAGCATTGTATTTGACAATTAAATAGAAAATGTAAAGCATATTTATCATAAAATACCTCATAACTCCTTTATTACTGAACATTCCACAAAATCATCACAAGTTCACTGATACATTTCTGTGGCCATTAACTTTGCTGGGAATAACAGTAGACACTGTTTCCAATATCTTTCTGACTATTTCCAATGGAAATGTGATGTTTGGTTGGCATCAGAATGGGTCAAAACTAGGTCAACTTTTGACCTACATGTACATATTTGCAAAATGACCATTGAACATGCGTGCCTAGTTTATTTTTCTGAACACTGCTAGGTACCTATTCTAAAGTGTGACTCATTGGTCAGGACTGTGAAGTTCCAGACGTATCCCCACACTAACCCCTTACCACTCCCCACCCCACCCCCACCCCTTACCACTCCCACCCCCACCCCACCCCTTACCACTCCCCACCCCCAATAAAGTTGACAACAAAATGCCAACTTACGTAGTAGGCTAAATGTTTTGAAGAGTTATGACAAAATCTCTGTCTTGCTTTCATTAGCTTACGTTTCATCAAATTGTAATGTACCACATTATATTTTGGTTAGGAATGGTTTGAATCCATTGTTTGTTGATACTTACTACGTTGTATAATATTGAACCAAATATGACAATATGTGAATGCAATGATATAAGTAGGCCCAGAAGTCTGACACTGAATTTGTAGGCATACATTGACACTTAAAGTTATATTTCGAATAATCGAAAAACTTGCATTAAACATGCATTTAGACAGGCTTGTTCATGCAAACTCTCTCACCATCTGAACATTTGCAGGCTCCTGTGCAATTTAGTTTTCCCTTTCCAATTTAGGTCTCGCACAGACTCTCCGAGGAAAAATTCAAACAGGTGAAATTCCTAGCAGAAAAAGTCAACACTTTGACAACTGCCAAGGAACACATCACCCGCCAAATACGGCTCCTTTCCCGGTCAATCGAGACTAACACACCACCATCCTATATCACAGTAAGCATACGGCCACCACACCCACATCGATCTCTGAAATTTCAGAATTCATTCCAGGATCGCTGGAGCAATCTCCAGAGAAGAACGTCGTTGCTGTTCACAAGAATCACGCTGGATGAGTACTACAAGCACCAACTACCAATCACCGAGGACCAGCTCACCAACGCCATACGATCAGCACAAGAACAACTTGCTGAAGATTTCCAGGGTCTAGACCATTCTACCGCTCAAAAACTCCTGAGCTTCTTCACAAGACCCAGCTATCAACCCAACTAGAGAAAACGACAACCCTAAGTCGATCTCTAACCACTACAAAACCAAACAGTCCTTTTCAGGACTACCACACCTTCTCAAAAGAGAGAAATCCGTAATCTTGCCCTTACTATATAATAAAGATAATAAATAAACTGGAATATAACCCATCCTATATTATCTGTTATATCCAAACCATAAATCTCTACCATGGCAAGAAGAAAACTCAACCAAAAAACAAAGAGATCACTTAGCCAATCGAAATCCAACCATTTCTCGAACAAATGCAAATCGAAAACCAAACGAGCCAACTCCAATCATTTGCGTTCACTAGCAGAACAAAGTCAATCCTTCATAACAAACCTATCCAAAGCAACACTATCGCAAACCGAAATAATTGCTTTAGGAAAAGGTTTAAATTTCATACCTACTCCTGCTAAACCAAACCGCAAAACACTTGTGACATAAATACCTTCAATCGAAGACTAAGAATTACATTCTTAATGCGAAATAAACGCTCCAAAAACCATCCTTTCAAACCACCCTCTAACTGGCAACCTAAATCATCCCCTAGTGCAGCACTAGAAGAATACTTGGAAGCCACAAAATTCGAACTGGCCCACATCAGGCTAAGGAAACGGCAAACAAACATAACCACGCAGGATTTATCCGCCATAAATAAACTCAAAAACAATCCTGACATCGTAGTCAAACCATATGACAAAGGCAGAGGCATTTGCATTATGAACCACTCAGATTATCTACAAGTGGGTTACCACCATCTTGAGTCCCATCATTATACCCAACTGGACCAAGATATTACCCCACAAACTATTACAATGGTTCACAACACACTCATAGAAATGAGAAACAACAAACACATCGACAACGATACTCTGAAATACCTTGACCCACTTCCACAAAACTGTCAATGTCCAACCATGTATTTTCTCTCCAAAATACACAAAACACCACCACCGGGAGAACCTTTTGTTGGACGTCCAATTATAAGTGGTTGTACTAGCCCTACAGCAAAAATTTCAGAATACATAGACTACTTCCTTCTTCCCATAGCAACCGCGCAAGTGGCGCAACCCACATATGTCCGCGACACAGCAGACATTTTGCGCAAACTGGAAGAAAGACATTTTTCACAAAATGGCCTAATCACAAGTATAGATGTCGTTTCTATGTACACCAATATCCGACAGACGGAAGCAATCAAATGTGTTTGCAATGCCCTCGAAAACACAAACCTTAAGCATCCAATCACAAAACCACCTTCAATCTACATCCCAAAACTTCTGGAACTCATCCTTGGTCGCAACTGCTTCCAATTCGGAAATAAGTTCTTTCTCCAGAAAATTGGTTGTGCAATGGGCTCCACAGCAAGCCCTGAAATTTGTGACATCACCCTACACGACTTCGAAAACAAAATAATCCAAAAAGCGGATAACATCCTTACATGGTGGCGCTATAGAGACGACATATTGGTCATCTACAACGGAACTCTAAACGAATTCCAAAATCTCATCACGGAGATAAACAAGATGCACCCGACTCTAAAATTTACATACGAAGCCTCTGAATCATCAATCAACTACCTTGACTTAACCATATTTAAAGGAGACCGTTTCCATAAAACTGGAATCCTAGACACCAAAGTCTACACAAAACCAACGGAAACCTTCCAATATCTCCATAAAACATCATCCCACCCACCCCATACTTTCAAAGCGTTCATACATGTATACGGAGAAACACTCCGCTACGCTAGAAACACCAACAACACGGATGATTTCCACAACAAAGTCAAAATATTCTCAGAGAAACTAACCACAAGAGATTACAATTCCAATGAAATCAAAACAGCGACAACCAAAGTCTCACATGCCGACCGATCGAGACTAATACACAACACAAAGGATGGAGAAAAAACAAAACAAACTCCACTTGTCTTCACAACCACCTACAACCCAGCCATAAATCACGGTGACATACATCGAGCAATAAACCGAAACTGGAATTTAATCGAAGGCAATCAAATACTCTCGGAACGTTTTCCGAAACCTCCATTTATTGCCTTCAAAAAAGCCCAAAACATTCGGGAGAAACTAATAAGAGCTAAACTACCACAGCGAATACAAAAGCTCGAACCACTCCCAACAGACTCTGGCTTTTTCGAACAACCAACTGAACCAGACGAAACCCTCAACATATTGCTCTCCTTACTGGAGGAACAATCTGAAACCGACTAACAAACATATGGCTCAAACCAAACTTACATGATTGGAATATACCCAATCCCAACCACAACCTCTCTGCGAGTCAGCCTCGATTCTTTTTGAATCACCCATTTGCAACTGACGAGTGCCACAGCAAGGCACGAAAGCATGGTATTGCTATCAAGAGGATTTGCAAACATAATCCTCTGCTCGCACCCATAATCCCAAATCCATCCAACTGAAGTCACTCAATCTCTTATGTCCACCCAATATACCTTTTAATTTGGACATAACTGGCAAAGACTAAAACATGCTTAAAATCCATTTTAAGCCAAAAACAAGTCAAGGGAAAGGGTGTGTCACTGAATGGGATAGTGCCTTCTCATTTCTAAAATAAAATAATATCAGTGAACTTGTGATGATTTTTTGGAATGTTCAGTATTAAAGGAGATATGAGGTATTTTATGATAAATATGCTTCACATTTTCTATTTTTATTGTCAAATACAATGCTTACCACACCCCTAATGGTAAGTATTTTTAAAGGAACCTTTCATTATTCCATTAGGCCTCGTGATTATGTACATTTTTGGTCAAATATGGTAATTGGCCAGTTATTGAACTTTGACCTCGATTTCTGACCTAATTAGGCAAAATTGAAATGTCCAAACAAAATATTTGTAATCTGCACGAAAAACCACTCTAGAAAATGTTGTTTGGCCGCTTTTCCTCAAAAATGCCTACAGGACTTTTTCCAGGCACATTTCTGGATATTTGTTCCAGTCTATATGGCCTGGACTCGTTAAACGTATGTTTTATAAATACCTTTCAGTAAAATACATCAAACAAAGTTAAAAAGTTCCCAACGATTTTGTTAAACTATTATGCTTCATACATTGTCATATTTTGGGAAACACCCCTCTAGCTATTGTTCTTCAAATCGCTTGATCGGTCCGGGAGGTAAGCTAACTCTTAATACATTGGGGCGCGTGTCCTGTATATACTGCGCGATGTTACGCTCCTCAATCTTCCAAAATCCTCCTTCCAGTTTTGGAGGATTATGATTAGGATTAAGAATGAGTGGCAAAAAGTGCCAGTTGAGTTTTGAGTTTAGATGCAATGGGTCAATAGGCTGTACCCAATAAAACGTTATTTTTGCTCAGTCATGTACAATGGAACCCTGCATTATGCTGGATCGATCATCGGCACTGCGTCAAAAGTACTGACTCGAGTCACACAGGTAACACTGGTGGTAGCATTTTTGTAGTATTGAGGCAATGGTCAGCCCTCCACTGAACATATTAAAGAAATAACTGATTATATTGGAGGATGGGGGATTAATCCAATTGTTACATGGTGGCAATTGGAGGCTTTTGAGGATGGTTTCAAGCCGAAATGACCATGGGGGTTAGGGTTAAAGGTGTTTTGAAGCTGCCGTATACTTTTTTTAGCTATCCCAAAAGTAACCAACCAAAATACTTCTGAAAAGCTTACTGGTTGCAAAATTATTGTGAAATTATTCCTTCTGGCATGCTGTCATTTAACCAGTTCGCGCCGGATGACGTATATAAACGCAAAAATTTCCCCGAATTCAAAACGGATGACGAATAAATACGCCAAGTTCAAGTTCGGAAATGTATGTCAGCAGCGCGCAAGGCCGGAAATGCGTGGGTGTGCTACCCAGCACTATTGGCCTGAATACGCTTCGGATCGAGTTTCGTTAAAAATAATCCCGCCCGTCGGCTCGGCGATGTAAAAATAATCCCGGCGCGAACTGGTTAAAAAAAAAAAAAAAAATGTAATTTTCAAAGATGCCTCCCGGAGACGCATGTTTTTGAAATGTCCATCAGTAATATACATACATGTATGTTATCCATGAATGGTGCACGCAAGCATTAGAATGATGCGTGTGTTGTCTATATTAGTTGGTTCGCTGCGTGACGCACAAGTAGCTGCAATTAGCTGATAGTCAGGCAGATTGGTGAACAATTGTTCAATCAAATGATAACATTTTTTTCACACATTCATATTATGTCATGAGTAAGATATTTGGCTTATGGGCCATCGCAGATTTGTCAAAAAGTATCAAAATGGCTGCCAATGCATGTTATTCTATATTTTATCCAAAGTCAAATCTGCAATGGCCTTAATAACCAAATATCTTTCTTATGCATACTCTGATTGTGTGCCAAATGTCATGCTTTTATCATCAAGTGAACAATTGTATCATTATGTGCACCAATCAGGCCGACTATGAATATGAACCCGCGCAGCCCCTAATTGTG
This sequence comes from Crossaster papposus, assembly GCA_037893245.1. Lineage (NCBI taxonomy): Eukaryota > Metazoa > Echinodermata > Asteroidea > Velatida > Solasteridae > Crossaster > Crossaster papposus. Next base: position 1,802,450 of record JBAIAA010000007.1, on the reverse strand, counting down.
GCGCGCTTCAATTTGTTTGTCATCAATTCCTTGCTAGAGCAATTGTTTTACCTCAAATTTTACGGTGAGTGAAAATTCATCAAGCTTTAATCATTCTTCTTCAGAAATGTTCCGTTTACCTAATAATAATACAAATATATTAAAATGTGTATTGTGCGGTCTCTATAACAATGAATATTTGCACATAACATGTATTAAAGGTAGGATACATTTGCAGATATCAAAAATATTTACTACCGAATTATTGAGAAATATCTTACTCATTTGAAAGTAAATAATGATTCTAGGCATCCAGCAAAATGATTGCGCTACACATGTAGATATCCTGTAATTATTCCAAACAATTTAATTTTATAAAGAAAAATTCGCGATCGCCGTCCGTCAGAATAACTGCTCGACGCCGGTTGAAAACAAACGCTGTTTTTCGTGCTTTTCTCGGCATCAATGACTGTAAAATTTCAGACAGCTCAGTAAAACGATATTTACTATAAAATACAACCCCCCAAATCTACCCATTCATGATAATTCAAGCAATTACCAAATGGTGTATCATACCTTTAATACAAAAAAAACAACGTTGGCATGATTTTCCGATTTTGCACAATAAACCCTTTAAAAATGCTTCCCAAAATAAGAAAAATTATTTTCAGACAAACTTCTAATCGGGAAAGTGAGAGTAGGTATATAATAATGGTCAAAATATGTGAACTGACGAAATTATTAAATTCAACTTGTGATTTTTCGAGATTTATTCAAGTGTGAAGTTTAAAGGAAATATACACTGCTGTACATGTACATATACTACATTTGCAAACATAAAATACAAAAACAATTTACAAATTATCATGAAATACCGTACCTTACTTGGTTGTTGGTGAATGACAGTCTGAAGCATTCTGTAAAATTATGGCATCCTGTAAAATTATGGCATCTGGTGTGTCGTCATTTTCAAGAAACATTTTGTGTATAAAATTTCAACACTAGTCCGCTGACCAGTGTTGGAAATTACTACCCATAGTTTACCATATATAGTTAGTCTGCATTTTGTTAGCAATCAATATGTGTAATTTCCCTGATGTTTATAAAGTGCTCCGTTTCATCTTAAGTGGGGTCAGGAATGCAGGCCTTCATTTTAAAGGAGCGCGATCGCGCTCGCCTTAAAATTGTTAAGGAGAGCAACAAAAAGCGCTCCTTACAATTTTAACAAGAGCGAAAAATAAATAAATAAATAAATAAAAAATGCAACTGACGAGTGTCATAACAGTAAAGACACGAAAGCATTGCTATTGCTAACACAAAAGAATTTGCGATTACAATTCTCTCCTCGCACCCCCAAACGAAATCACATCAGATTTATCTTATACCAACAACGGTCATCTAGTCTTTCGTGTTCGCCCATTCCATTTATTTCGGACATAACGGGCCTAGACTAATTCGCGCTTAATTAAGCCATACAAGTCACAGAGAGAGAAATATAATGTCACTGGATGGGAAAGCGCCATCATTCTCTTAACCAAAAGTTGAACTACTGGTGAATGTTGTGTTCCTTTTCTTGAGTATGTGTTTATTAAAGTCATAGACACCTTTGGTTGTCATTTTGAGTAACTACAGATAGTGTCCAGGGCCTTTAAACTTGCGTTTTGTTAGCGAGAGCAAATCACTCTCCTTAATTCATTGTTTTGATTTAAGGAGAGCGATTTTAAAATCACTCTCCTTAATTCACCTTTTGATTTAAGGAGAGCGATGCACAGCTCTCCTCAGATTTATTAAAATGAAGGCCTGGAATGAGATTACAAGAACATGATCAAACGTTTCTCTTGTTTTTTTTCTTCAGCATCTACGAACACAAACCATCAAACAAGTCAGTGCAATAATACCGGTATTTGCTATGCAATAATAACCCCCCCAAATCCATTCATTTCTGAATGTTACAGCAAAAGCAAATGATGTATATATCACCATATATTCCCTTTAATTGTCAACACAGAGGAAAGTCAAGGGAAATGTCAAAGTGTGCCACGTTAAGGACGGTTCATTCACGTACTTGTCGCGAATGCGAAAGCGGAGCTAATAAGATGTCACAAAGCATTCGCTGTTAATGTTTGCCGGAGTTGAAATGTGTTCACCTTTTGCTAATTCCCAGTGCGAATACGTGCCCTGAATTCACAAATTTGTGCCGAGTATGAACCTGCCTCTTTGGTACCTCACTATACATGTATTTCATGTTTGTTTTTTTCCCTTTATGAATTTCCCCTGTGCAGGACATGTACCAGAAGATGATTGAAATTGATCCAACAGAGCCGACCTCGGAAGAGCACCGACTCGGAGCTGTGACCAAGCCCCGCTACATGCAATGGAGAGAATTCATGAGTTCATCTGCCACGCTAGGATTCAGGATTGAAGGAGTTAAGGTAAAGCCCTCTTCACACAGAGCTGATCTACGTGCCTGGCACTATCGTGACCATTCAATATTGAAAATTTGATCAAGACAGGATCCAGACGGTCGCAATCGTCCGCACTGTTCCTATCCCGTCCGCCCCGTTCCTATCCCGTCCGCCCCGTTCCTATCCCGTCCGCCCCGTTCCTATCCCGTCCGCCCTGTTCCTATCCCGTCCGCCCCGTTCCTATCCCGTCCGCCCCGTTTCTATCCCGTCCGCCCCGTTCCTATCCCGTCCGCCCTGTTCCTATCCCGTCTGCCCTGTTCCTATCCCGTTCGCCCCGTTCCTATCCCGTCCGCCCTGTTCCTATCCCGTCCGCCCCGTTCCTATCCCGTCCGCCCCGTTCCTATCCCGTCCGCCCCGTTCCTATCCCGTCCGCCCCGTTCCTATCCCGTCCGCCCTGTTCCTATCCCGTCCGCCCTGTTCCTATCCCGTCCGCCCTGTTCCTATCCCGTCTGCCCTGTTCCTATCCCGTTCGCCCCGTTCCTATCCCGTTCGCCCCGTTCCTATCCCGTCTGCCCCGTTCCTATCCCGTCCGCCCCGTTCCTATTCGTTCCTATTCGTCCCTATTCCGTCCCTATTCGTCCCTATTCCGTTCCTATTCCGTTCCTATTTCGTTCCTTTCCCCGTTCCTATTTCGTTCCTTTCCCCGTTCTGTTTCGTTCCTTTCCCCGTTCCTATTCCCGTTCCTATTTCCGTTTCTTTTCCCGTTCCTATTTCCGTTTCTTTTCCCGTTCCTTTCCCGTTCCTATCAAATTCCTTTTCCGTTCCTGTCCAATTTCTTTTCCGTTCCTATCCAATTTCTTTTCCGTTCCTATCCAATTTCTTTTCCGTTCTTATCCAATTCCTTTTCAGTTCGCATCCCGTTCCTTTCCCGTTCCTATCCCGTTCCTTTCCCGTTCCTTTCCCGTTCCTATCCTGTTCCTTTCCAGTTCCTATCCTGCTCCTTTCCCGCGCTTATCTCGTCCAATACGTGCTAAATAAGTTATTCCCGGGTGATCATGTGGTACAGAGAATGTATAAATAAAAAAATATGATAATAAAATTAAAAAATAATACAAAAAAAATTACAGAGTTGTTACATGTTATCAGCTGTTCTTTGGAAGCACATCCATATTCTTTTCCATCCTTGCGAACAAAATACAGTTGCTATTTCGACGCTCCTGTCTGCATTACAATGCTATTAAGACTTTGTCGTTCGAGTCACGTCCTAACCCAGCTATTATCCTGTGCATACATCCAAAACAATCGGGGTTGCTGCCCTTCTGTCACATCGATGCAGAACATTTCAGGACCTATACATTTCTTATCCAGTTAGATTTGCTACCGGTATTTTTCATGGTCGTGATAGAGACGGGGACGCAGAACGGCTCTGTGTACCCGAGGCTTAAACAACATATAGACTTTTGTATTAAGGCGGCGTTAGAAGGCCATAGTTTTGTATTTCTCAGATGGGCATAAGTAATCCCTTTGCGTATAAATTGTCAATCAATATCTATTCATTGGTCTATTTATAAATTTAAAAAAACTTCTTCAGATTGTTACTTTTGTGTGACTCCTGAATAGCTCTTTCTATTCATTCAATTTGTTTTCAATGGGTTTTTCTTGAGATATTGATGCGTCCACTTTTCCCGTATTGTTACGATAGTCCCCCTCCTCCTCTCTACAGACATGAAAGTCAAAGCAAATGGAAAGTGTTTTCTTTGTAGCATTGGCTTCACTAAATCTACACCTACTGTACGCCTAAACATTCTCAGAGTCGCTTTGACAAAGTGACAATTTCTAAAATACAGTACGTTTATCACTCGGCCAAAATCTCTGAAATGCTGTTAAAAATTGTGATCCAAAGTTGGTAACCCCCCCCCCCCCCCTCCAACTGAGGTCTTTTTTTGTTTATCCTTAATATGTTAAGGAACGGCAATTCCACGCAAACCTCCAACAGTGTGGAACTTTTTTAGAAGAACATTTCAAGTGCAAATAACATACACAAATTTATTGCTTTGAACAATTTTTTGTTTACAGTTTTACTGTATTAAGCAACCTTTAATAGTTGCAACAAAAGACAATATTTAACTCCTTTTTGTTTTTAAATTATGAACATTAATAATAGCAATAACATCATGACACGAAAAAGGACGTAAGATTTTACTTGTTTATAAATTGCTAAAACCATGTGAATATACAAACATTTTTTTTGTAATGTATGCATAAATCAGATATCCAGCTATAACATCACAGAAAGAAAACAATCATTATCGTAGCTAAAAGAAATGCATCATCATACAAAAAATGAGCCTATACCGAAGACTAAATTATCTTATATGTGACCCGCTCTGCAATAAAGGGTATTAAGTCGCCCTGTGCACTATCATGTAATGGACCACTCAAGGTTGAGAGGATAAACATTTCATCAAAATGTGATTTACATTTTTTGCCATTAATGACATCTTTAACACCAATATTTTCAGGATTCATTCAAAGGAATGTTGATTTTGATGTTTAAAGTGGAATACACGCCCATTTTGTGTTCATCGTTCTGTTGTTCTACAACAAAGCCGGCTTTTTCAAAGCCTGTTTTTTCAGTTGTGTAATTTGAACTCCAAGGAAGTAATCAAAAGCAAACATGTTATATCTCCAGAACGGGAGTAGCTATGGAGCTCTATTATATACTAACTGGAAGCTTACGCTGTAGGCATTCTAACCATGTATATAACTCAATTTCATTATTTTGCACCATAATACCCATTTTTGCAGAGCGGGTCACATATGCACTAGCACTAATATGCACTAGTATTGTGGAGTTCGAGAAATTTCCTAAACACCCAAAATACACTCGCATATTACACTCGCATGTTAAAAAAAGATTTCAAAAAGACTCCCCAAAATCTATGATTCTAGTCCCAAAACAGGTTTTTGGTTACTTAACCAGTTCGCCCCGGGATTATTGTAACATCACCGAGCCGACGCAGGTTCAGGCCGATAGCACACCTACGCATTTCCGGCCTTTCTCGCTACTGACAGACATTTCCGGCCTTGCTCATGGCGTGTTTATGCGTCATCCGTTTTGAATCTGGGGAAAACTTTGCGTTTATATTTGTCATCCGGTGCGAACTAGTTAACTACTTTCAATCTTATTGGGCTCACCACCCAAATAAAAGATCTCTCTGTCTTCTGTAAGTTTCAACTACATTTGTTGTGATATTTGTAGTTCGGAAGATTTAAGGAAGTTTTGCGTGGAATTGCCTAGGAGAACGCAAAATACCGTGAGCTACGGTACCTTGGGAAACACAGATTTGTGGATTTTTGTAAGGCCTATTTTCTGATTTTCTGTAGTTTATTTTGTTTTCGCCCCACAGAAAGGAGATGGACATTCTAGCCGGGACTACAAGACTGTACGCAAAAAAGATCAGATCAACGAATGCTTCAATTTCTTCATCGACTGTGATCCTACCATCCAAATCAAATACATTCGCCGCTTGAAGGCCATCCGAGCTACCCTGGAGTCGTCTGAATTTTTCGCTCTGCATGAGGTATGAACATCCTAGTTCAAAATTGTTCCTACAAATTCGACTGATTAAAACTGAAGATGAAATGTGATTTTAAAATAGACCACAATGCTGATGGTTTTAAACTCTACTCTCCACAGGTCATTGGAAGTTCACTGCTGTTTGTGCATGACAGAACAGGAAAAGCTAGCGTCTGGATGATAGACTTCGGTAAGACTACGCCGCTGCCTCCATCGAAGACCAATGATCACCGTACCCCATGGGTGGAGGGAAACCACGAGGATGGCTACCTGTTTGGGCTGGACATGATGATTGATGTGTGGTCTGACATGAAACCAAGGAAATTCCCAGTTGAGACAAATTCAAACAAGCCTTCCAGGAAGACTGATCCCACTCCTGCCACCGCTCCCAGTGCAGTGGACACTCCGTCGGGATCCACCTCCACTGATGCTGTTGACACCGCTCCTGCTTCACAAGCTGTTCCGATTTCCTCTTCCATCTCCAATGTTTCTCCGACTACACCGCCACCATCAGTCACAGCAGCACCCTCATCAGTCACAGCAGCACCCTCATAGCATCAAAACCTGAAAGGGTCTGGGGATGGATCCTGGATGGAAGAGAGGTCTGATCCAGGAATGGTCAGAGGTCCAATCCAGGAATGGTCAGCGGTCTGATCTTGAATAAAACGGAGATCAGATCCTGGATGGATCAGAGGTCCGATCTGGGATGGGTCAGAGGTCCGATCCGGGATGAAACAGAGGTCCGATCCAGGAAGGGGTCAGAGGTCTGGTCCAGGAAGGGGTCAGACGTCTAATCCAGGAAGGGGTCAGACGTCTAATCCAGGAAGGGGTCAGACGTCTAATCCAGGAAGGGGTCAGACGTCTAATCCAGGAAGGGATCAGACGTCTAATCCAGAAAGGGATCAGACGTCTAATCCAGGAAGGGATCAGACGTCTAATCCAGGAAGGGATCAGACGTCTTATCCAGGAAGGGGTCAGACGTCTTATCCAGGAAGGGGTCAGACGTCTTATCCAGGAATGGGTCAGACGTCTTATCCAGGAATGGGTCAGACGTCTAATCCAGGAATGGGTCAGAGGTCTAATCCAGGAATGGGTCAGAGGTCTAATCCAGGAATGGGTCAGAGGTCTAATCCAGGAATGGGTCAGAGGTCTAATCCAGGAATGGGTCAGAGGTCTAATCCAGGAATGGGTCAGAGGTCTAATCCAGGAATGGGTCAGAGGTCTAATCCAGGAATGGGTCAGAGGTCTAATCCAGGAATGGGTCAGAGGTCTAATCCAGGAATGGGTCAGACGTCTAATCCAGGAATGGGTCAGAGGTCTAATCCAGGAATGGGTCAGAGGTCTAATCCAGGAATGGGTCAGAGGTCTAATCCAGGAATGGGTCAGAGGTCTAATCCAGGAATGGGTCAGAGGTCTAATCCAGGAATGGGTCAGAGGTCTAATCCAGGAATGGGTCAGAGGTCTAATCCAGGAATGGGTCAGAGGTCTAATCCAGGAATGGGTCAGAGGTCTAATCCAGGAATGGGTCAGAGGTCCGATCCTGGATGGAACAGATGTCAGACCCTAAACAGGTCTGATGTATGTAAGGAGGTTATTTCACGGAGCTGCTAAGCAACAGTTGCATAAAATGCATGTTACTTGTAACTGTTTCCAGCTGATATACGTGTCACCACAAAAATCAGCTGAACAATATTTTGTTCTTACAAGCTCCTTGAAATTGGACCTGGATCCTAGATGGATCTGGGGTCAGATCCTCAAGAGGTTTTGGTTCGGCGCCAATTGCAAGTTGGTTTCAGGTGCAGATGTATGGCATGAAAACCTCATGCTTATGTTTTTTTTCAGGTGGGTGTCCATTAGTGACCCAAAGTCTTTCATGCTGCACATTGAGGTGTTTTGCACAGATTTTATATATATTACGGTACGATTCCAATCCACTTTGGGTAATTAATGGGGTCTTCATTTATAATAAACTAGGGCATTTTTAAGTTACGATTTCATTTTTTACGTCAAGGGTTTTTATTTAATCAATTTTAATTCGTTTTCAGTGATCAAGCCTGGATGTTGATGGGAAAAGTCTGATTTATTTTCTGAGCATTTTAGGTTTGGCTGGACTCGTCAATTGACAATCATTTGAATTTATTGAAACTTTTTATTGTCAATTTTTGTTGCACCCGTTGGCCAAAATTATAGGGGGAAAATATGCTTCAGCTTTTTTTGTTTTCCTTTTTAGTTTTTAAATTATGCTTAAAACATGTTTTTGTAATCAAAACTTGATTACACAAACGTGTACATGTTCATTTTATTGACGCCTACTACCACCACTATCCTCTTCCAGCCACCTGGATTTTTCCTTTTTTGGAAACTAAACTGCAGCCCTTTTCACCCTAAACAAATGGGTAATAGGTGCTTGATCTTTTAGAGTATGTGAATGATGATGACTATTTTAATTGCCGTTTGCTTACACGCTATATATTTTGATACAGAATTCTCGAAGAGAGAAAATAATTATTTATGTAACGTTTTTTGTTTCAAATAGAAATGTTGGCACTGAATAAATTCGCACCTTTATAGTTATTTATCAATTCATCAAATTGTTTTCTTGTACAAAAATTTGACCTTATTAGCCAGATTATATGTAGTTTTTTTTTAACGCATTGTTTCAGACGGCCCCAATATGAGGGTCCTTCCAGGCCAAACGTCATAAAACTCAAGTCATAAATGATAGTCAATGTTACATCTACAGTTTATAATCCTAAACAAAGGGTTTTTGTTGCTTTCTTATGGTACTGTGTTGGAGGGGGGGGGGGAGAGTGAGGGGGAGGGGAGAGGGGGTATAATGATAATACAATGTAATAATATCGATTTCCTATATCACCCTAATGGATATCAGGCCGTTTTCTGGAGCATTGAATTTGTAATCTGTGTGTAAAGCTGCCGGTTGTGGGTTAGAATCCGGCCTGGGACTATTGTACGTGTGCCCTTGGGCAAGGCACTTTGTAACACATTGCTTCTCTCCTCCCAGGAGTAAATGGGTACCCATTAACACTCTTGGGTTGGGAGAAGCAAAAAGTGAAACCTGCAGAATTCCTTGCAGATAACGAATCCAGTGCTCCACACCAAGAGGCCACGGCATTCCTGCACCAAAGTTGACTTGTTTAGTGCCCTTTTACGAAAATCATTACAGGAAATGTCATTAGATTCAGGACACCCCAAGTAAGTTGATGTCTATGTGATACATGCTTGACCATGTGGTATCTGTTTTCATCAAGTCGGGGTAGCACCGAAGGCTGGGTTTGAGTGGTCTGTTCTTGACGCACGAAACTCATTCTCGCGCTCAAACAGCGGGAACATTACCCAAGAATATTGGACTCGGAACAGGATCACACACCAAGTATTGATCGAGGTTTTGCATGAACGAGTTTCGCGTGTCAAGAACAGACCGTCCGAACTCAGCCTTAATATAATCTAAATGTACTTGGTGGCAAAATTACTATTTGCAGATTAAGGTTGCATTTGAGACCAACCTTCTCTTCTTATAAGTTGTATTAAACCTGAGAAAAACTACAGTAGCTTCTTTAAAGGGTGGCAGTTTAGTTAGTTTAAACCAAAATGTGCCAAAAAAGAGAGAAATCTTTAATGGTTAATGCTTGTTAAACCCAGTATCATTGCACCTACCCCCCCCCCCCCCCCCCCCCCCTTTTGTGTGGATCTACCCCTGGATTCACACCAACATATTTGCCTCAATTTGTGCATTTTTCAAAAACTGCCTTTTAACCATGCATTTACTCGCTAGTAGACCAACACTACCCACCCTACGTAAACACCAGCAATCGTGGACCCTCTTTTGTTTGTACTTTTTTGGAAGGCTTCCCATAGTGGACGGTCGGTCAATTGTGGACCCTTTATTTATGCCTTAACCCATTTGTCCCTAATCCATGATTGCAGGTGTTTACATACTCATCAGAACTGCACCACCATTTAAATTCCACACAATCGCTTCATTCCACACAGACTACCTTAAAATTCAAGTTTCAAATGTACCATTCCATACAGTTTTATTTATGACATTGGATGACTTAAAAAAATGATTTTGTTTTTATTTATTTTTTATTTAATTTTTACATCTCCTGTCTGTTGGCTGTTGGCAGGGTCTTATTATTCCTGTATATTTTGTAACCTGCATTCCTACCAACAAAACTAATTTCTTTAACAATTTTAACGTGTACTGTACATATTTGTTTTTTTAAGTTAAGAGAATGAACGATATACAGTCTTTGTAACAGCCTGTGCGAATATTTTCTCCTGAATTTTGTGGACATGGCGATGTTTTTTTACAATGGTGCATCTAGCAGAATTGTTCCATTCCATATTTTCTGGTACATGTATTAATTAGGAACTCCGGAAAACATGTTTGAGTTTCTTTTAAACTTTATACTTTTTTTATAAGATGGAATTTGTCTCTGGGCGGTGTCATTTCAATGTGGGATTTTGCCAATCACTGTCTTTTTTATGAACACTGTACATGTTATCACTGAGTATATTGTTATTCATACCTAAGACCGTTTACTTATTCCCATTTGTCAAGAGCCCGTCACATGGTTTGGCTGGTCTTAAACACGGGATTTTTGCTCTGTATTATCACCGGCACCGAGTATAAAGTGTTATTTATAAATACCTAACGCTCGGTTCAGACAGGCGTTCCACAGTCGCCCCACAGTCGCCCCAAACCAAATTGAAATCTAGTCGCTCCTGAGTCGCTCTAACAACTAGAGCAGTCGATCGTTCGCCGTCTGGCGCGCCTTGTCGCCCTTATTCGTTTTAGACGTCGGACTCAATTCACTCATTTGGTTCGGCGCGACTGTTGAACGCCTGTCTGAACCGAGCGTAAGACGGTTTACTTATCGGGTTCGTAAGCGACTACGTAAGTCTTAAACGCTCACTTGACACGGTGGAATGCAACAATGCAAACGCGCTTACATGCACGTTTAGCCAATGTGCGCTAGTAATCAGTAGTGCTAGTATAATCACGTCTGTGGTATTGCCTGCGTGATTATGACGTAGCAATTACGAACCGGATTCCATTGGTCAAGAGCCCGTTACGTGGCCAGTCTTAAACGGAAAATAAAACAGTTTTGTGACAGTTTTCACAAATAATTTGCCGTCCTGAGTACCCCCCTACCCCAAACCTAGTATTACAATTATTGGTAACCTTCATTTACGTTGCAATTCTACCATTCATGATGTTTGTCTAGTACAAAATAACAAGAGTGGTGCGGATTCAAATGTATTACTAGTAGTTAACATTGTATGTACCCTCAAGGAAAATTATGTTGTGGTATTCTACAAATTGTTTAGAAAAACATCTGACCAGCTTTTTTTTAGGTGTTCTTATTGCAGGAATCTTCATGTAAACTTGTGTAATTTATCTCCAATGGACTAGTCCGGCAGCCAAATTCCGAACTTTGCCGAACTTTAGCCGAACTTTGCACTGGAGGAAAAACAAACTGTTTTTTACAGATTCCTGCTCTGTAAACCTTGTATTATCAGAATCTGGATGATGACCGTTGAACAGTTTGAGCATTTAGAGATATTTCAGAATTTTTCCTTTATTACTTTGCCATGAAAATCAGTTATATGCACAAAATATTGGTAGCTCTGTTCACAATATTCATCAACATTTTATAACTTGTTAGTTATCCAACAGTTTTCCAAATGACAAAAATATAATATGTTTTGTGAAGAAAAAATGTCACGTTCGACCTAGTTGTCGTGGTAAATTCGACACTTCATGACTTTTGCAAGACTACACCTTTACAGCCAAAATGTCTGCTGATCTTTAACTGTAATATTTTATTGTCAGTATAATCTCACTCGCCTGACATAATCAGATGGGTGTCTGTTTTTGGTGGAAATACTAGTATAAACCCTGAAATGTCTTGATCTGCATCAAGCGTATTCTAAAAATCATATTTTCATGGGGGACTGCTACTAGTAACCTGCTAGGAGATCATTTCAACCCAAGTGAAACTTTAGGAAATACACGTGTCGAAAGTACAAGTGCGAACAGTGGTAACATTTGACCATTTTTTATTTTACCATCGTCTCAGTAAAACCTTCCCCCCAAAAAAAGTCCAGTGCGAACACGGCTCAAGTGTTAAGTTATACCTTGTTTATGAAAATAATACGCGTACGTTGATGATGGCAAAAACCAATAGGCCTATTAGGCTTTTGAATAAAGATCTTGTTGCTTACAATAATTATGTCAACATCAAAATCCTTTTGTTACCAAAGTTTTTAGAAATTTCCTTGAACTTGTTCAAGCCTCCCACGTTAGGCAACCCTTCACCTACGTTTTAGTTCAAGACACGTTTTCCCCCATTTTTTTTTTGGGGGGGGGGGCTGGGCTAAATGTCACAATGTTATCATTGTTCACCTACGTTTTATAGTCCAATTTAGGGACACGTTTTTCCCCATTTTTTTTTTTGCTCGGCTAAATGTCACAATGTTATCATTGTTCACATGATTTTCCATAAGGTTTTAGAAATGGCAACTGTGCCAGTAAGCAACTTGCTGAATTTAAAGTTCATCAATACCGAGGTTTGGCAAGACTACTACATGTATAATTATGGAGAAAACTTAGGTAAATTCGCGCAACCTTGGGGTATAATGGTAGCCATTTTGGATCGTTACTATGTTCTTATAATTATTCAGTCCCCTATAAGCTTTAGAACATGTTTATAAAGTAAGGATATGAAACAAATAATGTTGTATGGCAGGTATTTTAAATAATATTTATCTCCAAATGCCCAAGCCTGAGACAGGGTCATCACACAGATTCTTTAAGAGTATGGTCTCCTGATGTAGAAAAGGTACAGAAACATTGTACATGTATATCAAACAGGACAAGGTTAACCACTCTGGCTGCATGCATTTAGACTAGTTTGTACATATGTAATGTTGCTATAAAATGCACATAATTAATGAGGAACGAAACTAAACTGAAGATTTCGTTTTGGTTTCTATCTTTACTATGCAGTGTATATGTAGGGAATTGTGGAATGATATTTTCACCGTTTTATCAGTATTTTGCTACTATTTTTTCACTTTAATGTACAGCTATATTCGTATATATGTTAAATTCAACAGATTGGACGTTTCACCTAATTGTATTGTTACTGATTTCCGTGAAAATGTTACAAACTTTCTAAAGTTCCAAAAAAACTTTGCCGAGGAGATTTTAGAACTCGTATATTGAATTTCAGTAGTACATGTGCATGTATTTATAATAACACCGATATCTTTTAGAAGGGTTTTTCAAATTATTTGATCTTTCTGGATTTTATATACACACACGTTGTCTGTCGAACTGTAACTCCAATTTACTTCGCTGCAAATAATATATCTTGTTCATTTTTACTAGGTTTTTTTCACATCTGATTCTAAGTTAAAACAGACATGCACGAGACTTTTTACCGAAGTCCTTTATTAACCACAATTTTCCACCTGTTATTTCATGAATTTCCTTGAATATTATTGTCCTGAAGTTTTACAGAGAGGCTGCATAACAATAACCAATACACGATTGCAAGTCCACTTGTTAAAGATTAGACATTTACACTCTCATTTTTTTGAACTGCATAATTATGCGTCATTTTAATACAATGGTATTTTTTATTAAGTTAATGAGACAACTTTCAAAAACCAAAAACTGGCGTTTGTATAAATTATTGTTTCATATGCCAGTTGGGGTAAAAATCTGAATATATTCCGAGTTGAATCACTTGCCATTCTTGTTGATAGAGTTGTACGATTAGAGACATTAAAAACATAATACAAAACTATTTCTGATTGTTGTGTGGACTTTCTAGTAGATAGATAGCAGAGTTGTATTCGAGTCCCTGCAAGCCCTTGCACAAGTCCTTTCACAAGTCCAGTCACAAGTCCAGTCACAAGTCCAGTCACAAGTCCAGTCACAAGTCCAGTCACAAGTAACTCGTTGAACAATGATAAAAGAATGCTTTTGTCAAAGCTCATTTGAATAGCTTGTGATTTGAATTGGAACTGGAGGACTTGTGATGGACTTGGCAGGGACTTGGCAGGGACTTGCAGGGACTTGCAGGGACTTAGAAAATACAGGGACTTACAGGGACTTGTGATGGACTTGACTACATAGAGAAACAAAATCTACTCAATTTGTTGTTGATCGAGGTACTAGTCCACTTCTCTATGATATAGAAATAAATCTACTCTTAAATATTTTTGGTCAAGGTACTACTAGTCTATAATCCCTATACATGTATATGTATCAGGGTTGTAGTCGAGTCCCTGCAAGTCCTTTCACAAGTCATTTCGTGAAGCCAGTCACAAGTCCCTTCATAAAGGCAGTCAGAGGTAACTAGATGAACAATGACAAAGGAATGCCTTTGTCAAAGCTGATTTGAATAGCTTGTGATTTGAATTGGAACTGAAGGACTTGTGATGGACTTGCAGGGACTTATAGGGACTTGCAGGGACTTGTGATGGACTCGACTACATCCCTGATATGTATATCACGATCTGGGAAAAACGGGGAATCTCTGATTTATTTTTAGACGAGGCGCCACCATAATTAATATGAAGCATTAATAAGACGGACGGACACCCCCCCCCCCCCCCCCCCCCCCCCCACCCCCCCACCCCCCCCCCCCCCCCCCCCCCCCCCCCCCTCCTCCTCCTCCTTACTCTGTGGTCGTCATTGTGCGGACTGTTGTGTATTCGCAGGAATATTTTTAGTTTTTTTTTAAAGGGGGGGGTGCGTTAGGTAACAATAGTCTAGAGAGTATTACAGTATGTGTGGAGGACTAGGGGGAGGGAGGGAGGGAGGGGGGCCCCTGTCCCTCGGTCTCTCGTATCCTCAGTCCTTGCTGGGTTTAGGCGCAACAATACAAAAACATTATAGACAGGGCCCAGACCAGGACAAACTAAGGGTTTTTCCTGTCAAGGTTTTCTCAACGGTTTCATCATCCTGAACCTCAACCATTTGATATTAGCTTGGGGGCCACCCTGATTTTTGCCCCTAATTCAAAATGGCCGCCAAAATTCAAAATGGCCGCTAAAATTACAGAAATTACGTATATACTGCTAATTACGTTTAATATCAACGTTTTTTTTTAGTGATTCTGTCATCTTGAATGTGCATCCATTGAATTTAGCTCCAGAGCCACCCAGAATTTGGCCTCAAATCCAAGATGGCCGCCAAAATCTAAAATGGCTGCTAAAATTACATAAAATACATATATACTGCTAATTACGTTTAATATCAACGGTTTTGTGTGTGATTCTGTCATCTTGAATGTACACCCATTGAATTTAGCTCCAGAGCCACCCAGAATTTGGCCTCAAATCCAAGATGGCCGCCAAAATATAAAATGGCTGCCAAAATTACCCTAATCAGGTTTATACTGCTTTTAGGTTTTTTTCTGTCAGAGTGTTTTCAGTGATTCCGTCATTCTAAGCCCAAGGCCTTTAAGATTAGTCTGGGGAATACCCAAGATTGATCGTCTAATCCAAGATGGCTGTCAAAATGGCTGCCAAAAGGGCTGCCAAAATGGCTGCTAAAATGGCCATCAAAAGCATCTTACTTAAAGGTAGTAGGCCTATACAACATTAAGAAATGTCTTACTCAGTTCAAAATAAATAATGATTCTAGGCATTCAGCAAAAGGATTGCGCTAGATATCCTGTAATTATTCCAAACAAATTAATTTGATATAGACAAATTCGCGATCGCCAGACGGCGATCGCGAAAAAACAAAGATAACATAAGAATAACGGCTCGACCCCGGTTGAAAACAAACGCTGTTTTTCGTGCTTTTCCCGGCATCCATGATTGTAAAACTTCGGAAAAGTCAGTTAAACGATATTTACTATGAAATACAACCCCACAAATCTACCCATTAATGATAATTCAAGCAATTACCAATGGTGTATACTACCTTTAAATGTTAAGTACATCTTCGTTTTGTCCTGTTAAAGTTCACTAAAGTTGGTTTCATTGTGGCGTTCTGAACCTAAGCCTTTTGAAATTAACTTGTGGCTACCCACGATTTGTCCGCCCAAATCCAAAATGGCTACCAAAATGACCTTAATCAGATTTAAACGGTCTCTTATTTATCCCCCATAATTTAGGACCTGGCTCAGACATGTATGCACATTATTTAGGAGAGGATAACTCAACTGTTCTAGGCTGATATGACCCCAATGAACAACTTGGAATGTGTGCCAAAATCTCTATCCGGTGCGAACAGCCCAGAAATGACCACGCCCTTTTTAAAATGACCACGCCCTTTTTATATGACCACACCCTTTTTATCGAAAGTGCTACTTCCGACATAGCTGTATCTTCTAAACCGTTGGAGCTAGACATTTTCTGATGTGCTCAAGATGTTCATTGGATATTTTACAAGAACATTTCTAAAAACCGTTCGGTCAACTTATTACCATACAAATAAATACATGCACCGGGAATTTCCATATATATTTATTAATTAAACTTTCCAAAGTTAGAGCAAAGTTAGAACATTTGTGTCATCTACTAGAGCTTAACTGACAATTCGGAATTTAAACAATACAACGTATTTTGTTTTAAGAAAGAAAACAAGCATTTAATTATTATAAAGTAACACAACAGAGTCCAGGTATGAGAATTATGAGCAGTGTTCATTCAGTGATGGGTTCTTACAACAATCACCTCCCTTGCATTTGCGGGACTTGCAACAATGGATCCAAGCAACTCGCCTTAAAACTTCACCCTTAAAACGGCCACAAAAGTACTCGATAAGCCATCTGAGATGCAAGTACAGTACTTTGTGAGCTCATCTCCCAGCGTTATGCAGATATCGTGGAGTGGTAATATTGATCTTTTCACTCTTGAGTTGTGGATGAGCCAGAACTCTTGGAGGCCAAGATCTCTCAAATTGACCTGATGACACATCTGTGTCACCTGATGACAGCGTCAGGGATGTAGGGCCTGTCCGGTGACTTAGAATGTCCTGCACACGGAACATCATCCTGTCATCAGCTTCCTCGTGTGTACAGTTGAGCCGAAGGAATGACGAAGCACACACAGCTGACACAATCCATGCCTTTGGTGATATACCAAGGTATAGATGTTTGGTGTCTTGTTATCTGGTGGTGAGCCACTAAACATAGAATGCCTGGAAAGCAGTTTTGCTGATGGAAGATGACCAAAAGTCACCATGTCTTTTGACACTTACAGAGAGGACAGCATCAAGAATGGAGAGAGGGGAAGAAGAGGAAAGTGAACCTTGATTTTGAATGCCGCGTCTTGTGGTTTTGTAAGAAGGTGTAATTCATTAGTCCCCGAGATTGTGATATCAAAACAAGAAGGCGAGTTGCTTGGATCTATTGTTGCAAGTACTGCAAATGCAAGGGAGTTGATTGTTGTAAGAACCCAACACTGAATGAACACTGCTCATAATTCTCATACCTGGACTCTGTTGTCTTACTTTATAATAATTAAATGCTTGTTTTCTTTCTCTAAAAATCCTTGTATTGTTTAAATTCCGAATTGTCAGTTAAACTCTAGTAGATGACACAAATGTTCTAACTTTGCTCTAAGTTTGGAAAGTTTAATTAATAAATATATATGGAAATTCCCGGTGTATGTATTTGGTAATAAGTTGACCGAATGTTTTTTAGAAATGTTCTTGTAAAATATCCAATGAACATCTTGAGCACATCAGAAAATGTCTAGCTCCAACGGTTTAGAAGATACAGCTATGTCGGAAGTAGCACTTCCGATAAAAAGGGCGTGGTCATTTTTAAAAGGGCATGGTCATTTAAAAAAGGGCGTGGTCATTTCCGGGCTGTTCGCCCCGGATAGAGATTTTGGCACACATCCCAAGTTGTTCCTTGGGGTCATATCAGCCTAGAACAGTTGAGTTATCCTCTCCTAAATAATGTGCATACATAGGTGAGCCAGGTCTTTTACTAAATTATGGGGGATAAATAAGAGACCGTTTAAATCTGATTAAGGTCATTTTGGTAGCCATTTTGAATTTGGGCGGACAAATCTTGGGTAGCCACAAGTTAATTTCAAAAGGCTTAGGTTCAGAACGCCACAATGAAACCAACTTTAGTGAGCTTTAACAGGACAAAATGAAGATGTACTTTAAATTTAAGTAAGATGCTTTTGATGGCCATTTTGGCAGCCATTTTGGCAGCCATTCGCGTTCGTTTATACCTCTATTAATAACAATTTAAAGATAGTATACACCATCGGTAATTGCTTGAATTATTATGAATGGGTGAATTTTTTTTTTGGGGGGGGGGTGGTTGTAATTTATTTTATAACTGGCGTCGGCAGTGGCTCTTATTTATAATGTTCTGGGGTTTTTCTTCGCGATCGCCGTCCGGAATTATGAAATATATTTTTTCGGAACAAATACAGGATATTTAGCGCAATCATTTTGCTGGATGCCTACAATCATTCTTTACTTTCAAATAATACAAGAAATGGGGACAAAACTGTTTGTTTGTTTACTGTAACATGCGAGTTTCGCGCTCGCATTTTACAGTTTTTGGTGTGCCCCCCGTCTAAAAAATTCGTGGATCCGCGCTTGCACTCTTTCAACAATCAACGGTCGTTTTAGATTCGTTTGTAAATGAAAATAAGTCCTTCAAGATTATGAGAAAGAAATATTGTGTCCCAAAAGACGGGATAAGTTTTTATCCAATGATCGCCACAAAATGATTTAATAAATGTTCCTCTTACGAGTGCTTCGATTCCACATGTATTTTAGATTTTCGAAATTGATAGGTCAAGTTTTGGCGCGATATTTTTCTTCCGCGTCGCGCAATTGTTTAGTTTCCATATTTGGCCCAACCACAGTCGCCAGAATTACTTTTGATTAAATACACCTTTTAACAGTGTCATACACTAGATAAATTAAGGGAAGCAGTCAACCCTTTCACCCAAATAACAACTGTACATTATAAGGTGTCAACCTGAGTGATATAGAGCAAATACCTAAAAACCTGTCCTTGAGACTCATTCGAAGGATTCGGTCACATAATAGCGCTAGCAGCAATTTTCTAGGGGTGATTTTATTAGGAAATCATTGTACCAAAAATAATGTTAAAATCAATATTTTATTTGAGGGGTCTGGAAGCACGCCACCAGTCAACTTTCAGGCTCTACCCCAGTTCATTTTCACAAAGGTTTGTTAAATACTCAACTTGAACAGGGAAAGGAGGGAAAGGAGTGAAATAAGACAGGCAGGCCACCTAAATAATTACATTTATCGAATTTTATACAAAGCGTTATGCACGGCTGCTTTACATTCACAGTCACCGCGTTTGTTAATATAAAGCTCATTTATTGGTTCGTCAAAATAACAAGAGCAACTGGCCAACTGGTCCGTACGAAACTAGCGAGACAGGTGGACAGATACAACTGGAAACAAACGTGTCGTTTGCTGTTAACTGTGCATTAATATTTGGATCACAAATCAACTTCATGTCCTCTTAGTCTTAGTTTGTTAATTTGGTCACAGTCACAGAGAATAAGTGCATGGTGTTTGTGGTCTATGCGCGTCTTAAGTCATACTGAGCGATCCGACTTTGGCTTAGATAAACAATTTTTGGCTTAGATAAACAATCTTTGTTGTTATATATTAATGTTATACAGAACGTAATTATGTGTCTAAGACAGTTAATGGAGTTCCATGGTCATTTAAAAAAGGGCGTGGTCATTTCCGGGCTGTTCGCCCCGGATAGAGATTTTGGCACACATCCCAAGTTGTTCCTTGGGGTCATATCAGCCTAGAACAGTTGAGTTATCCTCTCCTAAATAATGTGCATACATGGGTGAGCCAGGTCTTTTACTAAATTATGGAGGATAAATAAGAGACCGTTTAAATCTGATTAAGGTAATTTTGGTAGCCATTTTGGATTTGGGCGGAAAATCTTGGGTAGCCACAAGTTAATTTCAAAAGGCTTAGGTTCAGAACGCCACAATGAAACCAACTTTAGTGAGCTTTAACAGAACAAAATGAAGATGTACTTTAAATTTAAGTAAGATGCTTTTGATGGCCATTTTGGCAGCCATTTTGACAGCCATTTTGACAGCCATCTTGGATTAGACGATAAATCCTGAGTTTTTCCCAGACTAATCCTAAAGGCCTTGGGCTTAGAATGACGGAATCACTGAAAAAAACTCTGACAGAAAAAAACAAGAAGCAGTATAAACCTGATTAGGGTAATTGTGACAGCCATTTTAGATGTTGGCGGCCATCTTGGATTTGAGGCCAAATTCTGGGTGGCTCTGGAGCCAAATTCAATGGGTGTACATTCAAGATGACAGAATCACAAACAAACGTTGATATTAAACGTAATTAGCAGTATATTTTATGTAATTTTGGCAGCCATTTTAGATTTTGGCGGCCATCTTGGATTTGAGGCCGAATTCTGGGTGGCTCTGGAGCTAAATTCAATGGGTGTACATTCAAGATGACAGAATCACACAAAAAACGTTGATATTAAACGTAATTAGCAGTATATATGTATTTTATGTAATTTTGGCAGCCATTTTAGATTTTGGCGGCTATCTTGAATTTGAGGCAAAATTCTGGGTGGCTCTGGAGCTAAATTCAATGGGTGTACATTCAAGATGAGAGAATCCCTTAAAAAAAACGTTGATATTAAACGTAATTAGCAATATATATGTAATTTATGTAATTTTAGCGGCCATTTTGGATTTTGGCGGCCATTTTAAATTAGGGGCAAAAATCAGGGTGGCCCCCAAGCTAATATCAAATGGTTAAGGTTCAGGATGATGAAACCGTTGAGAAAACCTTGGCAGGAAAAACCCTTAGTTTTTCCTGGTCTGGGCCCTGTCTATTAATGCTGAAGACAAAGGCTGAGTAAAAAATGTGTTTCGAGAAAATCGCATTTGAAGTTGGTCTCTTTGCATTGCGCATTTCGCTGTTATAATATGACACTCTGTGGACATGATACAATCATGTAGGGTAGCTACGCGAAGTAACCAATCTTAATAAACTAACAAATAACATTCACACAGGAATTAATTTCCAGCGCTTAATTCGAAATGAAGCATTTTTTCTCTTCGTGAAAACGCTAAAATTAGTTGATAGCAGTTTTGCCGCCCACAAACTTACTTGTGTCTCTTCGTGAAAACGGTACGCGCAAAGTAAACGCTATCATAAAACGGTAAGGGTCGATGAAAGATAACCGAACGCGCAATAGATTCTCGGGCTTCACTAATTTAAACTGATTATGACGAAATAAAACCTCGGCTGGACATTCGTTGCTAATTACTTAATCAATAATGTTGCCGGAATAAGTTTGTTGAACGATTTCTTATACTTTTCTCTCCCTCGTGAAAACGGTGACGAGTTTTACCTCGTGTTTGATGAACACCCCTCTTATGTACTTATGTTTCAATGGTACCGGTATAGGCTCGCACACGTGCCTTATTATTGGTTTCGCATACGAACGGATACGCGTACGTTTAGCTATCCGTACGCGTGTTATATATATGCCTTGTACACGGTTAGCGGATAGTGAGTAACTGTGACGTCATAAGTCCGCGAAAATTGATGACGTATTCGTTAAGCTAACCGTATCCGTTCGCAGGCGAAACCTCTCTTTAGATAGACGCGCGCATGATAGAATCGTGATATGGCATCAATACAATATAAATATACGGACTCATTGGTTATATTGCGCATGCTGTGAGAGGTTTAAATCAATGATATAGGGTCATGGACCAGACTTCATAGAACTTCAGATTTAATGTGACACCAAAAACTTCGTTTAAAACCGAACAATTTTTGTGCTTACAATTGTATGACATTAAAGGGATCGTATACGTTTGGTAATTGAAACCCACTGTTTGTTTCAATCATATATAGGCTAGTTATAGATATATACAATGACTAACCTGTAAAAAAATCATTTCAAAAGGTGGTAGTGATTTTGAGTTATTGCCGAAAATCTGGAGCGGTTATATCCACGCAGGAAAAATAATCTGCATCGGAATACACAATCTGAGAAACGTCACTGCAGTAACGCTTCTCAGATTCAATTTTTTTGGGATAAAAATTGATATCTTTTTCCATAACCGCTAAGTACTTCGAAGTGAGAAGTTTATAAAAATGCATTATACTATCAAAAACTGCTGTACTTCTTACCAAGTAAGTTTTTATTGCCATTGATTTTTGGAGTAATTACCAAACGTATATGATCCCTTTAACCCTAGAACATGGCTTCCGTTCCATGCTCTGTGCATAATCATGAGTTGACAGCGGTAGATTGAGCTGCACGGTACTCGATCGAGTTCATCTGTTAAATTTGAGATCAACATATCACCATCATTTCCCGCTGAGATCCTGATGAAATCAGTCTATTTCTGATTGTCAGTCTTGTCTCGCTGCGGGGTATGATCAGCTGGCGGAGTTCGGTATCTACCAGATACTAAACTTGGCCAAATCCCACGAACTGACAAACAAAATTACTCGACATTTGTTTCTCATAATTATTTAGTTGAAAATATGGGATGAAATTAATGCAATTACGGTTGCTCATAGTCATAATCGAAGTCTGTTACATTATTTTAATGATCGTTCACGAAATACGAGTTGACAACTCCGAAATCTGACTAAAACGACTGGGTATGCCACGGTGGTAAGCTGGAAACATTGTTTTATGAATCTAGTCTATTGGCCGATTCCTTCATGATGTGTGGCATTGACGTTACTGGCAGGGTAAGCCTATACGATAGCACTGCCGGACTCGCTTCACAAGCCTACATCAAGTACAATTCACCAGTGACAGCCTATCAGTCAGTGAAATCATGGTGAGATAGGTACAGCTAGCTACAGACTCACACTGGCACACCAAAACCTTGGTCAAGTCGAATATCCTTGATACGACCCTAGACAGCATGCAACTTTATGCTTGCCATGCATAATGTGCGCCCTTCATGGTGTGATATCATCTCCCGTCCCGCCTTGGTATTATGATCACGGTATGATGTATCGTATAGGTAGTGCCCCAGATATTTCAATTATTTTAGACCTAATGCAAGGCGACGCATTCTAGAAGAGAGTACAGGTTTGCGCCAAGGACAGACTGTCACCATGCAAAGTAAATAGTTGGTCTGCGGCCGACGTTGTGCGATACTCGACGGATGTTTCAAGCACTGCTCTTTTTCACGGAGCATTTGCAATGAATAAATTTGCTCTTTGATTGCATGCACTGGATAAAGTTAAGAAACTAAAATCCGCCAAAAAGAACTTACTTTAACGTCTTGAACTGAAAACAACTGTGATAATTATATCAGCGATCATGGAATTGGGTGTGGCGTTAACGTTAGGACGATCGCCGGTTATTGTACTTTTGCAGATCACGCTGCTCGTAGGTCTGAGCACCGCCTGCTCCCAACCCGAAGGCTGGCAGTCTATGCCCATTGCAACAAGAGCTAACTCGGACACGGTGGGCTACGTCGTCCTAGGCAATGTCACCAGGACCACCCCGCCCCGTTTCGTCCGTCGCTTTGGCGGGAACGTCTACGGGGCGGAAGTGGCGGTGGAGTGCGTGTACAAGAAGCCGCCGCAGCAAAATGTCTACGAAGTGATCGAGGTGACAGGGTTTGGCGAGAGCAACGACTGTACCACGACCGACGTGCAGGCAAACCAGACGTACATCTTCCTCCTGGCGCCCTTCCAGTCTGGTTACGCGGTGGTGGAGGAGAATATGCAGTTAGGCGCCGAGGCAGCCATTGAGAATAACCTCCAAGCCATGTTGTCTGCTTTCACCTGTCAGGAGCCGAGTCTACCGACCACACCCCCGCCTACCACCGCGCCCCTACCCACCACCACACCGCTCACCACCACCCCTCTACCACCAACGATGAGACCACCCACCATAGATACCGTGGCGACGACGGAACCAGACGCCGGCGATGTGAACGAAGGTGGGAATGGCAGTGGCAGACTTTGTCTGTGTTTGTTCCTGGCCGTGACTGCCGTGTTCTCGTCGTTGATCTTCGTGTAATCTGCCTCCGGGATCACAGTTCCATTTGCTTGCCGTACGGACTGAAACTTCGATCATTACTTACTATTATAGTAAACTATATTCAAGAGGAATTTAAGTAATTTAATAAAGGTAGTAGGATACACCATTGGTAAATGTTAAATTATCATGAATGGTGGTTTTTTGTGGGTTTTTTTAATTTTTTTTTTTTTTGGGGGGGGGGTGTTGTGTTGTATTGTATAGTAAATATCGTCCGATATGTCCGAGTCACGAATGCTGAGAAAAGCAAGACAAATTGCTTCGTTCATTTTCAACCGGCGTCGGGCATGTGGTTTTTAAGTTGTTCTTGGGGTTTTTCGCGATTGCCGTCCGGCGATCGTGATTTTTTTTTTTTTTTCAATTTTTAGGAATTTGCTTGCATTTTTAGGAATAATTACAGGATTTCTAACGCAATCCTTTTGCTGGATGCCTACAATTTATTATTATTTACTTTTATATAAGTAAAATGTTTCTTAATAATTCGGTAGTAAAATTAGTCGATATCTTCAAATGGTGTATCCTACCTTTAATATTGCCAAGTATTTTCTGTGGCCACTTTATAGCTATGACTATGCCTTGACAAACCCAAACCCAGTGGAATTTACTTTCTACAGATGTCAAGAAAGCTACTTTATAAGTGGTGACATTTGAATGGAAACTTCAAAGGATGAAATTAACTTCAATATACGGAGAGGGAGTAATACAATGGAGTTTTGCTTGCACTGAGTTTCTCAACAGATGCAGAATGCAGATGATAAACCTAGTACTTAGAGGGCCTGTATGGGTGATCATGAAGGTCTGTCGAGGCTGGGACGGGCAACACAATTTCCCAGTTATACCATTCAGTTGTGCTTATAGAATCTAAAGACAGATGCTTGGCAAATAACCTGGATAAGTTTTATCCCTGTGAATGCTAGTATACATGGTGCCCCAAAAAATTGTGCACATAAAAGAAAGTTATGAAAACTGCTTTCAAAAAGCTACACATTCGGAAAGACTCATTACCAGACCGCGCCCAGTTCAATGTGTCTTTCTCCCCATTAGCGCCTTTCCAGTGTGCTTCCATTTTTAAACAATCCTGCCAACAGACCACACAAAAGTGTGTACGAACGCTTCATATGTACCGTGTTTCTAAATTCAGTACACTGTGGAGACCTGAACACAATAGGGACAATGAGAGTCAAAAGGTCTCCACAGGGTAATGTATATAGATGAATAGGTCTCCACAAGAATGTTCACAAAATATATTTGTGAATTTTACTCAAATTACTCACAAACTAGGGTTAGGTTGTGGGTTAGGGTTTGTTTTTCGGTTAGGGTATAATATAGGGTGTATTGGGTCAAAATTTCAACCCAGGAAATTATTTGTGGTTGAAATAGAAGCATTTTGAAAAAAGGTGCTTGACTTTCTAACTATTTTGTACACATGAACAAAGAGATGTCTCCACAATGATACAAATTTGAGGAGATGTGGACCTTCGAACAAATGACGTACACAGGATGCAGGAAGAGGTTACTGATTGTGGACTTGCACATGTCCACAGTCCGTTATACCCTTTCTGAAAAGGAGCTTAAGGTTAAAACGGGTTAGGGTTATATATAGAAAACATGAAGGGGAACACATAAGAAATTTTGATTTCAAAATATTTCCTACAAGCGAGAAAAATGTGTATTTAGCCAATGTTTCCACTGTACGTATGGAAGGTATTGTTGCGTTTGTTTATGGTGTAAATGGAGGACATATGCCTGGCGACACGAAGGTGAATTGGGGTTAGGGTTAGAATCGAGGACGTCCTCGGTTGAGATTCGTGTACAAAACCAATGAGAGCCGTTCGAAAAAGTTTTGTACAAACAAAGGAAATTTATTGAGAGGAACAAAAGAAACTCCTCGATTTACACCATAAACAAACGTACGTGTGCGTGTCAATCTTCCATGCAAATTTAGCGTGGCCAGAAAGGCGGACCGACTATGTATTATTAACTCTGCGGGAACACAGTGTGGTTCATCTGAATACGAACCCGAGTAAGCCGGGGTAGCCAAAAACACATGAGACTGGGTTTGGTCTGATAATGATAAATTTGGCTTTCAGAAGGTTTTTATTTTATCTGATTTGGTTTTGTCAGTCCATACTTACCCAGAAAGCTACCAAAATGTAATGTGCCACTTACTAGTTTGGTTATTATTAGATCTAATCCGAAGACAGAACACATCTTACACTAAGGTAGGAAAATGTATTATATAATAGCTGAATTAATCTTGTATTATATAATAGCTCAATTTGTCTTGATTTTTAATAGATTGAGGTTATAGATTGAGGAGGTTTCAATTTGAAAATGTTCATTTATTTAGGCCCACATTCTCTACACAATCTGCCATGTGTAAAATGCTGGTATCTTTTTGAGCTTATAATAAAAGCATTCTTTCTCTAACAGTCTTGGTGGATTTTAAGTGCTGGTTGTTAATCAAACATAATTATCTTTGAATTGACAAAAGCAAATAGGGTAAAACAAACGGCATTTGAAACCTAATTTAATTTCTTGAAGCTCATACAACATGAATAGCAAATGCTTATTTTTAATAAGCAAAGTGACGCGTTCCACTTGCAATTTTTTTTGAAGTACATCCTATGTGTTTTCCGTTAAAAAAAAAAATAATAATAATAATTCGATTTCAATTAATAATTTGCCGAGTCACAATTTATTGCACCTAAAATTAGCATTCGGGTCGCGTTCTCATTCAGCTATGTGCGTACGCGCGTGTCACGCGCTGAACCACGCGACCAATAACAGTGCGATACGCACATGTGCGTCCTTGCGACACTAGATATATATAGCGCGCTCCATTCGCGGGTTACAAACCAACTAAAATATACGTCTCTGAGATGCATCTTCGTAAATTACCTTCTTTTGTTATTTTCTTCAAAATTATATCAGGCCAGAATGAGTAATTTCACAAGAAGTTTAGCGACAATAATTATCTTTATAACAAGTACGGTATTAGACCGTTTAACAGTATTTTAATACTTTAATATTTTTCTGGTCATTGTATATTCATGTATGGTGGATGGCCTTAACGACATAAGTTTATAATTCGAGACTGTGTTTTTTTTTCCTCTAAATGTAAAAGAGTGAAAATCTCACTCAACAAAAAAGTGAATCACTTATACAACACTCCAAAAAGAGTGAAATAAGAGTTTTTCAGGGCGAAAACAACTCCAACAAAAGTTAAAAATCACTCAAAAAGTGTGAACTTTCACTCTTTCGAGGAGCATTACGAAGGACAACTAAAAAAAAGAGCTGTCTTCCATTATGGCTTCTCGAAGGAGTGAACAATTTCCAAAGAGTGGAAATTCACTTCATTAGAGTGAAAATTCCCTCCCACAGTCTGAAGCTATCGGGACCAGACGCTTTCGAGTGAAATTAATTCACTCGAAAAAGATTGAAATCTAATCAAATTCCACTGTAAGGGTACTTTTCTTTTAAAGTGTGTTTCAATCTAAATTTAGAGTGATTTCCACTCTAAAAACAGGCACAAAAATGTGACTGGAGTTAGTTCCCAGGCCGCAGTTGGAAGCATAAAATCCGACTTGTCGAAGACGAAGCCAGTTCGAAAAGGCCCTGTAATGTGTACCATTTGCACTTCAACTTCAAGGATAGCGTTTAAATAAATCTAATGTCAAGAACGTCCCTTAAAGGTAGGATACACCATTTGCAGATATCGAAACAAATTACTACCGAATTATCAAGAAATATTTTACTTATTTGAAAGTAAATGATGATTGAAGAAGTCCAGCAAAATGATTGCGCTAGATATCCTGTAATTGTTCCGAAAAATTGATTTGATGTGTTTTTTTAATTCACGATCGCCGGACGGCGATTGCGCAAACAACAAGAAAACATAGGAACAACTTGCCGACGCCTGTTCAAAACGAACGCCGTTTTTCTTGCTTTTCTCAGCAATCATGATTGTAAAACTTCAGACATGTCAGTTAAACGATATTTACTAAAATACAACCCCCAAATCCACCCATTCGTGATAATTCAAGCAATTACCAATGGTGTACCCAACCTTTAAAACACACGTATTGTCACGTACATGTACAATCTTCATTCATCTGTATTGAACCGATCAAAATACCATTGTGACGTTCACAAATAAATAAGAAAATTCTTCTAAAGAAACAAACGTCAACATCGCGTGCCAAAATGCGAAGCTAAGTTGGGGCAGAGCCATGGATGGGCGCGGTGTCGCCGATACAAAATAATTAAAGGGATATTACATCTTGAAATCCCTGAAAATGTTATGTTTTGGATTGTTTACTTATCATGTTTCAAACCTCTGGTTGAAAGGAAACCAACCCAATGTCGTACCGTTCCCTGAGAAAAGACGAAATAAACACAAGTTGTTTAAATCGGAAACGACAGAGTACGCACCCGTATTCCTGTCATTTTCATTCAATGTACGGTATGGTACACTCGTTGTTTGTTTCACATAAATTACACACAGCACCAATTACACGCCCGCAAAAGGCGAACATTTACTGCTGGAATCACGACTAGCACTACAGCTCGAGTTTTTGGGGTCGCAAAAGTAGACCCCGAAACTCGTTCTATCCAAGAATAACACAAAACGCCCAGTTTTAAAAAGATAACTGTGTGGATATTTATATCCAGTTTGCTTTTTCCGATTAACATAATTTCGTTCAAAACGCGTTTTGTAGCCCAATTTTAATAATAATAATAAATAACATTTATATAGCGCTTAATACAAGTGTTTCTAAGCGCTGAGGTAAGAAATATATCAATAAAAATAAATAAAAAAACTTACTACAAACTTACAAAACAAAACAGAAAAATACGTTAAATATGATAGGATTGAGTGTATAGATGTGTCTTTAACATTGATTTGAAAGAGTTTATGGTAGGGGCATCTCTGATGTTGAGAGGTAAGTTGTTGCAGAGAGTTGGTGCTACCATGGAGCTATAGCTCCATGGTGCTACTGAGGAAAAAGCACGGTGGCCGTATCTTGTCATGGCGCGGGTACAAGGGCATAGCTGGAGATAAGAAGTTGATGCAGAACGTAGTCGTCTTGTAGATGAAGATGTTAATGTTGAGCGGAGGGATACAAGATCTTGAAGGTAAGTTGGGGCAAGTTTGTGTGTGATCAATTTTGCGTTTCCATGACGTAATTCCCTTGAAAGTTCCCAACGCAAATCAATTGACGCACTCCCAAAAGCTTGGCACTTGTTGAGTTTGGTCGGTTATTTCAGATAGCAACATAATCATGCTATAAACATTGCTTACCAAAAGAAGTATCGTAACGGCACGTGACATGTACAGGCACCGATCGCTTGAATTAATCCCCGGTATTGCTGGCCAGGTGAGTGAGAGCATGGAGGTAGGGGTGGAGATTAAGGTAGCTCCCCGCTTAATATTTTTCTAAACTGTTTCACGAAATTAAAAGTACAAGAGCATGAACGTGTACAAGACTAACTAAGTTATTTGTTTTAACCTCAACATCTTGTGTGGTTTAGCAACTTTAGTTTAAGCCAGCGTCTAGTCTTGGTTGCTTCTTATTCATGTCCTAATGCTGCTCTCACACTGTGGCGAATATGCTAGCGAATGTGCTTACGAATGGAAATATTTGACAATCGCTTAAACTTCGCAACATTCGCCGTGTCTTCGTAAGCGTTGTTAACAAATTCGGAAAGTTTACAAGTCATTCTCCACCTCCTTACGAAGATCGGTCAATTTAGGAAGCGCTTCCCAAATTTCAGCGAATGTTGTGAAGATGGTCATTCGCCGTCGATTTTCGTAAGCATTGGTAAGCCATTGGTAACGTTGGTAAAGCATGCGTAAGCGTTGGCAACGTTCGTTATAGCTATTCGTAAGGCATTGGCAAGCATTGGCAAGCGTTGGTAAGCATTCGTAACATATTCGTAAGATATTTAAGGAGAGGTCGAGGGACGACCGAGGACGACCGACGGGTGACCGAGATGAAAATATTCACTATCCAATCGCATTTTTTGGGCGAATTCACTATGTCAAGGGAGTCAGGTTGGCGTAGCGGTTCTTTCCTCGGCTTCCACCACTATGACCCGGGTTCGAATCCGGTCTGGCCCAATATGTGGATTGGGTTTTCAATCCCTACCTGATTCCGTGGGTTTTCTCCAGGATATTCTTCTGGGGTTTTCCTCCCACCTCTAAAACTGTAACTTCTTCTCAATGTCTTTTCTCTACAGGTTTTTTTTCAGACTTACGAGCTACAGTGCCGAGGGCGCTTTTGAGGGACATTTTGTTTCATTGCCAGAAATAAATAAAAATAATAACAATCGCTCGAAAAATTCCAAGCAGATTTGTGTCGATTTTGACGATATGCGTGTTTGACGTTGCGTGCATAATTACGTGACGTAACAGAAACTTGACCAATGAGTCAGCGATTATGCGGGTTACGTCACGCGATTATATTATTTACCGCAATCAGGACGTCTTGCAACCAAGATTAGGCATCACCAAGCCGCGGATGCGTGAGTTTTTTCCAAGCATGATATGGTAAAGGCCAATTATCATAACAGAATGAAAGATATACTTAGGTTCTCGAAACCATGCTTTTCCTTAAATTAAACGCATCTCAATAATAAACTTTGAGTAAAAAAAATAGTCAATAACGAATGAGCATCATCTCAACTCGAACCCCAATCAATCTAACCCAACCTTAACCCATTATCTACTTGGCTACTGTTATATGACAGGTCGGAAGAAGTTGTTTTTCGAAGTGCTTTAAAGGTAGGATACACCATTGGTAATTGCTTGAATTAGTGGGTGGATTTGGGGTTTGTATTTTATAGTAAATATCGTTTTACAATCATGGATGCTGAGGAAAGCAATAAAAAACGGTGTCAAGCAGTTGTTCTTATGTTGTTCTTGTTGTTTTTTCAATTTTCGGAACAATTACAGGATATCTAGCGCAATCCTTTTGCTGGATGCATATACAATCAATATTTACTGTCAAATAAGTAAGATATTTTCTCATAATTCGGTAGTAAAATTTTTGAAATCTGCAATTGTTGAAACTGCTGATGAATAATCATCACGCGAGGGGTGTAGAATCGCCCATTCACCACCATGCTGCGAAAAAAACTACGCGCGCGGGGCCCGGCCCTAATTCTTTTTCCTAGGACTCGGAGGGTTAGGTAAGGTAAGGGCAGGAGGTGCGCCAGTGAGGCCGGCCGTTTTGCAGACAGGAGCACAGCAAGACACCCATCCCAAGTTACCTTTTTCAGGACCGCATACCTCCGGGTGACCATGGGTGACGAAGGGCGGTACTGCGCCCGTCAATCACCGGCGACAAAGGTCCAAACCAGAAGGCCACACAATACAAATAATTAAATATTAATGTTGCATCTTTGAACATAGTTAAGACTTTGTTGACAGTTTCGTTTCTGCCCAATAAGTTGTGTATGTGTCATTTTGTGAATCTGTCAAATTAGGTGCTTTTTTGGAGGAGTTTTCTTTGGTTGTTAAATCGTTTGCATTCGAGTAGGAAGTGTCCAACATCATCACTAGCTCCACACATTTCACATACACCGTTAGTGTGTTTTCCCGAAAAATAGAGAAATTTCTTGAGCCCTTTACAAATGCCAATACGTAATCTATGAAGTGTAACTTCTTGGGGACGTTTTTTCACCTCTAGTGAAAGAAAAGGATGGATCAAGTTTGCAATGTTTATTTGGCTCTAGTTAGGAATACTTTTAGTCCATTCATCCAGAGTTGTTTTTTAAGATGCTGCTTGATTTCAGTATCTGAGAAAGGGACATAGTGTTGTGTTTCCGAGTGGTGTACTTGGCAGCTGTTTCTGCTTTTTCATTACCTGACATTACCAGACACCCACTCGAAGAAAACGGTGTTCCCCTGGTGTGTAATGTTAATTAATGTGTGGCGGATATCACATGCAATTTTGTCGGGAAGAAAGGTTTGCAGATTGACTTTATAGCACTCAAGCATGACTAAATATAACATAGTTTAAAGGTTTTACATCTTGCACCCACTCAAGAGCTAAACGAATGACAAACAGTTCAGCTGAAAAGATCGAGATCCCATCGTTTAGTCTAATAGAGTAATTGAGTTGCGGTATGTAGATACCACAGCCAACTGTGTTTAGATTATGATCAAAGGAGCCGTCCGTAAAAATATGGAGTGAGTTGTTCCAAGTGGTATTGATTACTTTAGTGCTAATACTACCTTTGTCCTTAGGGTCGTTCATGTGGGTCACCAAGGAGAGGATTTCTGTAGAAACAAGGGGTTTGTAATAATGCCAATATGGGAAAGGATTATGGAGGGTAAATGTGACTAGAGATTGTTGGGAAAATCTAGCTTAAAAAAGGGTCTTATGGTGAGTATTATGCCACTTTGCGGCAAAATAGTGTTTTTGCCAATTATCCTCCTCGAGATGTTGGTTAGGATGGTTTGTATGAGTCTTGATCTTAATACCGTAGAGGTTAGTTAGAAATTGTCGACATGGAGCCAGAGGGGGTCACCACATTCGAATAGTTAAACAAAAGGGAGCTTTGGACGGCCCCAGTACAACCTAGTCGTTGACAGTTGAAACATCTTATTACTGGCGGGATGTATATAGGGCTTGACGGGGAACTGTTCGTATCCTAGTTGTATCTTGGATGGTAGGATTGGTGTATTGAAAGAGAGGCATACTGACAGACTTCTTTCTAACTGGCCATCTCTTCTACGCATAAGGCGTTTTACGTCTACAACTCCGTTTTTCTTACAGGCTTTAAGTAGGTCGTCATCTATTACCTCAAAGGGGATGCCCGTTATAACACCTTTACTCTGGGTTTCAGACTTGGCAAATTCAGTTGTCATAGCCCATTCTCCCAGTAGAGTGATACCTTTTAGTTTTCTTGCTTGGCCTGGAGTGAAGCAACGCACTGTCATGCCACCTTGGTTATTCTTACATTTTTTATCAAATCAGTACCGACATTATTTAGAGCTTTACCTATTTTAATCGGACTTATTTTAGCTAGTTTAACATCGGGGGAATTTATGATGACAAGGGTTGGTTGACTAGGCCGAGTTGATTGAGTAACATTACGGCGTTTATAACTTGGTGGGTATTTATTTGATCATTATCAGAGTCGGTATAAACGTCATTGTAGTTTAGACTTGATTTAGATCGCTTTCTTGTCTTAGTTTGGGGCTGAGATTGAGAGCTATTCTGGGCTTGACTTTTAAGTATGTCAATGGTTAAGCGTTATTGATCGTCTTCGTGTTTGGATCTTTGAGTATCAATAGGTGATTGAGATAATTGATCCCGGGAAGTATCAAAATCCTCATTGCCGTCATCGCCAATACCAGCCGAAATCAGGCGTATAGGGTGAAAGAAAAAAGTAAATACGTAGTGTTAAGTGTGGCCCCCTGATATTATTATATTGATTACCAGATACCCACAAAGGTAGTTTGTTTGAAAAAGGAAGGCTTGGAATAGAAGGTCAATTGGCGAGAAATGACGCACTTAAAATTGACTAATTTTCACGCGGTCACAAGCAGCCTTTGGACACGTCCGACCCCTCCCGTTGTTCCGCTGAAACTCCCCTACAATTGTATTGTTGGAGTCAATGAATTTAAGGGAAAGTAAGGATCTGAGAACCTAAGTCAAATGTCTTCCACTTAGTGTGGTGTAGATACGCCCATTTATGATAATTATCCCTAACCCTCCTAGAAAGAAAAAAATTACGCGGCCCGGGGAAGTAATAATTCGAACACGGTAGGTCTTTACTGACGAACATTCGTCACGAGAGGGCGGTATTTAAAACAATTATTTCGACGAGCACCGTCTGCGCGCGTTACGTTAGCGTTGAGAGGCACGAAAGGTAGGTGAATTGTTCATTCAATTTTAGCGTGTAATGTTTACAGTTTTCAAGCTTGTACCCAAAATAATGAATTCCAGATTCTGGAGAGAAAAAATGTATATTTAGGCTAATTCCAAGTCAACAACCGGCGTAGTTGCGATAATCGTAACCCACCATCCTCCCGACGGTCGAAGACCGGAGGGTTACGAGTCAAACAGTGTACAGAATTGGCATTTTTATAATTTCGACCATTTTTGCCAGACTAGTCACCGGATTTGCCGGATTTTAACCACTTTTAAAGATCATGACACACATTTTAAGAACACAGATTTGATCTGCAATGTGTAATGACTCCACTCATAACACTCTAAACATCATTGAGAAAATATTTTGGGGGAAAAATGACAAAAGCTTACCAGAGACTGAGCGAAATTCTCACCAAACGAGGTTTACATTTATAACCCCGCACTTCAAAACCTATCAACAATCTCGACCAATCAGCGTAAACCAAGGAAAGACAGACTGGGTGGAGCTTCGGCTGTACACCGCTAACCGGCTATTCCCGCTTGCGGACTCACTGCACGGGCTTCTCTCTAGCTTAGTCTCACTGCTACATCCTATGGGCCTTTTCGGAGGCAAAGCCAAAGACGAAGCAACGGTTTCGAAAAGGCCCATAGAATGTAGCAGTGAGACTAATGCTGCGTTCCAATCGCATCGTTTTTATCGTGTTCTCCACGTTCACAAGTAGGTTGCATTCCAAACGCTACACACCACACGACGCACGCGCACAGTCGAGTTAGTCGTGCGGTAAGGACATTCTTTATAGCGCAAGAACTTGTACGTGAACCAACACGCATGCGCGAGTATTTCATTCGCGAAGTCGTGACGTGTACATGGAGAAATAAATCCACCTCGAGTTCACCACTGGTGAACACGAGTTGCCAGGCGATTAGAACGCCATTATGGCCGAGTTCGGGCGGTCTGTTCTTGACACGCGTAACTTGTTCTTGCATGATGGATAGGTGGTGTGTGTTCTTGTTCCGAGTGCAATGGGTCGCGTTCCCGCCGTTCGAGCGCGAGAACAGAGTTCGCGTATCAAGAACAGACCGCCCGAACTCCTATACGACTCGTGAACCCGTGAACATGATAAACACGACGCGATTGGAACGCAGCATGAGCGCCGAAAGGGAAGCCCGTGCAGTGAGTCCGCAAGCGGGAATAGCCGGTTAGCGGTGTACAGCCGAAGCTCCACCCAGTCTGTCTTTCCTTGGTTTACGCTGATTGGTCGAGATTGTTGTTAGGTTTTGAAGTGCGGGGTTATAAACGTAAACCTCGTTTGGTGAGAATTTCGCTCAGTCTCTGGTAAGTTTTTGTCATTTTTCCCCCAAAATATTTTCTCAATGATGTTTAGAGTGTTATGAGTGGAGTCATTACACATTGCAGATCAAATCTGTGTTCTTAAAATGTGTGTCATGATCTTTAAAAGTGGTTAAAATCCGGCAAATCCGGTGACTAGTCTGGCAAAAATGGTCGAAATTATAAAAATGCCAATTCTGTACACTGTTTGACTCGTAACCCTCCGGTCTTCGACCGTCGGGAGGATGGTGGGTTACGATTATCGCAACTACAACCGGCGCACCGCTGTAGGCCTAGTTATTTGTTACTATGGTGGCCCTGAAAAGACATTAGACTCAATTTTTTTCGATTATGTAGTAAACGTAGTAGTACGTACTTTTATACAGGCGCCTCTTTAATTTTAATCCAATTCCAGTCGTATGTTTGTATTAGTATACTCCTCTAAACTCAGTCTTATGACACAATATTTAAACAAATTAAACATTTTTTTTGTGGTAGAAATTGCGATTTTCTGCATTCGTTTTAACGGTTGGTGTCTTGGGCCCGGACTCTTACAAATCAACGCGTCTCAGCGTCTCACATGTTCTGTTGCAACCTGACGTAGCCTTGAGTGCAAGGCTGCGCTGTATCTGCAATACATGTGCGATCATCGTTGGCCGAGCAATGCGCATAGCTCACCCGCTTTGCACTTTGCACCCCCATCAAGCCAGCAATGCATACTGTACGTACACTGTCAGGCACGGCCCACGCACAGCGCCACGCACCGCGCAGTCTGCAGCCTTGAAGTCTTGGTCACTTCCGGGTTTTGTGGTTATGTTAATGATCCACAGGATCTGATTGGTCTTTGAATGGATCAATAAACAAAGTCAATGACAGAGATCGATTAATTAACCCTAACCCTCCAGGTTATTTTGGCTAGAAACCCTGCCAGACGCATCAGATTGCATACTTTGTCACATTGACTTGTGTACAGAGTGCAGCAAGGTCAAGCAGTTACCACAGATGCACTGTGCTGGGTCTGGCAGGGTTATCGTTAAAGATAAGCGTGTTGTGATCAAAGCAAGAAAGCAAGAAAAAATGCTGTACATGTAATTGAGGAGAAATGAAAGATGAGACAGCTGGGTGATTCTAAGTGAACGCTTTGTGCATGAGATGTGTCTTGAGAGATGTTTTGAAACCCTGCAGAGAATCGGATGATTTATGTGTAATGGTAACTTATTCCAAAGACGAGGTGCTGCTACAGAGACAGATCTATCTCCACAAGTGGGGTGTGATTTGGACTCCTGGAGAAGATGTTTATGAGATGAGCATATAATATAGGTTTCGAGGTGGGTTGTGAATTGTGAACATGTCCATGATGTATGAATGGGCTTCACCATTGAGAGCTTTGTAGACCATCAGCAATATTTTATAAGTGATCCGGAATAAAACTGGCAACCAGTGTAAATGTCTTAGGGTGTGAATTGTTTTTAGTTGAAGTAACCAGACGTGCTGCAGTATTTTGTAATTCATGGAGTATAGACAGCAGAATGGTGTGGTCGACTGTGTTGAAAGCTGCACTCAAATGAAGGACAAGAGCAGTGATCTGTTGGTGATCTAACGCAGTCATTCTGAACGTGGATGAGAGCTGTTTCTGTGCTGTGATTTGGTCTATAGGCAAATTGAAAAGGATAGATGAGACCATTGTTCCTCATGATTGCCGACAATCTGCACAACACAATTCCTTCATTTGTTTTGCCTAAAAAAGACAGATTAGAAATACTGGTACTGTAGGTCTCTAATTCTTGAGAGCATCTTTGGTCAG
This sequence comes from Crossaster papposus, assembly GCA_037893245.1. Classification (NCBI taxonomy): domain Eukaryota; kingdom Metazoa; phylum Echinodermata; class Asteroidea; order Velatida; family Solasteridae; genus Crossaster; species Crossaster papposus. The sequence goes on along the minus strand of JBAIAA010000007.1, from coordinate 1,765,367 downwards.
GCAAGCTTTTTTAACCCTAACTCCCTCACCATTGTTATTGAACAAAACAATTCCTTCAAAATCCTCCAACTTCCTTTGTTGTGTAGGGAGTTGGGGTTAACAGAGGACGAATGCAAAATTGTTTAAGACTACAAGGAAATATACCAGTATTTAAAGACTTATTAATAATGTTAAAGACTTTGAGTATTGTGGGCCACGCCCATTTTAGCCAAAATTATTAAAACGTAGCAGGCGGAAGCACAAAAAACGCTGGTCGGATGCCGCTACAACTTACAAAAAAAATAGCTTTTTCACCTAAAACAACCCAATAAAACAAAATGATTCAACCCATTGGGTGACTTGACACGGAACAACCGTCATCAGGATACTACATTCTTCACAACATAATTTTTCGGGCGATTGTATAGTTACAGAGTCCCCTCTTTTATTTTGGCCCAAAAAGCCTTTTTGCACACTCATGCACGCATGACCAACATTTTTAATTGATACAAAAATACCCCTTTTTGTGTGAAAGTTTCAGCACACAAGGATTCTTTGAAACTGTCATTTCCTAAACAGCCCAGGAAAGGATGTTGTCATAATTTGTTTTTTTTATTATGATTTATTTACTAATAATTTCTTAAATTCTTAAATTGTTATATTATTTTGGTACCCTGCAGATGAGGAACCAACACTGGTCCAGCTCAGTGCGGAGAGGTAACCCTCCTCTCTATCTGCCCTTACACGCTAAGTTCACCATGCGTGTCATGTTCCTAGTCATCATCATCCTGTTCATTCTCTTTAATTCTTAAATTGTTATATTATTTTGGTACTCTGCAGATGAGGAACCAACACTGGTCCAGTTAAGTGCGGAGAGGTAACCCTCCTCTCTATCTGCCCTTACACGCTAAGTTCACCACGCGTGTCATGTTCCTAGTCATCATCATCCTGTTCATTCTCTTTAATTCTTAAATTGTTATATTATTTTGGTACCCTGCAGATGAGGAACCAACACTGGTCCAGTTCAGTGCGGAGAGGTAACCCTCCTCTCTATCTGCCCTTACACGCTAAGTTCACCATGCGTGTCATGTTCCTAGTCATCATCATCCTGTTCATTCTCTTTAATTCTTAAATTGTTATATTATTTTGGTACCCTGCAGATGAGGAACCAACACTGGTCCAGTTCAGTGCGGAGAGGTAACCCTCCTCTCTATCTGCCCTTACACGCTAAGTTCACCATGCATGTCATGTTCTTAGTCATCATCATCCCGTTCATTCTCTTTAATTCTTAAATTGTTAGATTACTTTGTTACCCTGCAGATGAGGAACCAACACTGGTCCAGTTCAGTGCGGAGAGGTAACCCTCCTCTCTATCTGCCCTTACACGCTAAGTTCACCATGCGTGTCATGTTCCTAGTCATCATCATCCTGTTCATTCTCTTTAATTCTTAAATTGTTATATTATTTTGGTACTCTGCAGATGAGAAACCAACACTGGTCCAGCTCAGTGCGGAGAGGTAACCCTCCTCTCTATCTGCCCTTACACGCTAAGTTCACCATGCGTGTCATGTTCCTAGTCATCATCATCCTGTTCATTCTTTTTAATTCTTAAATTGTTATATTATTTTGGTACCCTGCAGATGAGGAACCAACACTGGTCCAGTTCAGTGCGGAGAGGTAACCCTCCTCTCTATCTGCCCTTACACGCTAAGTTCACCATGCGTGTCATGTTCCTAGTCATCATCATCCTGTTCATTCTCTTTAATTCTTAAATTGTTATATTATTTTGGTACCCTGCAGATGAGGAACCAACACTGGTCCAGTTCAGTGCGGAGAGGTAACCCTCCTCTCTATCTGCCCTTACACGCTAAGTTCACCATGCATGTCATGTTCTTAGTCATCATCATCCCGTTCATTCTCTTTAATTCTTAAATTGTTAGATTACTTTGTTACCCTGCAGATGAGGAACCAACACTGGTCCAGTTCAGTGCGGAGAGGTAACCCTCCTCTCTATCTGCCCTTACACGCTAAGTTCACCATGCGTGTCATGTTCCTAGTCATCATCATCCTGTTCATTCTCTTTAATTCTTAAATTGTTATATTATTTTGGTACCCTGCAGATGAGGAACCAACACTGGTCCAGTTCAGTGCGGAGAGGTAACCCTCCTCTCTATCTGCCCTTACACGCTAAGTTCACCATGCATGTCATGTTCTTAGTCATCATCATCCCGTTCATTCTCCTTAATTCTTAAATTGTTAGATTACTTTGTTACCCTGCAGATGAGGAACCAACACTGGTCCAGTTCAGTGCGGAGAGGTAACCCTCCTCTCTATCTGCCCTTACATGCTAAGTTCACCATGCGTGTCATGTTCCTCGTCATAATCATCTTGCTGCTGGGCATTCTGATCACCCTCTGGAACATCTACCAGCTACGCACCTTGCAGGACTCGCATATGAGTGGGTTCCACTCCAGCGTGGAGGTTGTCGGAGCAGCTGGGGATGAGACTAAGCCGGTCTTGTGGCTGCACGCCAAAAGGGTTAGCTGGCTTGAATCTCTTCAGCAGTGATGTTGTAGTCGATTACTTTCTGAGTACTTTCAGAGTTTTTCGTTTACTACCAAATATTGAGCTGTTTGTTTATTATTTTTATTATTATTATTATTATTTTCTGGTAATGAAACCAAGAATCCTTCAAAAGCGCTCAAGGCACTGTAGCTCGTAAGCCAGAAGAACCCCGTAGACAGAGGCTGTGTCAGCCAGGAACACCGGGGCAAACCCCTTCTCTTAGCGATAAGTGTTCTGGGTTCTTTTACGTGCATTATACAATTTTATAATGGGAAAGATATACACACATTATAAATTATACAACACACGGGACCTACAACTTTACGTCCCATTCGAAGGACGAAGCAATAGTGGTTTAATTGCCTTGCTTAGGGACACACGTGTCGACACCGGGACTCGAACTCACGCTCTGCGGAACAGAAAACCAAGCTCTTAACCGCTCGGCCACGACACTCCACTGAGACAAAGTGAGACACACATTGCTAGTTCAAATGGAGTCAGCTTTAGAGAAAAAATTGGGACTTGGAACTTTAGATACATAAAGAAAATGTTTAGCAGACACATCAAAGTGTAGCAGGCTTTTCCCACCAGGGTTAGGGTTAAAAATTAGCATGCCGTCACAATTTTGACGAAGTGATAAATCTGTGCACACCGAGTTTTGAGAAAATCTTGCTTTAACTTGGTTAGATTTTTCAAATAGCAATTTTCGCATACATTTCTCCCCCGGAAGCAAACAATTCTGTTTAGATTTTGTTGATTTTCAGCAGTAAAAATTAAATATCTTTCGCAATAGGTTTCATATGTTTGGATATCATTGGATCTAGCAGGGTTCATAAATACTCTGAGGGATAGAATATAAAGGCTCCATCCGAAACTCTTGTCTAGGGCTATTGTCTACATGTAGATGTGTGCCTATTACAACTATGTGGGGAGATGCTGACTATAGCCGTAGTCATAGCTTTAGAAGCCTGTTTCAGACACGGCCTAAGTCTACTCTGTTTGGAACTGCGGTCAAAATTCCAATCGTTTACTCGTTTACTCGTTTACTCGTTTACTTTTCCTCAGATTGAGTCTGGATACCTTGACCACATACTGAGGGTCTTTGAGCGAATCGGGTACAGCAGGGGAGGCCCTGACACTAACTGGGATGTCCTATGGGCCCATGACTACCCCTTCACTGTGCTGGCTATGGAGATAGGAAAGATGAAACCACACCAGAAGGTGGGTCCAGACTCTAATGTGTGATTGCTACAGGTGGCACTAAGCCTGTTAGGTATTCCAAGCATTCAATATTAGATGTTGGCCCTTCACTGATGTATATTTACACTGTCAGTGTTGTCCTTGAGGATTCTTTCTAAAAACAAAATCACTGACTCTGGTGTGACTCCAACCCACGACCTCCTGTTTTCTTGTGTAGATGTTTTGCCATTCAACAACCAAGCAAGTTTGAGTCGACTGGCTGGTTCAAGTCTGATTATGAAACATTTGCTTGTGGTACCTGCTGCTAATCAGATTCGAACCAGCCAGCGGACCCCTGTTAGCTCGGTGGTCGCGTGATAAGTCATCTGCACTAGAAAGGAGGAGGTCGTGGGTTCGAGTCCTACCCGAGTCAGTGATTTATTTGCAAAAGAATCTCTCAGGACAACATTGAGTATACAGTGTAAATACACATCAGTGTGGGCCAAAATAGAATATTGAATTTACATCTCCCGACACAGATTCCATCTTATAAAATATTCCCAGTGTGTTATGCTTGCCCAACTAAGAAAGAAAAAAACAAGAAAAAAGAAACACAACTTACTTGAAGTAGGTTTCAAGATAATCTTGCTTGTGATGCACAATACTGCCTTAATCCAAACAAAAACCACCTGTTTCGTGTTGTCACACGCCTCAGTGACTCAATGAAAAGCCAGGTTACTGAAAAACAAGGAACTTGTCTTCTGTAATAGTAAACTCATTATAACATTTGAGTATGTTTTACAAAACAAGTTGTGTTTATCACAGCGCGATTTAAAACGACCACACACACACACACAGCTTTACCTTACATACGTACTGTGGACATTCCTTTGTCTTCGTGTAGTTAACAAACTTTGACTAAATACTCATTTTTCTCGCTTCCCCAAAACAAATTTACCCTCAAATTTGGATTCTGGGCCTCTCAGCTGTCCCTTCTATCTTTTCTATGTATAACCCTAACCCGTTTTTCCTCTAGCGCTCTTTTTCGGAAACTGAAAAACGGATTGTGGACCTGGGCAAGTCCACAAACTGTAACCTCTTCCCGCATCGTGTGGACCTATATTGTTCGGAGGTCCACAGTGCGTATGCAAGACTAACTCACCGAGTTACATAACCACAAAGCCATTTCCACTTGGGGTTCATGTCAATAATGACTATCTGCAGACTCTGCAGACTATATTTGTTCTTAATTACCGGCTAGTTGGGAGACCAACAGGCTCATTTAGTTAGGCATGAATAAACATCTGTCTACGGAGTCTACGGACAGTTGGCCCTCGACGAAGGAATTCCACGGAATTCTGCAGACAGTCTGCACAGTTTAGAACCCTCGGAGCCACCAAGTCAAAAAACACACACGGTTGTTCCAAGGGACTGTTCGCACAGTACGTTTGTATTCTGCATATTTAACATCGTTTGATTTATACAGAATACAAGTCTAATGGTTTTAACAGGTTGTATAAAGGTCAACTGGGCACACATATGACAAAAATAAGCACACTGGTAATTTGCATAATTGGTTTACCACTAATTATGAAGGTCCACTGGGCACAAATATGTGACGGGCTCTACAAAAAGGTGTATTATGTCGCAAAAAAGAAATTAAATTATATACATGGTTGAAAATCTCACAATGTAAGCTTTCATTTGGTATATAATAGAGCTCAATAGCCCCTCTCATTTTGGAGATATGACGTGTTTACATATTGATTACTTCCTTGGAGTTCAAATTACACAATTGAGAAAACAGGCTTTGAACTACTAGCCAGCTCTGTTGTACTACTGTACAACAGAACGATGCACACAAAATGGTATTTCTTTCCACTTTATTTATCAAAAGCAACATTTCTTTGAATGAAACCTGAAACTGTAGGTATTAAATATGTCAATGTATTAAATACTAATTGGCTAATAATACATGTTTTGAATAGTATATTGCCATAAAATAGTTATTATAAGCCCCATTCACTGGCATGATACATTAGGTTTCAGTCTGGCCTTCCGACAAACACTACCACCACAATTTTTGGGTCATGTTGGTTGCTCCGAGGGTTTTAATGAGAAGAACCCTTGGTCAGAAATTCAAAATAACTTGCTTTCAGAATTATATGGGTTGATAATTCTTCTCGTCGACATACTGTTGGTTTTTCCAGTTGAATCATTTCCCTGGCACTGGCTTCATCACCCAGAAGGTACACCTAGCCACATCTGACATGGAGTACGTCCCTAAAGCCTTCAAGATGCCGCAACAAGAACAGGAATTCAGACAGGAGGTGAGAAGGAATAGACCTGATTCCGTTGTGGTCTGATGTGATTGATGTGCGACATGTGTGCGCAACAGCCTGACGTGTGCGCAGGGTTGTAGCTACGCTGGCCGGCGCCGGCAGCATTCAACATCACCGGCCGGCACTCGGGGTAAAAATGAAGCTTGCCGGCCGGCACAAATTTTGCAAAATTACATCGCGATTTTGTATTTTTTGCTGCATAGCATCGTAATTTTGTACATGTCCATTTGCAATCATGCCGCATTTCGCTGAAGCACTGGCCGCATGCATGCACCACTACGTGAGACGAGACATGTTGGAGCGCTTGCAGGTTTTCCGGTTCTCCAGACCAAAATATTCTGACTAATTTCTGGTTCATTAGGTCAGGGGTCCAGACTATCCGATGTTGCGACGTCACGTCGTTTTGTTTTATTCAATGATAGAGGGCGTGCTATCATCCAACTCGCCAGGGGTGGCCAGGGGCTGTACATGGCTAGGCTATGTACGTACATGTACGTGCATGTACATAGACATGTAAATATGCACGAATACATTAATCTAATGGCCCACGAACGCGCGCGCTCATTGTTCTTGCAGCTGAATGAGCTCTCGGCCCGAAAACAGCCGGCACTAAAACATTTCTAGCTACAACCCTGCGTGTGCGCATTTGCATCTAAAGCGTGCATCGGGAACGTAGAGTGTGGCATTGGGGAGGCGCGCCTGTTGTTGACTGTGTACAGTGGACGGGGCTTTTCACTAGGAATAGCTAGGCACGATGTGATTTTGCATTCAAAGCAGACACGGCCAGCAGCAGGATGTGATTTTTAACAAAAATTTCGCAAATCTTTTAAATTCACATCCTCGTTCCAAATTCACATTCTGGGTAATTAACCAGTTTGCGCCGGAGGACTTATATACACGCAAAGTTTTCCCCAGATTAAAAACGGATGACGCATAAACATGTTACGAGCAAGGCCAGAAATGTCTGTCAGCAGCAAGCAAGACCGGAAATGCGTGGGTTTGCTTCCCGTTACCAACGGCCTGAACCCGCCTCGGAACGAGTTTTGTTAAAAATAATCCCGGGCCTCGGCTCAGTGATGTTAAAATAATCCTGGCGCGAACCGGTTAAAGTCGTTATAATTCAAATTCACATCCATTCTTAGCTCACATTTTTGCAAACTTCACATCTGTTTCTGGTGGTTTTTTTTCTTCCAGTTTTCTAATAATTTCCTAGTAATAATGGAAATTTGGGTAATGGTAATAAACTGCTCTTTTGCTGTGTCTTGATTGTCACGACTATTGATATGTTGCTGTTTTCAAGTGATTTGTTTTTCGCCAATCTTTTTCTAGGCATCCAGAAACCCTGAAAAGCTCTGGGTGCAAAAGAGTAACGCACATCGAGGCATAAAGGTCAAGCCAGTGGCTGGTGAGTAGGGGATGATCTAGGGGATAGGTGATCTGCGCATGCAGATTATGTGGAATGTAGGTGATTCCGTGCTGGACAATCGTTTTTACCATGGCCTATTATTTTTTTAATAATAGCCGCCCTTCGTTGAAAAAAACCTGATTCACCAAATTTAGTGTGTTTTCAATACGCCGTATTCCTGGTCGCATGAGGGTGCTGTAAGTTGCCATTTTCTGGGTACCCAACACAGGTAAAATCGCATTTAATGAAGTGGTTTAGTAACTTTACTTTTATCTAACAAATAGAAAATTGAAAAATTTAGATTTTGGAGCTGTAAGAATATGTAAACTGATGTGAATTATCTTCTAATCACTTTTAATTATACCCCCAATACCGTGAGCACAGCGCCCTCGACGTTAAAAAGTACGGCCTATTGGTCAGCATCAATGAAGGGGTGCAAGCCAGCTGATCTGGTTGTTATTGTTATTATCATTATTATGTTATTTCCGGTACTGAAACCAAGGAATTCTTAAGAGTGCCTTAAACGGCCGGAGGACGTATATACACGCAAAGTTACGCATAAACGCATAACGACGCATAAACACGTCACGAGCAAGGCCGGAAATGTCTGTCAGCAGCGAGCAAGGCCGGAAATGCGTGGGTGTGCTTCCTGGTACCATCGGCCTGAACCCGCCTCGGATCAAGTTCTTAAAAATAATCCCACGCCTCGGCTCGGTGATGTTAAAATAATCCCGGCGCGAACTGGCTAGATAGACCACAGGGCATGGCTGCAAAATGTGCTCAGAAATCAATTTCCTTGGCGCACCTCTTGAATCTAAGTGGAATCAATGCAGTCTGTTAGCTGGGATCATGTGGATCACGAAAAACCAAAATCCCCAATCGCAAGTTCACCAGTTAATTAAATATTTGCATTTTAATCACCTGTGTATAACGGGCGCCCTCTATTGACCAGGATTGGAAAGCTGTGTACATTTTCAATGGGAAAATTTTGCTTATTGCAGTTGCTTGCTCAAAAAGGAATCTACACAGACAGAATTCGATTAAAGAGAAATTAGGGTGTGTTTTAATGTCTTAATACAAATTTTCATTTTGTTCATTGCCATAATTTGAACTTTTTAATAGAGTGTCATTTTTTTATTGTTATTGTTTGATTTTTGTATTGTAATCTTTTTTTTGTTTTTTGTTTTTGTTTGGGGGGGGGGGGGGGGGTTAAAAATCTAAATGTAAATTGTATGAAAAAAATATATACACGACCAGATTTGTTTTTTAGCTTTAGTCTTTGATACATGTTTATTCGTGACGGCAAAACTGAAATTTGTTCATGTCTTTAACAATGTACATGTGAGTGGGTGAACAACAACTCGTACCGATTTACATTTAATACACAATTCTGTTATAACAAATTTTGCCCATTTCCAGCTGAATTTATATTAGGGAGAGTCAGATGGAAAGCAGACTGTGTGATACAATGTTTCTGTGGTGACAAGATCCTTCCCCTCGATCTGTGAGAGCAGCCACTGATCTTCTTTTTTCTTCGCTGCTTCCAGAAGCTTTCCTGCAGTTAGCGTCTGGCATTGTGAAAGTTTGTCAAGGACAGTTGTTCGGGTTTTTTGGTCCAAACTCCACCTCTGTTCTATTTTTTTAACGGCATATACTCAACTACATCACGTACTGTTGACATTGCGGATTCCTGCGGTACATCAACCAGTGCGTGTACGATTGGAATGCCGATATGATCATCTCCGCTTTTTCGGCGATTTTTGCTTGGGTACATTTTTCCACCTACCGGCACAAGCGTGGAATTTTTTTAAACTCTTTTCAGAGAACAACAAAACCCTGGAATCTCCATCCGAACTGTGCATAATACACTTTTTTTTGTTCAAATCGCTATCATCTGAGCAGCTCGTGTCAACAGCGCCTACGCTCGCTCTATTTCACAACGCCCGCTATTGGTCCATTTTCCCACTATTCGCACAAACGTGCCGCACCACGACAGAAGGGCCTCGTTGATTGGTCGTTGAAAAACATGAATTTTAAATTGAGATTTTATCGAGTACTGGTTCGCAAACCGTTTGGGGATTTTATTTGTGAGTTTCCCAACAACTTCCTAAGTAGTTTGAGGTAAAATTTATATAGATTCACGATATGCGTCAAGAAGGTGCAAGATAATCGGCCATGCCCTGTGGTCTAAGAGGCACTGTAAGCTCGCAAGCCTATAGAAAACCCGTAAAGAAGACAATGTGAAGAAATTACAGTTTTAGAGGTGAGAAGAGAACCCTAGTAGAATATTATGAGGAAAACCCACAGAATCAGATAGGGACTGAAAACCCAATCCCATGTGGAACAGGCCAAGAATCGAACCCGGGCCACAGCGTATATCACTACACAAACCTGACTCCCAGGTTCCCAACCTGACAATGTCCTGATGTTTATATATTGCTCTGTTTCATATAAAGTACAGTCAGGGAACCAGACTCCATTTTTGTATTTGTTTTTCCAGCCTCTGTGAACATAAAACTTCAGACGCAAAAGCCTCTAAGTTTATGTTTCTATGTTCCGGTTTACTAATTTCATTGTTTTAAGAGAGCTTAAGTGTGAGAATCAGGATTTTTTGAAGCAAAAACTATTTGATTATCGTATAGATGTACTAGGCACTGAGAGCTTTCACTTGAAATCGTTTTCTCATTTTTTTTATGGAAGCGGCGTTAAGGGTGGGTTTTCACGGAGCACGCGAACGATTCACGAAGGATGAGCATGCCCCAAAAATGGCAAAATCCAACATTCGGAGAAGTTTTTTTTCGAATGTGTCGAGACAATGCAGTTTGTGCGTAGTTCTCACAACGTATACTGTGCGAATGTCGTGTGTAGATTTGCCGAACTATGGCCAGTCCACATACACAAAGAACATGCGACTAAAATGCGAACAACACGAATGTTGGACGAATCTCGGGCAACATTCGTGCGGACATTTCGCGACACATGCGACACATGCAAACTGTTCGCGCATATTTCGCAATTAATGAACGTCGTGTGACATTCATGCGACATTCGTACATATGTCGCGCGGTTATTATGCGAAAGGCTCGCGTTTGCTTCTTTGGCGACGTCACCTGTTCTCAAGAGGTACGCGTCTTAAATCTTCATATTTTCTATAACATACCGGTACTAAACCCTAAATCCGTCCATTTCTGAAAATTACAGCAAAGGTAAATATTGTATGTCACCTTTTATTTTAAGTACCAAGGTAACAGGAAAAATGTCATACTTTACCTTGTTAATTACAGAATGACCGTTATTTTTGTTGCAGAGTTGAACTTTAATGCAGCCAACAGCTTTATTCAGGAGTTCATTGACAAGCCTTTCTTGATCGACGGTCGTAAATTTGACATTGGCGTTTATGTGGTGGTGACTTCAGTAGATCCTCTGCGAATCTACATCGTTGATGATGAGACTCTGGTTCGTTTCTGTTCTAAGAACTATCATCCTATCAACTATGAAGACGTGAATAAGTACGTAGTCGGCGATGACTACACACCCATGTGGCAGGTTGGTGATTCATCTCAAATTTACATTTAACCCTAACCATCTCAAATCCTCCAAAATCCTCCTTGCAAAATAAGTACGTAGTCGGCGCTGACTACACACCCATGTGGCAGGTTGGTGATTCATCTCAAATTTACATTTAACTCTAACCATCCCAAATCCTACAAAATCCTCTTTGCAAAAAAAGGAAAAAGTCGGCGATGACTACACACCCATGTGGCAGGTTGGTGATTCATCTCAAATTTACATTTAGGCGCAGTCTCATTAAAGACTGTGTGTTCTTGCCCTGTTCTTACCCCGTTCTTCCCGATCGGTCTGTCGTTGTCAAGGAGAACGGGAATCCGCGAACTGGACGGGGTGTGCGCTCAAGCGCGGCGAAGTTTAATGAGCGAGGCTATTGTCATCGCTTTAATGGTGAAATGAATAAACATGATCTCACTACTGACCTCATGCATACGAACGGGATACACGCGGACTGCACGCCAGGTTTAGAACGTGCCTTTAATAAATAAATGTAATAAATTGTGCGGGTACTTTTTGCAACTGGGATCTGGTACATAGTTTCGAGCTGACCTACACCGAGAGACCAGTAATTCCCACTATTCTACAGAAATAAACCATGTTGTAGGCCCATTTGTTTTACACCTCATACAAATACTAACTGCCGTGTCTATAACGGTCTTATATTTTGCATCTTAATTCAGCACAAAACATTCAAATTCTTCGTTAGTCAATGACGAAAATCTAGTAACGTTTACCGAGACTTGTTTTGGAAAGATTACAGGGGAAATTGTTGGTGCTACCGCACGCGTGCGTGGCCGGCTGCGAGCTCAATACTCACCGGGATCCACGCACGCAATCCACGCCTGTCATGCATTGCACAACTCGGGACTAAAAACACACGGGTCGTTTTCCAATCCCCAGCCTAGGCCCAGTACGGGCTCCATCACTATTGGCAAACTACATGAACAAAGCCCCAGTGGAGACGAAGTTGGGGTTTGAAAAACGGCCTCGGGAAATCCCCGCTGGCACGCAATATTTCAAGCGGTATAATATTGCTACATGTATGTAGCTCGGGGAACACGACGACAGTTTATGTATGCACTCTAAAAATGAAGATAGGGGAAGCGCACAACTAATTCTAACAGACAATTTTTGTGTGGCACAGCTTCCAGAACAGAAGTTTCCTCCCCAAGTTGCTAAATAAAAGCAAATTAATTCTCCCCGATGTTGATGGTAGGGTGCAGATCGTATGTGTTTTTCGACACTGTAGCAGGCCTCTGGACGGATAATCAACGGTTGCTTTATTCTTACCCCACATTTGCACAATCCGAAAGTATACCCTGTTAGGCCTTATCTAATATATATTCATTGTGAACATCCGTTGTTTATTAATGTTTACAGGAATTTTAGAAATAAATATTGATTTTATAATTGTTATTTTTAGGATGATTAGAAAAACACACATGGCGACAATGCTGTAACATGTAGGAAAGCTATCTCTCAATTATATAATTATGTTACTAGGTCTACTACTTGCACAGCAAACAGCCGTCCACAACTCCAACCGATGCTTTGCGCGGGAAACTTCTTGGCCCATCGCCAAGTAAATGACCGTGGGAATGCAAGACAGCAAATTGTCATGGAGACGGAATTGTAGCACCAATGAGATATCGGCCTGAAGATGCTAATAAAGGCCCAAATAATAGGGCCGCCCAAAACAATGATGGTTGCATAGCAACATTGTTGTCAAGGAAACCACTGTTAAATTGCTTTTTCTCTTGATAAATTTGTTTTATTCCCTGACGCGACTAAGGGGGGGGGGGGGGGGGGGTACTTTCGATATATTTATTTCTCGGATGAAGTGCATTTACAAATAGAAGAAATCCGCTGTGGACAGTGAATGAACTTCAAACATTTTTCTTCAACCGATTTCAGGGGTAAATAATAATACGATTTATTCTTGGTTTTCTGATATCTAATAAAATCGACATACACCCGACCATTAAATTACGAAGCTACCGTAGCAAAATAAATTCCAAGTTTATAAACATTTATTTCTGGTTTCATTGTTTTTAAAAAGGAAGAGAAAAAGAATAAACGGAACCTTAACACCTAATATTTTGAGCTCCTAAACATTTTTCTAACAGTTTTAAGGGGGAAATTTAATACGATTTATTTTCCGTTTTTTTTGTATTTAACAAAATGATCTATTTCGTGGAAATTAAGAGAGCTTGTTACATGTTTTAATTTATAATGGTTCCGTGGTATAATTTTACATAATAAATGCTTTATAGTGCAAGAGGAATAAAGTAAACTGACGGGAGACTTATTCGGGAGTATTTTCCGAATATATTCCAATAGGGGCAAGAAATTCAGACAATGATTGACAGCTGACCTACAAAATGTACTCATTGTAGCAAGCGGGCCAACATGTGGCGGACCATTACTTTGGAATTTTAATAGGCTGTGAAATGTCACTTTGTGGCATACAATTACACCCAATGAAAAGAAGAGATTGTTAGAAGGAAGAACAAGATTGGACGTTTCTTTTTTATGGGATGGTTTATTTTTGATGTGGGTAGATACAGGGGGATGGAGAAGACACAGTTAATAACGAAACCACGCTATATATTTAACACTTACATTGCCTTTGAGTGCAGTTCAGGGCCGCGGCCGGCCGGCCGCGGTAGCTTAAAAGGTGGAGAAAAAAACCAGGCAGACCAATGAAAATGCTGGCGGGCTAGTAACAAGTCAACACAACTGGCCCGGCCGGCTAGTGAAAACAAAAGTTAAGGGGAAACCCTGTCTAGGTATTGTTGTCCCCTGATTGTTCCACACATAAAGTGGTTATGTTGATGTTATTTCCATGAATTAAGCCCAACGGGGTATTTATTATTTGGACTTCCCTTCCCTTTATCGAGTTTTTGCGTAGAACAGTAGAACACATTTCTCAAGCAAAATGTCGTCTCATGACATATGAAATTTGTTTTGCATTTGCATTCTCGTGAAGTATGAATCCGCCTTTAAATCATCAGCGAATTTGAACTAATTGAACTACTTGTAAAGGTACGTACGTGCACAATTTATTTGGTGGAGCATTCATTATGTACACGTAAATTCACTGAGAAGTTGTTTTTATTCAACTCGTACGTACGTTGATTGTCTCGGCATTTCTAGTATTATAGACCCAAATGCCGCGAAATACTTGTGGTTTGGCAGGCCGGTATTTCGCGGACTGTCGGCCCCGTGATGAACCATTCATATTTAAATTAGCCTTCTGGGCGCAGAGAGTAGCCCGGCGCCTCCGCGGAAAGACGGGAATATTCATGTTCTTTGATATGTAAATGACCGTTCCAGACGGGGTTATACCGGGTTGTCAAGGGGTCTTTTGTTAACTTTGGTCCTGGGTATCCCCCAGACTTCCCGGGGCGCCGCACAGTCGGTCTTTTATGAGACCGCGCCTTAACTCTAACCATCCCAAATCCTACAAAATCCTCTTTGCAAAATAAGTACGTAGTCGGCGATGACTACACACCCATGTGGCAGGTTGGTGATTCATCTCAAATTTACATTTAACCCTTACCATCCCAAATCCTCTAAAATCCTCTTTGCAAAATGCAGGATTTTGCAGGATTGAGGTTACTTGGAAGTTGATGCATCGGAGGATTATGCAAGATTGAGGTGGTTTGGGTTTTGTCACTGGAGGATAATGCAGGATCCAGGTCATAAGGTCTAAACTAATGCTGGATGATTTTGCAGGATTGAGGTTTACTTGGGTATTTATCTAAATGAGGATTTTGGAGGATTGAGGTTATTTGTTACTTTGTACTTTCACACTGCTCGTGCTCTATGCACATTCTCTATAGAGCTTTAGTCAAGGTGCCAGTTCTGTGTCAAGGGTAGGAAATGTTTGCATACCAAGGGTCACGTGTGCAGACCCTTGTTGTAATAGGGCACTTAGCAGCTGTTTGTTCCATGTTTGGCTGCTTTATAGCTCAATGGTAAACCCACTGCAGGATTTTGCAGGATTCAGGCAGTGGTCACCAGTAATAAATATTGGAGGATTTTGCAGGATTCAGGTTACATGGAATTTTAACACTTTGGAATTGGAGGATTTTGCAGGATTCAGGCTATGTGTAAGAGAAATGGGGTAGGGAGTTAGGGTTAAAGCAGTAAAAGTGCTCAAAATATAAAGAGAGGTGCTTGACATACAACCTAATAAAGTTTTTAGCTCTAGGATTTTTTTCTAATTTCGATTTTAATTCAAGATTTGCTTGGTCACAAATTGAATTGCGACCACAATATTTGTTAAGGGCGCATCCTCAGCCAGCCAATTATAGCTACTCGCGGGGCTCGTAAAGAACAGACCAATTGTAGCGCCAACACGTGCGCCGCGCGTCGTTCCAACGTAATATTTGCATCTCTAAGACGCATTTTTGAAAAAGGCATTTTTGAAAATGGCATTCTTTTGTTATTTTCTTCAAATTGACAGCATGCCCGACGGAATAATTCCACAAGGAATTTAGAATCATTAATATCTTTACAACAGTATTTTGTTTGGTTACTTTTTTGACAGCTGCAAAAGGTATATTACCCCTTTAAAGGGGTACAACATCCTGTAAAGTGCCCAATTGGGCTACAAAACAAATTTTAAACAAAATGATATTCTTTGGAAAGAGCGTTTAAAAGTAAAATATGAACGTGATTCGCACAACCATCAGGTGTTCTTGTGTTATGAGATATTTTGATTAGATTGTTTTTTTCAATGTTGTATTTTGCTTTGCTTTGTTTTTCTTCATCTGCAGATGCCCTCCTTTGCCAAACTATTCAATGAGCAGCATTTTACATTCAGAGAATCTTTGAATGCATACTTCAGATCTCAAGGTACTTTTTATATGTATTTTTTCTGCTAGTTATCGTGGACTTTCTGTCAATCCTGGACTTACTGTTCATTGTCTTTTCTGTCCATTGTCTTTTCTGTCCATTGTCTTTTCTGTCCATTGTGGACTTTCTGTCAATCGTGGACTTTCTGTCAATCGTGGACCCTATTGTCAATCGTGGACCCTATTGTCAATCGTGGACCCTATTGTCAATCGTGGACCCTATTGTCAATCGTGGACCCTATTGTCAATCGTGGACCCTATTGTCAATCGTGGACCCTTTTGTCAATCGTGAACCCACCCTATTGTCAATCGTGGACCCACCCTATTGTCAATCGTGGACCCACCCTATTGTTAAGCGTGGACCCACCCTATTGTCAATCGTGGACCCACCCTATTGTCAATCGTGGACCCACCCTATTGTCAATCGTGGACCCACCCTATTGTTAAGCGTGGACCCACCCTATTGTCAATCGTGGACCCACCCTATTGTCAATCGTGGACCCACCCTATTGTCAATCGTGGACCCACCCTATTGTTAAGCGTGGACCCACCCTATTGTCAATCGTGGACCCACCCTATTGTCAATCGTGGACCCACCCTATTGTCAATCGTGGACCCTATTGTCAATCGTAGACCCACCCTATTGTCAATCGTGGATCCTATTGTCAATCGTGGACCCTATTGTCAATCGTGGACCCACCCTATTGTCAATCGTGGACCCACCCTATTGTCAATCGTTGACCCACCCTATTGTCAATCGTGGACCCACCCTATTGTCAATCGTGGACCCACCCTATTGTCAATCGTGGACCCACCCTATTGTCAATCGTGGACCCACCCTATTGTCAATCGTGGACCCACCCTATTGTCAATCGTGGACCCACCCTATTGTCAATCGTGGACCCACCCTATTGTCAATCGTGGACCCACCCTATTGTCAATCGTGGACCCACCCTATTGTCAATCGTGGACCCACCCTATTGTCAATCGTGGACCCACCCTATTGTCAATCGTGGACCCACCCTATTGTCAATCGTGGACCCACCCTATTGTCCTCTATTTGAATGCTGATACAAACTCAAATTGTACTCTTCTCTGTAAAACAGGCATTTTGGGGGGATATGGTTAACTTTTGCAAAATGAAGGGAAACTCTCAAAGAAATTATTATTGAATATTTTGGGTTTAAAGGGCGAGTACAAGTAAAAGGTCCTGTTTTTTTCCTTGGAAAGAACAACCAAAAGCAATCAACTATTTGGCCACCTCTGAATACATGTGTATCTTAATACCATAGAAACAAAGTAACTTAATACTAAAGTTTGTTATGATTCTTTTAAGGTATTTAACTTGTAGGAGTATACAGTAGTGGTTGTATACATCAGGTTATTTAACCCTAACCCCCTCACTGCTTTTTCTAGAAAGTATCCTGAATCCGCTACAATCCACCAAGTTTGGTTTGCAAAAACTGCTGGTGTCCTGAGTCCATCAGACTTCACCAGTATGCATACTGGAGATATCCCGAGTCCATTAATAATCCACCAGCAAAAGTTGATGGCGGATTCAGGATACCATGGTGGCATACACAAAATTGCAGTGTGTTTCTCCATAGAGTCCATCACAGTCCATCATCTAAATTTCTGAATCTTGAATCCATCAAACTCCTGCAGTAACGCTAGGCTTAAAATCCTCAATCCATCACACTCCTCCAGTTTGTTCAATATGGAGGTATCCTGAATCCGCTAAAATCCTCAAAAACAGGAAATGAATTTTAATGGACTCAGGGTGGTTAGGGTTTATGGCAGTTTATTGAGGAGTTCAGAGTTTGTCAGGATTTAGAAAGAGTGCAGGAAATGGAAAGACAACAATTTATTATGACAGACAACCTGTTAAATGGCTCTCTGAAACCCTGGTAGAATGTTGTTCTGAAGTGTTATCAGTTCATTTCCTTTAAATGTGATTGTTTTTCTTCATTGACAGGTCTGGACGCGTCACGGATCTACCCCCAGGTCTACAGCTCCGTCAGAGGGGTGTTTCTCAAGAAGTACCCGCAGCTTCTGAAAAATCTCAATAAATTCAAGCATAAAAAGTGGGTAAAAATGTCTTCAGGCTAATTTTGATTTTTGTTTTAAGGAGTTTTATATTTAAAGGTAAAATACACCATTTGCAGATATCAAAAGTAAATGTGACCCGCTCTGCAAAAATGAGTCTGATGTCGGAAAATATATTTTTACGTAAAGGGCTATTTATTGTCTCAGGGGTGATTCTTCTTTTAACAATTAATATTTTTGTTTTAAGGCATTTTGGTTTCCCCAGATCTGATCGATTGAAAAGATTGTTTTGATCCCTAAATTAAATTTAATACAGGTTTTGTCATTCTCTTACCATAGCATCTGATGAAGCACTACAATTGTAAATATTCATTTCTTTTCAAAGACAATTGTAAAAGACCAATGCATTACACTACAGAGTTGTGCCATATATCAAATGAGAGCTTATTTCCTGCTTTTTCTGACCAACTTTAAAATAAAAAAACCCACATTTTTAACACATCAGACTAATGTTTGCAGAGTGGGTCACAAATAATGATTCTAGGCATCCAGCTAAATGATTGCGCTAAATTCAATAAAATTGAATTGTATAACATTATTTTTAAAAACAGGATAACATGATTCGAACAACTGCTTGACGCCAATTTTAAAAAAGGGACGCCGTTTTTCTAGTTTTTTGTTCTTGCTTTGATTGTAAAACTTTTGACGGGTCTGTTAAATGTATAATGATATTTACTATAAAATACAATCCCAAATCCACCCATTCCTGATAATTCAAGCAAATCCCAATGGTGTATCCAACCTTTAAAACAAAAATTGATTAATTTCTGCTGTTTTATTCAGTAAACCGACAATAATTACATTTTTTTACCCACATATCTGGAATAAGTGGGGTAATTTCTTTTTAAAAATGGCTGCTAATATGCTGCTTACCAGATTAATTATATGCAGTAACTAGCATGTTGGCAGCCATTTTTGTCTCCAAAAAGTGATAATGCCCAAAAAGTTCCCACCGCTGGAATGCTATCACATATTTCCCAACTACACAAACATGGGTTCATACCTTGCCAAAAGTTAGCATTATTCCTCTCAAAAATTGGTTACCGACCAACCCCCCCAGGCTGATGGCCTA
The DNA here is from genome assembly GCA_037893245.1 of Crossaster papposus. Classification (NCBI taxonomy): domain Eukaryota; kingdom Metazoa; phylum Echinodermata; class Asteroidea; order Velatida; family Solasteridae; genus Crossaster; species Crossaster papposus. Next base: position 1,746,290 of record JBAIAA010000007.1, on the reverse strand, counting down.
TAATATGTGACGTCTAATGACTAATTACAGACCAAACTAAGATTCACCACCACATTATCGACATACACAACGTTTTTGTACATTATGTGGTGAGACATATGTTGTATTTGGGGTAATAATTTCTCTTATAGTATTTTATTTGGTAGTTTGGTTAAAGTTTTCAAGTAAAACAAGTTCTTGTATTTCACGTATTTAAATTTTCCCCTTTTTTCTTCTTGTTTTGCAGTATATTTTTTGAGCTGATGCGCTTTGATTTTGTTTTGGATGAGAATCTTAACCTCTTTCTCATGGAGGTGAGTGCGTATTTGTTGTCTTCCTTCTAATGAGACTAATGAGACTACATGTCTAAAGCCGTGTTCGCACTGGACTTTTTGGGGGAAGGTTTTACTGAGACGATGGTAAAATAAAAAATGGTCAAATGTTACCACTTATCACACTTGGACTTTCGACACGGGAAAATTTTACCGAGACCGCGGGAGAAGTCGCCGAGCTGTCATTATAATGACTTATGAAGTCGAATGTGATCACAATGCATGCGCATGCGCGGTGTCTTGTGTAGCATGAAATCGCAGTTGGGGGCAGGATGTACGTTTTCCTGAGACGCTTTTACCGACTCGAGCTGTTCGCACTGGACTTATCGTCTAGGGAAAAGTTACCTGGGAAGTTTTCCCGGGCAGCAGTTGGCCGGTAACCACTGTACTCGGGAAAAGTAACCGAGAGGAAAACGTCCTAGGCTGTCCGCACTGGACTTAAAATGGGAAAATTAAGTACCCATCGTCTCGGTAAGTTTTATCAAAAAAAGGTCCAGTGCGAACAGGGCTAAACAGTGTAATGGTAGATTATGCAGGTAGGCATACATGTACACCTACCGTAGTTATGGTGACAGTTTCTTTTCTCTGAACAAAAAGCTGACCGAGTTGTGGGGACATTTTCCTGTCCCCATAGCATTTTGTGTCTCCAGTAAAGTGAGTTGGGAATAGTTTTGGGTTAGGGTATAATGAAAGGAAATGGAGAAGAAGACATATATTATTAGGGCGATATTGAAAATATAGGGTTTATACATGTAGTAATACATATTTCCTAATAAGCACACGAACCCTATGGAATGTCTTAACCAGTTCGCGCCGGATGACGTATATAAACGCAATTTTTTTTCCTGATTCAAAACGGATGACGCATAAACACGCCACGAGCAAGGCCAGAAAGGTCTGTCAGCAGCGGCCAGCGAGCAAGGCCGGAAATGCGTGGGTGTGCTTTCCGACACTATCGGCCTAATCCTGCTTCGGATCGAATTTCATTAAAAATAATCCCGCCCCTCGGCTCGGTGATGTTAAAATAATCCCGGCGCGAACTAAGTAACAACACTAAATGTATGTACGAATAGAACGCTATATGATTTTTTGATGTGTAGACAATATTTTACACTGGTGCAGTCAGTTGTACTTCATAATGTCATTTTTCTGAATTAACGGTTCATTCTACACATTTCTGTGCAAATTTCCACTTCTCTTAAATGTATAAAAACTATTCGACATTTCTTTCTGGTTAATGCATTAAAAGTGCACGTTTTTAAAAAGTTAAACCTTTTTTGAACAATTGTCCATGCTTTTTCTGGAAAACTAAGGGCACTGTTGCTTCGAAGACGTTGTTCAGTTGAGGGGTTTTCTGTTCAAATTGTGAACCCAAATTGTGTTCATTGCAAACTTTTGTGAGAAAGGTTTACTGAATGGTGTGCTGTCATGTATTGACACAACAATAAAAAGAACATACATAAAAGCAAAAATATCTAGCAAATTAAATTCTAGACACATTTTGTGCTGAAATAGCTGTAACGGTACGTTTTTTGCCCGGAATGACATCACAGTTTTGCTCATGAATATGGACATTTTCATTAGCATAAAACAAAAAAAGCACCAAAATATATATACCCAGCATGAACAGAGTAAACCCCCTATTTGTCCATATACTATACACACTCCAGACTATTGTTACTAACACATCACCTCAGATATCTAAAAGGATTTCCTTTAATAGATTCTGGAACACAATGACCTACACAAAAGAGGAGGAAGGGGGGGAGGGGGTGTTTCTATTTGCCTTATATATTGCTATACAGTATGTGACCCGCTCTGCAAAAATGAGTCTGATGTCGCAAAATACATTTTTACATAAATGGCTGTTTATTGTCTCGGAGGTGATTTTTCAACAAATAATATTTTTGTTTTGAGGAATTTTGGTTTCTCCAACGCCTATATTTTCAGATCTGATCGATTGAAAAGATTGTTTTGATCTCTAAATTAAATTGATTACAGGTTTTGTCATTTTCTTACCATAGCATCCGATGAAGCACTACAATTGTAAATCTTCATTTCTTTTCAAAGACATTTTGAATATAACTGAGAAAAAGCAAATTTCCAAAAATTGCAAAATACCAATGCATTACACAGAATTGTGCCATATATCAAATGAAAGCTCATTTCCTGCTTTTTCTGACCACCTGTAAAATTACCCTTGAAAGTAATGTCAAATTAAAGGGAAAAAAAGCAGAAATGGACACAATCAAGGATTGCATTAAACAAAATACATTGAATAATAAATGCCCTTTCATATTTATTGCTGAATGTGTCTCCTTTCAATGTGCCTTGTGTCTCTATTGACTATTGACAGGTGAATATGTCGCCTAACCTTTCCTCCAACCACTTCCTGCCCAACAAGTACTTGTACGAGCATGTGATTTACAACATCTTGAGCGTGGTGGGGATTGCAAGGAACGTTCACGGGAAACGTAAATACACGTGAGTTTTACTGTATTATTTAACTTTATTAAAACGCATTTGATATTAAGATAAATCTCAGGTGACGATATTTGGCTTTTCACCAAAGTGTATTTACACTTTGTGTTGTCCCGACTCGGGTAGGACTTGAACCCACGACCTTCTGCTTTCTAGTGCAGATGTATTACCACTCGACCACCAACCTAGCCAGGGTGGCTGGTTCGAATCTGATAGCAGCGGTTACCAAAACTGATAAGATGGGAAAATGTTGTGATTTTCTTTTGTATAAATGTGCATTATAGCATAGCCTGAAATTGGCCATGGTTAACTTAACTTCTGGAATCAACTTAACTTTAAAGGTAGGATACACCATTGGTAATTGCTTGAATTTTTATGAATGGGTAGATTTGGGGTATTGTATTTTGTAGTAAATATGTGACCCGCTCCATCGAAATAGGGAATAAGTCGCAAAAAGACTTTTTAAGATATGCACATGGTGAGAAAGGGAATTGCATAAGCTTTCTAATGATACAAGTGTGTATCACAAGTGTGTATCTGTTACGGTTAACGAGTTATGGTCTGATGAAGATGACAGTTGTATATTTATTTGCCGAATCCACATTCCGAGAAAAACAGCTTTGAAATAAACCAAATTGCCCAAAATCAAACGGACAGCGCACACAAATCCTCTTTATTTTCATCTTTATTGATCGTTTTTACATACAAGACATTAATGACAATAATCTGTGATAACTATACTTCCTAAAAATACAATGTTCAGAAAATCGACTTGGTCACGATTTTCACCCATGCGTTCACTTCAACGGCCAATTGTGTAAAACGGCCTCAGCGACTTATTCCTGATTACGATGGAGCGGGTCACATATTGTTTAACTGACCTCTCCGAAGTTTAACAATCGTGGTTGCCAAAAAAACAAAAAAACACAGTTTTTGTTTATAACCAGCGTTGGGCAGTTGTTCTTGTTTTTTGTTTATTTCGCAATTGCCTTCTGGCGATCGTCTTTTTATTTATTTATTTATTCAATTTTCCGGAACAATTACAAAATTTCTAGCGCAATAATTTTGCTAGATACCTAGAATCATTATTAACTGGAGTGTCGTGGCCGGGCGGTTAAGAACCCGGTTTTCTGTTTTGCAGAGCGTGAGTTCGAGTCCCGGTGTCGACACGTGTGTCCTTAGCAAAGCAATTAAACCACTATTGCTTCGTCCTTCGGATGGGACGTAAAGCTGGAGGTCCCGTGTGTTGTGTAATGCACGTAAAAGAACCCAGAAAAACTTATCGCTAAGAGAAGGGGTTTGCCCCGGTGTTTCCCCCGGTGTTTCTGAAGGATCAAGACAGCTACCTTCTCGTGGTGATCCGGCTAAGAGAAAAAAGACCTCTCAAACTAAAGCTGTCAATCCGGACTTCGGTCCATACGAGAAAAAAACAAAAATTATTAACTTAAAAAAAAAGTAAGATATTTCTTAATAATAAGTAACTTTTTTCAAAATCGGCAAATGGTGTATCCTACCTTGAATAACTTTAGGAAAAGTTAGATTTGACGCAACATTTTTTCTCATAATGTGTAATGCTATACATAGCAGTGATGATGAGTTCATTGATGATCTTGTTTATAATGAATAGTTCAGCGGATTCTCAAGCCATGCAAGTCAGTGAGAAGCGTGTTGTTGTGCAATCAGACGTATGTGGCAGTGCACAGTGTTCCAGCTGCATCTCAAATGTAAGTGTGATTTTTAATGTACTTTTTATTTAAAATGAAGTCATACAAACAGCCAGTCACAACTCAGAACTTGATCTCAAGCCAAATACAATTCATTCACAATCAATCATTCACAAGAAATATGAGCTCTCCATCTCGAAAATTGGTCAAATATAAATATTCACAATGAAGCCATTTTTTATCGGGCTCTCTGAATTTTATTAACACATATAATTACATGTATGTGATTTTGTTGAGGGATAATGTCGTGCATATTTATATACACACAATCAATGAACGTGTTTACATTTACGTGACAAAGTTGTGCGACTTATCATGCTAATAATAATATGTATCAAAAATCGTGCAACATTTGTTGCACGATATACAACATATACATGTACATGCGCGTATGCAACATTGCTGCGCGACATAAAATTGTTGCGACTAACTCACGTATGTGTAAACATAGGCCTTGTAAACCGTTATATTAAATGATGCCAGACTATTTATACGTTTCAAGCCTCAGTTTGTTTTCTTATTTTTTAATATAGTTTAAAACGTTAGCATATCATTAATAGCAATTTTTTAATTATTCATCAGAGCAGACTGGTATTATTTTGTAATTAACTTTATTTCATTACTTTCATTTCTATTTGCAAGATTTGACCTCGCTTTGAATTTAAGATGGGCGACCCCTGAATAAGACATATTGCAGCAAGTCAACTACCTAACAAAAATATAAACAAATAAATGTAAAAAGACCCCCCCCCCCCCCCCAAAAAAAAGTTAACGCACATGATGATCTTAATATTTTGTTAGACTTGTTGTCTATTCTCGACAGGTGCAGGCACAAGCAAGTCTCGATTAAGAACATTATTCGTAACTGTGTATAAAACGCCTGTGAATGATTATTACAATAAGTGGGTGTTTTAATATTGGAAAGCCAAATTCTTAATCTATAAACCTTACCAACTTTATTATTAAAATCCATATCCCCCTTTTGGGGGATGTCTGCAGATAGAACACCAGCTCCAGTGGTGGATTTCAAGGTAGGATACACCATTTGCAGATATCAAAACATTTTACTACCCGAATTTTTAGGAAATATCTTAATTATTTGAACTTAAAAAATGATTCTAGGCATCCAGCAAAATGATTGCGCTAGATATCCTGTAATTATTTTGAAAAAATATGGGGGGATCGTGAAAAAAATTATAACATAAGAATAACTGCTCGACACCGGTTGAAAACAACACTGTTTTTTGTGCTTTTCTCGGCACCCATGATTATAAAACTTCGGACAGGTCAGTTAAACGATATTTACTATAAAATACAACCCCCAAAAACTACCCATACATGTAGGCCGAGTAACTTGGACCCAAAAATCACCTTTTTCAACATTTGGACATGGTCTGGTGATATACCAGACCATGTCCAAATGTTGAAAAAGGTGATTTTGGGGTCCAAGTTACTCGGACTACCATACATGATAATTAAAGCAATTACCAATGCAATGGTGTATCCTACCTTTAAAGGGATTTAGTCCTGAAGTATTATGTGAAGCAGAGTGAGTAATGGATTTTGACGGGCATGATCATCTTATTATTAAAAGTAAAGTATGGAGTTTAGGGTTTAATAGCCAGTAATGATTGACGGGTTAATATCTTTGTTGCATGTTGCCAGGAGTGTGAGTTGTGCTATAGATGTCTGGTTCCTGATCAGGTTGCCATGTTAGAAGAGGCGTATCATGAGCACATACATCGCCAAAGTACTCGCAGAGTCTACCCAGAACCAATGGTAAGATAATACTTCAAAAGCAACATTTCATGAAGTATATTTGTTGTCAATAGTACGGCAGATAGGTGATGGGATTGTGCCTTTGATGACACGAGCTTGGAATTTGGCACACAGTCAGAGTATGTGGATATAGGGCTATTGCAGATTTGCGCTTGAAAAAAAAATAGGTAGAATCAGCAAGTAATATGACAGCCATTTTGACAATTTTAAATATTGCTTGTTATTATACCTGTCCTTTTTTTCAAAGGGCTAATCTGCGATGGCCCTATGTCCAAATATCTTTCTCATGACAAACTTTGACTGCGCCAAATTCGATGCTTGTCAAAGGCACAATTCCCTTAAATATTACCCTATCTGCTTCACTAAAATGATCATACTAGTCCACCATTTAAAAGCTTTTCAGAAAAGAAAACAGGAAGAAATAAAACAAAATGTTATGAAAAACAAAATGAATACATGTCAAATTTAAGATTTATTAAAATTATTTGTGTGCTTCAAACATTTATCAGAAAACAACCCCTTCTTAACCAGTTCGCGCCGGGATTATTTTAACATCACCGAGCCGAGGGGCGTGATTATTTTTAACGAAACTCTATTCGAAGCGGCCTTGCTCGCTGCTGACAGACATTTCTGGCCTTGCTCGTGGTGTGTTTATATAAACTTTGCGTTTATATACGTCATCCAGCGTGAACTGGTTAAAGGGAAATTCCAGGCTCAAAAATATTTTACCTAGTCTAAAAGAATATCCATACTGACTGCGCACTGAATTTGTTTTGATTTGTTATCGAGAACGACACACGCGCCTATTATATTCACGATTTCTTGCCATTGAGGAGTACAAGAGCGCGGCCATATTGTTCAAATTTCCCGCCTCGCCCGGGAAATTATGACGTAGTGTCCGCACCTCAATGTACATCGCTTTATTGCCTGTTGTTCGCACTGGTATCCAACCTTGACACGGCCAACTACATGTATTGCATTTCTGTGCAGAATATCGACTTGACGCCCCACAAACTATCGTTTATTTTTGTATTTTCTGAGAAGAATAGAAAATCTGTGTCAGGTCCTTCTCCGTATGATTTTGAGCCCACTTTAACATGTACAGTACACATTATGTATACACTATGCCGTACACAAAAGGGTTCACTTGCATTCCTTGCGCGTGCAGGGCCGCTATCGATCGGGCTTCGAGTATTGATGGTGCAGACACTACGTCACAATATCTCGGATGTAACGATAAACCAGAACAAAATGGCGGCTCGCATGACGGCAAGCGCAGTGCGAAAAATCTCTGTTTTATATGATTACCGAAACCGATAAAAATGAAATAAAAATCAAGTCACAATAGCAATTGACACTCTACAACATTATGCAATTATAAACTATGGGTGGAGTTTCCCTTTAAATGTGACATCAGTAACACAAATACCAGTAGCTGCCCTAGTTTCCATACATGCTATAGATAAAAAGGTCTACACAAAGTTTTTCAAAAAATAAATTGATGGATTTTACTCAAAACAATTGTCTACAACTCTGGAGTCTGGAAACCAGCATGCAGACAAAAATGACTTTTATTCGTTGGACATAATTCAAAGTGATCTTCTCAGTAGTAATGTTGTGCAAAACCAACTTGATTCGGGTTGGGTCGGGTCGGTTTTTCCATCATTTCAGTCAGGTCGGTTTCGGTTGTGCATTTGTGATTTTCAGGTCGGGTCAGGTCGGATCGTGTCGGGTCGTGTTGGTAGCGGCATATCACATTTAAAAAGGAACAGTGGATCAGAAACGTGCGCACAAACAGATAATTCTTTACATACCACGGGATGGTTATAGTTAAACAGGCGGACGTTGCTTGATTAATCAATATTTATGCGATACTGGTATAAGTTCAGGCACAAACAGACACAATTTTTTAGTAAATTTTGGATGAATTTGCCTTAATCAGACATTAGGTGGTTTTTGTTCAGGTTTTTTCTTTGGTTCGGATCAGTTTTTCCCTGAATTTTTGTCGAGTTGGGTTGGGTTGTGTTAGAAAGTTCAGATTAGATTTGGTTTAAATTTTGAATGTTTCGGGTCGGTGTGTCCTAGCATGGAGGAAGTCTGTTTTTCTTCCTCCATGGTCCTAGTCAACCCAATACGATGTACATTATCATGATCACATGCTTGATGAGATGGTAACGTGTCTTTTGTTTATCTCACCATACATAGACACAGGAGGAGGCAAGATCTTACGACAGGAGCCAAGACGCAGAGCTGACCCCAAGAGATCGTATTCTAAGGGAATGGTTCCGAGTCAAATGTATGGAAGATGTATACTGGTGTACGTGATGACTCGCCTGATGAATTCAAGCAACCATTTCCAAAATAAACAGCTGACTAGAGTACTGTGTAATGTGATTAGGTTTGCTGTGAGCCCCTGTCATATGGGCATGTTTATATAACTGAACTACAGATCCTTGTCATTTGATTGGTGGAACTCACTTCACATGACCTTCATATTATTGCTCCCATTCACATCAGGGCTCAAAGTCCCATTTGTTCCATGGCAAATGGGATTTACTATTTGTGACCCGCTCTACAAAAATGAGTCTGATGTCGCAAAATACATTTTTACGTAAAGGGCTGTTTATCGTCTCGGAGGTAAAGTTTACAAATTATATTTTTGTTTTAAGGCATTTTGGTTTCTCCGACAACTATATTTTCAGATCTGATCAATTGAAAAGATTGTTTTGATCCCTAACCAGTTCGCGCCGGGATTATTTTAACATCACCAAGCCGGCGCGCGGGATTATTTTTAACGAAACTCGATCCACAGACATTTCCGGCCTTGCTCGTGGCGTGTTTATGTGTCATCCGTTTTGAATCTGGGGAAAGCTTTTCGTTTATATACGTCATCCGGCGGGAACTGGCTAAATAAAATTTAATACAGGTTTTGTCATTCTCTTACCATAGCATCTGATGAAGCACTACAATTGTAAATCTTCATTTCATTTCAAAGACATTTTAAAGATAACTGAGAAAAAGCAAATTTCACTACAGAGTTGTGCCATATATCAAATGAAAGCTTAATTCCTGCTTTTTCTGACCAACTGTAAAATCGGGAAAAAAAATGTTTAACACATCAGACTCATTTTTGCAGAGTGGGTCACAATTAACAGTTTATAGGATCATCCTTGTACCCATGGCTTTTGAACAGTCTACCCTCACTCCTAAACCTGGGAAGAAGGTTGTGACCCGATTTGTGCTGCTGGACAACCCCCACACAATCACGGCGGCTGACAACGTCAACAGATGAGCCAACGTTTGCGGATCTGTATGTCAGTTACATCAAACAAATATTGAGTGACTTTAAATGGTGAAATGAGAGGATTTTTATCGCTCGGTAAAATCTGGACTTTTTCCTATTTCACTCGGCTTCACCTCAACAAATGAAAAAGTCTAGATTCTTCCTTGCGATAATATTCCTCCCATTCCACTATAAGCCAATCTTTTTGTAGAATATTGTTTTTCTGAAATGTCACATTTCTCGTGTTTAGAAGTCCCTGGTGCATTTTAAATATTATTTATACATATTATTAAAACACATATCCACCCTGTGACCAGGAATTATGCAATCGGAAATTGTCACTTTGCAGTGCAGTGGAGCTAGGCTGAAGTTTAAAGTGTGGTCAATATTTTTAATTTTTTATTTTTTTTAATTCTTTTTAATTTTTTAATTTTTTAAATTTTTTAAATTTTTTTAAATCAAACATTAAACCTAACTTCTTCCCATTTCAAGATTTTATTTGTTTGTTTTTGTTTGTTCTCACTCCTTTGGTTTTCCCCTGTCCATTTTCCTTTTACACTCCTCTTTCTTGTTATACTGTTGCCCACTCCTTTTCCTCCCAACCCCCAATTACTCCCAGTCATACTTCTTTGTTAGTTCTTCCTTTTGATCTTCAACCTTGGTCCATTTCCTTGTGATTTTACCCCTTTCATTTTTGTTCCCCACCCAGGTTTGAACCACTTTACCCCTTGGTCTGTCTCTGATCCTAACCACTCCGACCTCATCTTTTATTCCCTTAGCCTAATCCTCCTTTTGTTGATTGTTCCAATCCACTCTGTTATTTCTCTTCTGTGTTTCTTCTCCCAACCAGGTTCTGCATCATGCTGTATTTCCCCCTTTATATTTGTTTCATGTACACAGCTATTTTGTCTTTGAAAAAGATCTTGATAAGATCAAAATATTAGGCCCTCTTAACTTATTTGATTTGTATGTTTTAGGTCATTCCAGCCAGTAAGCAGTTTGTAGCAGTTTTAATCTTATTTTTCTTCCCATTTTATTAGTTGACTTTTCACAAATAAATAATAAATAAACAGTATTTTTAAATGTGTATCAATAGAAAAAGTTATATAAGATGAAACAAAAATGAATTTGTTGTTGCACAGTATTATAGATGTACGTACATGCATTATGCAATTTGTATTGTATTTTTGTATTTAACGGACAGTAAGAGGTTTTTATTCCAACTTATGTCTGAAGATGGTATTTAGAAGCAAGCTGTGGCTTTTGAGTTCACTTAGAATAACTTCTGGTGCACTGACTTGTTCAGATGCTTTGCACATTTGTGAGGGGTTCTGGCAAAATGAGACGGAACTGGGCAGAGGTTGAAATGAGGGTTCTCATTGGGTATTATAAAAGAGTCCCTGCAAGTCCTTTCACAAGTCCAGTCGTCACAAGCCCTATGATCTTCAAATTCACCAAGTTGCTTACTGGCCCAGTTACCCTATTAAAATCTTATGGAAAATCATGTGAACATTGATAACATTGTGATCTTTAGTCCAGCAAACAAAAACGGGGAAAAACGAGGTGTCTGTAATTGGACTGAAAGAGGGTGAAGGGTTGCCTGACGTGGACAAATTAAACAAAGTCAAGGAAATTTTCAAAATTATTAGTAATTAAAGATAACAATGCTGACATAATTGTTGTAAGGAACAATAATCTTTTATTTGGGGATTTCCTTGAACTTGTGTAAGTTTTTCATGTTAGGCAACCGTTCGTCCTCATTTAAGCCTAAATTACGGACACTTTATTTTTCCCCTATGTAGTTTTTTGTGTGCTAAATATTAAGATATTTTTGTTGCTGTTATAATGATTTTCCATTGTATTTGTTGGGGCAACTGTGCCAGTAATTAACTTTGTGAATTTAAAGCTTGTCAATACTGACATTTGACGAGACTACTTGAAGATATTTGAGTAAGGGGTAAATGCGCACAACTTTGGGTTATAATAATATCCATTATGGATAATTATTATGTTCTCATAAATATTATGTTCTCATAATTATTCAATCCCTTATATGCTTTAGAAAATGTTATTAAAGTAAGGACGAGTAATTAGAATCACAAAAATATACTTTAAAAAAGAGAATAAATATATTACGTGGCAAGTATTAAGGATTTATGCAAATTATGGTGGCCCCGGTAGGTGCCCCTCTTATGTATAGGTACCGTCTTGTCCAAATTTGGTGCTTTTTGAAAAATCTGAGCCACAATATTCCTAACACCCCTGACTACTTGTGAAAACTGATAAACAAACAATGAAAAGGTACCCACAAGGGAATGTGTGCAACAAATGAAAGAACAATGCCATGTCTCAATGCCATGCCAAGGAATACATTTCGGAATTTGTGAAAATGGCATAATTTTACATTTTGTCAAAACAAAATCATTTCTGCCCCAACTCCCCCTATTTGGTTTAAATTCACCATATCCACCAGTTCTGTACACCATACACCATACATCTTTTCAATAATTTTTTGAAAAAGCGACCACAAATGTAGCCAAAGTTATGAAAATATCATAGACTATATGTTTTATATGTATTTGTTTTAGCTTGGTGTTTTGTTTCAGGATAGGAAGTGCTATAATGTTTTAAAAATAAATTTCATGGAAATGCCTAATTCAAAGTAACGTATTTTTTAATAATTGTTTTAGAAATGTCAGAAAATGTCTGAAAATATAATGTAATTAACAATTGTTTGTGTAATAAATGTCAACAGACACATACATGTATAGTTTTGGTTTGTACCATACCTGTGTTGTTTTCAGACTAAAAGGGAAACCCGGCCCCTCGGCAAGAGTCCATAATCCAGACCTCAGATTTAGGACTCCCCCACGTGGTCACCTCTGAAACAAAAGCAGTACCAGCCAAAATGTACGACTCGTATTATACAATCAGTCACGTCGGGTTGGAATTTTTTGGAAATTCAAAATTTAGATTCTAATATAAATACCGCAGAATTTTGGCAGTGTCAAAAAGGTTTGAGCGGGTCTGTAATTAGGCGCCTCGTAACATTGTAATGCGTGTTTATGCTTTGTTTTGTACATCATTACAAAATATATCGGTAATGATGCGCTGGATCTGGTGTGTAACTAGTATAGGAGGAGTTTATACTCTGCAAATCTTTTTTTATTCACGGACACTCGGAGGTTGAAGTTGTAATTTTGTTTTCGACAATGTCTTCTTTTTGTTGTTGAGACACTCGCTCTCTTCGATTCTAAACGTTTTTTAATTTCATCTAAGTTTTTTTTTTTTACCTCGACCTGCTTTGCTAACTCTGTGGCGTCTCTAGTCGATTCCTCTAGTCTTAATAAACCTTTAACTTGATTTGTTCTTTCATGTACTTTTAAAGTTCGTTGACCACCATTAAATTCTTCGTGAGATATTGCCGAGTCTGCTATAGCTTGGGAAATAAGATCATTTGTGGAATTAATTGTTGCCTCTCTCAAACCTCTAATCCCGTGGTGGTGTTTTGCTTTGTTTTTAATAAAATATTTTAGCGCGACGGCGGCACAACTAGTGCAGCCCACTTCTATTCTACACACTTTAGCACAGACTATAGGTGCCTACTACTAGATGACTCCGCTAATGGCGGCGATTCCCATGCTTCTGCAATTCAAACCGAAACATTTGTGCCAGCATTTATGTAGAAAAAAACCCCATAAATCAACTTGACATACTTCAACCCGCTTTTCTGATCTCAAATAATTTTGTTTTGAATATCTTTCGATCTTTCGATCTTTCGATCTTTCGATGGGTGGAGTGTCGTGGCCGGGCGGTTAATTAAGAACTCGGTTTTCTGTTCCGCAGAGCGTGGGTTCGAGTCCCGGTACGGTGTCGACACGTGTGTAAACCACTATTGCTTCGTCCTTCGGATGGCACGTAAAGCTGTAGGTCCCGTGCGTTGTGTAATGCACGTAAAAGAACCCAGTAACACTCTTCGCTAAGAGAAGGGGTTTGCCCCAGTGTTCCTGGCAGCGCCTCGGAATAGGCAACTATGATAGATGGCGCTTTACAAATGCATGATCATCATCTTTTGAAGACGGACTCGTCCTACGTACCCGCCTCAACTCTGCTAGTTAGGATACAAATTTATAGTCGTCGTGTTTTTATTATAAATGAACAACAAAATATTTAACGTTACATTAAAAGTTCGTCTCGATTATCGATTACACTGTACATGTACTTGTACCCGGTAACCATCTTTGAGTGTGAACGTAAGATTTGTCTATTTTACCGTATTTCAAGTATTCTAGTTTTAATTTATATTATGTTATTCCTCCATATGAGTACAAGCATTGTTTGTGTTTGTTTGCTTTTAATATTTGTTCATCAATTTTACGGCCTTATACGCCGTACTAGGGCGATTGCAAAACTATTACGGACAGATACGTAAATGACCTACAGAACTACGTATCCTCCCAAAATCACTGTAATGAATAATTATTGGGTATCGGTAGCGTATCCGAGTATGCAATTGGTCGGTGATGGTCCTGCTTTTTACAAGTAGGAGCGCTTGGCAATTACCATAATAATGAGAGGCGTACACGTAATTACTGACAAAAGAAATAAAGATAGAGAGGTCCCCAAGTCTCGCTAGATCCCTGAAAATTTCCATAATAATTGTGATAGTGTATGGAAGGATAACTTCATCATTAATTGTTATCCTTGGAAATGGTTTTCACCGCGTCTATTCCTTTTAATCTTTTACAAGCCAGATGTGATTGAGTATCGCCAAGTACAGTAAACTTTGACTGTATCGCCATAGCAGACAGAGCAGTTGCAAGGGGTCGCTTAAGAGAGTAATTCGTAGAGGATGGCTGGTACACATAAATAACTATGTCCGCTAGTTGGCTTATGTTAGGGAGCACATGCCATAGCACCCGCAGCACATTATGTGACCCAGCACGAATAAATGAGACACTTTGAGGCAAAATTGAGATTTTTATTTCATCGTTTAAAGCTAAACAAGCTTTAAATGATTAAAATGAATAGACGCGGTGAAAACCATTTCCAGGGATAACAATGATGAAGTTATCCTTCCATACACTATCACAAGAATATTATTATGGACATTTTCAGGGAGCTAGCGAGACTTGGGGACCTCTCTATCTTTATTTCTTTTGTCAGTAATTACGTGTACGCCTCTCATTATTATGGTAATTGCCAAGCGCTCCTACTTGTAAAAAGCAGGACCATCACCGACCAATTGCATACTCGGATACGCTACCGATAGCTAATAATTATTCATTACAGTGATTTTGGGAGGATACGTAGTTCTGTAGGTCATTTACGTATCCGTCCGTAATAGTTTTGCAATCGACCTATTAGGGCGTTATAACACCGTAATTTGGGACGTTAATTTAAAACGTTATAACGCCATTAATAGGGCGTTATATATAGCGCTGAAGAGCGTTGTAACGCCATAATAAAAATATGTTCTTGGCAAAGATCAGCCACCGTATATTTGAAGGCCATAGATCGTTGATTACGTTGTTATAAACAACCAAGATGGCGGACAACGCTTGGCTGGTCGATGGAGTGGTGCAGTTTTTGCGAAGCCCGATCTGGCAGATGCCAGTCATGGGTTTCATTGATCTCAAGTGCTTGGGTAAGATAGCAGTTTTTAGTATTCGATAGAAATATTTAATATTTATTGTGTTATGAGATAAATGCATGCAGACTCCACACTCGGGAACAATCTTTTTGACGTTGTTGCGTTGATGCAGCTATATGCACAAACGAATGTCGGTCACTTCGGCACCTGGTCAAGTCGGCACCCACCAACTCGGCACCTTGCCAAGTCGGCACCCACCAACTCGGTACCTTGCCAACTCGGCACCCACCAACTCGGCACCTGCACAACAACCAACTCGGCACCTGACCGACTCGGCACCTGACCGACTCGGCACCTGACCTACTCGGCACCTCCGATATTAGTACGGGCGCATGAACCGGTAACCCATGAACCTACCCGCACTAACTCTTCTCATTATTTTGGAGGTATTTTTATAGAGAAAAAAATAGGCCTTTAATTTAATGGGGAAAAAAAATGTAAAATAAAAAAAGGAAGGACTACGGACCCGGACCCAATCCTTCATTATCGTCGTTATAGTTTTCACGAAGAGAAAAATCCAACAAAATTTAAAGCACGTTGTTGTGCAGGTCCGTGTCATTTTGCAATAAGCCACTTCGACATTCCAACTGCGCATGCGTTACTTACCTTGGCAACCTGAAATTTGAGATAAACAAAGGCGCACTGCACGTATGCAACGTGCATAACGCGGGTACGATACATGTGTAAACATACTGCTTAACTAACGTTCGTTAGCATGTGGGGGGAAAAACACAATTTTTCTCGTGTTTATTAAACCCAATACAGCAGAATCCTGACTCGAATTTCATCATGGTGAGATAATTAATGTTACCTAACTTTGTTTTTCTTCAGATAGAGCAAAACAAATCTCGTTTCGAGTTCGCTAAAATGTAAACTTTATATGGTCGACCACGGCACGCAGTCACAGTTTATGCAGTGTGTGTAAACATGCTCGACTATGGTGTGAACTACATGTACATTTGGGATCTACTAGGGCGCCCATAATTAAAAATGTGGCGGCCTGCATAATTTCTCTAGGGTGCAGGCACGACCTACTTAGCTTTATCTTTGTCTGAAACACATTTTTCTAAAGGAAAAACTATAAAAGACTTGCATGTATTTTGGCAATTGCATCATGATAATGTATTTTTGAATTGTATTTGTAGAGTTTTCATTATAGGACGGCCTAATTAAGTAGGGTGGGGCCTAATTAAGTAGGCCTAGGAGTTTTATTTTTTAAAGGAAATTTAGGGATCAAAGTGATAATGACAATGACAAAACCTTCTCATTCCTCCATGCTTAGCCTTAGAGGCAACTCTATTGTTCACTTTTATGTGTCTTCCTTCATAAGGTGATGAGGACCATCTTTTGCTGAACCTGAGGATATATGTTCTGTTACAAACTGCGGCAACATCAATAATCAACTTAAACAATGAAAAGGAGGACAGTGTACAAAGCATGGATGCCATTTAGGTTTCGGAACATGTGATTGTGAACCTCCATTCCATTCTCAACTGAGAAGCGTGATGAAGACACCAGTCGTCGCTGGCACAAGATGATCAACAGGAAATATCCCAAAACAAACAGGAACTGGGTTGCAAAATCGTCGATCGTGTATGCTCAAGACACTTGTATCTTCAGCCGATGATATAATTAGTCTTTGCTGTTCTAGTATTCTTTAACCAGACCTCATTGTCTAAATGTATACAATGTATCTCTGTACAGCTGTGAATAACTCGTTGACCAAATAAAGTGTGCAGATATGTACACTATACGTGAAATAATGATTGTATAGGGCTGGTGGCTTTCCTTTTACATGTAATATTAATAAAATGCTTTCACTCTTTATCACGAAGCATATAAAATCACTCGGCTGATGTGTTTGTGAACGTATTTTAAAGGTATCGTACTTTAATTAACAGGTGCAAGAAGAAAAAAGTGAACATACATGTATTACAAAATAATAAAGATATTAAAGCCTGACTAAAATAATATTGTTTAAGCTGCTCAGTTAATTAACAATATTATTATACACCCACTTGCAGCTGCAATTAACCCTTCATAATTTGTAACATAAAAGATGAAGATTATTTCAAAATACGAAAACAATTCAAGATTTGTCAAATGGCTAATGTTTGAACACCACTATATTTTGTGTAACCTCTGCATCAGCTAGTTATAAAATCAATATAATTTATAAATGGTAAATTCAATAATGGTATCAATGAACAACATAATTCAATTTTGAAAGTGGAATCTGGTATTGGTAGCTGCTTTCCCAATTAACACAAACGAAATTGTAATTGCTTTTGTGGCAATAATCCATCCAAGTTCCGAATATAACTTCGTTCTGTGTTTGTCTTCGGTCAGTTCGTCAACTTTCAGATAGAGGAACGTTGAGCTGATCAAGCAGAGTTCCTTCTTCCCCCCGCTGGATTTCCTCTTAATTTAAAAAAAAATCCTTCAAAGCCTCGACATTCCAGTGTTCAATAACATCTAAAGACAAAGCAAAAGAATCCTCAGAGGACATTGACAAAGTTATTTGAGAGAAAAACAATCTAAAACGCGACAGTAGAAATAGAAAAATGGCACTCGCCACGCGCGACACGAGTACGTTGCCAACGGCGACACCATTTGTTTATCTGCAATAACCCTTGACATTACCCATAGTGCACTGCGCGCGTGAGATGTCAAAGTGGCTTATTGTCAGACTTGTTCTTGGTTGGCCCGGAACACATACAGATATAGATGCAGACAGTGACATATCAGTCCATTCGGTTTTTTTGCCACTCTCTTTAATTTCGATGAGAATTGTTTGCATCATCACCATTATACTAGACCAAAGCGACACGCTGGACTGATGAGATCCCTTTCCAATGGGCCAGCGGCTCAGCATCCTCCACAGTGGCGAGCGCCTAACTGGAAGGTTCAGAAGTCGGCATCCTTTTGTGCCCGTTGTGTAGCGACGAAGACCAATCAGCGTTAAGCGGGTACTTTGTTGCCTGGCGTTGCCTGTCAACTGGTCATGTCAACTCCGTGCTTCCACTTTCAAGGATATTTCCTTATTTTAAGAATTTTTTTACTTCTCAAGGAATTTCTAATAAAATGAAGAAAAAAAAGGAAGTTGTGAGGAAATCCCCAAAATCTAAAGATTTATAATGAAATCATTAAATTCTTATCAAATTCTACAATTAAAAAACAAATTGAGGGGTTCATATATTATGTTCAATATTCAGCAAAGTTGCCATAAAAAAGGTTCCCGATGTCTAGTAGTTGGGCTAGCGGGATTCTTGTGGGAAAGAATTCCATACACAGCCGCCACTCATTCATTCCTTTAAATGACTTGAAAAGTACACTTGAAGGTACACCTTCGCCATGAACTTCAGACTGCTATTAAAATCGGACTCTATTACCTAGTTTATTAACCCTGTCTCGGCTCCTAATGGTAATAATATCTCCACTTAAGAATGTACAATGCTCTCACAACTATAATGAGTCTGTTTTTGTCATAATAGGCCTACACCGCATACCGGCCCCAAATGCTGGATGGGTAACTCGGCGGATGTACCGCTGCCGCCCGCCCGGCGCCGACGTCTGTCGCGCGGGCCGGCTAGCTGAGCTGTAAATGTTCGTTTTATATTTTTTTTTTGTAATATAGTTTTTCTTGAAATGTATAAAACTAATGTAGATGGTAGTTCGGGCACAGCCCATAGTAGTTGAGGCATGGTGCCGAGGTCAGGTGCCGAGTTGGTAAGAAGCCGAGTCGGTCAGGTGCCGAGTTGGAAGTTGTGAGCAGGAGGTAAAATTCCGGGTGCCGAGTTGGCTAGGTGCCGAGTTGCTGGGTGCCGACTAGGTGCCGAGTTGGTCAGGTGCCGAGTTGACAAGGTGCCGAGTTGGTGGGTGCCGACTTGGCTAGGTGCCAAAGTGACCGGATATGCGGGCCGGGCCGGGACGTGTGGCGACAAACCGACCTTGCCCGGCCGTACACTCGCCAGTCATTCAATGTGGCCTCGGTATGCTGCCCTATACCTTCCTAATTAGCCACACACCCGGTCCTGTACAAGTTGGTTGAATAATATAGACACAAATTGCGCATATGTAGATCATAATTATTATTTGTAATAAACTCGCAGCTCATATATGAATGCTTCAGTAATTGAAATTGTGAAGTTTGAAATTGTCAAATAATAATATAAAGTGAAGAGGGCCTATATTTCAATCTTAACAAGATCTTCTTCAGAGACATGATAATGAGAAATAAAATTGTCGTCACACATTGGAAACAGCTTTTAAAATGCAATAAAATGATGCATAAACTTTAGCTCAGTCAGATTAATATTTATAAAGTTATTATTTTTTTTAGGAATTAAATATGCCTGTTTTAGCGTCCTTTATATTTTAAAGAAAAACAAAGAAAAGTCGGTGACCCAAACTGAAGTCTTTTATTTATTTTGAGGACTGATCATTTCATAACTTTTATTATTAGTTGGCATATTCATTTGAAATTTCTTTTGCAGCAAAAACACAAATTTTGTCTCGCAGTACTTAAAATTTTACAAAATAATTATGACCACTAATTAATGATCTTAATTACAAGAACAGGGCGATACTCCAGGGTAAGATCAACTTTAGTATGTGAGCAATGAATATGAAGCTCCTGCCAAGATGGAATATTGTCACTGCTGGTTAATTTTCAGCACGATATTTACTCTCTTCAGTTAGAAACATTCATGTACCATATTGCTAACATTACGTTACCCACTTGTCTTGCATCAATATTTTCCAGAAATCGTCATATTCATACTCATTGTACTCGTCAAGCTTCTCACTTTCAAATCCCCTTTTCTCGAACAAACATCTCCATGAAAACGTTCAGATTTCAAGGCCCCAAATTGTGGAATTCGCTTCATGCAAGTATTAAGAAGACCCATACCCTTTATTTCTTTAAACATAAGTTTAAGGATTCTAAATTGCATACTTATACCTTATAATTTAGTATTGCATTGACATATTTTGTATTATTTTCCCTGGTAAATGTTATTGTTTCATTCTTGCCCATTATTGATATAATTAATCTGGGTTCCCGTACTCGACAAGCTTGCTTTTTTACGGGTCCCCTCCACTTTATTATTATCATTATTTTGCTCCTCTTATCATATATTTACATGTATTGTACAATTAATTAATCAATATATGGTGTATTGTATCTTTTAAATATGACAAATGTACACATGAAGTGGAAATAAAGTAAAGTAAGTATAAATTAATAACATATAATGAAATATAGTTAATGATAATTTAAAGTTAATTAATAGCTGCAATATAGTAAATGTTAATTAGTAGTAATTAAATAATTCAAAGACAACGTATAGACAAAGTATTTCTGGTAGCACTCGAGCCTAAAAAACACTTTGTTTGTCATTATGCACACAAACATGTCAACTATTAACTGGAGCGCTAATTACTGACCTTAATTAGGGCGATACACACAAACCAATCTTGGTATTTAGGTAGTCAAAATGAAGCTCCTGACAAGATGGTGAATATTATTAGTGATGAAAAATGTATAAATTATATGACGTGTGAATACATGCATGTGTATACATGTATGCATGTGTATTCTACATTATGTACACTGGTTTCCGTATGAATTGGTGCTGTCTGAAATACTAATGGAGTGAACTAATCTGCGTCGCATCGCGTCATATATTTTTCATCTCAATTGAGGCCTTTGTTTTCACTTGGAAATCATTCCATGCAGTTACTGACATTGTTAATGTTCCAAAACTTGGGGATTCTGAATCTTCAGATGTCTAGCTATCCGGTAATTTTGGAGACAATTGTGTACTTTCCCTGAAAACAAACCGGTTTGGCCTCTGAGATTTGAGTAGTATTTTGTAGTACCCCAAATGAAGTCCTAGGACATTAGGGTTGAATAACACTGAAAGTTTAAGGGTTGGGGAGTCTACAGAATTAATTTTTGTTCTTCTTTCATTTCAGTGTTTGAACCAGAAGAAGAATACAAACATGCTTACACAGAAATCCACGAGGAATACCAACAATTGGTACGTTAATTAATTTCCAGTTAAAATGTGTTAAAATGTATTCAATGTTTACTCACCTATCAACAGCCAGTTCAGTAAGTTTAGAGCGAAAAGTCATAAATATTCATGCTATTTTAGGTAATTGACAGCTCACATTGTGACTAGTTACATGTAGCTCTGCACAGGTTGGTACTGTATATCCCCCTGTGTGAACTCACCGACTCTCAAATTTGTATCCTAGTGGAGACATCTCCTTGTTCTCGTGTACAAACTGCTTAAAAAGTCGGGCACCTTTTTCAAAATGCTCCTATTTCAACCACAATTAATTTCCTGGGTTGAAATTTCGACCCAATATACCCTATATCATACCCTAACCCAAACACTAACCCTAACCCACATCCTAAACCTAGTTTTTGAGTAATTTGAGACACACTCCAAAAATCTAATTCGTGAAATTCCCTGTGGCGACCTATTCATCTATAGAAATTTACCCTCCGGCGTCCTTTTGTCTCCATTATACACATTGTGTGTAGGTCTCCAGAGGGTACCGAATTTCAGATCACTCCTGCGACAGCTGTCACCAGACAAAAATTTATATTCATATTCAACAGACTTCCCCTTTCACTCAGCTTCACTCAGCTTTCACTCAACTGTTTATAAATATTCATTAGTGTACCGGTACTTACTAGGAATGATCTCAAATGTTAGTTTCAAACACCTGACTAAGAATGAGACATACGGTACATATTTGACTAACATAAACAATAAGAAATACTCCATTTCTCATTCTTTGTCAACTGTTGGGGTATTACCTGTATGTACACCCCACATCTACCCAGAAATCTACGCCTATGTGTTCATGTGTCACACATAGACAAGTCACGGAAGTCATGAATCAGAAAATGCTCTGCTGTACCATTTCATGCAGTTCCACATACAGTTCATGAATGCACACACGAATGTACATACATGTGTGCTCTTGTGTCGTATTACGATCGAGGGTCGAAACACAAAGAAGAACAAAGGGAACAAAGGATCGTTGGGGCAAGCGCTAAGATAATGGGGTTAGGGTATAACATAGGAATAAAGGAAAACACGATAGGGGATCCTCGATCGTTATGTGGTTAACGACTTGGTGTACTCACAGCGTTGTAAATACCGGTACATTATCAGTTGTGGGCCCTTCTATTTTTCTCTTTTTTTTGGATTTTAACTTTTTAGGAAGACTTGTGTGCTTTGTACCGGTACATGAATGTCAACAGGGAACGTTTGTCAATAGTGGACTTTATAACACACCTCTTGCTAGTTCTGTGTTCTGATTGGCTGAAACACGGTCACGTGGGGTTAACTAGAGGCTAGTGCATGAGATTTGCGCCACCGTGAATTTGCGGGAAATAGTTCCCGAAGTGGGCAATAGACCTACAATTTTTGACTGGTTACAGTGCCCTCAAGAGGTTTGCCAGGCTCATCTTAATATGAAAAATGGCGGCGTCTGGATCGGATCACGATTATTTCATATTTTTGACCGAGGTGTGTTATAAAACACATACATGTATAGACTGGCATGATTCGGTCACTAGAGCATGGCTATTCCCCCTCGGGCCTGTGAGTGACCAGAAGGGGGACCTATTTCCCTCGGCCTATGGCCTCGGGAAATAGGTCCCCCTTCTGGTCACTCACAGTTTCCTTCGGGGAATAGACGTGCTCTAGTGACCTCATTGCCAGTCCATATGTGTATAATATTGCCCTCAATTGTTTAATGTCCACTATTCGGTATGCGTAAATTATGCACAGGTATACTACATTACAACGCACGTTGCGCATGCAGTTAAAAAATGTGTATATGTCGCCCTGCTAAAATTTTCCCATCCCTGCTAACATTTTCACCGCCCCTCTAACATTTTCACCGCCCTGCTAACATTTTCACTGCCCTGCTAACATTTTCACCACCCTGCTAACATTTTCACCACCCTGCTAACATTTTCACCACCCTGCTAACATTTTCACCGCCCAGCTATCATTTTTTCATTGGATTTTTCAATATAGAATCCTCTTGGTGTGCAAATTATGAAGGTAACTTTACGTTTTACATTACGTTTACATTCTTGCTCTGGAATTCTCAAGTTTGTGCCACATTTACTAAACCACAAATGTTTTGAAACGAACCGGGAAGGAAATAAATTAACAAAAAATCATTTTATTTCCCAAAGCTTTACAAATGCCTCTTCACCTTGCTGTACAGTGTACCTGCAAAAGAAGAGAAAACATGTTTATAAAAATATTTATCCCCGACATATTAAAGCATACGTATTCACCATGATTATGTTTGTAACGAATTTTTTTTTGCAATTTTCGATTTCTCCACTGTGAGCCTGAAATAATAATGAATGTGAGTACCGCAGGTACTTTTTGGTACGTTTGTTCAGTGGAGTCTCAGTGTTCACACAATGGCCTCTCATGCATCGTGACTGTGCTATTGTATCGGTGTCAACAAAGAACACGTTCAGAACGGGGCTCGTTCGCACGCAGGAGAACAGGCAGATTAAAAACAATGGGAACAATGGGGCATTCCTTCTCATTATCATGCGTTTGCACACTCTCGCACGTACACAATAATGTTGGTCTCATACCTAAATCAAATAACACTTTACCAAATGTTTGCCAAAAAATACCTTTCTAATTTGACCCTCAAAACAGCAAAATCACTTTATCTGCCATCTGAGTACAAGTACACATCAAACTCCCTAGAGTGTGTGCAAAATCGTATTGATTTTGGAGGATTTGGAAGGTTTAGGGTTAAATTAAAGGGATACTATGTTCTTGAACGGAATTATGTTAATTGGAAGGAGCATTTAAAAGTAGGATACATGTCCATCTACACAACTAACAACAATCTAACAACATCTAGTTGTTTGGGTGTAGTTGAGATTTCAGCTGGAAAGTGTTCGCCGTTTACGAATGTGTGAAAAACAACATTTTTGCATCTTGGTGCTGTGTGTAAGTCATGGAAAACGCACAACGTGTATTGAACATTGAACGGAAACGAAAAACCTATGCATAGCATAGACCTTCATGTCCGATGTAAACAACCGCTTTTTTTCTCGTCTTTTCTAGGGAACAGTAAAACATTAGGTTGGTTTCCTTTTAATTAACTATATGTTTGAAATTGGATAAAAGTAAACATTCCAAAACGTGAAATTTAGGAGGATTTCAGGATATATATAGTGCCCCTTTGAGATTGAGGTACCGGTACTAAGGTTTACTTATGATTCAGGTAAAAAGTGTTATATTAATTTAATGCTGCACACTATAAAAGCGAGCTCCCTAGGACCTTACTATCGCCAGATCATGTCCAGATATTAAACAAGTTATAAGTAAGGTAAAGTCTTAGTTAGGCCAAATACAAAAAATGAGTTGGTGAATATCCTTTTGGGGATAAAAGTGAGGAGGGGGTATTGTCGTGAAAAAGTGAGGAGGGAGGGAACTTTTTTTTTCTTCAACAAAATGAATGAACTAGAAAACCAAAGATATGTTGTACGCACAATGTATTATTTAGTATAATTGACACGACCTCAAAATGAACAAAAGCCGAGAACAAGCCTGCGGGAATGCCTGGCCAACACAATGGCGCAGTGACAAAGGTAAGGCTACAGCAGTACAGCGTATGCGCGTACTCGCTAGAAGCACGTTGGTAGTGTAGGTCTAACCTAGCCCACGAAATTTGAATGGGGTTTCACGTTATATGGCATTTTCTTCGTTTTTCACAGCGTTTTTTTTTTGAAAAAAATCGGGTCGGGGCCTGTTCGGAGAGTCGGGAGGAGATTATCACCAACTAATTGTTTTTATTTGGCCTTACTTGGACTACAATTGGCAAAGATTTGTCCTCCACGTGGCGCAAAATAAAACAAAATTGATGATTAAACCATTCCGAAGTCCGAACCCCCACCCACCCCCAACAAATCCCAGATTTAGAGTACTAAGAATGTTGTATTCATGGTGATGTGCAATGATTGAGTTGTTTTGCTTGTAATGTACAGGTAGAGCTTATGTTAGAGAGCTTTGTGAACGACATCGGAATTAAGTCTGAGGATTTTGTGACGGCATGCCAGGGACATGAGTACCAGTCGAATGCATCTATCGTGGTAGGTCATTCACTGAGCCGCAAAGCACACAATTGAACTAACTGTTACCAAACGTACACCCAGTCATACTTCTTTGTTAATAAGTTCTTCTCTTTAGTCTTCACCCTCGACCCGTTCCTTGTGGTTTCACCCCTTCCGCGTTGGTTCCACCCAGGTTTGCACCACTTTTATTCTCTTAGCCTAATCCTCCTTTTGTTTATTGTTCCACTTAACTCTGTTATTTCTCTTTTGTTTGTCCGCCTTTATATGTTTGTCTCATGTACACAGCCATTTTGTCTCTGAAGAAGATTTTGTTAAGATCAAAATATTAGGCCCTCTTAACTAATTAAAAAATTTACCCTATAAAAAAACAAAAAACTTGTGAACTCTTATCTGACAAGCAAGTTGAATAGCACTGAGTATGTGAGTTCAGGTGGGTATTGTGTTTGTTTAACCAGCTTGCGTCGGAGGATACACATGTATACACGCAAAGTTGAAAATTTAAAATGGATGACGGATAAACACGTCACGAGCAAGGCCGAAAATATCTGTCAGCGACTGGCTCGCAGCGAGCGAGGCCAGAAATATCAAGGTGTGCTACCCGCAGATGCTGGCCTGAACCTCGAGGTACCTCGGGGTTCTGGAAAATTTGGTACAGTACCTAGTAAAAGGCAGTACTAAGGGTGTTAGGGTGAATACCTCCAAGCACCTCCAAAGGCAAACCTTTCATCATTACAGCCATAACATTTTGTTTGATCTTGGCTATTTCTGTCTCTATCAACCGTACTCATGAACAAAACTTGTTTCCCCCGCTGTTCCACCCAGACGCTGTTTGAGCAGGTGGAGGCCGCCCAGGACTTTGAGGTCTTCAAGCGCATGATGATCAAACAGAACATTGAGCTGGAGCTACAAGCCCTGCGCGTCATGCAGGCACGTAACGGCATGGTACCGGGCATCATGCAGGCCGACAAGAACGCTGCGGTCAAGTACTCAGACGAAGGGGTAGACAACGAGGATGAAAAGATCCTGAATGAGATCCTGAGGTGAGAGAAGCAAAGAGCTGTGTTCAAGTACTGTAGAGCTATAAACTTCAATTTTGTAAGATAGCCTGCTGGGCGCAACCATGTTGGTGGGCAAACCTATGGGTGCATTCAAGTAGCTAATCATAACCAGCGGCCAATTTCATAAAGCTCCTAATCACAACAATTTGCTTAGCATGAAAATTCTTCCTTGGCAAAAACGGAGTTACAAACCAAATTTTCAGGTGATGTTCATTGTTTGTGACTGGTATACTATTCAGCTGGCTTTTGCTCAGCGTAAAAAAAACCTTGAGTTTTAGCTGGTAACCTAAGGTTAATTTTATGGAGCTGCTCAGCACAAAAATTTGCTCAGCACAAAAAATTTGCTCAGCACAAAAATTTGCTTAGCAAAAATATTCTTCGTCAACAACAGAGTTACAGACCAAATTTTCAGGTGTTGTTATTGTTTGTGACTGGTATTCTGCTGGTTTTTACTTAGCATGAAAAGCACATAGAGTTTTGGCTTGTAACCTGTTTTTACTGAGCAAACCTTTTGTGTGCTAAAAAGATGTTTTAGTAGCTCTATGAAATTTGCCCCTAAAAAATTACGATTATAGTAATAATGAAAAAAGATGACATTCTGCACGGCTGATCTTAACTGGTCACAATCGGTCATAACCCCCCCCCCCCCCCCCCCTTTATAAAATGGACCCAGCATTGCTAGCCATTGACAAAACACCCTTTATGGAATGAGCTTGACTTTGAGATTAACATTAACGGCAATTAACATTTGTTATTAGCATTAGGTCATTGCTTTCATTTCTGTCCGCAAGTTCAAACAATGAAGATTTCATCTCACATTCAATTTAATATGACCGTCTATATATGGTGAATAATAAAGCCCATTAGGGGACGTTAGGGTTAATGTTGAATGTTGCTCCAGTATACAGTATATTTTCGAGTGAAATAATATTGTTCTAATATTCAGGAAATCCAAGGAAGAATACGACACTCTCAAGAAACAAGGGAAGGAGAGTAAGGCCGGGACAGATGCCATGATGGACAAAGTGCTGGCAAGCAGCCAGGAAGAGGCTGAAAGGTTACAGAGAGAGAAACAGAAAGAAGACGAAATGCTGAGCAAGGTTTGTCCACGGAGCTGCTTAGCATCAAAATTACTTGCTTTTCAAAGATTCAATCTATGGCACATTTCGTTATCGTTTTCCGAAGAGACGAATTTGGCCACGGGGAATTGCACAATGGTTTTGAGAAAATCAGGTTTTAAGTTGGTCACTTTTTGAAAAAGAGATTTCGCCTATTTGTAAAGCACATATTAACTTATATTTGGTACGTACAGAGAGGTAAGATCTAACACTTTAACAATATACCTATTAAAGAACACTAACAAACTTAATTGACGAGTAATTAATGTGGATATAAAATCGTCTGTTCGTGAAAATTATAAATCTACGGTGGTGGCTTTTTTGCCCATAGCGCACAAATTTGTCTCTTCGTGAAAACTTAAAAACTAGTTTTGCCCTAATTTGTCTCTCCGTGAATGTATATACATATACATTGTACGCGCGTTGTTTTTGCACTCGGAGCAACGTTATTTTTATCTACGCAGGAACAAAATATAATTTGTCTCTTCGTGAAAACTGAAAATACGATTTGGGTGAAATTTTCCCCTGTATGATTTTCAAAATCTTAATGATTCAGACTGATTTTGACAATATTAACCTCGCCAGAATGTTTGTTGCTATCCACTTAATCGATTTCGGCCAAAAAACGAATTTTGAAAAAAATAATGATTTTGTCCAAATTCGTTTTTTTGTGAAAACGCTGACGATTTGAAGATGACGTCTCGTGACCCATGATTACGTCATCACGACGTCTGTTTGCGAGTCATGAGTTGACTATAGGGTCTTATGGGAATACAAATTTGTTTTCTGTTTATAAAAGAACTTAAATGTTCGTGTACACTTCAAATCTATGGTATAATTCACGTGTAGTTCTGTCCTGCCGAAGACCCCTTTACCTACTATAGTTGCAAAGTAGGCCCGTGCATTTGTTTAGTTGCCGAATGCACGGGAAGTAAGCACACCATGCCAGCGTGGCAGTCGCGCTGCAGCTTGCTAGTGGAGTGAGCGGAGACGTACACGTACATGTACATGTACATGTACATCAACATGCACGTGCCGACGCGGTGTATACGTGTACTATACTTCCGGGTTTTTGTTATGATCTTAATAATAGTCACGGGTACCCGGGTACCCGACCGTGTAGGGTACCTGGGTCCCGTACTACCCGTAAACGCACACCCTTACCTACAATGTACCTGCCGTAAGTGGCGCCCTTCCTCATAGCCCAATTTAATGACTCATCGCGAAATACAGGTCACCGTACAAATGTAGACCCGGTGTACTATCTTCCCCTTTCTATTGTATTGAGCCTACTGATATTGTACGTACATGTACGTTTACATGTACGTACAATGTCAGTCAGCATGTTCAATACAATATACACAAATTATACTTGCGCCGTGCAATCAAGGACATAAAAGATGCAATTTCCAGGGTGCCGCAAAGGTACAAATGTATGGCCAAGTTCTCTTTTTGCCAACAAAACACAGGGAATTTTGAGAAGAACTTTTACACTATAAAAAGTAAAAATCAAACAGGTAACTTTTTTTTAAGTACACCCTAGCCAGAGACTAACATCGCTGAAAGTAAGTTCACATCATTTTCCACTTTCAAATTATAAAACATTTTCAGTTTGGACAGAAAGGGTAACGTGATTTTACGCACACAAGATAAAATGAATATCCTTAATTATTCTTTCAATTTCCACAAACTTCAAGTTCCGGTCTTTTACGATCAATTTAATATTGATTTGCAAAGAATAAATCTAATGAACCTTTAAGATGACGCCACATGTGACGTGATGACCTCATCATGACATCCAAGTAGTATGCACGAGTTCAGTACGTTTAAAACCGGACAACCACACTTTTATCCTTTCATTATTTAAACTCTGGTGTCATGTTTGTTGCTGTTTACATGTAGGCCTTGAAGCTTTCTATCTCCAATAACTCCTCAAGAGCATTGCCGTCAGCATCTAGCCTACCACCTGTGGCTCAACAAAGCAAGGTACAGTATTGCATATAAAGTCTCAGTGATCCAAGTATATAGTTTACAACTATGTGACCTGTCACTGCCAAAATGAGCATAAAGTCAGACTTGTTAATAATTTAGATATACATATGTGACCCGCTCCATCAAAATCAGGAATAAGTCGCAAAATAACTTTTTGAGATATGCACTTTGTTGAGAAAGGGAATTTCCTAAGCTTTCTAATGATACCCATTACAAGTGTGTATCTGTTTAGGTTAACGAGTTATGGTCTGATGAAGATGACTGGAGTATATTTATTTGCCGAATCCACATTCCGAGAAAAACAGCTTTGAAATAAACACAATTGACCAAAATCATACGGACAGCGCACACAAATCCTCTTCATTGTCATCTTTATTGATCGTTTTTACATACAAGACATTAATGACAATAATCTGTGATAACTACACTTCCTAAAAATACAATGTTCAGAAAATCGACTTGGTCATGATTTTTACCCATGCGTTCACTTCAACGACTTATTCCTGATTACGATGGAGCGGGTCACATATGGAATCTGCAGAACAAAAGCTTTCTAATAGTACTGAGATCAGTAATGGAAATATATGCCATCGACTTTAATTGAGGTGGTAAAACTGATTCTTGAGAAAATGGCATTTAAATTCCCACAGTTGTTTTAATGACATTACATGTAATACAAGAATAACACAAATCTGACCACCCCTTCAAATTTTTCCCTCTTTTCTGCAAGATGGCAACTTCCAACTTTAAGCTCATTTGGTGGTGATATTTCACATATTGACTGGGGTAATCCATGGAATGCTCTATTGGCCAGGTTTAAGCCAAGAGAAATGGAATACTCCATGGATCACAGAGGGAGGCTAGTTTTACTACAGGAAAGCAGTCGTGTTTGTTTAACCTCTTCCACAAAGACTGCTTGATTTTTTAAGATGACTGATAAATCTAAATCCACCAACCAAAATCTACTTTTTTAAACTACCCTTTTCCTGTTTAAGAATGGATACACAATAATAGGTGGATTTGGGGGGTCGTATTTAATAACTGACCTGTCTGAAGTGTTACAATCATAAATTTGGACAAAAAGCAAGAAAAATGACGTTCGTTTTTAACCAGCATTGAGCAGTTTTTTTTTTTTTCGTAGCGATTATGGGATTAAAGGTTCTGTGGATGACTTTACAAACCGTTTATTCTTCTTGCATTTTATGGACATCTTTTGTTCACAGGTCCAGTTCTTTCAGTTTATTTCAAGGTTCTATAGAACAATATTGGTTTGAGTGTCAAGCCCTCAGATATTTTGCATTTCTTGTGCCATTTTTTTCGTGTACATTGTAATTGGTGTGTAAGTTGAACATTGAACAGCAGTGGCCAAGTTCGATCAAGGACTATAGTTAACTATAGTTTGACTAACTCTGATCGAACTCGGGCTAGTTGACGATGGTTGGAATAGTCTAGTCGACTATTCACGACCAGCCTACCGAGGGTTTGTCGCATCGATGGTAACCAATAGCCGCTGTAATAGCACAGTACAGAGAGGACCAGTTTGGCAGTTAATGGTCAATAGTTCGACTAGAGTCGTTCGCACTTCAACTTCAGTGCGCATGCCATAATGACATCACGAACTAACCACTAGTTAACTATAGTTCCTTGATCGAACTTGGCCAGTGATGACGATAATCTTCCCTGTAGAAACCTAGTTCACGGCCAGATTCCAAGGCAAGCACAACAAGCAGTTCCTCCTGCAGCAAGCCAGCAATGTCAGCACCAGCTAAACCTGCAGCAACTAAATCTTCTGCAGCAAAACCTGCTGCAGCCCAGGACCTGAGCGGCGCTCAAGCTGCAGCTAATTGGCTGACTAGCGCCAAGGCCGAGGTGGCTGCAGACGAAGGCCGGGGATCCGTAGCTAATGTGAGTCTTGGCAACATTTCCTGACATTGAATGTACTTGTTATATTACAGTAGAACGTCGGTATAACAAATGCCATACCAAACACTCAGTTGTGCATTTTTATCGTTTAGCTACGATGCGAGAATCCCACCAGGAACATGTTTACGTTGTGATGTAGCGTGGATCTAAAACATTGTTTATTCACTGTAACAATTTTTCTCGTCTTCCACAACAACGTTCCTGATTTTGTTGGCGGAATTGCCACATGCGATGCATGCAGCATGCCGCAGTGCGCGCACCTTGCACGGTAAACAATGCAAAGCGCATGCGTGGTGTCCCTGTGTAGCATGACCTCGCACTCGGGCTGGATGTATGTTTTCCTGAGCATCTTTTACCGGCTCGCGCTGTTCGCACTGGACTTATTGTCTCGGGAAAAATTACCTGGGAAGTTTTCCTGGGCAGCAGTTAGCCGGTAAAAGTAACCGCTGGACTCAGGAAAAGTAACTAAGAGGAAAACGTCCCAGGCTGTCCGCACTGGACTTAAAATGGGAAAAATGCTCATCGTCTCAGTAAGTTTTACCAAAATAAGTCCAGTGCAGACAGGGCTTTAAAAAACTCGAAATACATAGCGATAACCAGGACTTGCAGGGTAAAATTGTCCCTATTGTTGCCCTTTGTTCCCAGTACCCCGTATGTGCCAATTTGTAAATGCACTGAACAATGCACAGACCCATCTGTACCAAGTCAATCAAACTTCAACAGTTGGAGTTTGGCAGGTTTATTAGTACTGTTAGGTTGAGTACCAATAATTACTGAACCTGTGTGCAGTTGTTGAAGTTTGGTAGGTTTGGTATGCTTTCTAGTCCGAGAACCTAGGGGGTTAGGGTTCAACCTAAATAAAGTTCCTAGCAGTAAAAACTCTTTAATATAAATTTACCTTTATAGATCACGTCATCAGAGGCAAGCGAGTTGAAGAAACGTGAGGTGTACCTGAAGAAACAGCGAGATTTATTAATAGAGATGAAAAGGAAAGAGAGAGAGAAACACTTCAAGAAGGTAACGGAGGCTGAGTCCAAGGCACCGGCGCGTCCTAAGTCAGCCAGGGCTGCACGGCAGGCTGCTGCTGGTAAGTATTTCTACTTTTCTTACTTAAACCTCATGTTGTGGGTATTTGTGGGTTGTGGGTATTCCCTATATTTGTATGACTTGATGTGGAGTCGCACGACTAGTCTTGCTAAGTCGTGCAACTAGTCGCGCAATCGAGTCTTCTCGCGCGACAAGTCGTGCCAGTAGTCTTGGAATGTTGTGCAACTGTCGTATGACAGGAGAATTCTACGATCATCTATGACAATTAAGGATCAATCTAGATTTGTTCTAATATCACCGCACGACAAACAAAAACTGCTGCGGAAAAAAAACACAACAGACAACAAAAACGAAAGAAAAAAACACCATCAAACTTTAAAGGATACCTATAAAGAGACATGGACAACTGCTATTGATATACCAAAGACAAACTGAAAGAAATGTATTGACTTGAAATTAACCAAACAAGGAGGAAGGGGGTGGGGGGTGGGGGTGGGGGGGGTGCCCTTCGTCTCATATCTTGCTTCATATGGTAATGACCCTGGCAGTGCACATGGCAGAGTCATAAGGCTATAGTGTCTCATGCGATATTAGGAACCAAACCAGCTCCATGAGACACCATCTTTAAATTTTGGAAAAGTCTCATCAAATGCATCGACCCAGAAGCTACAATGTCATGCATTTATAGTGCTTTCCATCTTATTAACAATCTCAACAACAAGGGCTTTACAATAATTATTACCCCGTTCATCAGGCCATGGGCCACGCGGCAGCTGATATGTGAGGCATTCTGGCAAAATGAGCTAGGCTCAGTGCTTTAAAAAAAATAGATTTATTGATATTTGTAATCTTTGATATGCCTACTAACTATATTTTGTTGAAAAATAGTATGGAAGTAGTGGAATATAACGTGTTTTTTTGTTTCGAAAAACAATTGGCATTTTTCCATATCGCATGTACAAAACTTGAAACTTCAAAGGCCTTTTCATCAACATTAGCGACATGTTTATAAATGCGAACTTTAAAAGAATCAACGATTAAAGTGCAACAAACAGCATATAAGGAGAATTGTATCCTCTTTTCTAATGCCTGAGAACCCCCACTTCAATCTCTGCCCAGTTCCGTCTCATTTTGCCAGAACCCCTCACATAACCAGGAGCTCAATCGGCCTCGACCCTCTCAGGTACCCATACTCCTGGGTGAAGAGAGGCAATTGTAGTTAACTGTCTTGCCCAACGTGCCCAATGACACAAACACCTTGTTCCCTGGCAGGTTTTGAGCCCACGCACCATCGAACATGAGTCGAACACCATAACCACTGGGCCATGGCATTCTATTGCAGTGGTGCGAAATACGGTACCCTCTGGAGACATGAACACAATGTGTACAATGGAGACAAAACGCCTCCGGAGGGTAAATTTCTATAGATGAATAGGTCTCCACTGGAAATTTCACAAATTAGATTTTTGGATTTTACTTAAATTACTCAAAAACTAGGATTAGGATGTGGGTTAGGGTTAGTGTTTGGGTTAGGGTATAATATAGAGTATATTGGGTCGAAATTTCAACCCAGGAAAAAAATTATGGTTAAAATGGGAGCATTTTGAAAATTGTGCTCGACTTTCTAACCATTTTGTACACGAGAACAAAGCCATGTCTCCACAGTGATACAAAAATGCGAATGTATGTATACATGTATGTATCTCATTTTCTACCTACATGTGGGATAGCCCACTTTGCCTCTCAGGGGCTCATTTGCGTCTTTTACTTTTCATCTTCCCTGCAGGTGAGGTGAAGGTAAAAGCCGTATCGAGTGCCGAACAAGACAAGAAACTCAAGATGCGACTGGCTTTGGCCGATCGACTCAAGAAAGAAGTCATCAACGAAAAATGATAGCATCAACAATTTTCACGAACATAGCTTCAGTGAGGTGAAGTGAAAGAACACGATGAGATGGAGACAAATCATACGGGTGATCAAGCGGAAGTCACAAGATGGTACGGTATCTTGCTGTAATATGATTCCTGGGAGAAAATGCTTTTTTTGATGTTAGCTTGAGATTGTGTCGGAAGCATTGCCTGATCAAATAATCACCTGTTTTGTTGTTATTCTGTATCAAGTTTTGTTAAAATATTTTTTGTTGTATTGTGTCTATTGTCATATAATTGCTGTATAATGCTTCACAAATGCAATGCAGTATACCAGTACTTGTGTCTAGTTGTATAGACCATGAGCCTTTTGTTCACCTCTAAACCGCCCTATATTAACATGCGCTCGGGGGTATGCACACGCATTGTATTTTGCATATATTTGGTGAAGAATTCACATTCATTAAATAGTCTCCTTTGAAGAAATATAGGTAGAATAAACAAACACTTTTCTTTTCTTTTTTAAATGACTGCTGTTGATTGTTATTCTACCTATATTTACCTATAAGAACAAATGAATGGCCCTATAGGCAAATATCTTTCTCATGTAATAATCTGTGTGCCAAATTCCAAGCTTGTATCGTCATCTGCACAATCCCATCACCTACCATATCTGCCATACTATTGGAGCTACATGTAATGTACATTGTACTGTGTGCATAAGCATAGGAAACTGTTGCTATTCCAAACTTAACCTTCACTTATGACGATGTCCAAGCCCGACCTGAAACTAAACTGACCCAAAACTGACCCGACCCAAAACCTACTTTGGGTCGAGTCGGATAGGTTTGTCTATCATTTCAGTCAGGTCAGATTGGTTTTGCGCTTGTAATTTTTGGGTCAGGTCAGGTCGAATTAGCCATCTTGTAAAAAACAAAACAAAAATTGAAATACGTGGTTCAATAATATTGCAGGATCACTGTGCCTGCTAACGCGTACTTAGTACCTCGCCAAAAGGAAAGTTTATGCGCTACCTCAACACATACTTTATGAGGCTTTCTGATATAGTTTGAAATCGGCATTGGATTTTAAGTCTATTTTTAATTTAGACTTTCGCGTAATGTATTCACGCTAATATAGAAATTAAAAATTATATAAGAAACACATTATTTGTTTAAATTTTGATAATTGTTGTAAAGTGCAATGTGTTCAGTTGTATAGACAATGAAACTGTAAAACGATTGTGGAATGTATAAATTAATGAGTTAGTCGTGCATATGTGACCTGCTCCCACAAAACCAGACATAAGTGGTTTTTTTTTTAAAGTGCGATATTGTTATTTTCATTTAGTGCACATCTTTAGCTAAAACTACCTTTATACCATACATACTTCCAATTTTATGAGGATTTTGAGACTGCGTGTACACGCGATTCTATGGGAATCAAATATTTAGTTAAATGCCTTTAAAAGTTAACTTTTATTTTTACTTTCTTATCAATAAAGTTGATTTTGTTTAAAGGTAGGATACACCATTTGCAAATATCGAAAATATTTACAACCGAATTATTAAGAAATATCTTACTCATTTGAAAGTAAATAATGATTCTAGGCATCCAGCAAAATGATTGCGCTAGAAATCCTGTAATTATTCCGGAAAATATAATTGTATAAAGACAATTTTGCGATCGCCGGATGGCGATCGCAAAAAAAACAAAAATAGCATAAGAATAACTGCTCGACGCCGGTTAAAAACAAATGCTGTTTTTCGTGCTTTTCTCGGCATCCATGATTGTAAAAATTCGGACAGATCAGTTAAAACGGTATTTACTATAAAATACAACCCCCCGAATCTACCCATTCGAGATAATTCAAGCAATTACCAATGGTGTATCCTACCTTTAACTGAGGGTTAAAGTATACATATAAAAAAAAACAATCACAAAATAACGAAGAACAAAAATCGAAGTCCGCCAGATTTATCATCCCATTTCAAGTTTGACGAGCTGTATCTCAAAATAGCCTGTGCGACTTATGTCGGGTTTCGTAGGAGCGGGTCACATATGTACATGTAAATATTTTTGGGTCACTAAAGAAAGCTTGATTGTTAAAATTTCATCCCTTTTTTTAATGTGTAAATGTCTAAACACGTGCCTTAGATTAGAGAGTGCAAAACATGGTTTCTTTTTATCACACGTTCCTTTGCTCTTCAATGAAATAGTTGGTTTTTTCTAATTGATTTTCAACTTGTATGTTTTATTCCAACCAATAACCAATGACATCTCTTCTTTTTTTGACATCACCAACCCTGTGAAAAAAAAGGTGTGAAGTTTGGGACTAAACATACCTGCTTTGCAAACAGATTGGCTTCCCGTCCCCACATTAATAATAGTTATTGTGGGGTCGGGAACAAGCCTATCCCGAGCGCGTAATTTTTTTTCCTATGAGGGTTAGGGGTAATTATCATAAATGGGCGTTTCTACACCACACTGAGTAGAAGACACTTAAGGCCCAGTCACACCGGGCTTGCGACCAGGTTACGACCTAGCTGCGACCGAAACATGTTGCAATCCTGGGCAAATCGTACAAAGAGCGTGCGACTGGTCGCAGAGGTCGTGGGTCATCGCCACAGCAAAATCAGTCGCAGCAAGGTCGATGGTCATGTTCAAAACTTCTGACCTGCAATTCCAAATCGTAAGAGGTTGCAGACAGGTCTTACATGGTCGTACCACCAATCGTGCATGCTCGCACCACCAGTCGTGGATGATCGCGGGTCCCACAGTCGCACGATTAGTCGTGCAACTGGTTGTAGGTATACACGACTGATCGTGCGAGTGGTCGCAGGTATACACGATTGCTCGTACGGTCAATCGTGGGTACCTGGGACTAGTCGCACGATTACCTACGACTGATTTTGCGATCAATCTTCTCCAATCGCTTGTGATCGCACGACCAAGCGTGGCACCAATTGTACGTACCAGTCTTAAGAGCAATCACAGCATACGACCGCTATGAAGATCGTCGCAAAACATTGGCGATTGGTCGTACCTCTGCTAAATCGCACCAATCGCACGATCCAGAAATCGTACGATCCGGTGTGACTGGGCCTTTAGGTTCTCAGATCCTTATTTTCCCCTAAATTAAACTCACTCCAACAACAAACTTGGGGACCAAAATAGTCAATGAAAAATAGACAGAGAGCGAATTCGAACCCCAGTCGAACGATCTATAACCTAACCCATTATCCACTAAGCTACCGTGAGAGGTCGACAGAAGCTGTTTTTCAAAGTGCTTTAATGTACCTCTGGGCTATGTGTAACTAGTTGAATGAGCAATAACAATGTATTAGCGTCATTGTTAAAACTACTGAATAATCATGACGCGTGGGGTCTAGAGCCGCCCATTTATGATAATTACCCCTAACCCTCCTAGGAAAAAAAATTACGCATCCCGAGCAAATGGAAGTATTGTCTGGCCGCAAGTAAAATTTGTAAACAGTGTGTTCGATTGCTTACCCACGCTTACTCGGGGAAAGTGGTACGTGTGCAGTACATGAGAGTAAACGAACGATCGGGTCACTCGACTCAACGAGTGAAATTTAGACGTAAATTCGCGGCCACATGCAAGATCGATAACATGTTTTCCTTCCTTAAAAACTCTCAAAATGGATTTCTGTTGCCACATCGACCAGACAAGTTTGGATAACAATTTTTGTTTTATTCTCACCGCTGGCGCATTGCCAGACGAGGCAAGCAAGGCCGGAAATATCTGCCACAGACTGGCTTTCAGCAAGCGAGGCCAGAAATATCAGGGTGTGCTACCCACAGATGACGGCCTGAACTCATCTCGGATCGAGGTTCGTAAAAAACAATCCCGTGCCTGGGCCCGGTCATATGGTTAATACATACATGTATTCGCATTGAAGGATTTTGCACACATTGCAATGTTTTGGATTGATATTACAAATAATGAATGTTTGTGAGTTGGATGGTAAAAATAATTGAATGAGGTGACAGATGGATTGTTCTATTCTAGGCAAAGCCAAGTAAAATGGAACATTCCATCTGTCACCGTATGAAGCATTCATTATTTGTTTTATACGTCTGAATAAGTCGTCATCTGATTGGTCAGTGCGCTACCACTGAATAGAACTTCTATTTCTGCGGTGCGGTGTTGTAGGTTCAAGTCCCGCCTTGCCAATTTTTTTTTCACTTTGAAATATATTTTATTTAGATGTCACATGTTTCAAAATGATTCCAAGAGAAATATAATAAAGTGTGCTGTACATGACTAACTTGCATCTATTTGCTTTATTTGTTTGTTCTACAGTATGTCCTAAGTTTTACTTTATTTCTGCAATAACTACAAAACCATTAGGTTAATTTAGAAACTTGTTGAGTTTGCAGATACTCCATATTCTTGGCTTAAATCTCTAAGTTTCAATTTATTTCAGTTGCGCATAATCCTCCTGTATATGTATTCTGACTTTATTTCGGCCCCCAACTGCGGGTACCCGTTCTCTTTGTATTATCACGCCAGAACGAAGTTCAGAGATTATAATCACTATTACGTAGTACGTAGTATAATGTACATCAGTCTGTTCATGTACATGTGTGTGATGTTGGGTCTTGGATGCAATAGTGTATATCATGTTTGTGTTATAGGTCACGTACTGAGGTCAAAGGTCATTTGAGGTCAAGTTATGAAATATGCTTGAATTAAGTCTCATTTGAAAACTTGAAGTCTAATTGAAGAGTTTAGGCGCAAAGGTTTCTCAACACAACTTCCATAAAAAATGAGGATATCAAGTGAAAGCTCAGTGCCTATAGTGTACGTTAATTAAATACTTTTAGCGGATTTTGCCATCAAACTTGGGTCATACCTGCAATATTGTAACCTTTATATGATGGTTCTGTAAAAGGTCAAGTACCGAGGTCAAAGGCTATTTGAGGTCAAGTTGTTAAATAGGATAATGGCATAAAAAGACGAGACACGTGGCTCGAGAACCATATCCTTATTAAAATTGGCTAAAATGCGACTTAAAAATATAAAAAATCTAGAGTTAACCTTGCATTTTTATTAAAATTGTGACTTTTTTTGTAAAATCACAAATTCTTAGGGATTAACCTAGCATTTTTATAACAATTGGCTACAATGCGACTTTTTTTTGTAAAGTCAACCATTCTAAGGGGTTAACCTTGAATTTATTAAACTTGGCTAAAATGTGACCTTTTAGAAAAATGTGACTGATAAAATTGAAAGAAATTGTAAAATTTGTCTCCTTTGCAATTGCAATCAAACTTGTGTCTTACATGCAAAAGTGTAATCTTTAATGGTAATGTCAAAGGTAAATTACTGAGGTCAAATGTCATTTGAGGTCAAGTTGTAACAAAATTTCAAAATGTTTCTCATTTGAAAAAAGAGGTCCAATTGCAAACGAGTTATGCGTGCAAGTGTATAAACTGTTATATATGAAGGTCGTGTCAAAGATCAATACTAAGGTCAAAGGTTATTTGAGGTCAAGTTGTAAAATATTACATTCGCAAAAGCAGGAGAGACAAGTGGTTCGAGAACATTTCCAATTTTGCCTATTACTGGTCGCTGGGAAGCACTGATGCAGCTTCACAGATTTCTGTCTAATCTCTCCAATCAGCGCTTCCTAGTGTCCAGTATGGGTGACGGGAGCCGAGCAAAGACATCTTGATGTACTGCACAGAAAGTGTGACATCATTCATATCCAGCCATTCCTGATAATTCAAGCACTTACCAATGGTGTATCTCACCTTTAAATCTACCCATTCCTGATAATTCAAGCAATTACCAATGGTGTATCCTACCTCTAAATCCACTCATTCCTGATAATTCAAGCAATTACCTTGAATTTTTTGTATAGGTGTGTGCATCCTGCAAACCAACTTTCGGCTTTACACTGTTAGCGCATAATTATGATTTCCAGTGCGGAATTCAGTGGTTAGCATAGCAATTTGTCACTCCTCAAGTGAATAATCTAGCTTTAAAAGTAGGATACACCATTGGTAATTGCTTGAATTATCAGGAATGGGTAGATTTGGGGAGTTGTATTTTATAGCCAACCAGCATCGAGCAGTTATTCTTATGTTATCTTTGTTTTTTCGCGATCTCTGGACGGCGATCGCGAATTTTTCTTTGTAAAATTATATTTTTTTAGAATAATCATAGGATATCTAGCGCAAGTATTTTGCTGGATGCCTAGAGTCATCAGTTACTTTCAAATGAGTAAGATATTTCTTAATAATTCGATAGTAAATATTTTCGATATCTGCAAATGGTGTATCCTACCTTTAAATCCACCCATTCCTGATATTTCAAGCAATTACCAATGGTGTATCCTACCTTTAAATCCACCCATTCCGGATAATTCAACTAATTACCAACGGTGTGTCCTATCTTAACCAGTTCACGCCGAATGACTTATATAAACACAAAGTTATCCCCAGATTCAAAACGGATGACGCATAAACACGCCACGAGCAAGGCCCGGAAATGTCTGTCAGCAAGCAAGGCCGGGAATGCGTGGGTGTGCTTCCCGGTACTATCGGCCTGAACCCGCAAATTGGAGGCAAGCAGACAGATTTTAGTCACGTTTCACTGCTCTCCACAGTTCTTTTTTTTTGCACAGCGACTCTGAGCAGAGTTAACGCCTCATACCCGTTCAACAAACTGACAAAGGGCCAATTATTTTAGTAATTCCTTCCAAATTGCAGTTCCTTCCAGCTAAATTTTGCGATGAAAAAAATACCCCCCCCCCCAAAGAAAAAATATTAATAATTGTTGTTATAAATAATTTAATAAATAAATACACAACCCTGTGAGACACGACACAGAACAACAGTTTATAGCACAATGTATTATGAAGAAAATATTTATTTACATACACTTAATAGGTTCTGTACAACACCTGTTCAACAGAGCAACAGAAATCATTCAATATTCAACATTTCATTGATAATTTGAGTGATGTCCACAATCGAAACCCTAGTCATAATGCAGCCAGTCTAACAAAGTGAGGATTTAACAGCCCCCAGTTGTGCAACAGAATAAATATAATCACATATAGAAGGTGGTAAACAAAAATGCAACCTTAAACTTCTACTATTCAGAGACCTACACTTTGATTGTGACCTGCTCCCACGAAAACGGCATAAAGTCGCACTATTGCTATATCGAGTTATGATTGAAGATAGCCGATTTGACAGTGGGGAATCGTTGGGGGGTTTTAGCATGATACAATTTCCACTTATGTTTTCTTTCGAACTACCAAGTATTTTTTTGCAAAAGATTAGCAGAACAAATCTAAAATTCGATTTTACTGAGCGTACCCAAAGTAAAATGTAGTGTTTACTAAGTAACTATTCTTAATTTGATGTGTGTAATGACCGCTGGTTTTGCAAAAAAATAGATATTTTTAAAATACCCTACCCAATAAATTATATATCATTTTAATGCTAAGAATTCAAGGAATCTGGAAATACCAATATCTAAAAATATCAAAAGGTCAACTTTACTCTGATTTCGTGGGAGCAGATCACATAAATATAGATAGAAAATTTGGTTGGAAGGAAAATGATAGCAAGAATTTCTGATTTGGTTCAGTCGTTTTGATTCCAGCGCCATTTTTGTGAACCAAAGTCAGGGACTTTAATTAGGATTATTGCACACAGTGAACATCCCAAACCCCCTAAAAACGACTTTGGTTAACAAAAATGGTGCCAGAATCAAACTTATGAGATGATAAGATAATGAGAAACCGTTCACATGGACATTTTGCCGACGCTCCAATAAGTGATCCCCCTAAATATGAGATGACTTACACAGATTTGGCAAAACTCAGGTTTCTGTTTTGTTGACAGCACTCAAGTTAATAAAAAATAACTGTTGGTTTGTTCTCTAAACAGGTTCCGACCAAACAAAAAATATATATAATAAAAGAATCAAGTAAATGCAAATTGTCATCAAAAACTAAACTCAAATAATTACAAATTAAAAACATTACAACAACGGTATTAAATGCAGTTTGAAGTTGTCTGCATTATAGGCCATCAGCCTCGGTCCAACAATTTCAAATGATTGAGAGGAGTAATGTTCATAGTGCACCTAGGGTTGAAAAATGTGATAGCATTGCAGCATGAGCGGTGGCAGCTTTTTAGGTGTTATCGCTTTTTTCAAATTTTTACTTCAAAATGATCGCCAATATGCCTGTTACTGGATTATTTATAATGTGGTAACAAGTATTTCGGCGGCCATTAAAAAAACCACAAGGGTGATAATACTTGAAAAACGTCCACCGCTGCAATGCCATCACTACAATGCTATCCAATTACAGGGGTGCATACCTTGCCAAAAATCACCATGAGCATTATTCCCCTTATTTGATACCGACCAACCCCTCAGCCTGATGGCCTATTAAGTGTACGTAGTCATATTCCTGCCCAGTTATTCTTTGGTTCTACTCGTGGGGCGCAAACACACGTATGTACGCTCCACAACAAGTATAATCTATCTTTATGTTCCCACCATGACAGTCTTTTCTACAATGTACCACGTTTGGTACAGATTCATTCCACGGCGAGCAGTAAAGTAAACGCAAGAAGGTTTTGTGGCGTTTATGAAATGTCCCCAAAATCATGGCAGACAGGAAAGGCAAAATGTGAAATGATAACGGGTTTGCGCGATTTACTTTGGTGAAAGATGTCAAGCTTTACATTTCCCCTTTAACCAGTACGTACCAGAAATATTGTTAACATTGACCGGGCCCAGGCGCCGGATTGTTTTTCATGAACC
The DNA here is from genome assembly GCA_037893245.1 of Crossaster papposus. Taxonomy (NCBI): domain Eukaryota; kingdom Metazoa; phylum Echinodermata; class Asteroidea; order Velatida; family Solasteridae; genus Crossaster; species Crossaster papposus. The sequence goes on along the minus strand of JBAIAA010000007.1, from coordinate 1,703,088 downwards.
TCGATCCGAGTGGGTTCAGGCCGGTTGATGGCAGATATTTCCAGCCTTGCTTGTTACGTGCTTAATAATCGTCATCGGTTTTGAATTCTGGAAAAATGTGCGTGACATATGATGTGCACGGAACGCTGGTATCCCAAACTATCCTGTGAAACACTTGTATCCATTTGGACATGTAAACTGAAAATGAAGGTCGGAGAAAAACCTCAACCACTGTATTTTTGAATTTTTTCTGTGGTTGGGAGGTGTTTTCCAAATATTTGATCTGAAAGCGTAAGCTTTTATATTATGTCAACCCTGAAAACTTTTGAATGTCATTTATTTTGTAACAAACTCCTTCATATATCACCTGCCTTTCCTGTGCTTTAAAATTACGCACATTAGCATTTCAGTTATAACAACATCACTATCTTTTGGCCATGTGAACTACTAGCGACTGCTTCTAACCCCTGTGTTACAACTGATAATGCAGTAACCAACGGATAATGTATCACTAACCGATAATGTCACACACATTGACCGATACTGTATCACTAACCGATAATGTAACAACAAATGTGACCTGCTCTGTGAAAATGAGTCAGATGTCGAAAATTTGACAAACAGAGTTATGTATACCATTAGAAAAAGTGCACTGTCCTCTTTAATTTGATATATGTTGGAGGTCTGTAGCATGTTGCGTTCTTGTGATATACCGTTTTTAATTTTGACGATTTTGCGAAATCTAAAAACCCCATTCATGAGAAATCATGCAAATTATTTCTCTTTAGGAGACGTATGCAATAAAAACCATAAGCAACCAAGCCCTTCCCACTGTGTTAATTCAGCATGTTTTAATGTAGAAATTGAAAATCATAAAAAAGGAATATCAAATTTTCTTACGAAAACCCCCCCTCTCTGCGTTTAACCACCCAATTACAGAGCGGGTCACATATGACTTATAGTGTAGAACCTTTATTACTACATCTCAAATATTCATGAGCAAATTGGAGCACGTCATAGGCCGATTTAGCCACGCGTCTAGGAAATAAAAATGATATGCTGCCAGGTCACGTCATCCCGGTGAGTATCCTGCTCGCAATTCCCTCTGGAACCCGCCTCTTAGACATGTAGTCTGTGGCATGTAATATTTACGGAACCAGTCTGTTATGGCATCTTTAGTGAGTAGCGGTACTAGATTTCAGCGATTGACTGATTAAAAACTTGAATATCTTGTGCTGAATAAAGATGCAAAATCTACAAAAGCCGTTATCGACAAGGCAGTGAATATTTATGTGGTGTAGTAGAACAAATACAACATGGTGTATTTCTGGACAATAGTGGGAATTACTGGTCCCCCGGTGTAGGTCAGCTCGACTACTTCCCTCCGCTTTGCGTCGGGAGGTGGTTGAGCTGACCTACATGACGAGACAAGTAATTCCCACTACTTCCCCTCAAACCATGCTGTATTTGTATTTTACTACTCTATCGGTCAATTTGAGGTAATACATTATCGGTTAGTGATACAGTATCGGTCAATTTGTGTGACATTATTCGTTGGTGATGCATTATCCGTTGGTCACTACATTATCAGTTGTAACAACCTGTACGAACCGAGAGACATTTAAAAAAAAAAAAAAAAAATTCACCAACAAAGTCAGAAAAGTTTCTACCAATACAATTGACTAAAACAAATGTCACAAATGAGTCGTAGTGTCTAGATTTAATGCTCTATCAACTAAGAAATGTTAATTGAAGTCTTTGCTGATCCACTCTGCCGCATTTTTTCCCCCAACATTTCTCTCTTTTTTTATTTTTATACTTTCATGATGTCACAAACCAACGATGTACAATAAAACAACAAAACACAGCAGGTACCACTAAGCCATTTACACGTATCTGCTTCATTTGTTAAAAGAAAATATACACTAGCGATAAAAACATCACCGACCTCAGTATTCAAAAGTTTGATGGTCATCAGATGGTCCAAAAGTGGTTTGGTCTGGAAAATGTCGTCTTGTATTCCAAAAAGGTGGTCTCAATCCCGAAAGCGAAAACAACATTATTATCAAGCTGGGAGGTTTAATGTGGTTTTCAAAACTCAAACTAGGCTTAGGCTATCTAAGGCCAGCATTTAAAATTTTTTATTAGATTACGAACACGCCAACTCCGAATAATGCAATTGATAAAAAAAAATTAAAAGTACATTTACTTTTTGGTTTGTTTCTGACGCGGAATTTCACATTTGTTTAAATATACTTTTTTTTTTCCGACAAAGTGTTTTCAAGTAATTTTGATTTTTTGTAATCAAACCACGTAGCAATTGCCACCTTATTGCCACCGTATTAGATTTATTGCTGGTGTCAGACCCAATCGTTTCATGCAGGAGCAAAATTTGTGTATATGTGTAGCCAGCAGGCCCAGCACACTATTTGTTTTGTCTCCCAATCCTGGATAAAATAGTTGTATGTAAAACAAAAAAAATTAAACATTTTATTAAAATAAAAAAAATTGTTCGCTTTTAACCCTGCCAAATTTCATGTTATGTTCGTAATCCAATAAATACAAAAATGCTGGCCTTATGCATGTTTAAACACAATCTGTACTCGGAAGTTGAATCTCTGTAATCCAGAAATGCAAGTTCAGAGTTCATGTACAGCCTCTGTTCATACTTTGAGCAAAAGCAAACAATTTCTGTGACGTCAATAATTTCATTTTCATTGTGACATTTCTTGTAAACCTGATTTTAAAAAATCCGCCCTTAAATGCGAGGGGTTTTGGCAAAATGAGACGGAACTGGGCAAAGGTTAAAATGAGAATCCTCAGGTATTAGAAAAAGAGGACAACATTCTCCTGACAATGCAATTTCTTGCACTTCAATCGGACATTCCATTAAAAAGTTATAGCTGTTTAAATTTTGCATTTATCAAAATGTCGCAACAGTAACATATTGAGAAAAAGGCCTTGGAGTTTTGTACATGTCATATGAAAAAATGTCAATTGCTTTTGCTTAAAAAGACTGTTAATCCACTACTTCCACGCTATTTCGTAACAAAATATAGTAGTAGGCATACCAAAGATTACAAATATCAATAAATCCAGGGAAAGTTTTCTCCACTATGCCATGTGCCCAGTTCCTTCTCATTTTACCAAAACACCTTATAAATTTGCTCAGGGTATAAAAAACCCATGCCTGACAAAAAGCTCAGCAACCAGGTGTACTCACAAACTGTACTGCTGCCATATTAAAAAAATAACATCCTACATCGCCACAAATTAAATTCATGAGCACCAACTACAAAATTAGCAGAGGAATAGAAACCATCAATTGAACTCGTAGATGTTCCCCAGTTTTAAGGTAGCAATAACCGTCACTGCCATGTTATAACATATGACAACGACGGCTGAAGCTGGGGGGAGGGAGGGGGATGCTGTAGGTCGTAGTCTTGCCTTATGAGGTTGTAGCGGGCTGCTAGGTGGTGATGCGGGCTCGTTTAGAGGGCGGTTCAACATCATCCTCATCTTCGTCCGAGTCTTCGTCTGGGTAGTCTACAAGTCCTACCACACCTCCCTGATCAGACAAAAGTAAAGAGTCAAGGACTAATGATTCTTAGTTGGTTTGAGATGTAGGCTTGGGCGACTGCAAGAATAGATTCTAGCAATTTTTTTTACCAGTTCGCGCCGTCATTATTTCTTATAAATTATTTCTTGATTATCCATATAAATAATTGAGCTATAAAGCAGCCAAACATGGAACAAACAGCTGCTAAGTGCCCTATTACAACAAGGGTCTGCACACATGACCCTTGGTATGCAAACGTTTTCTACCCTTGACACAGAACTGACACCTTGACTGAAGCTCTATTGAGAATGTACACAGAGCACGAGCAGTGTGAAAGTACAAAGTAACAAATAACCTGAATCCTCCAAAATCCTCCTTTAGATAAATACACAAGTAACCTCAATCCTGCAAAATCATCCAGCACTAGTTTAGGCCTCATGACCTGGATCCTGCATTATCCTATAGTGACAAAACCCAAACTCCCTCAACCCTGCAAAATCCTCCGATGCATCAACTTCCAAGTGCCTTCAATCCTGCATTTTGCAAAGAGGATTTTGTAGAATTTGAGATGGTTAGGGTTGATGTATAAATCAAATAGAAAACATGCATCTGAAGGTAGGAAGATTTTTCAAATTACTTATTTTCTACCGAGTCCTTACAATCGATGATGGAGTACGATTTCAAAGGGTCCAATCCAAGGAGTTTTCTTCTTAATAAGTTTGAGTACTGTGAACTTGAGTTCGAGTGAAAGCAGGTAATCTCAATTATACAATTATACAAATTGAACAGATATGTTTTGACCCGGGTTCTGAATTGTTCTGTTGTCTCAGCCTGTTTGACACCATCTGGTAGGTTGTTCCATATTAACTACATGTATACAGCAGCTAACTTGGAGAGTCAACAGAGATTTATAGGTAGTGTACAGATTTCTAACTGGTTGGTACTCCTGAACTAAACTTTAAAGATAAACAGGGGCTATGTATACCATGAATATATTGATAAGTAAAAACCAAAACTTTAAAATCATAAAGAATGGGTGCAATGGTTTCACGTGTGCGAGTCCTGGTGACCAGTCTAGCTGCCAAATTTGTGAATACGTTGCAGTTTGCTAATTTGAGTATCAGGCAGTCCATACAGTAAGCTGTTAGTATCTATGCGACACATAATCAACGAATGAATCAGTTGTTTAGTAGATTTTTTAACCAAATATTGTCTAATGGTACCAATTTTATGAAGGGCAAAGACTGTAGTTGGTTTTAACACTGAAATGTATCTTTGAGTGAGTTTTGGGTTTAACGCCGTGCTGGCATCAGTGGCCATATTCACGGCGGGAATGTGTACAAATATAAGACAATAGGTAGTAATAAAAAACAATCAAGTGAACTGTGGAGAATATAAAAACTTGGAGTTAGAAGGAACAATTATCACACAGGAAAAGAATGAGAACGTTTCAAAAGAATGAAAGAACCATTGTATAGAAGTATAACGATAGACTGATTCTAGGCAGTTTTCCAGGAGAATCTCGTGGGAGGCGGGCCACAGAGGATCCCCCAGACACGCGGCACCCTGTCTAATTGGGTCTCGCAAGGCCGGCCGTTTCCCTTGCAGTATGTATCTTTGAATGTCCAACAAACCTTTGTTGTGATGCTATTTGTAGGTGCCTTCTGGCCGTCCGACGTCGTGTCTACAGCTGCTTTGGTATTAATAGTTTCCTGAGATTCTTCACTTGCCAACTTCTTACTGGTCACGTTGATGGGACTGCCTGGCCGGGGTGTGGACACCGTCCGTGTTAAGGTGGCCGGTCGGACGGGGCTGGTTGGCCTGCCGTTGCTGGCCAGGGTGTCTTTGTTTAGTATCGTACTCTCTTGAGCTGTTGGCAACAGAGAGGGATATCAAGTCAAAATGACTGTGGTGTGAAGGCCGCGAATGCGATGCACATCTGTGACCCGCTCTGCAAAAATGAGTCTGATATTGCAAAAATACATTTTTACGAAAAATAATACATTTTTACGTGTCTCGGAGGTAGTTTTGGGTTTCCCCGACACCTATATTTTCAGATCTGATCGATTGAAAAGATTGTTTTAATGCCAGATATTAAATTCAATACAGGTTTTGTCATTCTCTTACCATAGCATCTGATAAAGCACTGCAATTGTAAATCTTCATTTCTTTTCAAAGACATTTTGAAAATAACTGAGAAAAAGCAAATTTCCCAAACTTGTAAAAGAACAATGCATTACACTACAGAGTTGTGCCATATATCAAATGAAAGCTTATTTCCTGCTTTTTCTGACCAACTGTAAAATTGAGAGAAAAAAGGTCACAAAGCATTTACTGCAAAATGGGGTTTTGCGAAGACTTGCCACTAACCACTGATTCACATTGGCATTTGCTTCAGTACCTAGTATGAACTGGCCTCAACTATGTCCAAATGATGACCATGCAAAGCAATATTGATGCCGCGACCAAACTTGATCAAGTTATACTTCAAGCAACAAGATTTTGGAAATGATATAAGCTGGCAAGGAATGCTTTTGCATGTTTAAATTGTTATCTCTGAATTGCTAACAGCCAAAGACAATGCCCCCTGTTTAAACCTTTCATAAAGACACCAGACCATTTTTGAGCGCGAGATTTCTTGTGAAAAGTTTTAACAAACAGTGCGAAAAATATTAGTCGAATAACAAGCAATTGCAGCCATTTAGAAAAATTTGAAAATTGCTCGTTATTCTGCGATGACCTTATATCCAAATATATTTCTCATGACATACTCCGACTGTGTGCCAAATTTCATGCTTGTATCATCAAAGGCACAATCCCCCTAATATTTCCCCTATCTGCCCCACTATAACTCTGCCCTACAGGTGTAAACTACCTTTCTTGCTTTCCACAAATCTGTTGATGGATTCCAGTTGATGCTCTACCATCGTGGATCTGAAGGAGCCAATGGGATCTGACATAGGAACCACTACGTCCGTCTCCTCTGCCTCCTCCTCACGATCAAACCACAGCTCCTCGTCCTCATCCAAGGCGCGAGCATCTCGCCGATAGCGATTGCCCTGTAGGATGGTGGTCTGTCGAATACTGTAAACAACAAGAGTTTTACTGTGAGCGCAAAAACAATCTGCTTGGATCAGTACTAGTAAAGCTGCATTCCATATCCCTATAGGATCGCCATATTCCAAGGCGCGAGCATCTCGCCGATAGCGATTGCCCTGTAGGATGGTGGTCTGTCGAATACTGTAAACAACAAGAGTTTTACTGTGAGCGCAAAAGCAATCTGCTTGGTTCAGTAATAGTACAGCTGCAACCCATATCCCTATAGGATCGCCATATTCCAAGGCGCGAGCATCTCGCCGATAGCGATTGCCCTGTAGGATGGTGGTCTGTCGAATACTGCAAACAACAAGAGTTTTACTGTGAGCACAAAAGCAATTTGCTTGGTTCAGTAATAGTACAGCTGCAACCCATATCCCTATAGAATCGCCATATTCAAAGGCGCGAGCGTCTTGCCGATAGCGATTGCCCTGTAGGATGGTGGTCTGTCGAATACTGCAAACAACAAGAGCTTTATTTTGAGCGCAAAAGCAATCTGCTTGGTTCAGTAATAGCACAGCTGCATCCCATATCTCTATAGGATCGCCATATTCAACGGCGCGAGCGTCTTGCCGATAGCGATTGCCCTGTAGGATGGTGGTCTGTCGAATACTGCAAACAACAAGAGTTTTACTGTGAGCGCAAAAGCAATTTGCTTGGTTCAGTAATAGTACAGCTGCATCCCATATCCCTATAGAATCGCCATATTCAAAGGCGCGAGCGTCTTGCCGATAGCGATTGCCCTGTAGGATGGTGGTCTGTCGAATACTGCAAACGACAAGAGTTTTATTGTGAGCGAGCGCAAATAACAAAATCTGCTTGGTTCGGTAATAGTATCCTATATCTCTATAGACTAATCTGGCAAACAAAATTAGAAGCCTTTTTAGGGGTAGCACCACCGACAACGCACATGCAACAGGCATTCTTAACCAGTTCGCGCCGGGATTATTTTAACATCACCGACCCGACGCGCGAGATTATTTTTAACGAAACTCGATCCGAAGCAGGTTCAGTCCGCCAGTACCGGGAAGCACACCCACGCATTTCCGGCCTTGCTCGATGCCGACAGACATTTCCAGCCTTGCTCGTGGCGTGTTTATGCATCATCTGTTTTGAATCTGGGGGAAACTTTGCGTTTATATTTGTCATCCGGCACGAACTGGTTAAAGATGATGCGGGTGCATGCTGGTGACCATATTGGTTGAAAGAGCCTGAAGTGCGTGCAATGCACGATACTGGTGCTACCACACAAAATGGAGGCCAACTTCTACAACTGTCCTTTCTTCATCATTTTCTTTACATGTTTTTCCAGGATTGCGAGCTAAGGTGTCTAGGAAACTTTAGCAGAATCCATGGTTTTGGTTAGAAATAATAACTACTGACCTGTCCATATTGGGTTTGTTGTTCATGCGGTCTATGTGCTGCTCATATTTCAGCTTGAGTCCTTTGAATGTGCCGACGTAGTCCACCGCGTCAAACACGTTGCTGTACGTCTCCTCAATGTGAACAATCAATGACTTGATGTCCTCCTGATAAAAAAACAACCAAAGAACAAATGTTAGCGCCCCCTAAACAAAGATGCTGACAGTTTGGGAGACTGCCAGTAAGGGCAAGATAGCTCAGTTGGTAGAGCGCCGGTCCAGTATTCCGGACGTCGCAGGTTAAAATTCCGCTCCTGCCAGTTTTCTTTGTACACTTTAATGTGTGCAAATTTACCTAGTCAGTTTCCCTTGTGGTATATTGGTGTAGTATAAGATAAAATGTATCCTCATTGAGTGATCCCCACAATGTCGCTTTCCAAGTTGTATTGTAAAATGAGGCGTGATTCCTGGCCACACGGGCATTCTGGTGTTTATGACTTCTGACTAGCGGCCCCTGAACAAAGATACAGTTTAGAAGACTGCCAACATAGGGCAAGATAGCCGAGTTGGTAAAGCGCCGGTACGGTATTCTAGAGGTCACAGGTTCCATTCCCGCTCCTGCCAGTTTTCTTTGTTCACTTTAATAAGGACAAATTCTATCAGTAAATTACTAAACACTAAACATTCCTGCTGAATACGAACGTTCGGGTGGCCTTCTTGATACGTGAACCTTATGGACAGACTCACTAACTGACTCATTCACTAACAAGTGTGAATTAAACCACGTAAGGTCATGTCCGAATATCTACGCAATTGCCCATTACAACTACGCGTGAGCAGGCTGACAATAAACGTAGCTGTAGCTCTGGAAGCCCGTTTCTCGGACACGGCCTAAGTCTCACCCTCCCCCAGCATTTTGAAGTTGGTACTACATTGTACCTGCAATGCCAATGACATTGGGCTAAATCTAACATGATTGTGTAAGCCGCGTGTATCGACATAGAATATCAGGTTTTCTAACCTTGCTTTTTCTTTTTCTTTTTCACAGACGAAACAGAAAAATTGACAAACTGACATGAAAACCTTGCTATAGAAAATAAATATGTGCTTGGTAAATTGTTTAACAAGTACGTTTAATACCAGCTTGGGGCCTGGAACCAACACTGAAGTGCTGGCTGATTTTGATACACACGACTTTTATGGTAAAGGCAGTACTGCATGATGAACAAAATCAGATTCCCCTAGCAGCGCTTCAGGCCTCTCGGTCCAAGTCCATCGCACTCCATCAAAATCAAGTCAGGCCAAGCCTGCAGGACCATATCCCCCAAAATCCAACAACAATAGGGGATGGATTTTGAAGGTTAGGGTTATAAACAAGAAAGCCAAGTCTAGAAAAGAAAACACTTGCTTTGGTGCCATAAGCGATCGAGCAAAAAAACAGCACAAAAAAGAAAGGCATTAGAACTCACCAATCTAATGAACTCAAAGAGCTCAATAATGGCAGAGTTCAACAGGTTGTACTTGTTGCCGTTATTCTTGAATGCTCTGATCACAGGCTCCAGGAGGCAGCCCTTGATGATGTAACGGTTGAAAAACTCATCTTTCCTCGCTATCATCTTCCGCACAAGTCTTATCGCACCTTAAATAATACAAATCATCAATAAACAAGTTTAAAACAGGTAATTTTAGCTGAACGTTTTCAATTTTTTTTTTTATAACAGCACTTTCGCCTGCCATTTATGTAATTTTACACACATAAAACTTTATGCAAATCGCCCATCATAAGGCCAAAGTCCGCTTGAGGTGTGGGCTACAGAGGAAAGTGTGAAAGAAATAATTTGATCTCTCCACAGTACGAAAAGGTTTGGAATGGGTAACTTGTCCACTGCAAGGCATTAACCCATACTTCGTGTAGAAGTGCCATAGCCTAGGCTGGGCTCGAGCCCACAAACTGCAGAATTACCTGCAGACCACAAATTTAATGCTGCAGACCATTATTTCATGGCACTTCTGTTTATTCAGTTCTATCCGGGAGCTTGGATGAACAAAAATGAAGCTTGTTCAGGTGGGACTCAAACCCACAACCTCATGCTTGACAATGCAATGTATAAAAAGATTTAAGCGATGATTTTTCTTTAAAAAATACTCTGTGCCACTTTTACTCCTCTGTATATCTGAGAACTATTTGACATTATTTTTGGTCAATTGTATTAAAACTAACCTTCATTGAGAATGAAAAATTGTCCATCCTTTTCCAGACAACTTAGGGCGTTGTTGCTGATGTCATTTCAGGAAGACACTTTTTTTTTATATTTTTTTTTATAGATTTGATGGTTTGCATTGAGAAAGGATATTTTCGACCTTGCTCGTGACATGTTTATCCGTCATCCGTTATGAATTTCAGAATTTTTGTTTGTTGGTGTTCAGTACACGTAATCCAACGCAATTTTTTTTTTTTTATTTTTTTTTTAAATATTTTTTTTGGGGGGATAGGGAAAAATGAGGAGTGGATTATGGTTATAGAAATTAGATATTGAGAGGCTAAACTCACAGAGCACAAGGAACTGGTGGGTTGACTGCAGTAGGACTAACACCCTCCTGAGTAGGTCTTTAGAGATGATGTAGTTCTTGATGTGGTAGGTGTGGTGCTCTATGCTGAACGTCAACAACTCTAGAATCAGGCTTAGTAGCTGGGCCGTCTGATAATCATCTGATAACAGAAAAAAGAGAGTCTTACCAGGATAGAACCTCTAATCAATTGTTACAATGTGTGTGTTTTAACCCTAACCATCCTCAATCCTTCAAAATCTTCCTTGTGGTTTTGCAGGATTTTGGAGGATTAAAAGGTAGGATACACCATTGGTAATTGCTTGAATAATCATGAATGGGTGGATTTGAGGGGTTGTATTTTATAGTCAATATCATTTAACTGACCTGTCCGACGTTTTACAATCATGGATGTCGTGGAAAGCACACAAAACAGAATTTTGTTTTCAACCGGCGTCGGGCAGTTATTCTTAGGTTATTATTGTTTTTTCGAGATCGCCGTCCTTTTATAACATTATATTTTTCGGATTAATTACAGAATATCTAGCGCAATAATTTTGCTGGATGCCTACAATTATTATTTACTTACAAATAATTAAGATATTTCTTAATAATTCGGTAGTAAATATTTTTGATATTTGCAAATGGTGTGTCCTACCTTTAAAGGTGAATGTTTTGGACATATGAAGCACGATATGTGGCAGAGAAAACCCCCCCTCTTTTGTGTTGACCATTGTGTTCCCGGAATCTCAGGAATTCCTTTTAGGTTTTAAGGGGGGATGGGTTAGGTTACAATAGTGTTGAGTGCGTATAAAGTATAGGGATAAGAGGGGGGTACCCCTCTGCCACATATCGTGCTGGGTATAGTTTTGGAGGATGCATTGTGTTAAATGATATTTGAAACATTTTTGATATTTTTTTGGTTAACCCTAACTCCCTACACAACAAAGAAAGTTGGAGGATTTTGAAGGAATTGTATTGTTCAATAACAATGGTGAGGGAGTTAGGGTTAATCTTCACAATAGTTGTTCAGTTATCTTGAATACTGAAGATAGAAAGGCTGTGATTATGCATTATGCAGATGTTACATTTACAAGGTGGCCCCAAAGATATTGACAAAGTGTGCTTTCGCTGGACTAACGCTTAATGAGTATTTATCGGATGCTGACTCTTTTTGAAAGAAAAGAATACCAAGAGTTAAAATGACTGGACCAAATAATAATTCGTTTATATAATTTTTCTAGAAGAATTTTCTGTATATTGGAATAGGTAGTTTTGGCTTTGGGTGGCGGAGGTGTGCTTGTCTAGTTTTGTTTAGCCCGTATATTATAATTGATTTCTTAATTGAAAAGTTAAGGGTCAGAGAGTCACATTGGTTGGCGCCACCCACCATGTTTGGGGTTCACAGCTCAATACATCTCCCCTGTAAACAAGTAATTACTTCATCCACCTCCCTCACACTCAGCTCCACAAATAAATATTCAAGTAAGTGATACACACCAGTGCAGCCTAACACGGATATGATGCCCCTAGAAACATGGTATACATGCGATCATTAAAACAAATATATAACTCAAACCAAAGTTACTTTTTGTTTTGACTTATAAACACCCGTTGAAATTATTCCCTCTGGCTTGCTGTTATTTAAACAGAAAGAATTAAGAAATCAAGAAATGTTGGCGATTTTCAATGATTCGTGAATGAGTGATCGTTGGATATAAAGAAAAAATACTAAAAGAAATTGTGTTCAAAAGATTGTGCATGGCTTTTCAGTTTTCTCAAAAGAGTAACATACAATGAGCTGCAACAGGTAATTTTTCGTTCGATTTTTAGCAGTATTATTATTAGAAAAGAACCAAAAACTGCATGAAAAACAAACAAGCCTATAGTGTTTAAAGTAAGTATTTACGGGAATCTACCTAAATGGCACCAAATTGTCCATGCATCCTGGGGGATTTTGAAGGATCTTGGAGGATTGGGTTTAACCAGTTCGCGCCGGGATTATTTTAACATCACCGAGCCAAGGCTTGGGATTATTTTTAACGAAACTCGATCTGAGGCGGGTTCAGGCCGATGGTACCGGGAAGCACACCCACGCATTTCCGGCCTTGCTTGCTGCCGACAGACATTTCTGGCCTTGCTCATGACGTGTTTATGCGTCATCTGTTTTATAATTTGGGAAAACTTTGCGTGTGTATATATGTCCTCTGGCGCTAACTGGTTAAAGGCAGTTTACACAATTTTTCTTTTTCAGTAATTTTCGAAAATGAATGGGTTTGGGGATTCATATTTATAGTAAATATTGAGACGCCGACGCCGACATAGTTTTGTGTTCATATAAATGCTAAAAAACCAAGAAAATAATGTTCCTGTAGTCTGGTTCATTGACTTCCTTTAGATGAAACAGAGCAATGTTTAGGAAATGTCAGGAAATTACCAGGTTAGAAAACCAGTCTAGTTGGCTTGCAGCAATTAACATAGATGTGTACCGGTAACCGTATTGCAAATAAAATATGGACTGACTAAATTACATAATTAGGGGGCAGTGTTTGAAAATAGTCTCTTTTTTTTCAACGATTGCCTGTCGGTAAGCGTTAGAAATCGCTACAAAATTCTCCTTTTTCTAAAAACAACATCACACCAGATGCTGTGATTCAAACACCGTGCTTGAGACTGTTATTCACTTACAGTCAAGTAAGGTATTTTATAATATTTCAGTAGTTTTGTTTTTTGATGTTTGCAAATGGTGTATACTACTTTTGGGCATATGTTGTGTGTAATAATTTAAAGTGATGTTACCTTTGCTGGGCGTGTCAGTAGCTGTGTTAGCTAGTAATGGCGCAGTCAGGATGTGCATACAATGCTTGTAGAAAAAACTCAGGAATTCTGTCTTTTCCGTCTTCTGCAAAAAGAAACAAGTTTTGAACTTTTAATTTTCAGTAACATTAGCTTCATTAAAAAAGTACACTGTAAGAAGTACATGTACACTGTAGGCTGATTCAAAATTATATAACTTAAAATCCTCCCCGTTTTTTTAATTTCAATTTTTGGAGTGAAACCAACTGTGGGTGCAAACAAATCTGCCTTGCAAGCAGACTGGCTCCTGAAGCGTACATGTACATTATTAATACCGATTAGGACCCCTAGATCAACACATAGTTGTTTGAACTGGCATGATGTGCGAAAGTTGTTTGCGTCTGTTCTACTTGCACGCGTGTTGCACTGTCAATATTCAATTCTTCTATTTTTATTATGTTCTACAAAACGCACATAAATTCAAAATGTCTGGGTACAGGATGGATTCAAAGTACAATGTATCTCCGAGCGTAAAAATAAAGAGTTAGCGCTCTAGTAATTTAATTTAGCTTTATGGTCCATACCCATTCTTAAAACATTCTGAAATCCCAACAAAAAAAATCTTTAAAAAATGTTATCCCTGCACTCATGGAGTACTGAAGAATGCATGTGCCAACGAGACTTTCTATAGAGAATTGGTGTGGCTTTTAGCCAAACTGCATAAGATTTTTTGTGGGTATTAAATTGAACATATCAATAAATTTACTAGAACTTTTTTTAAATTTGTTTATTCAATTAATATACGCTTACAAAAATGGTTACTTCTTGAATGTTTTTAGAATATCAAGTCGTAAAACAAGTCATTCTCGGATCCGAGTCTGGCCTTTTCCCACATTCGGTTTGTTTTGTGTCCTTAACCCTAACTCTGCCACACACAGCACAGTGCATCAGTAAAACAAAGTGTGGTGCACTTTGATGCATTGAGCTGTCAACACCCAGTGTCTAGATCTACAGCTGCGGCTATTGTCTGCGGCAGTCATTTTTAGCGGTCAGAAATGCCTTTTAGAGCTACAGCTAATGGCTACCACGTCACAAAAATCTAGCTGTAAGAGAAGTTTTCTGAATGATGCAAAACAAAATGGCGACAGCCCTAACGTAAATTTTTGAGCAAATTTTCGATTATTTTTAAATGATGGTACATTGAATTGCAACAAACAAACTGATAAAGACGTCAATATCATCAGGTACATTTATTTCGACTGGTTGTAAACAAAAATTGCAGACATTAATTCTTGTAAATTCTTATGTCATATTTTTGCAAATTCTAGCATCGCTTAAGGGCGCAATAACTAGCCATAGGCTCTGCCGTAGCTGCGTCTGAAATCCAATTGCCTAAGCGCCTACACAGACGTAGCTGTAGAGGTACATGTAGAAAGTAGCTCTAGACACTTGTTTTTCGGACACGGTTAGGACTACTGAGAGCTAATCCCTATTGAACAATGCCAGAGATGAATCGCTGCTTTGTTCGGTGACCAGCGAGTCTAGGGCAGTTTGACCGCCAACATTTTTAACCTGATGGATGTTGCTGCACTGTGCTACCAACTCATTGGGATAGCTGCTGCACTTTGCTGCGTGTCTAACCAAGGGTTAAAAAAGGGTTCAAATTTTGTGTATGTTGAAACGTCGACCTCAAATGACCCCTACATTGCCACTGACTCCAGCACCCCAGTGAAGAATTGTTTCTTCTCACTTAAGGGTCAGTGCATCCAAGTTTCATCAAAATCCATTCAAGCATGTAGAAGTTATACTTTTTCTCAAAAACTTAACCTGAAACTTTAACATAGATGTGTACACGCATGTATGGTCATACAGACATCATGACATACAGAATTTGGGACTAGTTAGTTTGGGACCCCCAAAACTTTGTTTAGGTGACACAAAAAACGAGAGATGTAAACTTACACTGACTGCTACGGTTGCCATCATGTTCTCTGGGTCCATCAGAATCCTCAGGATGTTCATGAGTTGCATTGCACTACCCAGATCTACAGGGATAAAACAATACCAAATTAATATCAGATACAAAATCCTGAGGAATACAGATTTATTTGGTCATTCCTATTAGTTGAGAATAAAATGTTATTGCGATAAACAATAAATTGCCGGTTTGACTAGGTGTTTAGAGACACTGTGATTACAGTACACTGATAATTCTAAAGCAGTGTAAATGAGAGATCAAACATCAGTTGT